>OY720345.1:88558617-89203782 GCA_963082975.1 Labia minor
GAGAAGGAAAAAAAAAACGAGAAGAATTAGAACGGGATTCTATTCCATCTTGATTGTGTAATACATATCAATTACTTTGGTATTTAAATATTTTGTTTATTTAATAAATGAATGCATTTATCTTGGAGAGTTAATAATATTTAAATAGATTAAATTTTTTTCCAATGATAAATCTTATATATTATGTACCTACGTAGGTAGTATATACGATAGTTTACTTATTAAATTAAATAAACATTTTTTTTTCTTATTTCATATTATATACTTTAGTGCAGTGATTTTCAACCTTTGTTTTTTACCGCGGCACACTTTTAACGGTTTAAAAATTTGGCGGCACACAAAGAAAAAGATATGTGTAAAAGTTTACATATTGTAAAAAAGTGGTTTTGTTTTGTTTTTAGAACCAAATTGAAAAAATTTAGAAAAAAAAGTCGGAAATGTTTAAGTGCCTCCTAATCTCGCGGCACACTAAAGTGTCGCGGCACAGTGGTTGAGAATCACTGCTATAGTGGCTAGTGATAAAATATAAAAATACAACCCAATAAAATATATATATAATTGAGTTTTATATTCAATCACCAATTTGCTATTCCTTAAAATTGCCAATCAAGAGGGACATTTTTCAATAAATCTATAATTTCAGGATTAAAGGAAAGAATCGTTCGATGTTTAGCTTGGCTGCTGTCTCTTAATAGAGATAATCATTTTGTGCTTTTCAATTTGGTTGAATCCTCACTGAGCACAACCAATCCAATTGAATACAGTGTTATTGTCCCTTTACAAATCTCTGGCTCCTTAGGGCTCTAAACTATATCTTATACTAGGTTTGTTCAAAAGAAAAGGTAAATTTTGAATTATTTCGAAAATTATTTATTTATCAATATCCATTTTGTCCCCTTCAAAGTAATTTTCCTCAGATATAATGCACTTATGCCAGCGCTTCTTTCAAACGTCGAAGCACTTCTGAAATATACTTTTCGGTATGGCCATCAGCTCGTTTTTCGATTCCGACTTTATCTTATCAATTGTGGCAAAACGATTTTCTTTCAATGGTCTCTTCAGTTTTGGACTTTTGGATATAGGAAAAAGTCACAGGGAGCCAAATCTGGTGAATACGGTGGTTGAGGGAGGATTACAGTGTTGTTTTTGGCCAAAAAATCACGAACAAGCAATGATGAATGAGTTGATGCGTTATCGTGTAGAATCCATGATTTGTATTTCCACATCGTTTGAGCCGTATTGTTTTACGCAAACGTTGCATAACTTCCTTGTAGTATTCATTTTGTTTTTAAGTAAAAAATCGAAAAACACACAAAACGTGACTAACTTTTTCAGTTGTCAAAAACAAACTTCCAATCCAAAATGGCTGATAATGTCAACAAATGAGAAACAGGTGTACCAACATAAGAACATTTCAATAATCGAATGTAAACAGCCCGAGAAAATCCAAAATTCAACTTTTCTTTTGAACAGACCTCGTATAATATATTATATATATTTCAAACACTTAAATTAATCATGCTGCTACTAAAACAATCAAACTGTCTCTCTTAAACCACTTCTATCCAATTTACATTTTCTAATTCTCTCTCATTTCTAACTCTTTTATATAAATAATTATTTTTTCAACCCTTAGACTTTATATTCATTAAAGTATTCCATTTAGTTACTACATAAATAATAATTCATTAATAATTTTTATGCTTCCATTCGAATCAAGTGTTCATGTAAGAAAATAGAATTGTTAATATTATAATATTTAAATTCCAAATCACATAAAAAGAATAAATCAATTTTTATATATAAGGTGTTTTCAAATTAAGATTTTAATAATTCAGACAAATACTGAATAGATAATTAAAATTATGTATTCGAGAGATAAAATTCCAAATTAAGATTTTAACGAAATAAATAAACAAATAGTTTTTAAGTAATTAAATGAATCACAAAACTACCTTGTAATAACTAATACTAATACTATTTTATTTGTATATATTTTTTTGGAAAATTCATTTTTATTTACTTTTTCAATTTTAAAATGGCATCTCTTGTGATTTTAAAATATTTTAATTTGTATTCATTGAAACTATAAATTAAATTATAAGGTTTAATATAATATAATGCCTTCATTCTTATTATAGATGTTTAGAATACTTATAAACTTCCAAAAAACATGAAAAAGTATTTTTTATAAAAGTTTTAAATTAATCTTTTGTTTTTTTGTTTTTTTATTTGCATTTATATAAATTAAAAATATTTTATATGAATTTTTTGTAGTAATATGTAAGATAAGAATTACGTGGGTATAATAATATTCAACAATATCTAATAGTAATATTTTTTTATATTTTTTATTTTTATTTTTATTTTTTTGGATAAAATCCAAGAAATGACAATAAAAATATTTAACATTAATAAACATTTCCGTTAATTTAATTTTTTCAATATTTATACTATTTTACATAAAATATTATTTCCGCATTTTATAAAATGATTATTCAATTGAATTTATAAAATAATAAAAAAACAAGATGAATTAGATTTTCAATGACATAAAAAAGAAAAATATAGAAAAAAGATGAATTTGAAATTTGAATAAATTGGTATTTTTTTTTCCAAGTTTTTCGAATAACAATATCTCTGAAAATATTAATATAATCCGTCTTGAGGCTCTCTTTTCAAATATAGTACACAGTAAAATAAAAAATAATTAAATATTATGAAAACTACCATTGTATCGTTTCTGTTATCAAACCAATAAAAAATAAGTTGACCTGTGGCCAGGTCCGAACCGACCGACGCACAGTGGTCTGAAACGCCAAAAAAGCTGGCCAAAAATGTAGATGTTGGTGAAACAGCTTGAAATTTTGTAGGCAATAGTTTTGAGAGTCAGGAAATTTAAATTTGACAAAAAAAATGGCGAATTCAAAATGGCGGACAGATTTTTAGAAAAGTGACGTCAGATTCGCAATTGTATGTTCTCTGGGATTTTTTGAGCCGAAAATTTCGAAATTGAAGTTAGATTGTACGAAAAAAAATGATAAATTTCAAATGATGTGTTGATTTTTCAAAAAATTACGTCATGCAGAGAAAATCCGTAAAGCTCACAACCATCGAAACTTAGGGGTTTTCATGTTAAGATATTGAAATTAGATGATTTTCTCGATAGTAAAAATATGCCAATTGTGAGTGATGGACTCACTTCAAGAGAAAGTGCATTTCTGAAAAATATTTTATTATCAGTAAGACAAATAACTAACAGTTACATTTTGGTAAGTACCGTGTTTTATTTCATTTTTATCATTTCGTTCGTCTTGCAAAAACATATTCTTCTTTTTTATGAAGCTTTATGAATTCACTGTTACATTTCATCAGTGCAAGGTGATTCTGGGTCAACATCTTCAATTGTTGGTGAACAGGCTTGAGACGACATTAGCAATTTGAGTACTTTCGGACTGAGAGGTTCACTTGTTTTCGGCCGCATTTTTTTGAAACTGGATATCACTGGATCCGAAGATACCAGTAGCCTTTTGAAAACATCCTCCATTGTTTTTTCACGTGAACATTTCCTTGTATGTTTTTCACGATAATTTCTGATATCCTTGTTCCTGGCCTCCTGGGCATCTTCGGATAGTTGTCCGATTGGCAAAACAAGAGCATCGATGATTGCATACCCGTGAAGTAAAACAATATGCACGGAAGTAGGCATGGGATACCATTCGTATAAAAGAACATATCTCTCGGCAATTCCCAAGCAAAACTCTTGAAATTTTGGAATATTCACATCGAAGCCGCACGACATCGTTTGCAAGACAATTTTACAACTCTCCATGATTTCCTCGTCTACTTTTAATATTTTGGCACTTATTGAAACATCCCGGAAAAAACGTCGAGCAGTGTTTCCCTCATTGGTTGTTCCAGCTCCTGCTTTTGGAATGTCTATGTGCAAACCAAGCTCTTTTTGAAATTTATCTTGAATTTCAAGTTTGCGGGCTGCGACTTTCGCCTTCATTTCAACTGAAGGTGCCTGCCATTTTTTTTCGCCCTCACTTTCAATGTCTTTATAGGCAAGATGCAAAAACCACTCCATAAATCGGATCCAGGCATGCAGAGAGCCAATGCCAAATCGAAAATTTTTTTCGTCTACCTCTTTATTGAGAATGAAATCTAAATTGTTGAAATCTTTCGGCGTTGCTTTGCAAATGTAGCATCTCATGGCAGACGAAGTTCCCGTTATAGCGTTTTTCACTTTTCCATCAATCATCGTAAAAGCCAACTGGTAATCTACTTTTATATTGTGTGACGACAAAACTGTATTGAATGGCACAAGATTTTCAATCTGTTTTTCGACATATTCTTTTTCAGCCAGAGTGGATTGAACAGTTTCCTTGAGAAATTGGAGTCTCAATGGCCGGCAAAAACGTGGGGACGAAGGCTTTAAATTGTTCCAAATCAAACAGATATCTTCATTGCCATTTTTTACGAATAATCGCAAAGGAACAACTGATGTGAAAAAAACGTGAGCATCTGAACTACTGTCATCATGGAATTTTTGTTTGTACTCATCACCAGATGTGCCGTCGCAACCCCATTTCAGAAACAGGGTCAAATTGCTGGTTACTTTTGGGTTCAGTGATTCAATAACTTCCTTTTGAGACAATAATAACCTACTTATAGTGTGGTCTAGCAGGGATTGCAATGGGATTTCCGCACTTGTTTCAGAAATTATCATTTCCGACGTTGGAGGGTAACAACGACTCTTAGCTTCCAAGATTTTTTCATAAGCTGGATAAACAGAGTCGCGACGGTTTTCATTCGTCATCGATCTTACCAACAAATATGTCTCTTTTGTCATCTTGCCCGTAATAATTAAATATAAAGCAGAGTCAGCAGATATCTCTTTCAGAGGCTCGTTCAAAGAAACTGTGTAAGCGGCCTGATATTTTCTAGCCCTCCGTGGAGATTTTAACGTCACCTCTTTTAGAATAGCTGACGCTTGTGGGGCTCCAGATGCACGCAAACTCATTTGTGTGGCGTACGCTAACTCAGAGGTCGTGTATGAAGATCGCAAGAACTCGGTCTTCCTTCTTTTGCTCCTTTCACTGCAGGTTTCGAAGTCCGATGAATGGCGACCGCGACTTGTTGATGGTTGATCGTTTGTTGATTTTTCTCGTTGTATCTGAAAATTGAGGTACAAATTTTATAACACTTGTTTTGGAAAAAATTGTATAATTTGATTGAAAAAAACTGTAAAAGAATGAAAGAATGTACTGTAATTTCACGAAATTTCGAACAAGTTAGTAAAGTACTCAAGTTTCAGCCTTGATGCGCGCTTGTGTAATAAATAATCATAAAATGTAGAAAAAAAATCGTGATGACTTGCAACGAAAAAGAATTTTGGATAAAACTCTAAATATTGATTTGTTTTATTCAACGCCACATGTGTAATACTCACTGCAATATTAATACTTGAATTCAGCCACTTCTCGTTCTTTTTTAGAAATCTATCTAAAAATCTGTGAGATTCCTTCCATTTAATTTCAAACTGCGAAAGTAAATTTTTCAGTTTTTGTCTTTCATCTGAATCTATTGAAGCTGACTCGATTTTCTTCGTGGAAAATAATTTCTTTTCCAAAATTGCAATTTTCTCATCCTGGCTTGACTTCGAAAACTCTCTTAGTGTCTCGAAAATTTCTTTCCGAGTACACTGTATTACGGTAGGCTGTGACTCTGAAAAAAAATGCACATTTACACATAATGAGAGTCACATGAATTCGAAGGAGAACAACTATATTATGCATCTAAAATAGGCGACGGAATTCGAGAAAAGGTGAGCTGTTACATTGATTTTACTTCAAATATCTTTCCTTCTTTTGAAAAGTGACAGGTGCACCTTAACGAGATATTAATCAAAAAATTCATAGGAACAAATGGGGCAAAAAGGAGCAATTTTTTCTTCATGATTCTTTATCTATAGACCTTTATCTTTATGATTCAAATGAGATTGTCACCAATGGTCACCAATGTAAAAAATGCGGAATGTTTTTTGAAAAGTTTTTCGTCAGGTTACATTTTCTGACACAAGCGGTTTAAATCAGCCAATATCAATATAATACATGCATTTCTAGCAAACAAAATAAAAAAAGTCCATGTACGTACCTCCAGCAACAGTTTCCATGTCGCAAGTTGCAAATGAAACTTTTCTATGAAACGAAACACCAATTTTGACTGAGCTCGAATTTCAGACGTTTTGGGAAATCTCTGGAGAAAGTAAAAACAGCTGACTTTGAGATGTTCGGAAAACTCGTAGAGTCATGGTAGTGCTCTACATTTTCAGCTTTTCGTACATAAATATGTCTTCAACAAAATACCATAAACGACATGCAAAAAAAAAATTTTTCAATTTTCGATTTTTGGCCAGCTTTTTTGGCGTTTCAGACCACTGTGCGACGGTTTGAAATAAATTAATTTCCAGCTACAGAAACAATTTCAAATAATTTTAATATATCTATTAATGTAATAAAAAACAGATATGGATACATAAATAATAAATATAAACATTTTTAATTTTATTTTATTTATAATATATATGCAAGACCAGGCTGTGACGTCATGAATGGCTGGATGACGTCATATAATTTTAAATCAAGAAAAAACTAATAAATATGATTTTTCTCGAGGATAAAACCAATACAAAGTGCATGATTCGTGGTGATATATAAAAAAATCTCCTTTGGTGTGAAAATAACCCTTTCCTTCCTATCGTCGATCGCTAATACTACCACTTCCGGTTTCCGGAATTGCACCAAAAGTTGATCAATTCATCCCACTGATGCATTAAGTAAATATACCAAATTTCATCAAAATCGGTTGAGCCGTTCAGGCTGTACACATCTATACGGACGGACAGACGGACGGACGGACAGACATCATGCTAAAAATACTTTTTTCTGTTTAGAAAATGCATGATTCGTGGAGATATGTAAAAATCTCCACATGTGAAATTTGGTGTGAAAACAATACCTCCCTTACTATCGTCGGTCGGTAATTAGCTGGAGTGTCTCCACTCGACTATCTCGCAATTTGAATTGGATTAAATAACATAATATATTATATTTAAATTAAATTTAATTAATTAGAAATTATAAATAATAAATAATAAATATTAAACCAGCGCATGTTTGGCTTTTTATTGATGGCACCATGGCACGTGTTGGCGCGTGAGATTTGCAGTGTTAAAAAATTAATTATGGTACTTTCAGCAATTCAATCAAGCTGAAATTCTATATATAGCAGTTTTATACAATTATTAATCATGTGAAAAATTATCAAACATATATTTTTATTTTTACGGTCACTTTAGAGGAAAAAAAAATCAAAACGTTGTAGGTAATGACCCTCTTCCGGTTGAGCTACATTTCTCAAAAGTTGATAGAAAACTATGAATTTTGAATAATGTCCATGTACCAAATTTCATCATTCTAGCTCAAACCGTTTTTGCGTAATCTTGTCTACATACATACACACACACACAGAGAGACATTTTTCTCAACCTTAGTGAAAATGATTCAGGAACCTTCAAAACGTATAAAAACATCAAAATCTCAACATCGAAAATTTTCATGATCGCAATACTATCTCTGGCGAGATAGTAAAAATGAGCTGTGGCAAGGCACAGAACCGACGAACGATTTGAAATAAATTAATTTCCAAACATGATATATATAAGTATATAAAGTATAAAAAAATATATTTTTAAAACTTGAATTAAAATTACTAATTTACATTATCTTGGTTTTTATTTTAAGTTTAATTACTTAATTATTAATTAATATATTTTAAGTGAAATATTTTCCGACAATGAATATAAAATTAATTCATTCATTCATTCGACTGATGGATTAAATAAATCAAATTTTATCAAAATATACGTCTATACGGACAGACATCTTGCTAAAAATACATTTTTCTGTTGACAAAATGCATGATTCGTGGAGATATGTAAAAAACTCCACATGTGAAATTTGATGTGAAAACGTAGGTCGGTAAAAAATGAATGCAATTTGAAAATTTCAAAATTCTTTTTTTTTTTATTTTATCTTTTGAATTATAACTATGAGATGATATTATTATATTTATCTTTTAAGGTCTTATCTATTATTTAACCATTATTATCTTATTAATTATAGAATTAATTTTTACTATGATATCTATAATATTAAATTTATATATAATTTAAGAGTATACGGTATATATTCTTATTGAATGTTATAAAATATAACGGATTCTGTTTTGGCAATTGTATTTGGCACATATCTATCTATTTTGAAGTCATTTTTCTAAGGTGTCTCCGTGATGACCTTGCCCACACATTCTACCCACTCCACTAGTTTATTGTATTTAGATTGAATGGGTGTGGCGCATTCTTAAAAGACTACTTTAAAGAGGAGAGGGGGAGCGGGATTAGGTGGAGCAAACAAAAACAAAATAATAATAATATTTTGCAAGACAATATACATAAATTAGTTTAATTTGAAGATGTGTATAATAATAAGTATCCAGGACCTACGTATTCTCTCTCTCTCTCTCTCTTTCTAACGTCTTAAAAATCACTTACATTTCTTTCCAATTTCTATCATCTCCTCATTTCTTAATATGTATATTATCTATTTTTTTATATTGTCAATTCACCGTAACCTTGATCTGCCCTCCGGTTATTTCCCAAATAATTTCCCTATTCGCTCTGTGCGTGAAGGTAGCGCCACCAGAATTATGAACTATAGGGGACTGTTTAGACTCAGTGCCCTTATCACAGACCATATCTATAAGGACACTCAATATTAAATTCTGAAATATTGTTTTTAACACTCAGTCCCACACCAAGTCCTCCGCCTCCTGCATCCAGTCACACTACACGCCACTTTATTCACGTCAACGGTCCATCTGGCCGAAATTCACTTTACCATATACCCAATTTAAAATATGGTATAGTTGTTAAAATACGTAGGTACTTGGTTTAAAATATCTAAAATTATAATACTTAGAAATTTTTGAACTTAGCAGGTTAATTTATATATTTAAATAATAAATATAATTATACAATTAATCTAGTGTTACGTACAGCACGAAAACATGCCAAGTTCAAATTTCTAAGTATTATAATTTTAGATATTTTAAACCAAGTACCTACGTATTTTAACAACTATACCATATTTTAAGTTAGGTGTATGGTAAAGTGAATTTCGGCCAGATGGATCGTTGACGCGAATAAAGTGGCGTGCCTGGATGCAGGAGGCGGAGGACTGGGTGTGGTGGCGATTCTTGGGAATGCCAAATGTTTACCAGTGGATCAGGCTGTTGATGAAAATGATTATGATTGATTTTAAAGTGCATCTAAACTTGGCATTGGGATGGATTTGAACCCTTTTTTAGGCAAACAAATAGCCGATAGGAACTTGGCCCCCTTTTTAACAGGTATGTTTTTGATTAGATTTCAATACTTTCGGTGAATCAGGTATTAATATTACCAGCCAAAACCGATAATAAGGAATAATTTTTTTATTGACCGAGCGGTGGCTCGGTGAACCAGGTATGCATTAATAAATGTTAAATATTATTAAGTTTCTTTAATTTCATTCAAAATTTCATTCCAAAAAACTTTTTACATGTATGAATTAGGAAATGACAATTTAAATGTGATTAAATTAAATTCGAAATGCTTTTCTCGTGTAAGAATTAAAATAAGGATTTTTATAAAGTTTCTTTTTTATTTACAATTTTTGATTAGTAAAATAAAAGAATCATAGACATATTGTATAAATAAATAATAAATAAATAAACCTATGGATAATAAAATGATAGGATTCTTAAATATAATAGATAATTAGTAATAATGTATTTATTAATAGAGGAAATAAAATAGTAAATATAAATACTAAGTTGAATAAATCGGGTTTTTTTGATTTAAACTATAATTTGTGATATAAAGTATAAAAGCTATATTTAAAGAAAATGTTTTAATTATTAATCCGATTTTTCAAACATTATGTATTAATAAATGTTTTTTTAAATGTGATTTCTGATTAAATTTCTTTTCACAATAATTACATTCAAAAGGGTTTTCTCCTGTATGAATTAACAAATGTGTTTTTAAATTAAATTTCTTTTTACAATAATTACATTCAAAAGGGTTTTCTCCTGAATGAATTAACAAATGTGTTTTTAAATTTGCTTTTAAATTAAATTTCTTTTTACAATAATTACATTCAAAAGGGTTTTCTCCTGAATGAATTAACAAATGTGTTTTTAAACTTGATTTCTGACTAAATTTCTTTTCACAATAATTACATTCAAAAGGTTTTTCTCTTGAATGAATTAATAAATGTGTTTTTAAATGTGATTTGTGTCTAAATTTCTTTTCACAATAATTACATTCATAAGGTATTTTCTCCTGAATGAATTAAGAAATGTGTTTTTAAATGTGATTTGTGATTAAATTTCTTTTCACAATAATTACATTCAAAAGGGTTTTCTCCTGTATGAATTAACAAATGTGTTTTTAAATTTGTTTTTAAATTAAATTTCTTTTTACAATAATTACATTCAAAAGGTATTTATTAAAGCTTTTGTGGTTATTTTGATAATTATTAAGAGAATTTTTATTAAAAGACCACATTATTTGTATAAAATTATTTATTAAATTAAAATAATTGTACAACGTTTCAACTGCTTATTCTGCAGTCGTTTTCAAGTAACCGTACGCTTGCTCCGATTCAAGCGGTCTGATGCATTTTAGGACACGTCACCTCTTATATAGGCAGTGATATTGGCGCCAATTTTTGGCTCCAATTTTTGCCGCCAATTCTTAATCTCAACATGAAGTCAGCAGCAATTGTCAAAGCAAGCGTTTACAATCAAGAAGTATGATAGTGCATTATGTCTCTATAAAAAAGATAGTAAATTATTTCTATAAACAAGATATATACATAAATACACATTAGATTAATTATATTTCATTCAATATGACAAATTTTACTCATCCAACACTATGTTCCACATCTTATTAAGTCTATATCCATCCTCTTTATTAATATTATTGGGATGATTGTTAATTTCTATAGATTCAGACTGCAGAATAAGCAGTAGAAACGTTGTACAATTATTTTAATTTAATAAATAATTTTATACAAATAATGTGGTCTGTTAATAAAAATTCTCTTAATAATTACATTCAAAAGGGTTTTCTCCTGAATAAATTAACAAATGTGTTTTTAAATTTGCTTTTAAATTAAATTTCTTTTTACAATAATTACATTCAAAAGGGTTTTATCCTGAATGAATTAATAAATGTGTTTTTAAACTTGATTTCTGACTAAATTTCTTTTCACAATAATTACATTCAAAAGAATTTTCTCTTGAATCAATTAATAAATGTGTTTTTAAATGTGATTTGTGATTAAATTTCTTTTCACAATAATTACATTCAAAAGGGTTTTCTCCTGTATGAATTAACAAATGTGTTATTAAATTTGTTTTTAAATTAAATTTCTTTTTACAATAATTACATTCAAAAGGGTTTTCTCCTGAATGAATTAACAAATGTGTTTTTAAATTTGCTTTTAAATTAAATTTCTTTTTACAATAATTACAAAAAGGGTTTTATCCTGAATGAATTAATAAATGTGTTTTTAAACTTGATTTCTGACTAAATTTCTTTTCACAATAATTACATTCAAAAGGTTTTATCCTGAATGAATTAATAAATGTGTTTTTAAACTTGATTTCTGACTAAATTTCTTTTCACAATAATTACATTCAAAAGGTTTTTCTCTTGAATGAATTAATAAATGTGTTTTTAAATGTGATTTGTGTCTAAATTTCTTTTCACAATAATTACATTCATAAGGGTTTTCTCCTGAATGAATTAACAAATGTCTTTTTAAATTTGTTTTTAAATTAAATTTCTTTTTACAATAATTACATTCAAAAGGGTTTTCTCCTGAATGAATTAATAAATGTGTTTTTAAATTTGATTTCTGACTAAATTTCTTTTCACAATAATTACATTCAAAAGGTTTTACTCCTGAATGAATTAATAAATGTGTTTTTAAATGTGATTTCTGATTAAATTTCTTTTCACAATAATTACATTCAAATGTTTTTTCTCCTGTATGAATTAATAAATGTGTTTTTAAATTTGATTTTAAACTAAATTTCTTTTCACAATAATTACATTCATAAGGTTTTTCGCCTGTATGAATTAATAAATGTCTCTTTAAATCTGATTTCAGATAAAATTTCTTTTCACAATAATTACATTCAAAAGGTTTTACTCCTGAATGAATTAATAAATGTG
Source organism: Labia minor (assembly GCA_963082975.1). Lineage (NCBI taxonomy): Eukaryota > Metazoa > Arthropoda > Insecta > Dermaptera > Spongiphoridae > Labia > Labia minor. The sequence goes on from OY720345.1 coordinate 88,570,973, forward strand.
TTTGCAAACTTGTTTTTACATCAAATTTCTTTTCACAATAAATACATTGAAAACGCCTGTCTTCCGTATGGTTTGAATAAGTTTCTTCATTAAATTTTTCGTCTAAATATATCTCTGTATCCTTTTTGAGTTTTAAATCATTTTTGAAAATGGAAAATATTGTTTTATGAAAACATTTTTTTAGATGTTTAGATAAAAATTCCTCACTTATAAAATTCATATGACAATAAAGACAAGAATAAAGAGGACCTAAAAAAAAAATTGTTTTCGTTAATTTAAATCTTTATATTTTTATATATCTAACTATTTTATAATTCAATTTAAGGAATAATATCATTATGGTATCTATACGATCCCCTCTACACCTCGCAGAATTTGATGAAACGTCGCCAGTTGATTCTTTGATTAATTCTAAGAAACTTTTTCCTTAGGCAATTCTTGGGAGAACTTCTAGTTTTCGAGATAAAAATTATTAAATTTTAGCTATTATCAGCATCCAAACTGAGTTATTTAGGTATCAATCCATCTTTAATTTCATTCATAATTTCATTCCAAAAAACTTTTTACATGTATGAATTAGGAAATGACAATTTAAATGTGATTAAATTAAATTCGAAATGCTTTTCTCGTGTAAGAATTAAAATAAGGATTTTTATAAAGTTTCTTTTTTATTTACAATTTTTGATTAGTAAAATAAAAGAATCATTGTATAAATAAATAATAAATAAATAAACCTATGGATAATAAAATGATAGGATTCTTAAATATAATAGATAATTAGTAATAATGTATTTATTAATAGAGGAAATAAAATAGTAAATATAAATACTAAGTTGAATAAATCGGGTTTTTTTGATTTAAACTATAATTTGTGATATAAAGTATAAAAGCTATATTTAAAGAAAATGTTTTAATTATTAATCCTATTTTTCAAACATTATGTATTAATAAATGTTTTTTTAAATGTGATTTCTGATTAAATTTCTTTTCACAACAATTACATTCATAAGGTTTTTCGCCTGTATGAATTAAGAAATGTGTTTTTAAATGTGATTTGTGATTAAATTTCTTTTCACAATAATTACATTCAAAAGGGTTTTCTCCTGTATGAATTAACAAATGTGTTTTTAAATTTGTTTTTAAATTAAATTTCTTTTTACAATAATTACATTCAAAAGGGTTTTATCCTGAATGAATTAATAAATGTGTTTTTAAACTTGATTTCTGACTAAATTTCTTTTCACAATAATTACATTCAAATGTTTTTTCTCCTGTATGAATTAATAAATGTGTTTTTAAATGTGAATTGTGTCTAAATTTCTTTTCACAATAATTACATTCATAAGGTTATTCGCCTGTATGAATTAATAAATGTCTCTTTAAATTTGATTTCAGTTTAAATTTCTTTTCACAATAATTACATTCAAAAGGTTTTTCTCTTGAATGAATTAATAAATGTGTGTTTAAACTTGATTTCTGACTAAATTTCTTTTCACAATAATTACATTCAAAAGGGTTTTCTCCTGTATGAATTAACAAATGTGTTTTTAAATTTGTTTTTAAATTAAATTTCTTTTTACAATAATTACATTCAAAAGGGTTTTATCCTGAATGAATTAATAAATGTGTTTTTAAACTTGATTTCTGACTAAATTTCTTTTCACAATAATTACATTCAAATGTTTTTTCTCCTGTATGAATTAATAAATGTGTTTTTAAATGTGAATTGTGTCTAAATTTCTTTTCACAATAATTACATTCATAAGGTTATTCGCCTGTATGAATTAATAAATGTCTCTTTAAATTTGATTTCAGTTTAAATTTCTTTTCACAATAATTACATTCAAAAGGTTTTTCTCTTGAATGAATTAATAAATGTGTGTTTAAACTTGATTTCTGACTAAATTTCTTTTCACAATAATTACATTCAAAAGGTTTTTCTCCTGAATGAATTAATAAATGTGTTTTTAAATTTGATTTCTGATTAAATTTCTTTTCACAATAATTACATTCAAATGTTTTTTCTCCTGTATGAATTAATAAATGTGTTTTTAAATTTGCTTTTAAACTAAATTTCTTTTCACAATAATTACATTCATAAGGATTTTCGCCTGTATGAATTAATAAATGTCTCTTTAAATCTGTTTTCAGATAAAATTTCTTTTCACAATAATTACATTCAAAAGGTTTTACTCCTGAATGAATTAATAAATGTGTTTTTAAATGTGAATTGTATCTAAATTTCTTTTCACAATAATTACATTCATAAGGTTTTTCGCCTGTATGAATTAATAAATGTCTCTTTAAATCTGATTTCAGTTTAAATTTATTTTCACAATAATTACATTCAAAAGGGTTTTCTCCTGAATGAATTAATAAATGTGTGTTTAAACTTGATTTCTGACTAAATTTCTTTTCACAATAATTACATTCAAAAGGTTTTTCTCCTGAATGAATTAATAAATGTGTTTTTAAATGTGATTTCTGATTAAATTTCTTTTCACAATAATTACATTCAAATGTTTTTTCTCCTGTATGAATTAATATATGTGTTTTTACATTTGCTTTTAAACTAAATTTCTTTTCACAATAATTACATTCATAAGGTTTTTCGCCTGTATGAATTAATAAATGTCTCTTTAAATCTGATTTCAGTTTAAATTTCTTTTCACAATAATTACATTCAAAAGGTTTTACTCCTGAATGAATTAATAAATGTGTTTTTAAACTTGCTTTTACATCAAATTTCTTTTCACAATAAATACATTGAAAACGTCTGTCTTCCGTATGGTTTGAATCAGTTTCTTCTTTAAATTTTTCGTCTAAATATATCTCTGTATCCTTTTTGAGTTTTAAATCATTTTTGAAAATGGAAAATATTGTTTTATGAAAACATTTTTTTAGATGTTTAGATAAAAATTCCTCACTTATAAAATTCATATGACAATAAGGACAAGAATATAGAGGACCTAAAAAAAAAATTGTTTTCGTTAATTTAAATCTTTATATTTTTATATATCTAACTATTTTATAATTCAATTTAAGGAATAATATCATTATGGTATCTATACGATCCCCCCTACACCTCGCAGAATTTGATGAAACGTCGCCAGTTGATTCTTTGATTAATTCTAAGAAACTTTTTCCTTAGGCAATTCTTGGGAGAACTTCTAGTTTTCGAGATAAAAATTATTAAATTTTAGCTATTATCAGCATCCAAACTGAGTTATTTAGGTATCAATCCATGCAGCGGTAGAGGGCACTCTCAGCTTTGTTTATGTTTTTCATTAAGTATTAGCGATATAAACAATTTATATTTAAATAAAAGAAACAATATATATATTATTAATTTAACTATTTACATAAAAATACACAGTCTATTTACTATTTACATAAAAAACAGGCTATTTATTAATTTACCATAAAATATTAAATAAAAAAATTTCAAATAATTAACAATTATGTTTTTATAAAAAAAAAATTATTTTTTGTCAAAAATTAATAAATTAATTAAAATAACATGACATCAGGGACAGACTATGGGCTAAGCAGCCTAGGGGCTGTAATTATTATTATTATTATTATTATTATTATTTTTAAATTTACTAATGAATTATAGAATAGACGTGGATACTGAATGAACGTGTCGTTTAAAAGAATGAGTTCAGTTCAGAACGATCTAGTTCAGAGGTTCTTAATCTTTTGTACTCTGCGGACCCCCACTTGAAAAAATTTTTTTTGACGGACCCCATTCCAACTTTAGGTACTTTACGTCATTTTATTAGTTAATTTCTGGCTTACGATCTCATAAGAACAAGGATATATGATGAATATTTCTAACAGTGATTAGTGAATAACGATTTTTTTTGCATATTGTAGAACACATTTTATTAAAAATTATAATATTGAAGAAAGAAAATTCTGCTAAATAAATAAATAAGATGGAAACGGTAGCAATAGTTTTCTTGCACATTTCGTTGAATTTGGGTATTTGATCTCTGTTTCCTCACAAAGCCATGCCATCGCTTCTTTTATATTAAATAAAGTTTTAACCGACTCATCATTTTGTACGATGGCTTTGCGGACCCCCAGCAAAGGCTTCGCGGACCCCCAGGGGTCCGCGGACCACAGTTTAAGAACCTCTGATCTAGTTCATTCTAGGAGGGAGTCCTTTTCTTCCGAATTGATATAAATACACACCTTATTATTAGATATAAATTCAATAAAATATTGATATATACAATTCTTTAATAATTTATTACAATTATTAAATGTTGCATCATTGCATCAATCTGATTAAAATGAATGGAACTGGAGTCGTCAATAATAATACCTGATTCACCGAATCGCCATTCAAATAATAACATACAAATAGAAAAGCAGGCATGTTGATATAAAATATATACCTGGGACACCGAACTATCGCTCGACCCTTTAACAGATTTATACAATTTATTATTATATACTTTAAAATTTTTACAATTTTCAGCGAACTTATAATTCATTTATAAAATCTATAAATCTGTGTGTCTGTCGCCAAAAATTTTCGATTTTTTTAAATTTTGAATTTGGATTCGAGTAAAGCTTAAAAAAGTGTAAATGTAAAGTGGTCTTGGTTTTTTAAAACCCATTTACATATATATATATGTGGGAATGGAGCTTTTTGGCTCATCAAAAAGCCCAAAGCAACTCGAGCGACCGACCGACGAATTCGGAGAACGCCTGGCGCATCTTACTGCCTCAAGGTCGGCCATTCTCAACCACAATATCATCAGAGTTGGTGTTTCCTCTCAACGCCGCTCCAAGCAGCGAGCGCCCCGGACGCCGTCGCCGCATCCCCACCATGCGCTACCATCACCGTCGCCGCATTCTCCCACTCCACGCCACCGACCAATAGCAGCCGAGTTCCAGCTGTTTGGACTTCCTTATAAAAAGGACACCGGCACGATTCTAGTCAGTTTTTACAGTTGACAGTCAGTCTACAGAGCATCGTTACAATTTATTCAGTCCAGTTAGTGTACATCGCCAGTCATCAGGATATCGAAGAAGTATTCAAGAAACGAAGAAGTTACGATTTCATTTATCTTTACAATGTATTTTTATCTTGTTCATCTTCATTCAATAAAACGATATTTTTGCAACCATTTAAAACAGAACAGATATTTTTTACTAAACAACCCCTAGACAACGAAATTCCCTACAAATTGGGGGCTCGTCCGGGATTGAAAGCAACTCGTTTATCGTTCGGGCAAAAGAAGATTCCTACACTTATTCACTCTCAAGATTTTATGTGAATAATCTTCAAGAAAAGATACAAGATTCAAGATTCAAGTCTTATTCACTTTCAAGATTTTTGTGAATAATTCTTAAGAAAAAGATACAAGATTCAAGATTGAAGATTTATTTACTGTCAAGATTTTTGTGAATAATTGTCAAGGAAAAAAATACAAGATTTAAGATTGAAAACTTATTCACTTTCAAGATTTTTTTTGTGAATAATCAGCAAGAAAGAAAATACAAGATTTAATACAGTAAAGATTAAAGAAATAAAAAATATATTCAGGATGTTGAAATTGGTTGATTTTCCAAAAATCGCAAAAAACATCAAGCAGGCCCAACCAAATGAATTGAAAGGATTAAAATCGATAATAACGGGTGACGCAACATGCCGCCTCAGCAGAAATATCCTACTCAAATTTGATGGGTTCTACTTTGAAGTAGGTTCGGAGGAATACGAGAAGAAAAATGAAGAATTAAAGGAAAAACTTACCAGTAAGCAACTACGTCAAACATCTAATATACTCAATCTTCCTGAGCAAGACAGCGACGAACAAATTAGAGGTAACATTCTATCTTGGTTATGTACACTGGACGAAGATAATGAAGAAGAAGAAGAACTGGAAATAGTTCATTCTCCGGCTCGAAGCACACGAACCGAACAACCTCTACCGAGTCATAACAACTACAGAAGACACGTTCAAATACAAGACATCGAATCAACAATTAAGAAATACGATGGATCAACCAAGTATCCAATCAATAAATGGGTCACTGAAATCGACGAAGCCGCTTCACTTTACGATTTGGACGACAGACACGTGCTGATACTTGCCAAACGATCAATTCAAGGCTTAGCAAAAACTTTGGTGGACAGTGAACAAAATATAAACTCTTGGAAGAAGCTCAAAAGTATTCTGCTAAAAGAATTTTCTGAAAAAGTTAACGCAGCGGACATTTTCAGACAACTCGGAAACTCCATGATAGAGAAAAATGAAGACGCCTTTGCTTATTATCTACGAATGAAAGAATTGGCAAATCAAGTAAATGCAAGCGATCAGGTCTTGATGGATTACGTCATAAATGGAATACCTGATCCAAACCATAAAATGTTCTTGCAAGACGCATCTAGTTTAGAGGTTTTCAAGCGCAAAATCAAAATATGCGCTCTAATGAGAAAAACGAAACCTCAAGAATTAGTTACACCCGCCAGAAGATATGAAGAACAAAAACCCAACCAGATCAGATCAACAAAGCCAGTCATAAAAACACGATGTTTCAACTGTGGAGACCCACAACACTCGACAAATACATGCCCATTCAAAGACAAAGGGACCAAGTGCTTCAGTTGCAACGAATTTGGGCACAAGTCACCTCAATGCCCGAAAAAGTCCACAAACAGAAATATCAATATTGTGTCATATCATGGTGAAACAAATTACCATAAAAACATCCAGCTTAACGGGCACCATATGAAAGCATTAATCGACACCGGAGCCTGTGCAACATTAGTCAGTGAATCGGCATGGCATGAAATAAACCATCCCGACCTCACAGAATCCAAAAAAGTGTTCACCGGACTAGGAAAAGTTAAAATTCAATCATTAGGTTACTTCCAGACACCAATCATAATTGACTCATCCAGCTATGATGTTCCAATTCATGTCGTCCCGTCAGAAGTAATAAATGAACCAGTCATCATCGGTAGTGATCTCCTAGTACAAGCCGAAACAACATTAAGTCCCCAAGGAATAACTTTAAAGAAGATAACCGAAGAAACAGAGTTAATGAACATCGAGATAAAAAGTTCAACAGAGACGAATTTTTCTCTATACATAAACAAGATACAGGAAGAGGAAAGTGAAAAACTCACTTTAAACAATATAACAGAATCCGAAACTAAGTCAAAAGAAGAGAAAACAGAGAAAATTGATACCAAAGAAGCTAAAGGAAATGAATCCACAGAAAAAAAAGATGAAACACCAAAAGAAAAAGAAACAACTAAAGAGGAAAAAGATGTGAAAAAGGCAGAAGAAACCAAACCAGAAGTTAAAGAAGAAAAAGAAAAAGAGGCTCCTGAAAAGAAGAAGAAAGAAGAGAGTGAAAATGAAAAGATGGATGTAGAAAAAAAGAAGAAACTGAAAAGAAAGAATCGGATAAAAAAGAAGAGACTGAAAAGGAAGAATCTAATAAAAAAGAAGAGACTGATAAGAAAGAATCTGATAAAAAAGAAGAGGCTGAAAAGAAAGAATCTAATAAAAAAGAAGAGACTGAAAAGAAAGAATCTAATAAAAAAGAAGAGACTGAAAAGAAAGAATCTAATAAAAAAGAAGAGACTGATAAAGAGGAAGTCAAAGAAGAAAAAAATGAAGATCTCTAAAGACTGATAATGAAAAAAAGACCGAAAGTAAATTTAATGAAGAGGATAAAGTTAATGAAGATGAATCAATGGAAGTTGATAAGGATGAAAGCACTTCAGAAGATGAAAGTAAAACAATTCGTGAAGAAAATCTTGATAAAACAATGCCTGAAAGTGAAGATGGTGAGAAAGACAATGAAGAGGAGAAGGAAGGTGATGTTCCTAATTTAAAATTCGCCTGTAAAGTTTTAAAATTGGCAAAAGTGATTTATGAAAAACAAGCAAATGAAGGAAATAAAGAAGCAAAATTAAATTTAGCAAATGTTCTTTTAAAATTAGACGAAATTAAAGAAGAAAGTTCTAACGATAATGATAAAACCAGGGCTTCGAACCGTTATTTTTTTCGTTTCGGTTTTCGTTCCGGTTCAATAAAAAAAAATATCAGTTCGGTTCCGGTTTTCGTTCCGGCAAAAATAATGGTTTTTTCGGTTTTCGGTTTTCGGTTCAGTTCCGATTAATTAATTTTAAAGACCTTTTATTTGTATTAGAAATTTAGGTCGGGGTATGCCGAGTCTGCCATAAATATATAAAAATATTTCTTGGTACCACCCTAAATCATACTACATGAATTGATACAATATAATATAAATAATAATAATTAATTAAAGGTATAATAATTAGAAGTATATAATATAAGATGTTAATATAATTTATTAAACGGAACAAATAAGTATGAATATTTTTTTACATCCTTCTACTTTCAAACAGTCAACAAACGAAACAAATTCGTATATTTAATGTTAAAGTATACAAGATTCTTGGATATATTTACTTACAATTATAACTATAATTATAAAAGATGAAAATTACCTCTAATTATTAAAATATCTTCCAATATATTTTTATTTAAACTATTTCTATTGTCTCGAAAAATAAACTTTAAACCAGAGAAAGCTCTTTCAACACTAACTTGTGTTGCAGGAGCTCCTAAAACCACCATTGCAATTTTGTTAAAATGAGGATATGTATTTTTATTTTCCTCCCAAAATTCTAAAATAAGTTTTTTACTGTCTAATCTTCGTACTTGGTGAAAGTTATTCAATATTTGTTTAACTTTATTTAATAATTTTATTTATATTTATGAATCATTTTCTTTATATCAATACATAACCTGTAACAAATGGAATAAATAATTTAAAAAATTAATACTATCATTAAATCAAAATATCAGTATTAAACAAACGATGAAAACATTAAATTCTGTATTGCGACTACGAGACGCTGCCAACACAACCGAAGGGAGAGTATGACTAGGACACTAATTTTTGAAACAAAGTTTTTAGCGACACCATGCAGTGCGAGGCATAACTAATTGAAAAAAATTCGGGCTTGAGTGTTGCCAAAACACCTCTTCTGGCATCTCTGGATTGAACACGTACTGAACTGAAATAAACCGATATTATTTTTTTCGGTTCAGCTCCGGTTTTCGTTCCGATAAAAATACCGGTTTTTTCGGTTTTCGGTTCAGTTCCGGTTCGAAGCCCTGGATAAAACACAAACTGCAAGTAAAGTTGAAAATCTAAAAATTATATTTTTGAGGGATTTTTATTTAAACTTAAAAATTATAAAAACAAAACCAAAGAAATATAAAGCGCTTTTGATTCTCTTAAGTAATAATAAATAATAAATATTATTTACTCAAAAAGAGCTTTTAGCTTTTTGGTCTTAATTTTTCTACGGATTGCTACTCATCCAAAAGACATATTCATGTCAAAACTTTTGCATAATAAGTAATTTTTTTTCTCAAGCGTTTTCTTGAGTAACAGTTTTTTCAAATGTTTTTTTGTATTACGAACGGTGTTTTCACAAATCAGTTGTGCAAAGTTTTTGCAAATTGTTAAAACTTTTCTACATTTTAGCTAAACTGAATAAAAAAAAAACTTTTCCATAATAAATAATTTTTTTCCTCAAGCGTTTTCTTGAGTAAGTTTTTTCAAGTGTTTTTTTTTTTTTTTGTATTACCAACGGTGTTTTCAACTAAAGGTGAGCTCAGTCAGGTAATTCATTTGTGAATAATTAAAATATGAATTCATTTGATTATTTCATATTTTTTGTAGCCCAAAATGTCGAAAAAAAGGAAATATGATGAAAATTACGTAAAATATGGATTCTGTTGCATGAAAGAATCGGATGGTGTTGAAAGGACACAATGCTTTCTGTGCGGAAAAATATTGGCAAACGCTAGTATGAAACCGGCAAAATTGATAGAGCATCTCAAATCTCTTCATCCTGAGAATGCATATAAAGATCTGGAATTCTTTACAAAGAAAAAAGCCCAGTTTTCAAAATCTGGAACATTAACGAAACTTGGATTTTGTATTCCCCAAAAACCTTTGGTTGAGGCATCTTTCAAAGTTGCATATCGTATTGCAAAAAGTAAGAAACCGCATACTATTGCAGAGACATTAATTAAGCCATGTGCACTGGAAATGGTTGAACTAGTTTGTGGATTGGAACAGAGAAAAAAGCTTGAGGCTATTCCATTGTCCAATGACGTGATACATTCAAGAATAATTGAAATTTCTTGCAATATCTTAAAGCAGATCATCGATGAATTGAAAGCATCGCCATTTCCCTTTAGTATGCAGCTGGATGAAACTACAGACATCTCGAATTGTAGTCAACTTCTTGTTTTCGTTACGTATCTGCTGATACTATTAAAGAAGAATTCTTATTTTGTGAGCCTCTTTTACAAACTACAAAGACAGTTGATGTTTTAGCAATTTTAAATGTTTTTTTTCCAAACACGACTTCGATTGGAAACAAAAACTTCATTCACTTTGTACGGATTGAGCACCTACGATGCTTGGCAATAAATCTGGCTTTACTCAATTGGTAAATAAAGATGCTCCAAATGTTATTATTACACATTGTTTTTTACATAGACATGCACTGGCAACAAAAACTCTTCCAACCAACTTAAAAGAAGTATTGTCAATAGTTGTTAATGCTGTGAATTTTATTAGAAGCAGAGCTCTTAATCATCGTCTTTTTAAAACACTGTGTCAAGAAATGAACGCAGAACATGAAGTACTTCTGTACCACACGGAAGTGCGCTGGCTATCACGAGGGCAGGTTTTGAAACGAATTTTCATGTTGACGACAGAAGTAGCACTTTTTTAGAAGAAAAAGAAAACTCACTCTTCGAATATTTCAATAACAAAGATTTTATATGTAAATTGGCTTACCTTGCAGACATTTTTAACTACATGAACGATATATGTCTTTCAATTCAAGGGCCTGATATAACAATTATGGATGCCGCTGAGAAATTACAGTCATTTTTATTGAAAATTGCACTTTGGAAAAATAGAGTAAAAAGTGGGCTATTTGCAAATTTTCAAATGTTGGATGAAGTGCTTCTTAAATATAGATCTCAGCAAGATAGTTTAGCATTGAATAATTTGAAAAATGAAATCTGTGAACACCTGGAAGTACTTCAGGTTTCATTTGAAAAATATTTTAATTCGGATGGAATAAATAATAAAGATATAAGTTGTGGATTCTCAATCCTTTTCTTTGTGATATTGACTGTATCGATGACAAAGATGAACTTGTTGATTTGAAAACAAAGGCATTGTTAAAAATGAATTTCGATTCAAAAACTCTTGGAGAGTTTTGGTGTTCTGTAAGAGAAGCCTACCCACTGCTTGTAAAAAGAGCTATGGCAGCCATTATTCCGTTTGCTACAGTGTATCTTTGTGAAGCTGGATTTTCCACACTTGTCACAATTAAAACAAAACATCGAAATCGACTGAATGTGGAACATGATATGAGCGTTGCTTTATCGAAAACTATTCCTCAATTCAACATCTTAATTAAGGAAAAGCAGCAACACCCTTCACATTAAGTTTCATTTGAAAAACATTTTAATAAAACACTGTGTTTCAAGTTTTCTATGTTATTGAATTTATAAAAATTTTTATGTTATTGAATTATTATATTATTTTTATATTATTGAATTAATAACACAGAATTTAATTTTTAATAAATAATGCTAAAGCATTTTTTTCACAAAAGAGTTCGTGACTTATTTAAAATTTTTAAAGGGGTTCATTGTAACCAAAAGGTTAAGAAACATTGGTGTAGATATTTTCATTCTGTAAATTAAATAATTTTATTTCATTTAAATAAATATCTCTTTTTAAATATTTTTAAATATATTTAAATATTTATCTATTTTTGAAGTGAAAACTTCTTTAGCGGCGTTGAGCACTTTTGCGGGATGGGGAAAAAATATAGATTTCGCGTGAGATTCCAAAACGACACCGACCCGACCGACCGACCGATATACGCATGCGCAATACGCCAGAATGTTAGACACTAAACTTCTGATACATTCTTTACGAAATTTTACATATTTGCCATATTAAATATTATTATTTATATTTACATTAATAATCAGTATTACTAAATTATGTATATATAAAATAAAATATTTTAATATATTATTATGTGTTAAATTATATTAAATTAATTTCTAATATATTTATATAATTTAAAATTAATTTCAGAATATATATATATATATATATATTAAATTATATACTATATATAATATATTATATAATATATATTTTAATAAATTAATTTTTAAATATGTGTGTGTGTGTGTGTGTGTGTGTGTGACCGTAAAAATAAAGATATATGTTTGATAATTTTTCACATGATTAATAATTGTATAAAACTGCTATATATAGAATTTCAGCCTGATAGAATCGCTGAAAGTACCAGAATTAATTTTTTTACACTGGAAATCTCACGCGCCAACACGTGACGTGGTGCCATCAACAAAGAGCCAAACACTCCACTATCCACTCGACTATCTCGCAAATTTGAATTTGATTAAATAATATTTATTAATTTAAATTAAATTAAATTAATTAAATTATAATTTAATAAATATTATTTATAACATCAAAAACATCAAAATCTCAACATCGAAAATTGAATTGCTGAAAGTACCAGAATTAATTTTTTAACACTGGAAATCTCACGCGCCAACACGTGACGTGGTGCCATCAAAAGAGAGCCAAACTTTCGCTGGTTTAATAAATATTATTTATTAATTTTAATTTATAATTGAATTAATTTAATTTAATTTAAATTAATATATGTTATTTAATCCAATTCAAATTTGCGAGATTTGCTGAATATGCTTTTAAATAAAAAAAATTTTCAAGAAAGTAATTGGAATTATTAATATTAAGAATCAATAAATAAATTTATTAAATATACATTTAAACATGTAAATTAATCTATATATAAATTTAATAAATATTCAAACAATAATTGAAACAATATAAATAACACGATTCAATATTTTACTTACATTGTGATTTATATTTTTATTTTTATTACAACTATTATTATGGGTATGTTATTTTTGGCAGTTTAAAAAAAATTAAAAATATTAATAAAATTTATCAAAATAATAATTTGAAAAGATTTCCAATTATTTTTATTTATTTATTGTAAATTTTTCAATGTAACCATGGTAACCATAAATAGACTTTTACCAAAATATTACTATTTAAATTAATTTTGGATTTAACTACACTAAAACCTTCCCTGGGACGCCCACAACAATCCCTGAAAGTTTCATCGCAATCGGACGGGTAGTTTTTGAGTATTTGACAGACACACACACACAGACAGACAGACAGACAGACATATATATATATATATATTCATACACATCGTATTTTTAATATTTTTGTAATAATAATCAGTTTGCTGAAAAAAATAATTATGAATTTTATATATATATATATATGTATATACGTATATAAATTTCATTTTTCTCGTGAAGTGGTGCGCATTCCGTCTGCTTTCAAATTTCTTACGCACAAGTTTTCACTTCTGTCGGCCAGTCCCACGACTGCCAATTCGACTTTTATATATATTTATTCTCACAATATATTAAGATCATATAAATTGGAATTATTTAGTTGCTCTTTCAAATGTATAAATTAAATATTTAAAAACCGGGACAATAGACTGTCCCGAAGACATTTTTCGGGACGCCGGGACAGAGCACCTAAAATCGGGATAAGCCCGGAAAATCGGGACTTTTGGTCACCTTATAATAGGTTTATATATAAAGTAATAACTATATATATATATATATATATATAGATTATAATTATATTTATATATCAAAAAATAAAATTATTTTTAATATATATGCAATTTATTATAATTATTATGAAAAATTAAATAATATATATATTATCAAATTATATAATAATTTTAATTATTACATTTCTTTTCCATTAGTAAATAGAGAGAGTGTAAGGGTTGATGAATAATTTATTAACATAAATATTATGTATTAATTAATTAATTAGTAGTATTATCAATTATTATTGTTATGAACAGACTATTGTTACAATGGTTATATTAATATTATTATGTAAAAAATAAATAAACAATAAACATCGTTTTGTTTCCCATTGAATTGCAATTGATTTCTTTACTTATAATTAAAATACACTACAATTTGGCGACGAGGCAAAAGAAAATAAAGAAAAATGAGTGAAATTAACGAATTAATAAAGACATTTAATGAATTTCTACAAAAATTGGAAATGAGCCAAACAAGACATGAAGAGGTAAGCAAACCTAAAATTATTAAAGATATTTTACAAAATCAATCTATTACTTATGAGATGTTTGATGAGAATATTGAAAATTTTGAGAGCTATTCCCAAAGATTAGAAAATTTCTTCAAGATTAAAGGATTAATTGGAGAAGATAAGGATATACAGGAAGCAAAAGGCTTGCTATTAATAAATTGTTTAGGACCTAAACATTATCAACTTCTTTCAAGTCTCACAGCCCCGGATCTTCCCTCCACAAAAACGTATAAGGAGTTAATGGAGTTATTACAATTTCATTTAAATCCGCGACCGAATGTATTGACTGAACAACATCAATTTCTTTCGAGAACACAACAGGTAGGAGAAACAATTTCAGTTTATGTGGCTTCTCTAAAAAAATTGTCAAAAACCGCTCAATTTAAATCTAACTGTGAAAATAATGATTGTACAAAATCAGTCATAAATTTAATGTTGCGAGCACAATTTATTCGAGGGCTCCTTGATTCAGAGATACGCGAGAAAATTTTGCAACAGGGAGATTTAACTTTTGATAAAACCTTAGACATTGCATTATCCATCGAAGCCTCAAAAAATTGAAAATAAAGAAATATATAAAAACATAACTAACGCTAACACAGTAAATAAAATTTCTTCAAACACACGATTGAAATCTAAGTCTAGAATAAATTTTGGATCTAATAATAAATATCAAAATCGTAGAATATATCCTAAACAAAATAAAAATAGGAATTCTCTAAATCTAGAAGAATTAGGGTTAAAAGGTTTATGTCTACATTGCGCTAAAAATAATCATAATTCTAATGAATGCCGAATAGTAAGGAAATTAAAATGTAAATTTTGCAATCGATGGGAACATATAGAAAAGGTTTGCATTACGCGAATTAAAAATCAAAAAAATCAAAATATACATTTCTTATGCGATGATAGTAACAGTGATAACGAATTTAATATAAATCGAATATTAGATATTTTTACTAATTATACGAATAAAGACGAAAGGATTTACGTAAATATCCAAATAAACGGAAACGAATATAAATTTGAATGCGATACAGGAAGCCGAGTTAGTATAATAAATATCGACGAATTTAAAAATCTTAAAATAAATGTTCCAATACGTAAAACCGAAATAATTTTTCGTACATACACGGGAGAAATTTTTAAACCCATAGGAGTAGTTACCTTAAAAGTAAAATATAAAGGTATCTCAGGAGAAGAAGACTTATATATAGTTAAACATGCAAAAGGCGCTATATTAGGCAGAGATTGGATACGAAATCTGAAAATAAATCTTAATCAAATTAATCAAATTAAAACATCTTCCGACAATGGAGTAAAAATGAAAATGTCTCAAATCCTTAATAAATATTCTGATGTTTTTCAGCAAAAAGTTGGAAAGATTCCTAATTTTATATGTTCACTCAAACTATGAGATAAGAAAAGAAACTGATAATGACAAAGAATTAAGCAACTTAAAGGAAAATCTACTTAAAGGAAAAATATATGATCAAGAAATCTCGATTCATGACGGAATACTTTTTAGGGGACAGCGTGTTATAATTTCCAACGCACTACAACATAAAATCTTAAAGGAACTACATGTATCACACCCAGGGATAGTTAAAATGAAAGCACTCGCGAGAAACTATTGTTATTGGAAGAAGATGGATGCAGATATAGAAAATATAGTTAAGAGCTGCGAACAATGCTGTTATGTCAAAAAGAATCCACAAAAAGCACCCTTACACTTGTGGGAAATTCCAAGAAATAATTGGCAACGAATACATATGGATTATGCAGGAAAATTCATGAATAATTATTTCTTTATTGTCATCGACGCAAAGTCCAAATGGCCAGAAGTATTTGCTTCTACCAAAGCACCGACAACAGCAGGCACGATAAATTATTTAAGAGAAATCTTCAGCCGACACGGATTACCAGAAATGTTAGTAAGCGACAATGCCACCATATTCAAATCTGTTGAATTTCGTAACTTTTGCGAAAGAAACGGAATCCAACAGAGATGGATAGCACCGGGACACCCCGCTACCAACGGTCAAGCCGAAAGATATTGTCACACAATTAAAACTAAATTAAAATGTATGAAATACCAATCTGGGACCATTAATGAAAAACTCTGCTAATTATTATTCCGGTACAGAGCTACACCACTCGCTAATGGAAAAACACCAGCGGAACTCTTACTAGGCAAAAATTTAAGAACTAAATTAGACTTAATTAGACCAAAAGCTATAAACCCTGAAACGCCACAACTAAAATTCGATAAATATTATAAAGAAGGGGACAGAGTTCAATCAAGAAATTATTTAAATCCAGAGAAATGGAAATTCGGGACGGTATGTAAACGCTTGGGACGTCTACACTACATAATAGAATTAGATAACGGCTACTTAATAAAAAGACATTATAATCAATTAAGGAAGTGCCAGGTAGCAAAACCATTGATTTTACCCACACCACCTTTAACTCAAGTAAGGTATCCTGCCACTGAAAACAAACAAAACTCCAACGCCTCAAAAACGACCACCACAAACATTCCTGAAACAGAAGTACAGCAACCAGTTAACAGTACTAATAATCAACCGGATAGTAATCAACTCAGAAGGTCTACAAGAGTAAGAAGACCACCAAATCGTTTAAATCTCTAATTAGGAAGGGAGAATTATTATGTATTAATTAATTAATTAGTAGTATTATCAATTATTATTGTTATGATCAGACTATTGTTACAATGTTTATATTAATATTATTATGTAAAAAATAAATAAACAATAAACATTGTTTTGTTCCCCATTGAATTGCAATTGATTTCTTTACTTATAATTAAAAAGTACCGGGACCCCGAGCCTCGGCTCGGTACTTAAGTTAAAAAAAATGGGTAATTATTGAATTTAACCCCGTGAGGTAAGGGAGGTTAATTACTTTACCAAACTTGTTTCATTAAATAGTCATAATCATCCTTTCTTAGAAATTTGCATGGGCATCTTATATTTTTCTATATATTTTTAGATAAAAAAGATTGAAATTTTAACATGTATCCCATTTAACCTTATTTTGACTTCCATCTTGCCATTATAGATTGGTTCAACCATTTGGCCTCTAGAGGGCAGCACCTATAATCGCAATATAGCTGTCAAAAAAGGTTAAATGGGATACATGTTAAAATTTCAATCTTTTTTATCTAAAAATATATAGAAAAATATAAGATGCCCATGCAAATTTCTAAGAAAGGATGATTATGACTATTTAATGAAACAAGTTTGGTAAAGTAATTAACCTCCCTTACCTCACGGGGTTAAATTCAATAATTACCAAAAAATGATTCATTATTATTGAGTTTGGCTGATAATATTAATACCTGGGATACCGAGCTGTCGCTCGACCCTTTAATAAATATTAATATACAATTCTTAATTATTTATTACAATTATTAAATGTTGCATCATTGCATCAATCTGATTAAAATGAATTGAACTGGGGTCCTCAATAATACAAACAAACAATTTTAGCTAGCATAATAAGATTAATCCAAGTAATATCGTCTATTTCTAATCGACACTATTTTCAGTTATGAAAAGAACAGTCAGTAGAGAATAAAAAAATTGTAATTGAACACCGCCGTTTTTTAAAATAATTAAATTATTTTATAGATTATAAAATAAAAATTATTGTATTAACATTAAAAATATTGAAATAAAAAATAATAGTTTGATTTAATAAACTAAAATATTATAAACATTTTTAGTGGGAATTTCTCAGGGAGGTAGGGATGGGCTCAATTCATTTACCTGTTTGTTATGTAAATAGTAAATAGACTGTGTTTTTTTATGTAAATAGTTAAATTAATAATATATATATTGTTTCATTTATTTAAATATAAATTGATTATACCGCTAATACTTAATGAAAAACATAAACAAAGCTGAGAGTGCCCTCTACCTAAATAACTGTCAGTTTGGATGCTGATAATAGCTAAAATTTAATCCTTTTTATCTCGAAAACTAGAAGTTCTCCCAAGAATTGCCTAAGGAAAAAGTTTCTTAGAATTAATCAAAAATTCAACTGGCGAAGTTTCATCAAATTCTGCGAGGTGTAGGGGGGATCGTTTAGATACCAAAATAACCTATATATATTGGATATTTTCTGTTTTCTTGTGAAGAAAGATCCATTTTTAATTGATTAATGTTGATTAATTAATAGAAATAAAAATTACTGGAAAATGGTAACGAAATAAATAAATATTTAATTTAAGCTATAAAAAGTATTTTATTTTTATTCAAATAATATTTAATCCAATTTAAAATAATATTTTTTATATTTTTTTTTATATTTAAGGAATAATATTATTTATTAAACAAATATTTAATTTTTTTACAAAATAATTTAAATTTAACCGACGCCACAAATGTATTTGACAAATTTAATAGTTTTTATCCCGTAAACTAGGAACGTCCCGCAAAAAATTTATAAGAAAAGTTTATTAGAATGAAAAAAAAGATTGCACTGGTAAAGTTTTATCCAAATCCATATTGGAGTAACATATTTGTATAATTACCATTTTAGTGACAATTAACATTACTTTAGATGAAAAAAACATTGAAATATAATTACCTATATATATTGGATATTTTGTGTCTTCTTTTGAAAAAAGATCCATTTCTACTTGATTAATGTATTATCAATTATAAAATATATAATAGGTAATAAGTAATATAAACTGGTCTGTGATATAAACGTTTTAAATTAGTATTTTGATTTACAATTAAAATAACAACCAAACATTTGTCTTTAAGATACCACGTGGTTGACTTCGGGAAACGTTATGTGCTTTTACTCTTATCGTTCGTGGTTAGATGGCGCTGCTGTCGACAAATTACATTTTTACCGACCGACAATAGCAACGGAAGGTATTGTTTTCACACATAATTTCACATGTGGAGTTTTGTACATATCTCTACGAATCATTCATTTTGTTAATAGAAAAAAGTATTTTTAGCATGATGTCAGTCCGTATATACGTGTACAACTTAAATTAAAATTACGAAATATATATTATGTTATACCCACATGCCACACTTTTGTCTTTCTGTGCATTAATGGGTTCGTTTAAGGGCTGTGTGTTTTATTACTAATTTTTTTAAATTTATGTTCTTTTAAATTATTTGAATGGCGATTTAGTGAATCAGGTATTAATATTACCAGCCAAACCCGATTATAAGGAAACATTTTTTTTATTGACCGAGCGATGGCTCGGTGAACCAGGTACTTTTTATTATAAAGAAAGAAAATAAATGTCAAAATTAAAATTCTAATTTCAGATTTATAGATTTTTAATATTCGAAATTTTTAATACAAAATATCTTCAGATAGAGTGTGTCTATCATTTAATTAATATTAAAAAAATATTATTAATTCTTTAAATAATATATATTTAAATGTAATTTATTTGATTAATACATTTGAATCAATAAATGCATAATAAAATGCTTATCTTAATGTACATTCAGAGAACACTTTTACATATGAATTGAGAATTTTCTTAAAATATAATTTAGGATAATATTAAACATTCAATTTTCAATGAATGGATAAAAAAATATTTGAATTTGACTATATCAAATAAGAACGCCATCTCTGAATCAATTGAGTAACAATTATATTTTATATTCGAAAAATCATTCTAATTTTAAATAGTTGAATATAATAATGAGTTTATATAGATCAGGGATGGGCAAACTTTTTTAGGATGCGGTCTACTTCTAATTTTTTTACAATAAGTCGGTCCACCAGATATTTATTAAAATAATAATAATAAACAATGTGGTATAAATGTACATAGGTAACTAAAAAAATAGAATAAGAAAGGAACTTAGGTATATATTTTCAAACAAAATTTAAAGATTATAAAAGTATAAAAATATCAAGTTCATAAGAAATATTCTGATTCGAATTATTATTTAAGATAAAGTCATGTGAAATTGTCCGCATTAGAAGATTTTCACTGCATATCCTCTGCTAATTTAGTAAATCTTAGTATATAACTGCCAGTCTTGTACTGCATTCGAGGTGATTGTCTGTAAGACGGGAGCGATATTTTGATTTAATTATATTCATCGTAGAAAATGCAGATTCACATAGGTAGGTAGAGCCAAAGAACGATGTTAAATTTAATGCGAGACCTTTTAAATTAGGATACTTAACTTCGTCCATTAAATTCCAAAAAATATTTGTAAGATCTGAATTATGTGCTTTTAAAATTATGTCCTTTTTGAAGAAGAACTTCATCTTCCTCAATAGTTATAGAAAACGAATTATATTTTTGGTTATTTCTTCCCCGAGTAATGGAATTTTTTATATGCTAAGGAGTAGTTTAAGTAAAAAAGGCAATGAGTAAAGGCGATCACTTTAAAATGACTCGGCGGTCCACCAGTCGATCGCGATCGACTTAATGCCCATCTCTGATATAGATAATAGATATTATACTATTTTTCATTTTCCTCACTTTTTTTAAATTAAGAAAAGATAAAAATATAGTTAAATATTTTGAATTTTAATTAATTTAAATTAATATCAAAAAATTTTATGTTTAATTTATAATTAATTATAAGAAATTTACATTTATACAAGATGAAATTTTTTGTTATTATTAGAAAAACTATATGTATATTACCTTAGGTAACCTACTAATTACTATATATAATGTAAATTGTCAGTTCTATCTTTCTTTTCTGGTCGAATGATTGTAATAACTGTTTTTTTCCACAACTTATATTAATATTTGAGATGGCAGGTATTATTATCCATTATATGATAGAAAAAATTTAGCAAATATTTTCTTTATTTACTTTCAACAAACGGATTTAAGTAATCATTAAATAAAATCGATGAAAGAATATCCCTGGTAAAATCACACTTAATAATAATTTAGTTCGGAATAAAAAAGAGATATTAATTATTAATTAATTCTTAAATACACCTAGGTTAAAAAAATGCCCTTATTATATAGAATGTTTATTTAATAAATTTTTAAACAATGTTTATGTAAATAATAATAATAATAATAAATAATAGTAATAATTAAAGAATAAAAAAATTAAATAATTTTTTTGTCCCACAAATTGTAAAATGAATATTTGTAGAAAATTTAATTTTTCATTTAGATTTATATCAATTGTAATTTTAAGTTTAATTATTATTTCTCTAAAAATTATTTTCTATACATTTCTTATTAAATGTATTTGTCATAAAAAAATCTATAATAAAAATGTATCATCAAATGATTATAATATATTAAACCAAACTACTGAACAAATACGTGAGTATATATATATTATTTTATTATTTATTAATAAAATTTATCATATTTAAAACATTCTAAAAAAACAAATTGGGTAACTTTGTCTTGACTTGTCATAAACCAATTTAAAGAGGCGAAAAAAATCTAATACATATAGGTAAATATATTTATTGAATAAATAAATAGTATATATCGTATTTACATATGTGTATACTACTCTATTTATTATCTTCTATAAAATATTTAATATAAGATATTCACTTTTCAGTATTTTCATTATTTTTTTTCTTTTATTGTCACATCACTCAAATATGTAACAATGAATGTACCTTCCGTTTTCTCTCACGCATACCTTATTATTATTTTTGTAGTGATTTTTTTCTAATCCATTCCAAGTTAAAATTAGAAGAAAATTTAAATTTTTAAAGAAATTTTTGTTAAAATATATTCATTAAATTATATAATAATAATTAAAATTATATATATATCATTATAAATTATATG
Source organism: Labia minor (assembly GCA_963082975.1). Lineage (NCBI taxonomy): Eukaryota > Metazoa > Arthropoda > Insecta > Dermaptera > Spongiphoridae > Labia > Labia minor. The sequence continues at coordinate 88,593,114 of OY720345.1, forward strand.
CCAAATATTATATATACATATTTCTTTTCTAGATAAATTTTATTTAACAAATTATTCACAAAATGTTACAAAAAAAGATATTAAAATTGATGTTAACTCTCAACTTAATTGGTTGATTGCTCGTCGTTTGAGGATTTTTGAAAAAGAACACAAAATAAGAAATGTAAGAATTTTTTTTTCTTTTACTATGATTTAATATGATTACTTTCTTTTATCTTCATCTTCTATATATCTATTTACACTTAGGTAGTTATCTAATAATTCAGTAAATTGTGATTAGCATTAAAGATGGGAGAAAGAAACAGTTGAATGAGAATGGCTCAGGATAGGAACATTTGGAGAAATGTGGTTGATGGCCAAGATAAAAATATTAAATGTTCTGAAAAATTTAAAAATATTTATTTGAAATAAACTTTTAAGTGTGAATTTCTTTTAAATTTTTTATAATATTTATATTTTTATCTGATGAATTTTATGTGTGAAAATGGATAATATTCTGTTGAGATTAGGAAAAGCAAAAGGTTTAAGATGGCTTTTTTTTAATGAGATAAGTATGAATAGTGGAAACAACACAAGTAGTACTAAGTTAATATAATAAACTAATAACATCTTTTTATTAAAAGATTTAATAAATGATAATTGGAATAAGGTTGCAGTAACAAATATTAATCAAATGATAATATGTATTAGTAGATGTATTGATCTATCATTGATTTCTTTAATATGTACTTCTAATATTCCTAATTCATGCAAGTTTCTATAAATTATGGATTTAAGTTAAGATTTTTGAGTTTACCTAATTTGATTAGCTTATTATTATTATTATCCGATTTATTACACTTACTACGTACTGGTAAAATTTCACCTACCCTAATTGTTCTTTTCTTTTCTAAGGGTTAGGCTCGGGCGGCCTGGGGAGGGATTTCACCCTATCCCAGACAATCCTCTAGACCAGCGGTCGCCAAACTTTTTGATCTCACGGACCAGTTAATTCATAATTTAAATCCCGCGGACCACTAATAGGATTTTTTAAGTGTTAAATATATTTATAAATAAAAATTGTGATCAAAGAACACATAAAATGTACCTAGTTAATAAAATGAAACTATTTATATTATTGTTATGAATTGAATCATATTTTAATGCATCTTAAAACATAACTTAACATGATGAGTAAGTATATTCCACATTTTTCTGCGGACCAGCGAAATTTTCTCGCGGACCACTAGTGGTCCACGGACCACCACTTTGGCAACCTCTGCTCTAGACAATGTTCAATTGAGAAACTTTCGAACTATATGACAGGTTTGGAGTATGATTGCTCTTTGGCCTATTTTCAGCAAGTTGATGGGCATGGAAAGCTTCTCAAAGGATCTTGATGATTTTTTTGAAATTACTCCTTCAGCAGAGATGACGATAGGGTAAATTAAAACTCTCTCGAGTTTCCAGATTTTTTTTAGTTGAAATGCAAGTTCCTCATATTTGGATAGTTTTTCGTTTTCACTTTTTTTTAAGTTATGTGTTAGAGGAACTGCTATTTCAACTAGTGTGGCCGTTTTGTCATTCTGGTTAATTAACAGTATGTCTGGGCGATTATAATCAATTGTCTGATCCGTTACGATTGGTCTATCCCATTAAAGGATAATATTTCCTTTTTCAACAACTGGTGGCGGGTTGTATTTATAATAGGGCGGTGTTGTTTCCCTGTCCATAATACCGAACTTGAATCCCAGCTCTTGATGGATTAATTTAGCCAATTGATTATGTCTTCCCAGATAAGCCGAGTTAGCAAGCGAGGGGCATCCAGCCATGACATGCTCAATCGATTCCCCTATAGCCCCACAATTTCTGCACCGATCTTCCACATTCATCTTTAGGATATGTTTTTCATAGTTTTTAGTTCTCACAACTCTATCTTGAATGGCCATCATAAAACCCTCGGTTTCCGGATATAGACAGCCATCCTTTATCCATTGGATAGATGCCATGGTATCGATGTATGGATCGTCAATCATTAAGGGAAATCTACCATGAAGTATCTTCTCTCTCCATGTTCTACTTATTTCCTCTCTTACTGGGGCAGGATTATTCAATTCCTTCAAGTTGAGGGGAGTGAAACCCTGGTCGACTTCTCTTACCGCCATAATAAGGTCGTCCTCAGATGATAGTAGGCGATTTTTCATTTTAAACTCCTGTGACCTACATAAGTTCAAGATATTAACCAATCCTCTCCCACCTTCTTTCCTAGACGTGTACAAGCGAACCACAGATGAATTTGGATGTAGATGTCGAAACTTTGTCAATAACCTTCTAGTTGTTCCATCTAGGTTGTTGAGATCTGTGTTAGTCCATTTTAATATGCCAAACGAGTAAGTTAGTATGGGTACGGCCCATGTGTTGATGGCTGTAATTGTGTTTCCCCCTGATAATTTTGTGTTTAACACTTTAGTTACTCTCTTTCGATACATTTCGCGGAATTGCTTTTTTAGTTGGATATGGTCTATTCTGTTGTTTTGTGTTTTATTATTATTATTATTATATTTATTAAATAGTGGGTATTTGTTTTTTTTTTAAATTTGGGCCACAATACTTAAATTATAATTCATAGTTGTCATAGTATAGAAAATAGAAATCAAAAATATTTTTTAACAATTTTAAAATATATTTTACATATAATATATATACATATTGTTATATTTAAATTTATCATTATATATTAAGAAAAGTTTATATAAATATGTATTACAATCGCAAAGTTTTTGATATATACGAAATCACATTGATTTCAAAGTTGACTTTGTAAACAAAGGTTTGAACTAATAAAGATAATTTTAAGTGTGAATTTCTTTTAAATTTTTTATATATTTAACATTCACAAATGGTTTCTCACCTGAATGAATTGCAATGTAATCTATAATATATCTATTAATCCTCTCTCTATGAATTGTCTATCACAATATGAACACAGCCAAATGGTTTATTGCCAGTATGATTTGATAAAAGCTCTTTTAAATTTTGATTAATTTTTTTTTTTTACAGTATGTATATATAAGTATATAGTCAAATCATCAGTTCTATGATAATCTTTTATGTCTATACACTTTTTATAAATCATTTTCTCATTTTTATCTCATTTCTCCAATAAACAACAAATAAATACATAAATACATATTTTAGAAACTATCCAATTAAATATTTTATATAATCTAAAAATATAATAATTTAAAGAATAAATATATTTAAATTCTTTAATTAAAAAAATGATTATGCTTAACCTCTTATTTCCATGTACATTCTAATTTAAGATTATTTATAATACAATAATTTTTTAACTAAATAAAAACAATGTCCTGTTAGATCACTAAAATTAGGTGAGCTAGGCTTGGACACAGTACAGCAGAGGATAACCTTATTTTTTACTTTAAATTTTAAATCAATTTTTATGTAAATGTAGGAAAAGGATATCATAATCAAATGGTCAGATATATTTTGATTCAATTGAAAAAGTAGAATTTATTAAAATTTTCATTTTTGGAATATTTCATATAAAATTTAAATAAGTTGTAAAGTGAATTTTTAATGAAAATATTTTGAAATCAAAATGAAATTTTTTGAATTAATATTTTTTTTATTTAATACACATTAGCTGAGTTTAGTAATCGTTATTCTTTCATCTTTTAAGAATTTATTAGGCTTGAAATGGGAGCCAGAATTAGAAGAATGTTTGTTTTAAACAAAATTCAAATATATTAATTTCTAATAATTTTCGTTTATTGAAAAGACAATTCCAAGTAAATTATTAAAGGGATTTTTATTAATACACCACATATTTGTATAATTTATTATTTAGTTAAATAAATCTACGTTTCGACTGCTTTCTGTACTTAATAACGACTGCAGAATAAGCAGTCGTAATGTTGTATATTTATTTAACCAAATAAATAAATTATACAAATATGTGATGTATTAATAAAAATCCCTTTAATAATTATACAAACCACAAAAGTTTTAATAAATATATTTCAAGTAAATTCGAAATCATTTTTTAACTTTCTATATTTACTTTTAACAGATCCACTAAGCCACTAGGTACACGTTGGGGGAAGATACAAGTTTACTAAATATTTCTTTAATGAGTATGAGATTGAAAGTTGATTTATAATGTAGAAGAAAATGCACGTTGACTAGGTAAAATTTTGACAATAATTCATCAATATAAAATAATTAGAAAAAAGATTGAAAAAGTGTCATACGGTGAACCAATCCTACTTAAATGTATTTGATTTGGGAAGTAATCTATGCTGTTTTATATTAATATAGTTTGTTATTTAATTGTAATTTTTCTTTGCTTGGTAAAAATGATTTTACCAGTTTCAGTTGAAAAAAGTTAATAATTCTTCAGCTTTAATTCTTTTCATCATGCTAAGTTGAAAATTAATTATTTCTTTTCTATTTTCAAGCTCTGGCATTTCTATTTCATTTGGCTACAATCTTTTTAGTTTACAATTTTTTAAAATTCTCTTGCCATCTTTTCTCTGGGTTTCTCCCACATCTCTGGGGCAATATGTACCTAAAAATGAAGAAATAACAAAATTAACTCTCTGTATGAAAATATTTAACAATATATGACTTAATACTCAAAATCGTGAATATTTAGTTGTCATTTATCCATCCTGTTTTACTTTGGCTATGAATATTTATCTTCGTACTGTGTTGGTAGGAAAATCTTTCTCCGAACGATTGATATATCCAAAAACACAGCATCTAACAATCTATTTATATAAGAAAAAAAACCTATTAATAAATCAAATAATTTTTTTTTATTTTATAATAATTCACTTTGAAATAGAAATAATTCAATACATGTGATATCAAATTATATATTATTAATTTTTTGTAAAACTAATTCACTCACAATATTTAATGTATTTAATATTTTTCTTTTTATTATTCTTATAATGGTTCAAAAACAGACATTTCAATCATAAAAATACCTTACAACAAATATTTTATAATTATAAATTTTGGATGATTGTAAAAATTCATGACAGATTAAAAAAAAACTTAAACAAGTTGTAAGTTGAACAATATAATGTACCTTTATTAACCAAAATACATGTTTATATAGATATATAAGGTACATTTACCTGTATATAAATATATATATTGTTTCTTAATTATTAAAACCTTTTAAATATTTTATTTGATTCTCAAATTCATTCAAATTTAAACAGTACATACCTTAAAGAAAATTTCCATTTTATTTTTTAATTAACTTTAATTAAATAATAACGAATAGAAAATTTCAATAAAATCCTTATATTTTTGACTTTCGTGGCAATATTTGCATTACCCATGAATATAACAACGAAATAAAACAGCTTAAGATAACAACAAAACTCTTGAATTTCCATTCTTTTAATCCTTAATATTAAGATATTTATATCTAAGGATTATACCTTTCGAATAGTCATTCAATAAATTCATCTAAATAATCATAATCATAGTTATTTATTTAATTTAATTAATATATTATTAATTTTATTTATTTTTATAATAAAAATTTAATTTGAAATATATAGTTGTGTAATTAATTGTATTTTTCGTCACTAGATGGCAGTACATCATAATTTTAAAATACTGTGTCATTTAAAAAATTCAAAAGTTTTATTTATATTTATTATATTTGTTTATATATATATATATATCCCAAGCCTATAGTTATAGTAATATAAAAAATCAAGAAAATATTAATTTAAAAAATTTTTAAAACAAAAGGATGACTTTGAAGTAGAGTATATCATTTCTTAAAAAAGATTATATCACACCTAATATTATTATTATTATTATTATTATTATTATTGCCTTTATTGGTTCATGATTAAATAATTACAAACATTTTTTACAGATTTTACAATTTTAAACATTATTTACACTTAATACATTTTGCATTTTTTTTTTTTTTTTTTTTTTTTTTTCCTTCATATTAAAATTGAACCAGGCCCCTTCGGGCATAGGCCTCTCCCAGATTCCTCCAGGCCAACCTCTGTCTTGCTACTCTAGTCCAGTCGACGCCTGCGACTTCTTCAAGATCATCTGACCATCTTCTTGAGGGTCTACCCCTATTTCTTTTATTCTCCATGGGATGCCATTCAGTTGCAACCTTGGTCCATCGATGGTTATTCATTCTTGAAATGTGGCCAGCCCATTTCCATTTTAGTCTTCTAATAATTACATTGATATTTTCAATATTAAACTTTTTATATATCTGGTTCATATTTATTCTGTCTTTCTTTCTCAGATATAGTATGCTCCTGATCATTGTTCGTTGCGCAATTTCAAGATCTTTTTTATTTTTTAGAGTAAGAGACCAAGTCTGCCCTCCATATATTAAAACCGGTGTTATGCATTTCTTGTAAATTTTTATTTTCGATCTCTGATCTATTTCTTTATTTTTTAAAATATACTTCATGGACCAAAATTTTTTCCATGTTAGAGCAATTCTTCTTTTGATTTCTTTTGTTGTTTGGTTTTCAAAACTTGTTAATTGTCCCAGATATATAGTTTCGTCTTTGCATGGTATGGGCTGTATTTTAGTATCGAATTTTATTTCTTCTTGGTCTCCGTTGCAAAGAATTAACGATTTCTTTACATTAATTCTTAGTCCCATTTCTTTACTTTCTTTATTTAATTGGTTTATCATTTTTGTTATTTGATTTCTTGATGTTGCTATTATTACAACGTCATCCGCGAATCTTAAGTTATTTAAATAGGAACCATGTATTTTCAGTCCTTCATTTTCCCAATCTAGTCTTTTAAATATTTCTTCCAATGCACAATTAAAAAGCATAGGTGAAAGAGGGTCCCCCTGTTTAACTCCTCTTCTAACTGGGAAGAACGTTCCCGGCTTTTCTAGAATGATACGGGCTTTACAGTCTTTATAAATTTCTTGAATAATTTGCACATATTGTGGATTTACTCCTTGAGATATCAATGCCTCAAAAACGGATTCCTGGTATATCGAATCGAATGCTTTTTCGTAGTCTATAAAGGCAAGAAAGATTTCCATCTTATATTCCTTTGATTTTTCTATAATTTGATTTATAGTATGAAGATGATCACAAGTTGAGAATCCACTTCTGAATCCTGCTTGTTCCGTTGATTGGTTATAAGCCATTTGCTTTTCTAATCTATTATAAATAAGCTTCATAAATATTTTTCCAACACTTGATGATATTGTTATTGGTCGGTAATTTTTAATATCTTTTGGGTCTCCTTTTTTATATAAAATCATTACATTCGATATTTTCCATTGGTATGGTATGATTTGACTCTTCAAAATGTTATTGAATACCAATGTTAAAGGTTTTATAATTAGATTTATTGAGTTTTTAATTATTTCGTTTTTTATAGTGTCAATACCTGGTGTTTTTTCGGGTTTTAATTTTCTTATTATCCCTTCTAATTCGCTTTCTAAGAAATCTGGAATATCTTCCTGGAGATCATTCGTTATTTTATATTCTTTATAATTTTCTTTTTTGTCGTATAATTCTTTATAAAATTCAGTAGCAATTTCTAGTATGTGTATCCTATTATTTTCTAAAACCTCACTTTTATTTTTTAATGATGTAATAAGTGTTTTTCCAGCTGATATTTCTTTTTTTAATTTTTTAATAGATGTGTGTGGTTCTATTATAGATTTTATTAAGTTATCATTGTATATTTTTAAATCATTTTTAATATTATATTTTACCATTTTACACATAAGGTTATGTTCTAGTTTATTACTCAATGAATTCCTCATATTTTTTAATAAATTTCTTTTTTTAATTAAGTTTTTAGTGTTTTCGGAAATTTTTGAAACCTGATTTGATTTCTCTACAGAATCTTTTTGTAAAATTTTAAGATTTTTTTCTATTAAGTTGTATTGGTTTTGCACTTGCTGTATCTCTGAGTAATCTATTAATTCTATTTCCTTTTGAACTTGATTTAGCTTTTCTATATTAATTTTATTAAAATTTAAGAAATATTTTTTATTCATTTTTGGATGGGGTCTTTTATTTATTATTTTTAAATCTACATTAATCGTTAATAGTCTGTGATCAGTTGAGAAGGAGAATTTATCAATTATTTCAAATTTTTTAATAATATTCAAATTAGGAGTGAGAATAAAATCAATCTCGGTCTTGTGTATACCGTTAGGGGCCAACCAAGTCCATTTTTTACCTGCTCTACGTTTATAGTAGGTATTTACTATCCTCAAGTTATTTTCCAGACAGAAGTTGATAAGTTTTTCTCCTCTTTCATTTAATTTCCCATAACCATATGGACCCATTATTAGATTTTCTTCTTTTAGTCTTTTTCCAATTTGACTGTTCCAGTCCCCCATAATTATTATTTTATTTCTATAATTTCTTTGGCAGTTTTCTATTATAACATTGTTTAGTGTATCATAATATTGGTCACAAATATTTTCATCCGTTTCACTAGTTGGTGCATATATTTGTATTAAAGTTAACGTATGATTATTTTTACATAATATCTTCATAAGTGCTATTCTGTCTGTATACCCTTTATATTCTAAGACATTATTTTTTATTTTTTCCCTAACCATGAAACCAACACCCCTTCTGCCACTCTCCTGACCAAAATGATAAAAAACAAAACCACTTTTCCTTTCTATCAGCCTTTCCCCGTTTCTTCGCACCTCACATATTCCTAATATATCTAATTCTGTATCTTCTAAGGCATTTTCAAGTTCGATCATTCTTTCCTCGCCCCTTAGAGTGCGCACATTTAGTGTGCCAATTTTTAATAATTTTTCTTTGTTTTTCCTTTTATTATTATTTTTATTAATTTGACTTTTTTTATTGAAAATTTTAGGTGAAGGTATCATTGTTATTTTATGTGTAATATTTTTTTTTATTTTAACATCATTATTAATATCATTATCATTACTATAATTCTTATTTTTAAATTTAACTTTTATCCTCTTATTTTTAAATTCATCGTGTTTATCTTCTTTTTTCTTAGTTTTGAAACTAGAACTATTTTTATATTGTGTTTTATTTTTATTAACTAAATCTTTTAATGAGTGGCTTAATGTTTGGTTATAAAATCTATTATTATTTATATTTAAATTTTTCTTGTTAATTATAAGTTTAGGAATATCTATTTTAGAAATATTTATTTTTGGAGAATTTATTTTTGGAGAATTTAATTTCGGGAGGAAATGGTCCAACTCACCCTCGTTGACCAAACTTTCTGGGTGGTAGAGGTCTGCTGCTGCTTTGTTTGATGTACTTGGCCTGGTTCTTAATTCCTATTCGGGCTGACTATTTTTTTCTTTATTGATTGAATTATTTTTTTCAAAATAATCATTTATCTTAGATCGATTATTCTTACTGTTAATAGAGTAATGACTAGTTATTTGTCCTTCTTCTTTTTTTTCTTTTTTTTTTGTAGAATTGACCGTGGTACTGTCTGTTGGACTTGAAGTTGATTCCATCAATTGTCTCTTTCTTTTATTTTCGTCAGAATGTTTTCCTATTTTTAAGTTTTCCTTAATTATTAATTTATCATATTTGATGATGGCAAACTTACCCATATTCCTTGCTTCAATCATTTTCGGGATCAATTCCTTTCTGATTTCTCTCACTTCTTTCGAGAGATCTTCAGTCAGATAGATTTGATAACTTTTTAATTTTTTACTACTTCTCAGAATTAAATCCCTCATTCTTGCAGCAATGAATGTTATTATTATAGGTCTGGTCTTGTTGTCAGATTTCCTTCCCATTCTCCTAATCAAATCGATATCTCGGATCTCTAATTTTTCATATATTTTTTCTTTTAGTATTTGGACGACCTTATCCTCCAATTCATCAATGTTTCTTTCATCTTCCTTAAGGCCATGCAACAATAAGTTTTTTCTCTTCTGTTCCCTTAACAGAATTTTTACCCTTTCATTCGTCTGCTCGTTCAAATTCTTGAATGATTTTTCCATATTTCTCTCCATTTCTCTCATATCTCTCTTCATTTCTTCTTTCCAAGACTGAAAGAAGTCCATCATTTCTTGTTTATCCATTGTTGGAGAAAAAACGAACAGCAACAAAATGAAAAAATAATAATATAGATAGACTTTGTCGTTTTCAATTTTCACTTTTGATAAGCTTCAGGAGTGAGTAGTAGGATCGACCGCACTCGACCAAGGTTCAGCAGAGACTCTCTATCACACCTAATATAATCCGAGTTAATTTATTTATTATATTGTTAGATAAATTGTTTCATAGTTCAATTTAAATAATTACTGAAATAATAGCTGAATGAATTAAGAATAAATGGTTTGTTCAATTTAATAGTTTATTTAGATGGTTTTAATGTGAGACATTCATTAAAATGTGGTTCAAACAACTACACGTTGAGCTCGGTATTTTGACACAAACATGCAGGAGTGAACTATCATTTTAGAATAGGAAGGACAAGGCCAGTGTGACAGATGTCAAATGAGGGACGTCCTGGACCTTACTATCTTTATATGACAGAGATAAAAGGATGTAAGGAGTACCCAGTTTGGGAAGAACAACCAGAGGCTATAACAAATTAATACAAAATAAGTTGACCTGTGGCCAGGTCCGAACCGACCGACGGTTTGAAGTAAATTAATTTCGAGCTACAGAAACAATTTCAAATAATTTTAATATATCTATTAATGTAATCGATATAACATAAATATTTTTAATTTTATTTTATTTATAATATATATGTAAGATCAGGCTGTGACGTCATGAATGGCTGGATGACGTCATATAATTTTAAATCAAGAAAAAACTAATAAATATGATTTTTTTCGAGGATAAAACCAATACAAAGTGCATGATTCGTGGTGATATATAAAAAAATCTCCTCATGTGAAATTTGGTGTGAAAATAACCCTTCCCTTCCTATTGTCGATCGCTAATAATACCACTTCCGGTTTCCGGAATTGCACCAAAAGTTGATCAATTCATCCCACTGATGCATTAAGTAAATATACCAAATTTCATCAAAATCCGTTGAGCCGTTCAGGCTGTACACATCTATACGGACGGACAGACGGACAGACGGACGGACAGACATCATGCTAAAAATACTTTTTTCTGTTAAAAAAATGCATGATTCGTGGAGATATGTAAAAATCTCGACATGTGAAATTTGGTGTGAAAACAATACCTCCCTTACTATCGTCGGTCGGTAAAAATATATAAAAACGTTTTATAAAAGTTATAAGTAAACCAATATTTATGGGTAAACAATTTTGTACCGACCGACGATAGTAAGGGAGGTATTGTTTAATTCTTGAATTATAAAATAAAAAAAAAACAATCCTTCTTGGAAAACAATATTTTTTGCTAATAATGTAGCCGGTCCTTTTGTAAGAGATAGTCCATGGACGACCGAGTGGTCATTTTTACCGACCGACGATAGTAAGGGAGGTATTGTTTTCACAACAAATTTCACATGTGGAGATTTTTATATATCTCCACGAATCATGCATTTTCTTAACAAAAAAAAGTATTTTTAGCATGATGTCTGTCCTGAAGTGAAGGGTTATTTTCACACCAAATTTCACATGAGGAGATTTTTTTATATATCACCACGAATCATGCACTTTGTATTGGTTTTATCCTCGAAAAAATCATATTTATTAGTTTTTTCTTGATTTAAAATTATATGACGTCACCCAGCCATTCATGACGTCACAGCCTGATCTTATATATATATTATAAATAAAATAAAATTAAAAATGTTTATATTTATTATTTATGTATCCATATCTGTTTTTTATTACATTAATAGATATATTAAAATTATTTGAAATTGTTTCTGTAGCTGCTAATTAATTTACTTCAAACAGTCGGTCGGTTCGGACCTGGCCACAGGTCAACTTATTTTATGTTAAAAAAATATAAAAAAAAATTACTGTACATAATTTTATAATTTAAAATCTTTAAAGGTTTTAAAAATTTCTATTTAAACATTAAATATAATAAATCTTATTCTTAATGATAAATTTAATATTTTTTTCTTTTTTTTTTTTGAAGTCCAGATCTCCAGGTCAGTTCACGCCGATTCAAAGTCCACCCTTTTCCATTACACATAGGAGACCAACCCTTCTTTTTCTTAGATTTTCCCCTTCAATATCCACCCATATACAAAAAAAGCATTACAATATATAAATATATAAATATAATGATATAATTAATATAATTAATATAAGATTATACTTGGATGATTAAGTCAGCCATGTTGTCTTCTGTAGCGCTATCTATTAAATTCTATTTGAAACATACTCCGTTTCAAGGATCCCATTGAACTGACATCCTCATGGCCATTGTGTTACTTAGCAATAAAAGATGTAGGGGAGAGTGGTGATACTTGATCCCCACTTTGGTTTTTTTCATATATTTCGGGCTATATTCGTGAATTTGAATTTCTGTTTGAACGAGTTGATGACATTGTTCCTTACATACCACTTGGCACCAGGTTTGTAACCAATAACTTTCACGATTACGAAAAAAGTGATATTTATTGTAATGTACTCCCAAGGATCAAGTATCCCTCATACCAGTTGCATAAGCAGATCCATCACTACCTGGAGGTGAGCCTTAAAGAAATTTGTCCTGACAATTCTTTCTTGGGAAAATTAAGAATGGCGGATTGTGCCCACCCGCAGCATTTATGGCAGCTCACACTGTAACAAGTTCGCCACGTTTAGCTGATGTTATTTTGCCGACTTGCTTACAACCTTTCGTTGCTAGTATTTTGGTCGGCTTATGAACCGTTGTCAATCCCGTCTCATCTATATTCTAGGCGCTCGGGGGGAAATTGAAATCGTATAAAAACATCTTTGAGTTTTCCAAAAAATTCCTTCACGTTGGCTCTATTAAATGCTGTGCTTCTAACTAAACTAGTAGCTTCCGGTGTTCTGAGTGATAAGGTCCCATTTCTTTCAACGAAGCCCCTATACCAATCTCTCCCTGCTTCCTTGTTCTTATACCAAGAAGGAGGGTATATCTACTTATTTTTTGATTCATATGCGTAAGTTAGTTGAGTAAATTGAAGCACAGTCAGGCCGTAGTACATTTTTGCCATATCTTCCAAAAACTTGCCCAGTTCTTTCTCCTGAATGCTGGTAAAAACCTGGCGCACTTTGTAGCTTGGAAGAGCAGTCAAACCATTCTTGCACAACCTCTTGAGTGTCATGACGTTGATCCCATAGTATTTTGCAGTTGTTTTGAACTTGCCACCTTCTTTCACAGCCTTAACAGCCTTCTCAACGATATCCGGTTCAGGTGGAACCCTTTTCTTGGCTCCTTCCTTTCGTTTATACCTACGTCCCATCTAAAACAATTGGTACTTGTATTAATATATAAATAATACAACAATAATAATTATCAAAATTGCCTTCTTAAAAGGAGAATCTCGTGGTGGGTGATACTTGATCCCAGGATCAAGTATCACTTAACGCTAAGGGATCAACTATCCCCCACTTAACATAAAAAAATTAATAAATTGGAAAATGTCAAAAAAGTCGGTCTGTACGAAAAAGGTATGTCATTTTAAATAGCCAATAAAAGGTGTAATTTAAATGTATCAACCAATTCTTTACAACATATAACACAAGAAAATAATATGACTTACCGTTAAGTTGAAAAAAAACGTTGAGGTAGCAGTTACAAGAATTTTATATATTATTGGTCTATGTCATCAACTCAAGCGGCTACCATTACACGGATTCGATAAATAAACAACACTACCACCCAATGATGCTAACAAAACGTTCTAAGACTGGAAATTTGAATGGGGATCAAGTATTACCCAGGATCAAGTATCACCACTCTCCCCTATTATTGTAAAAAAAATAAATAAGAAACTGAAATATTGATTTAAATATTGTTAATTACAATATATTAAAAATGTTCACTTGTATTTATTCGACAGACTTTTAAAAACACCCACAATTATTGTCTAAATCTCTAGATTAACCGCTGCGCGTGCTGGTGCCGATTTAGCTCTCCCCACCATGCCTTCGCACACACACCAATAAATAATCTTTTCACTAGTCTTTCTTCACATATATACAATAAATGAAGTAATAAATAAAGTGTAGCGTCGCATCATCAATTAGATTGAATATCACTCATCTAATTATTTTGCTTGACAGAATAATTTAAGTAAAAATAATCTTCCATTGTTTGAATCATTTCAATTGAATTGAAGTCCTATGATTCTACATTAAATAATTATCTATTATCTATCTATCTATCTATCTATATATATAAAAGGCAATGTCTGTCTGTGTGTCCTTCAAATACTCAAAAACTACCCGTCCGATTACGGTGAAACTTTCAGGGATTGTTGTGGGCATCCCAGGGAAGGTTTTAGTGTAGTTAAATCCAAAATTAATTTATCCAAAATTATATAAAATAAATAAATAATACAATTTAAATTTGAAAACAAGTGTTGCCGGTTGTCTAAATGCCAGAGGCTCTTATCCACTTGCCCCTCAACTGAGTTCAGTCAGTCAGTTGGTCGGTGTGTGCGTGCGCACTTATACCTTGGCATCTACCAACTATATTAATAGCTTCCCCGCGCTGTCAAAATCAAATCAGTAAGAGAGTTTTCTATTGCAATTATCATCATTTTATTAATTTAATATAAATATCATCAATCTAATGTTAATTAGATTTAATTAGTAATATTTTGGTAAAAGTCTATTTATGGTTACCATGGTTACATTGAAAAATTTACAATAAATAAATAAAAATAATTGGAAATCTTAATTTTAATTAAAATTAATTTGATAAATTTTATTAATATTTTTTATTTGTTTGAGCACATGGCAGAGTGTATGAAAGACTTTCTAAAAATAATTGTTTTAAAAAAAAAACCCAGAGATATACCTCTTCGTTACCCCAAGAGGGAGAGAGGGGTGGACAATTTTGCCAAGTGGCATAGGAGGGGATGGTGAAACTTTCATATTTTTAATTTTTTTTAAACTGTCAAAAATAACATACACATAATAACAGTTGTAATAAAAATAAAAATATGAAAGTTTCACCATCCCCTCCTATGCCACTTGGCAAAATTGTACACCCCTCTCTCCCTCTTGGGGTAACGAAGAGGTATATCTCTGGGTATTTCCCTGGGTTTTTTTTAAAACAATTATTTTTAGAAAGTCTTTCATACACTCTGCCATGTGCTCAAACAAATAACTTTCTATATTTCAGTATCATAATACATCCAATATATAAGCATAAAAAACAAGCATTTTTATAACTATATTTATATATATTACAATATCTATTCTAAAAATAAAATTAAAAATATTTATTCATATTCATTCATGATTTCAAACGATTACAGTTTCCTATACGACTAGCTTTTTCAATGACAATCAACAAAGCACAAGGACAATCGCTTCAAGTTTGTGGGTTAAATCTAGAATATCCATGTTTTGACCATGGACAATTATATGTTGCATGTTCGCGTGTAGGAAACCCAAAAAAATTGTATATTTACACAAAAGATGGTATTGGTGATACAAAAAACATTGTTTATGTTAAAGCGCTACAATAAATATTTTCTAATATTTCCAATAAAAATAAATAAAAATAAAAAACAAAAAAAAAGTGCAATTAAAACTAAAATTTCAATTAAGTATATTCATTTAATACATTATTAGACACACATGCAAAAGCGAAGCTTTGCCGGGTCTGCTATTATTATAATAGGCGTTTACTTCGTCATTATTATTAAACATTCGTTTTAATCGTTATCATGTTTTGTACATATATATGTAAAATAAAGAACAAACAGAAATAAGAAAATAAATTTTAATTAATATAATTTATAAAAAAAAATAATGTTCATAAACTTAGAATATTAATTATTTAATTAATTAAAATCTACTTAAATAAATGCAAAGAGCCGCAAATATATTAGTAAATATATAAATAATAATATGAAATAGTCAATAAATCTTACTTATTATACTAGGAAAAGTTGTATATATATATATATATGTCTGTGTGTTTTGGAGATATTAAACCACTCTAAGGATTTTTTTGAAATTCACATTCAGATAATATTTATAAAAAAAAATCGATGTGTATTGGTTTCAGCCTCAAGAAAAAGCATATTTGTTAATTTTGTTTTAATTTAAAATAGGAATTTTAATAAACTAAGGGCAATGCCGGACAGCGGTCCCTTAAATACAAAATATCTATATATTTAATACGACAGTGTCCGTACGTACGCAAAAAACTCCAGAGCCTAAAATACAAGGAGTAAGGTAACCAAATTTTTCTGAGGTGAAGGGTACCTCAAATGATGAAAAATAAAAAAGAAATTAGAATCTTAGGTAACTCCTGAGCTGAGCTGCGGGTGTTCCATTTTCCAGAAATATATATAAAGGAGAGTGTTTGTATGTATGTAATTTGTTTACTATTTTGCTGTCATAGAAACAGATATATATATAATTAGAACCTCTCTCTCTCCCTCTATTTAAAATTTTAAAAAATGGAGTGTTCTAGCCAAATTAAGAAATTTAAATGCCTTATGCAACATTGATAGGTAAATGAATTGGACTGGAAGAGGAGACATGTGATTAGAGAAATTGGGGAAAAATCAACCGAAATGTAATTAAACAAAAAAATGCAAGAATTATGATTCGGATACGAATGGCGGAGATGGCATAACGAGAAATAATGTCCAGATATAGTTAAGATTATAAAATCGAGAAGGCTGGGAAGGGGACGTGGTTGGAATTGGAGAAACTAGAAATTGGGAGAAACCGATTGGGAAACATCCGGTGGAAGACCAAAGAACAAGGTGGGTGGACAATGAAGGAAGGGACATGGGAGAGATGGGACAGGGTAGGATTTGGTTGTAGCTCAGGATAGGGACTCTTAGAGAAAAGTGGATGCTGCGGCTAAGAACTTTCGAAAACTGTATAGACACAGAGTTAGATAAATATAACATATACAATAATAATAATAGGTTGGGGAAAAAGAAATCCATTATTTTTACGTGAACTTCAAGACTTTATTTAACATGTTTTGCATTGTCCGATTTAGGTCAAATATGCACCATTTTGTTCTATAATTTGTTGCCATTTTAATGGTAGCTTCATTATGCCTCTCTCATAAAAGTCTTGGTCCTTATTAGCGAAAAACTCCAGCAATTGATTTTCACACTCTTCCCTTGATGCCAATTTCTTATCACTAAAAAAGTTTTGCAATGCAAGAAAAAGATGGTAATCGCTTGGTGCGAGGTCCGGACTGTATGGTGGATGCATCAAAACTTCCCAACCAAGCTCCCGGAGTTTCTGACGAGTCACTATAGAAGTGTGTGGCCTGGCGTTGTCCTGATGGAACACGACACCTCTTCTGTTGGCCAATTCTGGCCGTTTCTGGTCAATTGCTCGCTTCAGACGGTCCAGTTGTTGACAATAGATGTCTGAATTTAATGTTTGGCCATATGGAAGCAACTCGTAATAAATGATTCCTTTCCAATCCCACCAAACGCAAAGCAGAACCTTCCTGGCCGTTAGTCCCGGTTTGGCCACCGTCTGAGCTGCTTCAACGCGCTTTGACCACGATCGCTTTCGCATAATGTTGTCGTATGTGACCCATTTCTCATCCCCAGTCACCATCCGTTTAAGAAATGGGTTGATTTCATTACGTTTGGCCAAGGCTTCGCAGATGGAAATTCGATCCATCATGTTTTTTGGTGTTAATTGGTGTGGCACCCAAACATCAAGCTTTTTTTTAAACCCAGCTTTGTGCAAATGGTTTAAAACTGTTTTGTGGTCGATCTTTAACTCCTGGGCGATGCTACGACTCCTAACATGCCGGTCCACTTCGATGATTTCAGTGCCTGTGCGAGGGGCATCCTTAACGTCAAAAATACCCGAACAGAATCGACGAAACCAAAATTGCGCGTAATTAGCTGTTACAGTATCGGGACCATAAACACTATTCACATTTTCAGCCGCCTGACTTGCATTTTCGCCCTTATCAAAGAAAAACTGTAAAATGTACCGAATTTTCTCTTTGTTGACTTCCATCTTTAACGGCGTGTAACTCAGAACTGAATGGACAAAACAAAAAACTGCAAACGAATTCTTTTAGTGCGAACTGTTACCTTGACAACGAGCATAAATTTGAAATTGTGTGATCGATAATTTACGAGATATCGATCACTACAGCCATCTACCGAAAAAATAATGGATTTCTTTTTCCCCAACCTAATATATAATTAATTTACTGATTAAATTAAAATATATTTTCCAAGAAAACAAATATATGTCTTATCTACTTATACTGATTGAAACAAAATGGATGAAAACCTTTTACATACAGACTTTCAACCAAATACTATGTATCACTCGGGGGTACAGGGGGCGGAGCCCCCGTCTAGGTGTGAAGAGCGCCTGGAAGGCGCTCGGAGCAGCTAGTTTTATAATAATTTTGTTCGGTGTTTACTTTTATTGAAATGTTTTTTTACTAAACAATTTATAAAAGAAAAACATTTATAATAAGTTGACCTGTGGCCAGGTCCGAACCGACCGACGGTTTGAAGTAAATTAATTTCGAGCTACAGAAACAATTTCAAATAATTTTAATATATCTATTAATGTAATCGATATAACATAAATATTTTTAATTTTATTTTATTTATAATATATATGTAAGACCAGGCTGTGACGTCATGAATGGCTGGGTGACGTCATATAATTTTAAATCAAGAAAAAACTAATAAATATGATTTTTCTCGAGGATAAAACCAATACAAAGTGCATGATTCGTGGTGATATATAAAAAAATCTCCTCATGTGAAATTTGGTGTGAAAATAACCCTTCCCTTCCTATTGTCGATCGCTAATACTACCACTTCCGGTTTCCGGAATTGCACCAAAAGTTGATCAATTCATCCCACTGATGCATTAAGTAAATATACCAAATTTCATCAAAATCTGTTGAGCCGTTCAGGCTGTACACATCTATACGGACGGACGAACAGACATCATGCTAAAAATACTTTTTGAAGTGAAACTTCTTTAGCGGCGTCCTGACATTTGGTTGAGAATGGAGAGTGAATTGAAAAATTGAAATTTCGTAACGTAAGTGAGAAAGAAGATATAGGTATAACGAGTGAGAATGAGATAGCCTCTATCTGCGTCTCCCTTTTGTGCTGTATTTCGTTCTAATCCCCACTCTAGGTCCAAAGTCCATGACGCGCATGCGCGCTAGTTAAGTCATATATAATTAGCTGGAGTGTCTCCACTCGACTATCTCGCAATTTGAATTGGATTAAATAACATAATATATTATATTTAAATTAAATTTAATTAATTATAAATTATAAATAATAAATAATAAATATTAAACCAGCGCATGTTTGGCTTTTTGTTGATGGCACCACGTTACGTGTTGGCGCGTGAGATTTGCAGTGTTAAAAAATTAATTCTGGTAATTTTAGCGAATCAATCAAGCTGAAATTCTATATATAGCAGTTTTATACAATTATTAATCATGTGAAAAATTATCAAACATATATCTTTATTTTTACGGTCACTTTAGAGGAAAAAAAATCAAAACGTTGTAGGTAATGACCCTCTTCCGGTTGACCTACATTTCTCAAAAGTTGATAGAAAACTATGAATTTTGAATAATGTCCATGTACCAAATTTCATCATTCTAGCTCAAACCTTTTTTGCGTAATCTTGCCTACATACATACACACACACATACACACACACACACACACATACAGACATTTTTCTCAACCTTAGTGAAAATGATTCAGGAACCTTCAAAACGTATAAAAACATCAAAATCTCAACATCGAAAATTTTCGTGATCGCAATACTATCTCTGGCGAGATAGTAAAAATTGATATTTATATATATATATATATATATATCGTGAAATAATTAAAATTCTCAAGTCAAATATACAGCGTGCACGCATACCGACGCATGTAATTGTGTGTGTGAACATGGTCGGCGATTCACACGCCAACACATACAGTTATGTGCGTCGATGACCATTCACGTTATTTATCCGAATCTCAACATTACTTTAACACTACTAAATCGATTTAAAATTATTATTGCATTTAAAACTGCTTTTCTCTACTCCACAGATTTCACTATGCCGAAAAAAAATAACGACCAAAATTTAGACGATATTATTTATTTCATACACCGTTCACTACTGGTTTATAGCCACACAGGTGCGAATGCACTTGAACGAGGCGAAGATAAAATCCCTCTAATTCTTGGGGGAGATTTTAATGTAAATTTTGGATCTGATGATTCGTTGCCGTTGATCAACTTTCTTCAAGAAACATTTGGTCTGCTTATAAATAACGATCCCAAGGAATCAACAACAAAATCTGGAACTACAATAGATGCTGTTTTTACACGTTATATAGAAAATATCGAATCACGAACATATATATCTTATTTTAGTTATCACAAGCCATTAATATCAGTATTACCAATTGAAGCACCAACCGACAATAGTACAGGCAATGTAGATATGATGATAGAGTAGATAATAATAATAATAAAGCGAATATTTGTTACGAAAATTTTATATTGTTATATGTCTTTCGAAATGATCCCTTTATTTTTCTCTATTTCTCTCTCACTCACACTCTCAACTAAAATTTATCTTATTCTCTAGATTGTAAGAAGTTTCACTTCCGCCACGTGTACGATGCTGCACATTTTGCTTTTTATTTTTGTTAAGAAAATGCATGATTCGTGGAGATATGTAAAAATCTCCACATGTGAAATTTGGTGTGAAAACAATACCTCCCTTACTATCGTCGGTCGGTAAAAATAGCACAAATTATATAAAAGAAGTGTTTGTATGATCAACAAATGTCAAACAGAAAATATAAAAAAATGCAAAATGATATTTAAGGATGAATAGATAGACATGGTGTGTTTGAAATTATAGTATACTATTATTGTTGAAGTATATATATATACTAGCTGATCAGAGCGCCTTCCAGGCGCTCTTCACACCTAGACGGGGGCTCCGCCCCCTGTACCCCCGAGTGATACATAGTATTTGGTTGAAAGTCTGTATGTAAGAGGTTTTAATCCATTTTGTTTCAATCAGTATAAGTAGATAAGACATATATTTGTTTTCTTGGAAAATATATTTTAATTTAATCAACAACAAATTTTCCTAGTATAAATATAAAAATGCTTGTTTTTTATGCTTATATATTGGATGTATTATGATACTGAGCACATGGCAAAGACTTTCTAAAAATAATTGTTTTAAAAAAAAAACCCAGGGGAAAACCCAGAGATATACCTCTTCGTTACCCCAATAGAGAGAGAGGGGTGGACAATTTTGCCAAGTGGCAGAGGAGGGGATGATTGGCTTCGACATATTTTGAATTCTCAATTCCTTAACTACACAATATACCAACTGTGGTCGACAATTGGTAATTAATAATTAATTATAAATTGCATTTGCTAAAATATAAATTAAAGTTCTTTTAATTCATATTTCTATTTTTACGGTACCTTTCAATTATTCTATTTCATCTTAATTTCTTGAGTTATCTATTTTAATTTAAATTCTTACAGTTTTATTAAATAAATCATTTTTACCGACCGACGATAGTAAGGGAGGTATTGTTTTCACACCAAATTTCACATGTGGAGATTTTTACATATCTCCACGAATCATGCATTTTCTAAAGAGAAAAAAGTATTTTTAGCATGATGTCTGTCCGTCCGTCTGTCCGTCTGTCCGTCCGTATAGATGTGTACAGCCTGAACGGCTCAACCGATTTTGATGAAATTTGGTATATTTACTTAATGCATCAGTGGGATGAATTGATCAACTTTTGGTGCAATTCCGGAAACCGGAAGTGGTAGTATTAGCGATCGACGATAGGAAGGAAAGGGTTATTTTCACACCAAAGGAGATTTTTTTATATATCACCACGAATCATGCACTTTGTATTGGTTTTATCCTCGGGAAAATCATATTTATTAGTTTTTTCTTGATTTAAAATTATATGACGTCAACCAGCCATTCATGACGTCACAGCCTGGTCTTGCATATATATTATAAATAAAATAAAATTAAAAATGTTTATATTTATTATTTATGTATCCATATCTCTTTTTTATTACATTAATAGATATATGAAAATTATTTGAAATTGTTTCTATAGCTGGAAATTAATTTATTTCAAACCGTCGGTCGGTTCGGACCTGGCCACAGGTCAACTTATTAGTTATAATTTTATATAAGCATTTTTTAATTGAACCTATTCAATCTTGAGGGGCAGCATGGCTGAGTGGGTAGAGTACTAGATTTACTAGATTTCTATCACAGGAAGCCTGAGTTCGAATCCCAGCATAGAACTCAAGATTATATATTTATTTAATTTAATTAATAATTAATTAATAAATATAAAAATTTAATTCAATTTAACATCGGCTGCCCCACCGAAGAAGGCAAGGGGAAACCACTTCGGTCAAATTTTCCCATGAACACCCTATGACTCCTGTGGAGTTATTAGGGCCACGACACTTCCGCTAGGAAGTTATCGACAACGAAGAAGAATTCAATCTTGTCATTCCCTAATCAACATACGCGGTTTCAATAACCCTTTTAATTATTCTAAATTCAATCCAGAGTGCTACCAATTAATTAAACTTATTTTTAACCCAATTTTTCTTATAAAATACCTCACCCCTAATATCTTATACACGACAATCTATATATAAGATGGTAGGTTTAATCAAATGGACTATAGACAGATTTGTTTGCTAAAAAAAAATTTTAAATAATTACAATAAATAGAATAATATATTCTTACCTAAAAACAAATTGGTTTTTATAGTCAACAATTCTTTAACACACAACAATTCCGTCTCATTATTGTAATACAAAGTTAGAAATATTAAGTTAATATAATTAATATTATTTATTTATTAATACCAATTAATAATATTAATTACTTATAAATAATTCATAATAATAATAAATTGTGATACCAACTTATAGGAATATTAAAATAATATAATTATTATTTTACATATATATGAATATAATATAAATATTTTTAATTTTATTTTAAGAATAGATATATATCTAAAAGGCGGTAACTGTGAGGTCACATATATACATTTAAATATAAAAAAACTAATGAAGATGATTTTTTCCAGATATGTTATCAATAAAACTAAATAACTTAAGAGTATAACTAATGGTTTTCAATTTATAAAATCTAATTTAACACACAACAATTCCGTCTCATTATTGTATTGTAATACAAAGTTAGAAATATTAAGTTTAAAAAAAATTTAAAATATTTGAATTTTGAAAATTATATGTAGCGCCATCTGTCGATAGTTTTGTGACACTACAGATTTTTAGCAATATATTACTAATTAAATTAATTTTGGATAAATTAATTTTGGATTTAACTACACTAAAACCTTCCTTGGTATGCCCACAACAATTCCTGAAAGTTTCACCGTAATCGGACGGGTAGTTTTTGAGTCTATAAGAGACAGACAGACACACAGACAGACACACAGACATTGCCTTTTATATATATAGATATATAGATATATATTAGCTACACAGGCAGACTAAAATTTACCAATAATATTTATATGATTTAATGTTTATTGATTTGGCCAGAATCCGCTCTGGCGAGATAGTAAAAAAATCTGGAGTGTGTCCACTCGACTATTTCGCATATTTGAATTGGATTAAATAACATAATATAGTATATTTAAATTAAATTTAATTAATTAAATTATAAATTAAAATTAATAAATAATATTTATTAAACCAGCGCGTGGTTTGCAATGTTAAAAAATTAATTCCGGTACTTTGAGCGATTCAATCAAGCCGAAATGCTATAAAATTTTTAATCAAGTGAAAAATTATCAAACATATATCTTTATTTTTACGGTCACTTTAGAAGAAAAAAAATCAAAACGTTGTAGGTAATGACCCTCTTCCGGTTGAGCTACATTTCTCAAAAGTTGATAGAAAACTATAAATTTTGAATAATGCCCATGTAACAAATTTCATCATTCTAGCTCAAACCGTTTTTGCGTAATCTTGGTTACATACACACACACACACATTTTTCTCAACCTTAGGGAAAATGACTCAGGGACCTTCAAAACGTATAAAAACATCAAAATCTCGACATCGAAAAATTTCGTGATCGCAATACTATCTCTAGCGAGATAGTAAAAAGGTTGCTCACCTCTGGTTTAAATCATTTTATTTATTGAATTCTAGATTATTTTATTAGTTTTAATTCATTTTCTAATTAACTAATAATGAAATGTGTTTTATTTAATATTTATCGTATATCTGAAAGAGAAATTTATGAAAATTAGTCAAATTATAAAATAAAAATAAACCAATATCAAATTATGTTTAAAATCTAAAAGAATTATTGGTTTAGTCCTTTGAAATAATTTTGGTTTTAATAAATACTTACGACAGTGATTCTCAACCATTGTGCCGCGGCACTTTTGTGTGCCACGAGATTTTCAAAAGTGTTCAGCGAGATTATCAAAATGTCAAAAAAAAGGTAAACCGTTTTTGGGACCACTTTTTTTCAATATGGTAAACTTACACTTATCTTTTTCTTTGTGTGGGTAAAAAAAATGGTTGAAAATCACTGACTTATGATAATAAATAAAATAAGTTTTACTAGAAATAGATAAAAATAATAATTTTAATTAGTAATGAGCTAATATTCTAATACTTGTACATTTAATCTTCTATTTTTTCTAATAAAATTTGACCAAAATTTTCGAAATGAAAAATGTTCAAAATCGTGACTCGTGAATTTCCTATACCATTTGACGACATACTTGATATCCATACAAATCTATTTTGTTCTCAAACATATTCAGAAAAAAGAAAGATTGTTTAAAAAGTTTATTTGTAGGGAAACGAATTAGAACAAAAAATGACAAGAGAAGGCAATGAATGTGGTATAATAAAAAAATATTATGAAATCATAAAAGAAATAGAAAAATAAGAGAGAATATAGAAATGTTGTGATTATTTTTGTTGTTTTGTTTTTGTGATCAACAATTTTGGAGTTGTATAGTGTCATAGAGATATATAATAATAGATGAATAAATTTATCAACAAATCATAACCAATAATAATATTAATAGTAAAAAATAATATTTTTCTTCAATATATTTAAATTCATTACATTTAATAAATATCATTTTTGAAAAATAGTTTTAAAAAAATTAAATTAAAATTAATTTCTTTAAATTATACTTATTAATATCTATAAATAAACAAATAAATATTTATAATACATATTAATTATTCAAAAGATTAATTATTAACTACCGAATAATCCAGAAAATTAATACCAACTTAATTTTGTTTTATTTAATAAAGATATTTGATATTTTACAATTACTAGATTTAGATCTAATATTATTATATAATATATTTATTTTATAAGAAAAACATGCGTAATTTTACTAAGTATATTAATTTTCAATAACTTTATAAAATAATCTATTTTTTTATTATTTTTTTTTTTAATCAATTTTTTTATCAATTGATGATTGATATAAAAAAATGTTTATTTAATTAAGTTATCAAATTTATAATAAATAAAAGAAAATTGATATATAATATGTACAGAAAAGTGGGCAAAGAATCAAAGAAATGTGTGTGTGTTTGTGTGATAGAGGGAAAAGAGAGAAATAAAATTTTATTATTACGCATCGTTTTTTTTAGCCTCCAATTCAATTCATCATTTACTTAAATAAAGAAAAAAAATACTTATACATTAATTATTAAATATAACATTTTTCTGAATATAGGTTGTATATAATTATATTCTAGATTGAAAGATTGAGTGTTTCTATTGTAAATGATTAATAATAACACACAGAAAATGATTTTAACAACTTTTATTGAATAATTACATTAGAATTTTATATCTTGACATCATCTATAACATTATCACTCCTTAAAAATAAAGATAAAAATTTTTAATACTAAATATCATCAGAATAAAACAATAATTTAAATAGTAACACAATATAACTAAAAATTACCTTTACCCTTTCTTTCATTATCTTATCTTATTATACGAGTAAAAATTGTATATATATTTGGCCATGGGTTCTCAAAAACCGCTCTAACGATTTTTTTGAAATTCACACTAGATAAAGTATTTATAAAGAAAAATTGAGTTTTATTGATCACATCTCAGGAAAAATACATCTACATTAGTTTTTTCTTAATTTAAATTTATATATGGATGACGTCACAAATGACATCCATTTTTTTTAACTGAAATTGTATTAATATATTTTTTTATTTAAAATAGTTTAAAATTTATTATTTAATTTCGAAATAAAATTAAAAATATTTATTTTTAATAAAATATATATATTTATTAATCTCTCTAAAAAAAACAAAACATAACAAATACGGCTTGGAAAGACAGTAAAAATATGTTATTTTTATTATTTAAATATATTAGTTGCATGGGTAGAACGATTGTTTTTAGTCCCCGAGTTCGAAGGGTCGAAACTCGGCTAGTGCTACGATATTTAAAAATAAAAATAAAAAATTTGTTATTTTTTTTATCTATTTTCGTGTTTATTTTTTAATATATTACTATTTTATATTTATTTATTCATTGTTCTTTTATTAAATTTAATATTTATTAATATTATTTATTATTATTGAGTACCCCAAGTTCCATTGATTTTAAAAAATTGAGTTTTATTGATCACATCTCAGGAAAAATACATCTTCATTAGTTTTTCTTAATTTAAATTTATAGTACCGGGACCCCGAGCCACGGCTCGGTACTTAAGTTAAGAAAAAAAAGCAAAATGTGCAGCATCGTACACGTGGCGGAAGTGAAACTTCTTACAATCTAGAGAATAAGATAAATTTTAGTTGAGAGTGTGAGTGAGAGAGAAATAGAGAAAAATAAAGGGATCATTTCGAAAGACATATAACAGTATAAAATTTTCGTAACAAATATTCGCTTTATTATTATTATTATCTACTCTATCATCATATCTACATTGCCTGTACTATTGTCGGTTGGTGCTTCAATTGGTAATACTGATATTAATGGCTTGTGATAACTAAAATAAGATATATATGTTCGTGATTCGATATTTTCTATATAACGTGTAAAAACAGCATCTATTGTAGTTCCAGATTTTGTTGTTGATTCCTTGGGATCGTTATTTATAAGCAGACCAAATGTTTCTCGAAGAAAGTTGATCAACGGCAACGAATCATCAGATCCAAAATTTACATTAAAATCTCCCCCGAGAATTAGAGGGATTTTATCTTCGCCTCGTTCAAGTGCATTAGCACCTGTGTGGCTATAAACCAGTAGTGAAAGGTGTATGAAATAAATAATATCGTCTAAATTTTGGTCGTTATTTTTTTTCGGCATAGTGAAATCTGTGGAGTAGAGAAAAGCAGTTTTAAATGCAATAATAATTTTAAATTGATTTAGTAGTGTTAAAGTAATGTTGAGATTGTGAATGGTCATCGACGCACATAACTGTATGTGTTGGCGTGTGAATCGCCGACCATGTTCACACACACAATTACATGCGTCGGTATGCGTGCACGCTGTATATTTGACTTGAGAATTTTAATTATTTCACGATATATATCTTATCTTATTATGCTAGCTAAAATTGTATATATCTATCTATTTATCTATAACCATTGGTTCTCAAAAACCGCTCTAACGATTTTTTTCAAATTCACACTAGATATAGTATTTATAAAGAAAAATTGAGTTTTATTGATTACATCTCTTGAAACTTACAGCTTCATTATTAATTTCTTAATTGAAAATTATATATGGGTGACGTAAATGGCATCCATTTTGAAATTTTACTCCCGCCTTTTTTTAATTTTGTATTAATATTTTTTTTATATTTAAAATATTTTAAAATTTATAATTTAATTTCGAAATAAAATTAAAAATATTTATTTTTAATAAAATATATATATATATTTATTAATCCCGCTTTTTTTTTAAATGATATTGTATTAACATTTTTTTATATTTAAAATATTTTAAAATTCATTATTTAATTTCGAAATTTTATATTTAAAATATTTTAAAATTTATTATTTAATTTCGAAATAAAATTAAAAATATTTATTTTTAATAAAATATATATATATATTTATTAATCCCGCTTTTTTTTAAATGATATTGTATTAACATTTTTTTATATTTAAAATATTTTAAAATTCATTATTTAATTTCGAAATAAAATTAAAAATATTTATTTTTAATAAAATATATATATATTTATTAATCTCTCTCAAAAAAAAACAACAAAACAAATAAATGTCTTTGAAAGATGGTAAAAATATCTTTGTAATTATCAAAATATCATAGACCAGCAGTAAGAACAATTGTTTTTACTCCCCGAGTTCGAAGGATCGAAACTCGCCGCGTGCATTTTTTTTTTATCTATTTTCGTGATTTATTTATTCATTGTTCTTTTATTAATTAAGTTTTAGATAGTTTTATAATTTTTAATATTTTTTCAATAAAATATTATTTAATACATTTAATAATTGTAATAAATAATTAAAGAATTGTATATCAATATTTTTTAAAGGGTAGAGCGAGCTCGGTGTCTCAGGTATTAATATTACCAGCCAAATCCAATAATAATGAATCATTTTTTACTATCTCGCCAGAGATAGTATTGCGATCACGAAAATTTTCGATGTTGAGATTTTGATGTTTTTATACTTTTTGAAGGTTCCTGAATCATTTTCACTAAGGTTGAGAAAAATGTCTGTGTGTGTGTGTCTGTGTGTGTGTGTGTGTGTGTGTGTGTATGTAGGCAAGATTACGCAAAAACGGTTTGAGCTAGAATGATGAAATTTGGTACATGGACATTATTCAAAATTCATAGTTTTCTATCAACTTTTGAGAAATGTAGCTCAACCGGAAGAGGGTCATTACCTACAACGTTTTGATTTTTTTTCCTCTAAAGTGACCGTAAAAATAAAGATATATGTTTGATAATTTTTCACATGATTAATAATTGTATAAAACTGCTATATATAGAATTTCAGCTTGATTGATTAGCTGAAATTACCAGAATTAATTTTTTAACACTGCAAATCTCACGCGCCAACACGTGACGTGGTGCCATCAACAAAAAGCCAAACATGCGCTGGTTTAATATTTATTATTTATTATTTATAATTTATAATTAATTAAATTTAATAATAATTTTTAAATAATATAAATAATATTTAATTATAATCTAATCAAAGAAAATAAAAGTTTGAATCTATTTGATAGTTGATCTTTTTACATATAATTAATCTCAAATTAAATATAATAATTTAATATTAAAAAAAAATAACAAATTTCATATGTATATTTATTTTTATAAATGTTTAGGCAAATTTTGAAATTAATATATATTTAAATTCAAATTGTATTTAATTGCGATATCTACTGGACAAGGTGGAGATCTCGCCCTCTTTTGATCATAAGTCATACTAATTTTTATTCTTTGACCCAGTAGAAGCTGAGAAATATTATTCCGCGTCAACGTACTAGCGCGCATGCGCGCCGTGGACTTTGGACCTAGCGAGAGCGTAGTAGAACGAAAGACAGCACAAAACGAAGAGGCAGATAGCCTCTTTCTCAAAGACGAAAGACCGGACAAAAGAAAGACCCAGATAGCCTCTCTCTCAAGACGAAACACCGCACAAAAGAGAGTCGGAGATAGAGGCTATCTCATTCTCACTCGTTATATCTATATCTTTTTTCTCTCTTGCGTTTCGTAACGCGTTACGAAATTTCAATTTTTCAATTCACTCTCCATTCTCAACCAAATGTCAGGACGCCGCTAAAGAAGTTTCACTTCAAAAATGATTCATTATTATTTGGTTTGGCTGGTAATATTAATACCTGGGATACCGAGCTGTCGCTCGAAAAAATGTTTAGACATTATTATAGACATTTTCATTCTGTAAATTAAATAATTTTATTTCATTTAAATAAATATCTATTTTTAAATAATTTTTCTCTACATTATTTATCTAATTCTGACAATATATTAAGATCACACCGGGACCCCGAGCCTCGGTTAGGTAATTAAGTTAAAAAAAAATAATTCATTATTATATTGGATTTGGCTGGTAATATTAATACTTGGGACACCGAGCTGATATACAATTCTTTAATTATTTATTACAATTATTAAATGTTGCATCATTGCATGGAACTTGGGGTCCTCAATAATACATAAATATGTATTATTAGATATGTTTCTAAGTGCATGAATATTTTTTTTTTATTGGAAGAATGATAAATATATATCGTAATTTATAATTATAAAATATTATTAAAATATATATTTTTAATTTTATTTCGAAATTAAATAAAAAATTTTAAAATATTTTAAATATAAAAAAAATATTAAAACAATATCTTTTAAAAAAAGGCGGGAGTCAAATTTCAATATGAGTGTCATTTGTCCATATATAAATTAAAAGATAAGATTAGTTAATTAAAATATATATATAAACAAAAGCAAAATTAAATAATAAAAATTTATAAAAAATAAAAAAAAATTTGAATTAATATTAAATTATTAGTTAATGACTAATAAGTAATTAATAAAATAAAAAAAATAAATTATACCTCTTAATATGCGCTGATCGTTATCGAAAATCTTAAACAATTTTTAAAAAGTTTAATGTATGGATATATGTGTTCATGCAATGAAAACAGATATCGGAATGGTCCGCCCGTTACACACACATATATTAAATATAAAAAAAATATTAATACAATATCCTTTAAAAAAAGGCGGGAGTAAAATTCCAAATTATATTTTTTTTTTGTTTTTGTTTTTGTTTTTTTTGAGAGAGATTAATAAATATATATATATATTTTATTAAAAATAAATATTTTTAATTTTATTTCGAAATTAAATAATAAATTTTAAAATATTTTAAATATAAAAAAAATATTAATACAATATCTTTTAAAAAAAGGCGGGAGTCAAATTTCAATATGAATGTCATATGTCATCGATAAATAATAAATAATATTAATAAATATTAAATTTAATAAAAGAACAATGAATAAATAAATATAAAATAGTAATTTATTAAAAAATAATAGATTAAAAAAAAAAAAAAATTATTTCAAAACCATTTTTTATTTTGTTGTTATTTTTTTTTTTGAGAAAGATTAATAAATAATAATATATATATTATTAAAAATAAATATTTTTAATTTTATTTCGAAATTAAATAATAAATTTTAAAATATTTTAAATATAAAAAAAATATTAATACAATATATTTTAAAAAAGGCGGGAGTAAAATTGATGACGTCACACCCATATATAATTTTTAATTAAGAAATTAATAATGAAGCTGTAAGTTTCAAGAGATGTGATCAATAAAACTCAATTTTTCTTTATAAATACTATATCTAGTGTGAATTTGAAAAAAATCGTTAGAGCGGTTTTTGAGAACCAATGGTTATATATATATATATAGAAATATAGAAATATATATATATAGATAGATATATACAATTTTAGCTAGCATAATAAGATAAGATATGGATGACGTCACAAATGACATTCATATTGAAATTTGACTCCCGCTTTTTTTTAAAGGATATTGTATTAATATTTTTTTTATATTTAAAATATTTTAAAATTTTTTATTTAATTTCGAAATAAAATTAAAAATATATATTTTAATAATATTTTATAATTATAAATTACGATATATATTTATCATTCTTCCAATAAAAAAAATATTCATACACTTAGAAACATACCTAATAACCCCAAGTTCCATTCATTTTAATCAGATTGATGCAATGATGCAACATTTAATAATTGTAATAAATAATTAAAGAATTGTATATCAGCTCGGTGTCCCAAGTATTAATATTACCAGCCAAACCCAATAATAATTAATTATTTTTCTTTAACTTAATTACCGAGCCGAGGCTCGGGGTCCCGGTATGACCTTAATATATTTTGAGAATTTGATAAATAATTTAGAGAGAAAAAAATATTTAAAAATAGATATTTATTTAAATGAAATAAAATTATTTAATTTAGAGAATGAAAATGTCTATAATAATGTCAAAACATTTTTTCTTTATAATTTTATATTATAATAATACTATGGGGAATTTTCAACTTTGACTGCCGATTTGACCATGTTCCCAAACGAATTTTAAAAAAACAAGACCACTTTACATTTACACATTTTAAGCTCCAATCGAATCCAAAATCAAAATTTAAAAAATCGAAAAACAAACACACAGATATATAGATTTTATAAATGAACATTTATACAATTTATTTTAATTAATTTGAAACATTTTAGGAAACAAATTTTTAATGGACCAATTTTAGAAATCCCATTTAACAATTATAATAAATAATTAAAAAATTGTAAAATTTTTAAAATATATAAAAATAAATTGTATAAATTGGTTAAAGGGTCGAGTAATAGTTCGGTGTCCCAGGTATATATTTTATATTAACACGCCTACTTTTCTGTATAATAAAGATATAAAGAATCATATTTTAATTTTTATATAACCAAGAAATCATTTTTTCACTTAAAATATAGTTGTAAAGCCCAAATCTCCGATCCATATAACATCATCGACTGGGCCGCTACCATAAGGAGTCTTCTCTTGCTCTGACTAGGGCCACCGGTATTTGTCATTAGTCTCGAAAAAATAATATTAAATTATATATAAATTTAATAATTAGAATATTACAATTTGTTTAAATTTTAACACATGTAACCAATCATATGCATAAAGAATAGAAAATTTTGAAAATCAACTTGGTATTAAATTCAGAAAAAAAAAATACTGATATATAGAATATATCGACTATTCGAATATAATTGAAACTCTTTCTCTCCCTCGTTTTTAAATTTTAAAAAACGGAGTATTAAGACATTTTTTTGCCTTATGTAACATGGGTGGGTATATGAATTGAGCCCATCCCTACCTCCCTGAGAAATTCCCACTAAAAATGTTTATAATATTTTAGTTTATTAAATCAAACTATTATTTTTTATTTCAATATTTTTAATGTTAATACAATAATTTTTATTTTATAATCTATAAAATAATTTAATTATTTTAAAAAACGGCGGTCTCTTCAATTGCAATTTTTTTTTACTCTCTACTGACTGTTCATTTCATAACTGAAAATAGTTTCGAATAGAAATAGACGATATTACTTGGATTAAATCTTATTATGCTAGCTAAAATTGTTTGTTTGTATTATTGAGGACCCCAGTTCAATTCATTTTAATCAGTTTGATGCATTGATGCAACCTTTAATAATTGTAATAAATAATTAAAGAATTGTATATTAATATTTTTTAAAGGGTCGAGCGAGAGCTCGGTGTCCCAGGTATTAATATTACCAGCCAAACCCAATAATGAATCATTTTTTTTAACTTAAGTACCGAGCCGAGGGTCGGGGTCCCGGTACTTAGTATTACCAGCCAAACCCAATACAGTGGTGCCTCACACAACGAACTTAATTCGTTCCAGGAGCAAGTTCGTTATGTGAAACGCAAGGGGATGCAATACAACGGCAGCGATCGTGGAAGCTCGGGCGAGTTCTTTGCGTGAAACGAAGTTCGTTGTATGAATCATGAAATTTAGTTCATTATGGTTAGTTGTGTGCAGCGTTCGCTGTGCGAGGCGTTCGTTATGCGAGGCATCACTGTAATTAGGAATCATTTTTTTAATGATAGAGCTGCGGCAGGGTGAACCAGGTATGATCTAATAATGTACCAGGAATAATATAAGAAAAGCATAATAGCAGCATAGCTGAAATGTTAGTTTTATCTCTAAATAAATAATTTTTTAAGACCATTCTTTTTTTTTCTACCAGTGCATTAATACGTACGTTTATGGGGTGTATGATTTATGACTATTTTTTTTTATTTATGTTCTTTTAAATTATTTGAATGTCGATTCGGTGAATCAGGTATTAATATTACCAGCCAAAACCGATAATAAGGAATAATTTTTTATTGACCGAGCGGTGGCTCGGTGAACCAGGTATGCATTAATAAATGTTAAATATTATTAAGTTTCTTTAATTTAATTCCAAAAAACTTTTTACATGTATGAATTAGGAAATGACAATTTAAATGTGATTAAATTAAATTCGAAATGCTTTTCTCGTGTAAGAATTAAAATAAGGATTTTTATAAAGTTTCTTTTTTATTTACACACACACAATTTTTGATTAGTAAAATGAAAGAATCATAGACATATTGTATAAATAAATAATAAATAAATAAACCTATGGATAATAAAATGATAGGATTCTTAAATATAATAGATAATTAGTAATAATGTATTTATTAATAGAGGAAATAAAATAGTAAATATAAATACTAAGTTGAATAAATCGGGTTTTTTTGATTTAAACTATAATTTGTGATATAAAGTATAAAAGCTATATTTAAAGAAAATGTTTTAATTATTAATCCTATTTTTCAAACATTATGTATTAATAAATGTTTTTTTAAATGTGATTTCTGATTAAATTTCTTTTCACAACAATTACATTCAAAAGGGTTTTCTCCTGTATGAATTAACAAATGTGTTTTTAAATTAAATTTCTTTTTACAATAATTACATTCAAAAGGGTTTTCTCCTGTATGAATTAACAAATGTGTTTTTAAATTTGCTTTTAAATTAAATTTCTTTTTACATTAATTACATTCAAAAGGGTTTTATCCTGAATGAATTAATAAATGTGTTTTTAAACTTGATTTCTGACTAAATTTCTTTTCACAATAATTACATTCAAAAGGGTTTTCTCCTGAATGAATTATCAAATGTGTTTTTAAATGTGTTTTCTGATTAAATTTCTTTTCACAACAATTACATTCATAAGGTTTTTCGCCTGTATGAATTAAGAAATGTGTTTTTAAATGTGATTTGTGTCTAAATTTCTTTTTACAATAATTACATTCAAAAGGTTTTTCTCCTGTATGAAATAAAAAATGTTTTTTTAAATTTGATTTTAAATTAAATTTCTTTTCACAATAATTACATTCATAAGGTTTTTCGCCTGTATGAATTAATAAATGTCTCTTTAAATCTGATTTCAGTTTAAATTTCTTTTCACAATAATTACATTCAAAAGGTTTTACTCCAGAATGAATTAATAAATGTCTCTTTAAATCTGATTTCAGATAAAATTTCTTTTCACAATAATTACATTGAAAACGCCTGTCTTCCGTATGGTTTGAATCAGTTTCTTCATTAAATTTTTCGTCTAAATATATCTCTGTATCCTTTTTGAGTTTTAAATCATTTTTGAAAATGGAAAATATTGTTTTATGAAAACATTTTTTTAGATGTTTAGATAAAAATTCCTCACTTATAAAATTCATATGACAATAAAGACAAGAATATAGAGGACCTAAAAAAAAGAATTGTTTTCGTTAATTTAAATCTTTATATTTTTATATATCTAACTATTTTATAATTCAATTTAAGGAATAATATCATTATGGTATCTATACGATCCCCTCTACACCTCGCAGAATTTGATGAAACGTCGCCAGTTGATTCTTTGATTAATTCTAAGAAACTTTTTCCTTAGGCAATTCTTAGGAGAACTTCTAGTTTTCGAGATAAAAAGGATTAAATTTTAGCTATTATCAGCATCCAAACTGAGTTATTTAGGTATCAATGCATGCAGCGGTAGAGGGCACTCTCAGCTTTGTTTATGTTTTTCATTTAGTATTAGCGGTATAATCAATTTATATTTAAATAAAAGAAACAATATATATATTATTAATTTAACTATTTACATAAAAATACACACTCTATTTACTATTTACATAAAAAACAGGCTATTTGTTAATTTACCATAAAATATTAAATAAAAAAATTTCAAATAATTAACAATTATATGTTTTTATAAAAAAAAAATTATTTTTTGTCAAAAATTAATAAATTAATTAAAATAACATGACATCAGGGACAGACTATGGGCTAAGCAGCCTAGGGGCTGTAATTATTATTATTATTATTATTATTATTATTTTTAAATTTACTAATGAATTATAGAATAGACGTGGATACTGAATGAACGTGTCGTTTAAAATAATGAGTTCAGTTCAGAACGATCTAGTTCATTCTAGGAGGGAGTCCTTTTCTTCCGAATTGATATAAATACACACCTTATTATTAGATATAAATTCAATAAAATATTGATATATACAATTCTTTAATAATTTATTACAATTATTAAATGTTGCATCATTGCATCAATCTGATTAAAATAATAACAATACAATACAATACAATAACATACAAATAGAAAAGCAGGCATGTTGATATAAAATATAGTACCGGGACCCCGAGCTATCGCTCGACCCTTTAACAGATTTATACAATTTATTATTATATACTTTAAAAATTTTACAATTTTCAACGACCTTATAATTCATTTATAAAATCTATAGATCTGTGTGTCTGTCGCCAAAAATTTTCGATTTTTACCGACCGACGATAGTAAGGGAGGTATTGTTTTCACACCAAATTTCACATGTGGAGATTTTTACATATCTCCACGAATCATGCATTTTCTAAACAGAAAAAAGTATTTTTAGCATGATGTCTGTCCGTCTGTCCGTCCGTCCGTCCGTATAGATGTGTACAGCCTGAACGGCTCAACCGATTTTGATGAAATTTGGTATATTTACTTAATGCATCAGTGGGATGAATTGATCAACTTTTGGTGCAATTCCGGAAACCGGAAGTGGTAGTATTAGCGATCGACGATAGGAAGGAAAGGGTTATTTTCACACCAAAGGAGATTTTTTTATATATCACCACGAATCATGCACTTTGTATTGGTTTTATCCTCGAGAAAAATCATATTTATTAGTTTTTTCTTGATTTAAAATTATATGACGTCATCCAGCCATTCATGACGTCACAGCCTGGTCTTGCATATATATTATAAATAAAATAAAATTAAAAATGTTTATAATTATTATTTATGTATCCATATCTGTTTTTTATTACATTAATAGATATATTAAAATTATTTGAAATTGTTTCTGTAGCTGGAAATTAATTTATTTCAAACAGTCGGTCGGTTCGGACCTGGCCACAGGTCAACTTATTTTAAATTTTGATTTTGGATTCGAGTAGAGCTTAAAAAAGTGTAAATGTAAAGTGGTCTTGGTTTTTTAAAAGCCATTTACATATATACATATATATATATACAAACAAACAAACAAACAATTTTAGCTAGCATAATAAGATAAGATAGCTTTCAATTATATAGTAAGGAAATATTTAAAAAAAATTCAAAAGCCAATTCGTTCATTTCATTATTAATATTAGTATATTAGTTAGTTGCTCTTTCAAATGTATATAATAAAAAACATTTTCCTGTACTGTAATTAGTGTTATTATAATATAAAATTTAAAAAAGAAAAAATGTTTAGACATTATTGTAGATATTATCATTCTGTAAATTAAATAATTTTATTTCATTTAAATAAATATCTATTTTTAAATATATTTAAATATTTATCTATTTTTATATATATTTATTCTCACAATATATTAAGATCATATAAATTGGAATTATTTAGTTGCTCTTTCAAATGTATAAATTACTGTCCCGAAGACATTTTTCGGGACGCCTGGACAGAGCACCTAAAATCGGGATAAGCCCGGAAAATCGGGACGGATTAAATAATATATTTATTATCAAATTATATAATAATTTTAATTATTACATTTCTTTTCCATTAGTAAATAGAGAGAGAGTGTAAGGGTTGATGAATAATTTATTAACATAAAGTATATTAATTATATATTTATAATTATATTAATATTATTATTATCATAATTATATATTTTAATTTAATATAAGAAAGAGTTGTGTAGGAAATAAATATATTTTGTATAAAATAAATACATTGTATCTAAGTGAATTTTTAACGGATATTTGTTATTTTTTGTATAAAAAAAATTAACAAAAAGTAGTGTTTTTGTATATCTATATATGATCAAATTCTTTTCTTTTAGCATAATTATACAATTAATTGTCTTTATTAAATATAAATTTTTAATTTTTTTTTTATTAAATATATTCAAATATTACACAATCAATTGTTTTTATTCTAATTTAAATAAAAAAATAAAAAATTTATATAAAAATATAAAAAAATAATTTTATTATAAATGAAAATTGGTTTATATATATATATATATATATATATATATATAAAGACTTTTGTGGGATTAGTCAATTATTTAAGGGGAAGCCTCGTGAGAAAGTATTTGAACGAATTATTCAGATGATACAAAAGATTTTAAATATTTCACTTTCTTTTATTATTGTCACTTAGGAATTATTTATTTTATGAATAACCCTAAATCGTTGGATTGTAAAACCTTGGAACTTAGCAAGGGATTTAGATATTCATATTACTAACAATTTAGATCAAATTTTAAGACTACCGTTTTCTGGACCAAAAATTGCTCAAAAATATATTGAAGATTGTTTGATCGTCCCGATATTGGTGGGGTGAAGTTTGATATTCGCTATATTATACTTCTATCTAGTATTAAGCCCCTGAGAGCATACCTTCATAAAAAATTTTATTTGAGATTTGCCAATGAAAGATTTGAATTAAAAAACTTTGATGCTTATCAAAAACATTTCACTGTAATGAATTATCATAATGCTGAGGTTCTCTGTAAAATGCTTAATGACCATTTTATTGAAGAATTTGAAAAACAATATAATGATTACAAATGGGCTTCGATAGAACAAAATATTGTCAAAATGTTAAGAGAAGTACTAGAAAATGCGACATCTGTTGAACCTCCACGAGATATAGCAATTTCTTCACAATCTCGGGCTTTATATGCAGCAGATATAATATTAGCATGGAATAAAAATTAGGAAACGGTTAATATTCAACCTAAACTTCTAGAAATCAATTGGATGCCAGATTGTCAACGCGCTTGTGAATATTATCCAACATTTTATAATGATATTTTCAATTATTATTTTTAGAAAAAATGAATGAAGAATTATTTCTTCAACTTTAGAATAATCATCTAATTAAATTAAAATATATTTCATTAATATAAAAGCTTTTCTATTCAATTATATAAACCAAATAAAAATAGATAAAATATGTATGGTAGGGGTATTCATTAACATCAAATTGTTTTTTAAAGAATTAACTAATTATATAATAATCAAAATATTTATTTAAAATAAACTCTGTCAATCACAAAAAGCTACATCTATTTTATCAGTAAAAGAAATAAATATTTCTATGGATTTAAAAAAATAATAAAAAATGATAGTAGTTATCCTCTGATGAAAATAGAATCTTTCTTCCACTAATATTTAATTTTTCATAATAATTATAATAAATTGCAATGATGCAATATTTAATAATTGTAATAAATTATTAAAGAATTGTATATCAATATTTTTTAAAGGGTGTGTTTTATGTAAATAGTAAATAGACTGTGTTTTTTTATGTAAATAATTAAATTAATAATATATATATTGTTTCATTTATTTAAATATAAATTGATTATACAGCTAAAACTTAATGAAAAACATAAACAAAGGTGAGAGTGCCCTCTACCTAAATAACTGTCAGTTTGGATGGTGATAATAGCTAAAATTTAATCCTTTTTATCTCGAAAACTAGAAGTTCTCCCAAGAATTGCCTAAGGAAAAAGTTTCTTAGAATTAATCAAAAATTCAACTGGCGAAGTTTCATCAAATTCTGCGAGGTGTAGGGGGGATCGTTTAGATACCAAAATAACCTATATATATTGGATATTTTCTGTTTTCTTGTGAAGAAAGATCCATTTTTAATTGATTAATGTTGATTAATTAATAGAAATAAAAATTACTGGAAAATGGTAACGAAATAAATAAATATTTAATTTAAGCTATAAAAAGTATTTTATTTTTATTCAAATAATATTTAATCCAATTTAAAATAATATTTTTTATATTTTTTTTTTATATTTAAGGAATAATATTATTTATTAAACAAATATTTAATTTTTTTACAAAATAATTTAAATTTAACCGACGCCACAAATGTATTTGACAAATTTAATAGTTTTTATCCCGTAAACTAGGAACGTCCCGCAAAAA
This sequence comes from Labia minor, assembly GCA_963082975.1. Lineage (NCBI taxonomy): Eukaryota > Metazoa > Arthropoda > Insecta > Dermaptera > Spongiphoridae > Labia > Labia minor. Next base: position 88,633,435 of record OY720345.1, read on the forward strand.
ATTTATAAGAAAAGTTTATTAGAATGAAAAAAAAGATTGCACTGGTAAAGTTTTATCCAAATCCATATTGGAGTAACATATTTGTATAATTACCATTTTAGTGACAATTAACATTACTTTAGATGAAAAAAACATTGAAATATAATTACCTATATATATTGGATATTTTGTGTCTTCTTTTGAAAAAAGATCCATTTCTACTTGATTAATGTATTATCAATTATAAAATATATAATAGGTAATAAGTAATATAAACTGGTCTGTGATATAAACGTTTTAAATTAGTATTTTGATTTACAATTAAAATAACCAAATATTTGTGTATTTGTCTTTAAGAGACCACGTGGTTGACTTCGGGAAACGTTATGTGCTTTTACTCATATCGTTCGTGGTTAGATGGCGCTGCTGTCGACAAATTACATTTTTACCGACCGACAATAGCAACGGAAGGTAGTTTTCACACATAAATTCACATGTTGAGTTTTGTACATATCTCTACGAATCATTCATTTTGTTAATAGAAAAAAGTATTTTTAGCATGATGTCAGTCCGTATATACGTGTACAACTTAAATTAAAATTACGAAATATATATTATGTTATACCCACATGCCACACTTTTGTCTTTCTGTGCATTAATGGGTACGTTTAAGGGCTGTGTGTTTTATTACTAATTTTTTTAAATTTATGTTCTTTTAAATTATTTGAATGGCGATTTAGTGAATCAGGTATTAATATTACCAGCCAAACCCGATTATAAGGAAACATTTTTTTTATTGACCGAGCGATGGCTCGGTGAACCAGGTACTTTTTATTATAAAGAAAAAAAATAAATGTCAAAATTAAAATTCTAATTTCAGATTTATAGATTTTTAATATTCGAAATTTTTAATACAAAATATCTTCAGATAGAGTGTGTCTATCATTTAATTAATATTAAAAAAATATTATTAATTCTTTAAATAATATATATTTAAATGTAATTTATTTGATTAATACATTTGAATCAATAAATGCATAATAAAATGCTTATCTTAATGTACATTCAGAGAACACTTACATATGAATTGAGAATTTTCTTAAAATATAATTTAGGATAATATTAAACATTCAATTTTCAATGAATGGATAAAAAAATATTTGAATTTGACTATATCAAATAAGAACGCCATCTCTGAATCAATTGAGTAACAATTATATTTTATATTCGAAAAATCATTCTAATTTTAAATAGTTGAATATAATAATGAGTTTATATAGATAATAGATATACTATTTTTCATTTTCCTCACTTTTCTTTAATTAAGAAAAGATAAAAATATAGTTAAATATTTTGAATTTTAATTAATTTAAATTAATATCAAAAAATTTTATGTTCTAATTTATAATTAATTATAAGAAATTTACATTTATACAAGATGAAATTTTTTGTTATTATTAGAAAAACTATATGTATATTACCTTAGGTAACCTACTAATTACTATATATAATGTAAATTGTCAGTTCTATCTTTCTTTTCTGGTCGAATGATTGTAATAACTGTTTTTTTCCACAACTTATATTAATATTTGAGATGGCAGATATTATTGTCCATTATATGATAGAAAAAATTTAGCAAATATTTTCTTTATTTACTTTCAACAAACGGATTTAAATAATTATTGGTAATAAATAATAAAATCGATGAAAGAATATCCCTGGTAAAATCACACTTAATAATTTAGTTCGGAATAAAAAAGAGATATTAATTATTAATTAATTCTTAAATACACCTAGGTTAAAAAAATGCCCTTATTATATAGAATGTTTATTTAATAAATTTTTAAACAATGTTTATGTAAATAATAATAATAATAATAAATAATTGTAATAATTAAAGAATAAAAAAATTAAATAATTTTTTTGTCCCACAAATTGTAAAATGAATATTTGTAGAAAATTTAATTTTTCATTTAGATTTATATCAATTGTAATTTTAAGTTTAATTATTATTTCTCTAAAAATTATTTTCTATACATTTCTTATTAAATGTATTTGTCATAAAAAAATCTATAATAAAAATGTATCATCAAATGATTATAATATATTAAACCAAACTACTGAACAAATACGTGAGTATATATATATTATTTTATTATTTATTAATAAAATTTATCATATTTAAAACTTTCTAAAAAAACAAATTGGGTAACTTTGTCTTGACTTGTCATAAACCAATTTAAAGAGGCGAAAAAAATCTAATACATATAGGTAAATATATTTATTGAATAAATAAATAGTATATATCGTATTTACATATGTGTATACTACTCTATTTATTATCTTCTATAAAATATTTAATATAAGATATTCACTTTTCAGTATTTTCATTATTTTTTTTCTTTTATTGTCACATCACTCAAATATGTAACAATGAATGTACCTTCCGTTTTCTCTCACGCATACCTTATTATTATTTTTGTAGTGATTTTTTTCTAATCCATTCCAATTTAAAATTAGAAGAAAATTTAAATTTTTAAAGAAATTATTGTTAAAATATATTCATTAAATTATATAATAATAATTAAAATTATATATATATCATTATAAATTATATGCCAAATATATATACATATTTCTTTTCTAGATAAATTTTATTTAACAAATTATTCACAAAATGTTACAAAAAAAGATATTAAAATTGATGTTAACTCTCAACTTAATTGGTTGATTGCTCGTCGTTTGAGGATTTTTGAAAAAGAACACAAAATAAGAAATGTAAGAATTTTTTTTTCTTTTACTATGATTTAATATGATTACTTTCTTTTATCTTCATCTTCTATATATCTATTCACACTTAGGTAGTTATCTAATAATTCAGTAAATTGTGATTAGCATTAAAGATGGGAGAAAGAAACAGTTGAATGAGAATGACTCAGGATAGGAACATTTGGAGAAATGTGGTTGATGGCCAAGATAAAAATATTAAATGTTCTGAAAAATTTAAAAATATTTATTTGAAATAAACTTTTGTTTGTTGAATAATCTAAATTTTTCATAATATTTATATTTTTATCTGATGAATTTTATGTTGTGAAAATGGATAATATTCTGTTGAGATTAGGAAAAGCAAAAGGTTTAAGATGACTTTTTTTTAATGAGATAAGTATGAATAATAGAAACAACACAAGTAGTACTAAGTTAATATAATAAAATAATAACATCTTTTTATTAAAAGATTTAATAAATGATAATTGGAATAAGGTTGCAGTAACAAATATTAATCAAATGATAATATGTATTAGTAGATGTATTGATCTATCATTGATTTCTTTAATATGTACTTCTAATATTCCTAATTCATGCAAGTTTCTATAAATTATGGATTTAAGTTAAGATTTTTGAGTTCACCTATTTTGATAAGCTTATTATTATTATTATATTTATTAAATAGTGGGTATTTGTTTTTTTTTTTTAAAATTTGGGCCACAATACTTAAATTATAATTCATAGTTGTCATAATATAGAAAATAGAAATCAAAAATATTTTTTAACAATATTAAAATATATTTTACATATAATATATATACATATATGTTATATTTAAATTTATCATTATATATTAAGAAAAGTTTATATAAATATGTATTACAATCGCAAAGTTTTTGATATATACGAAATCACATTGATTTCAAAGTTGACTTTGTAAACAAAGGTGTGAACTAATAAAGATAATTTTAAGTGTGAATTTCTTTTAAATTTTTTATATATTTAACATTCACAAATGGTTTCTCACCTGAATGAATTGCAATGTAATCTATAATATATCTATTAATCCTCTCTCTATGAATTGTTTATCACAATATGAACACAGCCAAATGGTTTATTGCCAGTATGATTTGATAAAAGCTCTTTTAAATTTTGATTAATTTTTTTTTTACAGTATGTATATATAAGTATATAGTCAAATCATCAGTCCTATGATAATCTTTTATGTCTATACACTTCTTATAAATCATTTTCTCATTTTTTATCTCATTTCTCCAATAAACAACAAATAAATACATAAATACATATTTTAGAAACTATCCAATTAAATATTTTATATAATCTAAAAATATAATATTTTAAAGTATAAACATATTTAAATTCTTTAATTAAAAAAATGATTATGCTTAACCTCTTATTTACATGTACATTCTAATTTAAGATTATTTATAATACAATAATTTTTTAACTAAATAAAAACAATGTCCTGTTAGATCACTAAAATTAGGTGAGCTAGGCTTGGACACAGTACAGCAGAGGATAACTTAATTTTTTACTTTAAATTGTAAATCAATTTTTATGTAAATGTAGGAAAAGGATATCATAATCAAATGGTCAGATATATTTTGATTCAATTGAAAAAGTAGAATTTATTAAAATTTTCATTTTTGGAATATTTCATATAAAATTTAAATAAGTTGTAAAGTGAATTTTTAATGAAAATATTTTGAAATCAAAATGAAATTTTTTGAATTAATATTTTTTTTATTTAATACACATTAGCTGAGTTTAGTAGTCGTTATTCTTTCATCTTTTAAGAATTTATTAGGCTTAAAATGGGAGCAAGAATTAGAAGAATGTTTGTTTTAAACAAAATTCAAATATATTAATTTCTAATAATTTTCGTTTATTGAAAAGACAATTCCAAGTAAATTATTAAAGGGATTTTTATTAATACACCACATATTTGTATAATTTATTATTTAGTTAAATAAATCTACGTTTCGACTGCTTTCTGTACTTAATAACGACTGCAGAATAAGCAGTCGAAATGTTGTATATTTATTTAACCAAATAAATAAATTATACAAATATGTGATGTATTAATAAAAATCCCTTTAATAATTATACAAACCACAAAAGTTTTAATAAATATATTTCAAGTAAATTCGAAATCATTTTTTAACTTTCTATATTTACTTTTAACAGATCCACTAAGCCACTAGGTACACGTTGGGGGAAGATACAAGTTTACTAAATATTTCTTTAATGAGTATGAGATTGAAAGTTGATTTATAATGTAGAAGAAAATGCACGTTGACTAGGTAAAATTTTGACAATAATTCATCAATATAAAATAATTAGAAAAAAGATTGAAAAAGTGTCATACGGTGAACCAATCCTACTTAAATGTATTTGATTTGGGAAGTAATCTATGCTGTTTTATATTAATATAGTTTGTTATTTAATTGTAATTTTTCTTTGCTTGGTAAAAATGATTTTACCAGTTTCAGTTGAAAAAAGTTAATAATTCTTCAGCTTTAATTCTTTTCATCATGCTAAGTTGAAAATTAATTATTTCTTTTCTATTTTCAAGCTCTGGCATTTCTATTTCATTTGGCTACAATCTTTTTAGTTTAGGCACAGATCTAAATATGGAAGGAAAAGCACAATTTTTTAAAATTCTCTTGCCATCTTTTCTCTGGGTTTCTCCCACATCTCTGGGGCAATATGTACCTAAAAATGAAGAAATAACAAAATTAACTCTCTGTATGAAAATATTTAACAATATATGACTTAATACTCAAAATCGTGAATATTTAGTTGTCATTTATCCATCCTGTTTTACTTTGGCTATGAATATTTATCTTCGTACTGTGTTGGTAGGAAAATCTTTCTCCGAACGATTGATATATCCAAAAACACAGCATCTAACAATCTATTTATATAAGAAAAAAAACCTATTAATAAATCAAATAATTTTTTTTTATTTTATAATAATTCACTTTGAAATAGAAATAATTCAATACATGTGAAATCAAATTATATATTATTAATTTTTTGTAAAACTAATTCACTCACAATATTTAATGTATTTAATATTTTTCTTTTTATTATTCTTATAATGGTTCAAAAACAGACATTTCAATCATAAAAATACCTTACAACAAATATTTTATAATTATAAATTTTGGATGATTGTAAAAATTCATGACAGATTAAAAAAAAACTTAAACAAGTTGTAAGTTGAACAATATAATGTACCTTTATTAACCAAAATACATGTTTATATAGATATATAAGGTACATTTACCTGTATATAAATATATATATTGTTTCTTAATTATTAAAACCTTTTAAATATTTTATTTGATTCTCAAATTCATTCAAATTTAAACAGTACATACCTTAAAGAAAATTTCCATTTTATTTTTTAATTAACTTTAATTAAATAATAACGAATAGAAAATTTCAATAAAAACCTTATATTTTTGACTTTCGTGGCAATATTTGCATTACCCATGAATATAACAACGAAATAAAACAGCTTAAGATAACAAAACTCTTGAATTTCCATTCTTTTAATCCTTAATATTAAGATATTTATATCTAAGGATTATACCTTTCGAATAGTCATTCAATAAATTCATCTAAATAATCATAATCATAGTTATTTATTTAATTTAATTAATATATTATTAATTTTATTTATTTTTATAATAAAAATTTAATTTGAGTAATATAAAAAATCAAGAAAATATTAATTTAAAAAATTTTTAAAACAAAAGGATGACTTTGAAGTAGAGTATATCATTCTTAAAAAAGATTATATCACACCTAATATAATCCGAGTTAATTTACTTATTATATTGTTAGATAAATTGTTTCATAGTTCAATTTAAATAATTACTGAAATAATAGCTGAATGAATTAAGAATAAATGGTTTGTTCAATTTAATAGTTTATTTAGATGGTTTTAATGTGAGACATTCATTAAAATGTGGTTCAAACAACTACACGTTGAGCTCGGTATTTTGACACAAACATGCAGGAGTGAACTATCATTTTAGAATAGGAAGGACACACACAAGGCCAGTGTGACACAGTGTGACAGATGTCAAATGAGGGACGTCCTGGACCTTACTATCTTTATATGACAGAGATGAAAGGATGTAAGAAGTACTCAGTTTTGGAAGAACAACCAGAGGCTATAACAAATTAATACAAAAAAACTTTTTAAAATACACGCTTTTTAATCAAAAATGCTCTAAAATATAGAAAATAAAATATTAATTAAACCTTGAATATTATCCTTTACATATGCCCAACAAAAAAGCGTGGAGCGCATATAATAATATTAAATTCTTTAACTACTACTTATATTCATATGCGCCCATGTTGGGCATTTGTAAAGGATAATATTCAAGGTTTAATTAATTTTTTTATTTTTTAGGGCATTTTTGATTCAATCCCGTGTATATTAAAAAGTTTTTTTTTATTAATTTAATTTCAAGTTTTTAGTTTTTTTTATATTTTTTTTTTAATATTTTATTATTGCTTGGCAGTTGTAAAACATTGAACTATTTACTACTATTCAAATCTGTTATTCTCGAACATATATTAGTTTCTAGGTCTTTTCTAGATGACATTGATTATGCAAGTCGCTTATATTAAGTCATCGACTGCTGTGTACTATGCGGCACTGAGTTCTTTTCGGAATCACAGAACACAAGCACATTGTATAGAAAATGTATAGAAAATATAGAATATAAAAAAATTATAAATATAAATATAACATTGTATTAACATCAATCATTTAAATTTATGAATTTTAAAAATCCTTATTTTTTAAAAATTCAAATTTTTTTTTTATTATTGCAGTGACTCAATATGCGTTTTAAATTTGAGCGAAATCGCTCATCTAGAAGAGAGTTAAAATCCAAATACAATTATTAACATTGCAGACAGAAAAGTGAAGTTAATAAAAACTATAATGACAACGATAAATTGTTGAACGAGGCTCCTCATTGTAGCAAATTTCATTTGTGGTTCTGATGAGGTATATATGGCCAAAGATGTAAGTTTTCTCGGTATGAATCCGCCATGAAGTCAATGAGAATCACCCCCTCCTCCCTTTAGAAAATAATTCTCGTTATGAATTGAAGTTTTTTTATATTATAACGTTTTTCTCAACTTTACTTCGTGTTTGTCTGTTCGCTCTTATAACAAATTTAAATCTTTAAATGAAGCTAGACTTTTGAAAATTTTTATAGATATTTCAATAAATCCCTATAAGGCATGGAAGAAATATAATTGAATTATAATTAATTATTGTAATATAATTATCGATTAATTACTTTTAGTAACTAACTCCTTTTGTATTGCTCGGATTAATTTTTTTCGATGGAATCTGAAGCATAAATATTGATTTCAAGATAGATTTTCATTTTGAAGTAATTCAAAATATTTTATAGCATTAAAATTAAAGATGAATTCTTATTAATCGTGTCTAAGCGCCAATGATGTAGGGGTAGGTTTCCACTCAAATGACATAAAAGAAAGAACCTTTTTTTTATATAGAGTAGAACATAGTCGTTGGCCCCCTTAAGCATTTCCTAGCAGTCTTTAATGCATATATGCGCAAATTGCAGAACAATCTATGTCAAATTAGGTTTGCAGAACATAAATACTTTGAGCATTTTTATGAATTAAAAAAAATAATTTTCTCATTTTCAATAAACACTTTTTTAAAAAAAAAAATCCTTAAAAATGCAGTTATTGGCCCCCTGTTATAGTTTTTGGCCTAGGTTTTCTATAGTGATTATACAACCATACAACAAACGATTACCTAACCATAGTTAATAGGGCAATTTTTAAAATAAAAATCTCTTATTATTTGTGTTTTAATGATAGTGGGCCAATGACTGCCTCGGGGCCAACGACTCACAATGACTGTATACTTTACCCTAAGTCCCCGAGAGAAAATGAAACAATTCAATAAAAGAAAACCTTTTTTATGAAGACAATATGAGGACAATATCCCCCCTATCCTACATTTATAAAATCTCATATTAATATTAATTATTTATTTGTAAATATAATATAATAATATAATAATTATTATTCAATAATAATATTTACTTAACATAAAATACATAAAATAAATTTTAGAAGATTAATATTTTGTTTTTTTATTCAATTTGCAAATTTTCGTCTAACGTCATCTTTTTGTTATATTAAATAAATTTATCGAATTAAAATTGCTCAAAAAGTATAAAATAATATAAAAAAATGTCTATCCAGCTCATCCTAAATTCAATTTTATAATTCTAACTAAATATATATATATATCTGGTAAATCTTTAAGAGATCTTGTAATTCTTGATTTTGTAATCTCCATCATTCCTCTGTAAAATCATTCATTATAATAAATTATAAGCTTGGAAATCATGCAGAATATTTTATTTTTAAAAGTCCAATTTATTAATTTGATTTTAATTTATATACTCATTTGTTAAAGGTATATATATAACTTTGTTTTTGGGATAGAAAAGTGAAATTTCTCTATACATATACATATATCTATATAAATTATTAATAATAATTATTGAAGTGAGGAAATAAACACGAATAAAATTTTATTTTTATTTAATATATATATATATATATATCCAGAGAGAGAGAGAGGTATAAATAAGGCTGTAACATTTATCAAAACCAGATATATATAATAATCTAATAAGCCGAAACTTTAATATTTATTTACAAGTCCGGAAATAAACTAAACCATATGATATAATCGCGCGCGCGCGCACACACACACACCTATTTTTATATATTGTATACACATATATATATATATATATATATATTTATATATTATAATTAATTTGAAATTTTAGCAATTTCTTAAATGAATAATTTAATTGTCTTTCTTTTAAACAAATACTAATTGAATGTATTATTACTATCTCAACAGAGATAGTATTGCGATCACGAAAATTTTCGATGTTGAGATTTTGATGTTTTTATACGTTTTGAAGGTTCCTGAATCATTTTCACTAAGGTTGAGAAAAATGTCTCTGTGTGTATGTATGTAGACAAGACGTATGTAGACGCAAAAACAGTTTGAGCTAGAATCATGAAATTTGGTATACGGGCATTATTCACAATTCTAAGTTTTCTATCAACTTTTGAGAAATGTAGCTCAACCGGAAGAGGGTCATTACCTACAACGTTTTGATTTTTTTTCTTCTAAAGTGACCGTAAAAATAAAGTTATTTGTTTGATAATTTTTCACATGATTAATAATTGTATAAAACTGCTATATCTAGAATTTCAGCTTGATTGAATCGCTGAAAATACCAGAATTAATTTTTTAACACTGCAAATGTGACGTGGTGCCATCAACAAAGAACCAAACATGCGATGGTTTAATAAATATTATTTATTAATTTTAATTTATAATTTATAATTAATTAAATTAAATTTAAAAATAATATATTATGTTATTTAATCCAATTCAAATTGCGAGGTAATCGAGTGGAGACACTCCAGCTAATTTTTGAAGATATTTATCAAAATTTGAAATAGTAGAGAAGTTGATAATTCAATTACTATAAGAAAAATGAATAAATAAAATAGAATTGTAAGGTATTATAATATTTCGAAATGATTGTTTTTAATGAAGTTATTTAATCAAAAGAGTGCAAGAGACGTTTTCTTTTTTTGTTCGTTTCTTGTAAATATCTATTTAATGATAATCTTGTATATCGAAATAGAATAGCAATAAGCTATAAATATTTACTGGTATTTAGATTCACCATATATATATATATATACATATGTATCTATCTATCTCTGTGGTTCTACGGAACTCGAAAGTTCTTGGCCGCTCCAAGTATTACTATTCTGAGCCACAACCCTCCAATCCCTATCCTCTCCCGCCTCTCTCACGTCCCTTCCCACATTATCCACCCACCGCGTCCTTGGTCTTCCAAGCGGACGTTTCTCACTCGGTCTCTCCACCAATATATTTTTCGTCATTCTTTCTTCTCTCTCTATATATATACCAGGGCTTCGAACCGGAACTGAACCGAAAACCGAAAAAACCGGTATTTTTGTCGGAACGAAAACCGGAGCTGTACCGAAAAAAATAATATCGGTTTATTTCAGTTCAGTACGTGTTCAATCCAGAGTTGCCACAAGAGGTGGTTTGGCAACACCCAAGCCCGAATTTTTTTCAATTAGTTATGCTTCGCCCTGCATGGTGTCGCTAAAAACTTTGTTTCAAAAATTAGTGTCCTAGTCATACTCTCCCTTCGGTTGTGTTGGCAGCGTCTCGTACTCGCAATACAGAATTTAATGTTTTCATCGTTTGTTTAATACTGATATTTTGATTTAATGATAGTAATAATTTTTTAAATTATTTATTCCATTTGTTACAGGGTTATGTATTGATATAAAGAAAATGATTCATAAATATAAATAAAATTATTAAATAAATTTAAACAAATATTGAATACCTTTGACCAGCGGTCGCCAAACTTTTTGACACCACGGACCAGTTAATTCATAATTTAAATCCCGCGGACCACTAATAGGATTTTTTAAGTGTTAAATATATTTATAAATAAAAATTGTAATCAAAGAACACATAAAATGTACCTAGTTAATAAAATTCAACTATTATCACGTATTGTTATGAATTGAATCATGTTTTAATGCATCTTAAAACATAACTTAACATGATGAGTAAGTATATTCCACATTTTTCTGCGGACCAGCGAAATTTTCTCGCGGACCACTAGTGGTCCACGGACCACCACTTTGGCAACCTCTGCCTTTGACCAAGTACGAAGATTAGACAGTAAAAAACTTATTTTAGAATTTTGGGAGGAAAATAAAAATACATATCCTCATTTATACAAAATTGCAATGGTGGTTTTAGGAGCTACTGCAACACAAGTTAGTGTTGAAAGAGCTTTCTCTGGTTTAAAGTTTATTTTACGAGACAATAGAAATAGTTTAAATGAAAATATATTGGAAGATATTTTAATAATTAGAGGTATAATTTTCATCTTTTATAATTCTAGTTATAATTATAAGTAAATAAATCCAAGAATCCTGTATACTTTAACATTAAATATACGAATTTGTTTCGTTTGTTGAGTGTTTGTGTGTGTGAAAGTAGAAGGATGTAAAAAAATATTCATACTTATTTGTTTCGTTTAATAAATTATATTAACATCTTATATTAATAATATATACTTCTAATTATTATACCTTTAATTAATTATTATTATTTATATTATATTGTATCAATTCATGTAGTATGATTTAGGGTGGTAGCAAGAAATATTTTTATATATTTATGGCAGACTCGGCATACCCCGACCTAAATTTCTAATACAAATAAAAGGTCTTTAAAATTAATTAATCGGAGCTGAACCGAAAACCGAAAACCGAAAAAACCATTATTTTTGCCGGAACGAAAACCGGAACCGAACTGATATTTTTTTTTATTGAACCGGAACGAAAACCGAAACGAAAAAAATAACGGTTCGAAGCCCTGATATATACACAGGGAACTTGAATTAATTTTTTTTCGAAATTTATGGATTTATTTTCAAATAATGTTTACAATGGTTGATCAAAGTATTTTCCATCGCTAGCCACTACTTACTGGCAATTTTCGGATACCAGGTCAAAAAAACGACTCGAATTTTGAGGCAAACCAATCATCGACCCATTTTGTGCATTCTTCATAAAGAGTCAACTCCATCTGGGACAAACCATGTGTCATCGACTCGAACAAGTAATAGTCCAAAGGACCAATGTCTGGAGAATACGACGGATGGGGTAGGACTTCCCATTTCAATGTTTCTAGATAGATTTTCACCGGTTTTGCAACAAGTCGCGTGGCTTCAACTCGTATGGCACCCAAATTCCTTGCTTTTGAATCAATCCTATGACTTTTAGACGTTTACTGACTGTCGACTCATTCACTCCCAAAGATTCTGACAACTCCTGAAGTGTCTACATTTAGTAGTTCGTCTTCAAACTTTTTGGGTTGACCCGGTCGTTACTTGTCTTCAAGCTCAAAATCACCACTTTTAAAGCGACCATCTCCGACACGATTGTTCAGATGGAGCATACTCGCTGTAAACTTCCACAAGATTCGACTCTGAGCCGCACTTTTCTACATATTAAAATAATCAAGAAGTACTTCCCTCAAAAACACTTTATTTGGTAGGAAATTGGACATGTTCGAAACAATATTTAGTACTATTGTTTACGTTTCAACCAAATGATACAAGCTGTTCAAAACGACCATAGACTGGAGGTTTTAACGGGAAGTCATTGAAAACTGGAATATTGAAACATAAACTAGTGGCGGCCTCTTGTGCGAAACGATCATTATTAATTCAAGTAATCAATATATACATATATATACACCTATATATATTGGAACTCATTCTCTTTCAAGAATTATTAATTACAATTAGAATGAATTCTCTTGTTATATTAATTATTAAATAATTAAATTTATATTTATTCAGAAAAGTGATTGAAAAATAAACTTATTAATTAATACTCCAAGGAGTAATAATAATTAAGATCCAATATAATAATGATAAAAGAAATAGGGGTGAAATGAGATGGAAGGGAAGAAATTGTAATCTTTGGCCAAAGTCTATGAACTTGAATGGCTTTAGTGTGCAAATACACGTGTCCAGCCAAGCATAATGGACCTTCCTTTCACTGGGCATATGTCCCTGCATCGAGGGGCGACGCCCTCGCCTGCGGCCGCCCCTCATCAAGATGATGTAACTAACCTATTCGGCCACTGGCTTCCTGGCTCTCCCATTCACAGATATCTATCCTCGCAAGAACAATACTCTCCCATCTTGTGTTTAATATAAATTATATATTCTAGAAAAATATAAATTATTTATTAAAAATCTCTTCACTTTTCAATTTTAAATCAATTTTATATTTAAAAAAAATAATAATTTATTCTAATTCTAATATTGATAAATATTATTTCATCCCCTGACTTACCTACTTCAAAAGTTTATTATTATTATTAATGATACAATCTTTCAATGTGGATTCAAATGTATACCTGGACCCAGTTTAAGAAATAGACAAATCAGATTTCATCTTTGGTTATAATCTGTGTATGTTACAGTTTCAAATAGAATACTGATCATTTTACGAGACATTTAATAAATGGTGACATTGATTCGAAATTCAAGTATGTCTCACGAAATGATAATATTTTTTGAGTGTATATTTGGCATACTAATCTATAGAAAATAATAATGGATTGAAATAAAATTTGACACAGATATATTTCAGTTTCATATCAAAAGACGAGTAGTGGCATATTATATTCTATATCTTTAGGGGAGATGTGGGATAGTTGATCCTTGAGGGATACATGATTAGTATTTAAAATTGGTCCCTACAAGAACTTGATTTTTGATCTGTTGGTCAAATATGGTAGCGGCCATGATGGTTATTAAAAATTTAGTTTACCTCATCTATTTGCAATAATTTGTTACTTTGGGATTTTTATAATGGGTCATTAAAAAATCAAATTTGTTTATGTGTATGCACAGACAGAAGGCGCCATTGGGTGTGTGGGTAGCGAACCATCCTCACATTCACATGGTCCCGGGTTTAAGTCCCAGGCCTGGCAAGGGAATTTCCCTAGCTGGGGTCTATGGGACGGAGTCAACCCAGCCTCCGGGAACAACATTGGGGAAAAGATACTTGATAGCGCCTCCGATCAAGAAAATCAAGGTAAAGGTTGAGAGGATACGTTCTACTGATCATAGGACACCTCATTGATATAACCGGCTTGATAGGCGTTGTCCTTGCGTAGGACGTACAAAGTCAGAGGTTTTTTTAGAGGTATGCACAGACAAGTCACAAAAAAATTTGAATACTTGTATTTTATGATTTATTGCTTATATTTCTGAAATGATGTGTGAATTTATTATATTCTATATTGATTTCAGGATCAAGTATCCCTCTTATGATTCTTTGGAGGTGCAACTATCAATCCAACTGAATGGATGTCTACCGGTGGTTTGCTTAGCTTTATCGAGCACTTCGTTTAATTCGTCGTTATCAACTTTGTGGCCGATAAATAACAATAACTAAAAATTAGCTGGAGTGTCTCCACTCGACTATCTCGCAATTTGAATTGGATTAAATAACATAATATATTATATCTAAATTAAATTTAATTAATTATAAATTATAAATAATAAATAATAAATATTAAACCAGCGCATGTTTGGCTTTTTGTTGATGGCACCACGTCACGTGTTGGCGCGTGAGATTTGCAGTGTTAAAAAATTAATTCTGGTAATTTCAGCGAATCAATCAAGCTGAAATTCTATATATAGCAGTTTTATACAATGTTTAATCATGTGAAAAATTATCAAACATATATCTTTATTTTTACGGTCACTTTAGAGGAAAAAAAATCAAAACGTTGTAGGTAATGACCCTCTTCCGGTTGAGCTACATTTCTCAAAAGTTGATAGAAAACTATGAATTTTGAATAATGTCCATGTACCAAATTTCATCATTCTAGCTCAAACCGTTTTTGCGTAATCTTGCCTACATACATACACACACACATACACACATACACACATACACACACACACACAGACATTTTTCTCAACCTTAGTGAAAATGATTCAGGAACCTTCAAAACGTATAAAAACATCAAAATCTCAACATCGAAAATTTTCGTGATCGCAATACTATCTCTGGCGAGATAGTAATAAATAAATATATATTTATTCAGTGCCACTTGGTTAGAATTACTAAAAGAAAATTAAAATAGGGTTCCACTATTCTACCTCTCCCTTATCTATTTTTAAAAGATTTTGGACGCATCAACCACATTGTTATCATCTTGTAGACCTTTGTTGGTTTCCCAATTGGTTTCTCTATAATATACTACTACTACTACTAATATAGCCATTCTTTATTCATTCATATCAATTGTATCTCAACCATTGTAACTTTATCAAAAACAAATTTAAAAAATATTTTTTATTCAAATATTCTGAATTTATTCCCATCCCTCAGAGTCATAATAATTTTATTGATTTTACTTTTGATATTTTTCGATAATAATTTTTATAAAATGAAAAGACCCTACCTAATCGAAATCTTAATTTAAATTCTTTTTAAATATTATTATATCTATATATATACATACATCAGATTTAAATATTCATACCATTTGACATTCCATAAAGACTTTCTATTATTAATAGAAAGAAGAAAGTTTAAATCATCATTTATGAATGAATGCATTGATTAAATTCTTCTTTTTTTTATCTTTAACTGAATGATATTTTTTTCCTTGTATTAATTTTACTCATTATGTTATGATCAGGATACAATTGATCGTTGAATGCACTTTGTTTGATATCTGTGAAAGAAAGTCCATTACAAATCCGCGTTCCGAAACGTTAATAGTGGTATTTCAAATAACAACACAGGAAGAGAAATGAGTGACTAAAAAAAAACCACCTGTAAAAAAAAATAAAGAAAAAAAAAACAAACGTTCATTTACTTGTCTTTCTATAATCAATTTGTGATTTGGGGTGAGGGGGGCGTGAAGATTAAGTGTTTATGAGGGGGAGGGGGAGGGGACGTTCTAAGAAAAAAGTATTTCAACCATGAAAACTAATAATAAAAATTAATTTCATTTCGATTTGGTTATTTGTTTTTGTTTTTTGTTTTTTTTGTTTTTTTTTTAAATTATTATTCTAATTAGTAATTTTATTCAAATGGTTCTTTTTTTATCAAAACTTTCTTTTAATTTAAATTACTCCTTAAAAAATATTTATAGTCAAAAAGACAACAAATAATTTTTGGTGGTAATTTATTTGGATGAAGGGTAGACCGGGACTTAAAGGTTCACCATACATATCTAAAAAACTAGTGGCCAATGCTTATTTCTAAGCATACTTTTGGATAGAATTGGTTTCGAGAAGCATATCGCCTTATCGTTTGAAATCGAATGCTACTCTAGCATGAGGTACAGGACTGTCTCAAAATTGTAACGTAAGTAAATTTTTTCATCGCTATTCTTTTTAGTGCTGAGTAGTGTTATTTCGTTTATCATACCTAAATGTCGTTTATTAGCACTCCTTACTTATTTGTTTATCACGTTTTATTATTAGTTTAAAGGTAGTTTGAACGTGTGGTGCTCTACACCACAAATAGATGACGCCGCGCTAACATTTACCAACCCAGTACAATAATAAAATATATGAGATATTGTATATAGTGAGGATGTCGTGAAACAATAAATTGAGTTATGACTCTCATTATATATAGGCAATGTTTTACTAACATGTAAACCATAATTAATATATTGGTTATGTAATGACATAATCAGACCATGATAGCAGGTAGAATAACCGAAAATAAAAAAAAAATAATTTGCAAAAGGTTAACAGTAATTTTAGCTTTGATAATGAATACTTCTATTTTATATACCTCTATTTGACGTGCATACAATGATAGTGAAGCTTGGATCCGATCAAACAGAGATTGTCCGAGGGCAAGTCAATATACTTTTTGAATTTCCAAGGAATTCCATGAGTTGGGATACTAATTGTTTCCTCATATCTCCTATTCTCCGGATTTAGCCCCGTGTGACTATTTCTTGTTTTCAAACAAATCTATTTTGGTGTCCTCGACAAATCCTATTTTTTAGAAGGGATAAAAAAAAAATTGGAGAAACGTTGGTAGTGTATAGAGCTCAAAGGAAACTACGTTGAAAAATAAAATAATTTTTTATCCAAAAACACGTTTCATTCAAAAAGTCACGGACTTATTGACCTGTCCTTGTATTGACTTTGTAATAATTGAGAATGATATGAATCTGATTAAGATAAGAATTTTATTTTTGTGTTTAAAATATTAAAAATTTCGTATTTTTTATAATATTTTAAAAGTCATAATCATAAAGAACAGTGTTGTCTTGTATAAGTGTATGTTCTGTTCAATTTTGAATCTGGTTAGTGTTTATTCTATTATAAGCTTGACAAAGTCGAATGCTAGAAAATTTAAAATTATTATTTCTTAATATCTTCATAAGATTAAAATTAAATAATGGACCTTTTTACATCTTGGCTGTTCCTTTTTACCCCTACCATGGGCTTAAAAGAGAAAGACGATAAGGTTTAGAAAAATTGTAAAATTTCTATTGTATTCTATTACGATTATGATAATGTGATATATGTAGTATCTTCCTTGTTCACAGCCAATAGTCAAAGTGGACCTTAAAAATTTTAAATAATATTATTTTTATACCATAAATGTTTTGATCTGACAATAAAGATAATTATGCAAATCATTTATGAATCATTTAATTAAAACTAATACAAGTTAATTATAAGCTTAATTCTAACTCATTCTATCATATAATAATTAAGTTTAAATATAAAATTAAATAAATTAATGGTAAGTTGATATCTTACTTATATTTGTATGTTAAAAAACATTCACAAAAAAAAATATTGACATTTAATAAAATGGAAAGCTTCCAACTATAATATTTCTTCCTGAATTCACTCATCTCTCTCTCGTAAAAACAATTTAATAAATATAAAATATTTTTCAATTTAAGTAATCAAATCTTATCTTATTATGCTAGCTAAAATTGTATATATGTATTTATCTATATATCATGGTTCTCAAAAACCGCTCTAACGATTTTTTTCAAATTCACACTAGATATAGTATTTATAAAGAAAAATTAAGTTTTATTGATGATATCTCTTGAAACATACAGCTTCATTATTAATTTCTTAATTGAAAATTATATATTATATGGAAAACGTCAAAATTTTTAATACTGCCTGCTAAGACAGTAAAAAAATGACAATTTTTTATCTAAATACATATAGTCCAGCGGTTGGACTGATGTTTTAACGAGTGGATTTCGTCGGTTCGAAACTCGCCGGGTGAATCGTTATTTAAAAATGAAAATAATGATTTTGTTATTTTTTTTTCTTTTTATCTATTGTTTACTTTTTAATTTATTTATTCATTGTTCTTTTATTAATTAAGTTTTAGATAGTTTTATAATTTTTAATATTTTTTCAATAAAATATTATTTAATATATTTATTAATATTATTTTATTAAATTAAGATGAAATAGAATAATTGAAAGGTACCGTAAAAATAGAAATATAAATTAAAAGAACTTTAATTTATATTTTAGCAATTGCAATTTATAATTAATTATTAATTACCAATTGTCGACCACAGTTGGTATATTGTGTAGTTGTTGAGAATTTTCAAAATATGTCGAAGCCAATCATCCCCTCCTCTGCCACTTGGCAAAATTGTCCACCCCTCTCTCTCTATTGGGGTAACGAAGAGGCATATCTCTGGGTTTTCCCTGCGTTTTTTTTTTAAAACAATTATTTTTAGAAAGTCTTTGCCATGTGCTCAGTATCATAATACATCCAATATATCCAATATATATAAGCATAAAAAACAAGCATTTTTATATCTTATCTTATTATGCTAGCTAAAATTGTATATATCTATCTATCTATATATATTGGTTCTCAAAAACCGCTCTAACGATTTTTTTCAAATTCACACTAGATATAGTATTTATAAAGAAAAATTAAGTTTTATTGATGATATCTCTTGAAACATTCAGCTTCATTATTAATTTCTTAATTGAAAATTATATATGGAAAACGTCAAAATTGGCCTCCATTTTTATTTGTATTAATATTTTTTTTTATTTAAAATATTTTAAAATTTATTATTTAATTTCGAAATAAAATTAAAAATATTTATTTTTAATAAAATATATATAGATATTTATTAATCTCTCTCAAAAAAAAAAAAAATAAAATAAAAAACATCAAATCTGCCTGCTAAGACAGTAAAAAAATGACAATTTTTTATCTAAACATATATAGTACAGTGGCTAGAGAGATGTTTTAACGAGTGGATTTCGTCGGTTCGAAACTCGCCGGGTGAATCGTTATTTAAAAATGAAAATGAAAATAATGAATTTGTTATTTTTTTTCTTTTTATCTATTGTTTACATTTTAATAAATTACTATTTTATATTTATTTATTCATTGTTCTTTTATTAAATTTAATATTTATTAATATTATTTATTATTAATTTATATATTGATGACATCACAAATGACATTTATATTGAAATTTGACTCCCGCCTTTTTTTAAAGAATATTGTATTAATATTTTTTTTATATTTAAAATATTTTAAAATTTTTTATTTAATTTCGAAATAAAATTAAAAATATATATTTTTTTTATATTTAAAATATTTTAAAATTTTTTATTTAATTTCGAAATAAAATTAAAAATATATATTTTAATAATATTTTATAATTATAAATTACGATATATATTTATCAATAATAATGAATTTTTTTTTTTAACTTAATTACAGAGCCGAGGCTCGGGGTCCCGGTATGATCTTAATATATTGTGAGAATTAGATAAATAATGTAGAGAGAAAAAAATATTTAAAAATAGATATTTATTTAAATGAAATAAAATTATTTAATTTACAGAATGAAAATGTCTATAATAATGTCTAAACATTTTTTCTTTATAATTTTACATTATAATAATACTAATTACAGTAGTTATAATATATGGGGAATTTTCAACTTTGACTGCCGATTTGACCATGTTCCCAAACGAATTTTAAAAAAACCAAGACCACTTTACATTTACACATTTTAAGCTCTAATCGAATCCAAAATCAAAATTTAAAAAATCGAAAAACAAACTCACAGATATATAGATTTTATAAATGAACATTTATACAATTTATTTTAATTAATTTGAAACATTTTAGGAAACAAATTTTTAATGGGTCATTTTTAGAAATCCCATTTAACAATTATAATAAATAATTAAAAAATTGTAAAATTTTTAAAGTATATAAAAATAAATTGTATAAATTGGTTAAAGGGTCGAGTGATAGTTCGGTGTCCCAGGTATATATTTTATATTAACACGCCTACTTTTCTGTATAATAAAGATATAAAGAATCATATTTTAATTTTTATATAACCAAGAAATCATTTTTTCACTTAAAATATAGTTGTAAAGCCCAAATCTCCGATCCATATAACATCATCGACTGGGCCGCTACCAAAAGGAGTCTTCTCTTGCTCTGACTAGGGCCACCGGTATTTGCCATTAGTCTCGAAAAAATAATATTAAATTTTATATAAATTTATAAATTAGAATATTTGAATTTGTTTAAATTTTAACACATGTAATCAATCATATGCATAAAGAATAGAAAATTTTGAAAATCAACTTGGTATTAAATTCAGAAAAAAAAAATACTCATATATAGAATATATAGACTATTCGAATATAATTGAAACTCTTTCTCTCCCTCTATTTTAAATTTGAAAAAACGGAGTGTTAAGAAATTAAGATTCCTTATACAACATGGATGGTTAAATGAATTGGGCTCCCTACCTCCCTGAGAAATTCACATTAAAAATGTTTATAATATTTTAGTTTATTAAATCAAACTATTATTTTTTTATTTCAATATTTTTAATGTTAATACAATAATTTTTATTTTATAATCTATAAAATAATTTAATTATTTTTAAAAACAACGGTCTTCAATTACAATTTTTTTACTCTCTACTGACTGTTCATTTCATAACTGAAAATAGTGTCGAATAGAAATAGACGATATTACTTGGATTAATCTTATTATGCTAGCTAAAATTGTTTGTTTGTATTATTGAGGACCCCAGTTCAATTCATTTTAATCAGATTGATGCAATGATGCAACATTTAATAATTGTAATAAATAATTAATTGTAGATTAATATTTTTTAAAGGGTCGAGCGACAGCTCGGTGTCCCAGGTATTAATATTACCAGCCAAACCCAATAATAATGAATCATTTTTTTTAACTTAAGTACCGAGCCGAGGCTCGGGGTCCCGGTACTTAATTCTTATTTGTTCATTTATTTTTATTGATAAATTATTTAGGAAATCATAATCATATTACTTTTGACAACATTTTGTTTTTAAACTTATAGAAAATAAAAATAATAAGCATTTTAAAAATATAATAAATTTGAATCTAACCCTTTGCGGTTTTATTTCAAATTAATTGAGTCATTTATTAGCTTTATATCTAGAGCATCTCTATTTGCTCATTTAAGAAATACAATAAAAAAACAAAACAAAAATAAAATACTGCATTAAATTTTAGTTAATAAGATGAAAAGTAAAATATGTTACCTATATATTGTTAATTACGACAATATAATAGATAATAGCACAAATTGACAAGAAAAAAACTGATCATTGTACATCTTTATTTAATTTAATTCTACTAATATTGTATTTTACAATTTTGAAATTAAAAACATTGTAATGTTATAATCTATCTCTGTCTTTTTTCGTTCTCCCTATTATTCAATATAATATTCATATCACAAATTGTTTTCTTTTGTCAAAGTATATTATGTAAATATACAAGAATATAAAAAAACTAATTTATTTTAAAATTTTTAGGTATATATAATAATATATATAGACATTTACACCATATATTATGTGGTAGTTCAAATTTAAATAATTTATAAATTAATTTATTTATTAGCTAATTGTAATACAATAATTGTATAATTAAATATTTGAACTCTAAATATATGAAAAAGCTTATATATTATTTAATGTCTACCTATATAAAATTAATTCATCGAATTAATAAAATTTCTTCTCGTCCAATACAAAACTTTTTTATATGATATTCTCTTCTACAAAAAGTCGATTTGTAAGATTGTACTCTGAACACTATGTAGGTATAATTTGATTATATTATTTTATATATATATGGAACTGTGCTACTGTTGACAATATTATTTTTTTTTTAAATTTTGTCTATTTATTGTATATACATATATGTATATTTGTTTATAAGTTACCTATTAATAATTCTAAATTAGTTTATTTTAAAATCAAAATTCATATTTACATATTTCTTAATCACAAAAACCAAACAAACTTTCCCACCAAATAAGTATTCATTCTTATGTGTTTATTTGATTGATAATTTAGTTTAATTTCATTTGTTTATTATGTTATGTTTTACAATGAAAGATGGAATCAAATAAATATGAGAAAAAAAAATTAGAGAAAATCTCTTTTTGTTTTTTTATTTTTTGTTATCTGTATATTTTTACTAAAACTTTCTTATTTCTTTGTAATTACTTTAATTATTATTTTTTTAGTTGATTTTCAAAATAAGATTACTAATATTTTAAAATGCTATAAAGAGAGAGAGAGAGAGACAGAGTAAATATGTACACATATTAAATTATTAAAGCTTTGGTGGTTGTTTTTATTTATAACGGAATTTTGTAGGATGTAAAATTAAAGAACTCAATTTATTCAAAAAATAATTGTTGTTCACGTTTTGTTTATAATCTTTAAATTCATTGTTTAAGAATAATTATTTTTTCTCCTGTAATTTTGAATTTGTAAGCACGTTCCGAGCGCCATCTGATTGGTGACTTAGGTCTTATATTAAGGATCATTCGTCACTTGTCACTGGACACTCGAACAGTGCAGTCGCTTGATAACGATTGCAGAAGTAGCAATCGAAACGTTGTGTATATGGTTGATTTTTTGAATAAATTTACAATAACAAATATCAATATGTGGTTTAATTTACAAAATTCCGTTATGTACACATATGTAAATCATTTTATCAAGAAAATGTATCATTAGATACTATTTTAAGAAAATTTGAAAAAAATAAATTTAATAAATAAATAAAACATTCTTATTTAAAAATTTTACAATTTTGATGATAAATTATACTTTTTACCGACCGACGATAGTAAGGGAGGTATTGTTTTCACACCAAATTTCACATGTGGAGATTTTTACATATCTCCACGAATCAAGCATTTTCTTAACAGAAAAAATTATTTTTAGCATGATGTCTGTCCGTCCGTCCGTCCGTCCGTCCGTCTGTCCGTATAGATGTGTACAGCCTGAACGGCTCAACAGATTTTGATGAAATTTGGTATATTTACTTAATGCATCAGTGGGATGAATTGATCAACTTTTGGTGCAAATCTGGAAACCGGAAGTGGTAGTATTAGCGATCGACGATAGGAAGGGAAGGGTTATTTTCACACCAAATTTCACATGAGGAGATTTTTTTACATATCACCACGAATGTATTGGTTTTATCCTCGGGAAAAATCATCTTCATTATGTTTTTCTTAATTTAAAATTATATGACGTCACCCAGCCCTTCATGACGTCACAGCCTCCTTATTATGATCACGGACAACTCCGGCTACTTCAGCTATATATTATAAATAAAATAAAATTAAAAATATTTATGTTCTATCCATATCTGTTTTTTATTACATTAATAGATATATTAAAATTATTTGAAATTGTTTCTGTAGCTGGAAATTAATTTATTTCATACCGTCGGTCGGTTCGGACCTGGCCACAGGTCAACTTATTAATATTAATTTTGAGTATTTATTAATTATCGAATTCATGTTACTACTATTAATATCGACATCTTGGTGCTGATCAACCTTAATCTTATTCAAACTTGTATGGGATGGTGAATTGTTGTGTGGGTCGACTCTATTGTGAACCTTTGTTCTAAATTTTTTAATTAATTAAATTTCTCATAACGATAGATTTATTGCTTAGCAGTATCAATGAATATTAATTAAAGAATTACGATTCAATAATAGAATATTTATTATATATTATTATATAGGTAGTTTAATTAAAAAATCAATTAAAATTCGTAATTTATAAAAAAGGAATGTATTAATTAGATATCGCGTGAATTTAATTAATAAATGAAACGAATAGAAATCCATTATATGGGTAAAAGTAAACTTGATTATTTGGTTGCCTACATCAAGGCGGAATTAAAATTTTTTTTTATAATTTACAAGAGGGTGATTCAATTAGTTAAGGGAGTTAGAGTAAAAAAATACCCTTTTTTTTCTTTTATGGACTGAAAAGCGAATGGAAGGGGGCGACCTCGATCTGGGCACGACTCCATCGTCTGAGCCAAGCAGCCATTCACTCGGCTTGTGATTGGCGGTTTCACCGAAAGAGACAACCCAAAAAGAAAGGAGATAGACAATCATAAAAGGAATAGAAGAAGGGGGATAGAGAGAGAGAAAGAAATGGAGGGTTCTTATGGTGGTCAGGGGAGTGGACAGGGGGGTTGCGGGGATCGGGGTTTATGAGGGGGGCGGGAGGGGGACCGTGTTCCCGATTCGGCCACAGCGCGATGAAAGTGTCAGTGCAACAGTCGCTAGTGGCTCTCGCGCTTTAGTGCCAGTCGTGGTGATTGCCAGTGTGAATTCGCAGTGTTCGTGTTCGCCATTCTTCTTTCTTTTTTTACACCTATCATACAAAAAGGGATTCCAATTTCAAGTGGTATGTACAAACAAACAAACAAAATAAATTAATTAATAAAAATAAAATACTTAGAGCTTTTAAATTCTAGATTCTAGAGGGTTGTGTTTATATTATTTTTGCTTTATATAAAATGCATTAAAGTCTCTCACTCATTTATCATTCCATACTAAAATATTTATTATTTTTTATTTAATTAAATTTTTGCTCTTTGTTTTTTGTTTATTATATATATAATAATAATGTTTTTTAGTGTAAATATTGTCTTAGAATATTATAAATCTAAAAATTAATTAATGAAAAAATAAATCTACATATGATTTTATGAATTGTATTTGTATATCTGTAAAAAAAATTTAATTTTATCATTTAAGTTAATTAAATTAAAGACTATATTTTTACTCGTAAGTAGAGAGAGAAAGAGAGAGAATAAAAAAGAGAGATTTAATTTGCTACACATACAAACACATACAAATTGGGATTCTGGTGTTTATATTAAATGTTTTGTTGAATTAAAAAAAAGCTATATATAATTTATATTTTTATTTTTAAATTGTAATAAATTCAAAATCACAATGAAAAGATTTAAAAAAATATTAATTAAATTTTGATGTTGATTTCTGTGTTTATTTGTTATACGCTAATTTATTTGATGTCAAATTTTATTTTTTAATAATTTTCATTTATCTATTGAATATAATGGATAAATTAAAATAAATTGAATTTATTGAAATAAATGTATATTTTTTTTTACAATTATCATTATATAAAATTTATTTAATTTATTATTTAGGGTTTAAAAAGGATTACTTAAAATTTTGTTCTAACATTCTAAAGGTGGCTGAGTTGAAGGTTATGTCCCCTTGGTGACTCTATTAATTAATTAATGCAAAGTAAAAATGAGGCATTTTATAAAATTCTTTATAATTCAATTAAATGATTAATCATGGTGGTAAAAAAAAATAGAAATTTAGGCGACTGGTTTGAAAAAGAATTCCAATTCCTGGTACTCGCGGTTTACGAATGTTTTTAGTTGAACGTTTATGTGGCAACCGAGAGTTCGATGCAATGTGCATATATACATTTTCATCCTCTTAAAAAACATGATTGATCTATTATATATATGTTCTTTTAGGTTTCCGTCAAAAATTTTATTTTTATGGAAAGTTATTTCTGGGTTATTTACACCTTTTACTGTCAGATTTACCAGAAGTCTGGACGTTGCAGTGCCCATTTTCATACCATTTTCATGAGTTGGAGAGGGAATTCTTTGGGTGATCAAAAATCAATGTCTCTTTAAAATGCCACTAAAATGGGCACCGAAACGTCAAAATTCAAATCTCATAATGAAAGGTGAAAATAACTCTCAAATAATATATATATATTTATAAACCGTTCACAGATCCTCTTATATTTTTATATAGTTATTAATTTTATCTCATAAAAATGTTTTTATCTAGAGCAGTGATTCTCAACCACTGTGCCGCAAGATTTTCAAAATGTGCCGCCAAATTTTACAAATGTAAAGTTAAAATTAAGAAAAAGTACTTATTTATTTTATATGTATGTAAAAAAAAAAGGTAAAATGTTTTTGCGATCAGGCTCTTAAACATTTCTGACTTCTTTTTTTCAATTTTTTTTTTCAATATTGTAAATAACTTTAATAAATTAATTATTGAATTAAAAGAAAAATTTAGTTATAAGAAAATATCATTTTTTTTTTCAATAAGAGTTTATTTTATAATAAAATGTATTTTCAAATACGCGTTACTTCTTTCATTAGAATTTACCAAATGTTTTTGTTCAAAATCAGATTTTCTCATTTTGAGTGTCTATAATAATATGTTTTTTTTTATTTATGTTTAAATTATCTCATATATACATATATTCAAAATATTGATTAATCGAAATGATAAATAAAACAGAATAGGTTTAATAAATGTTGTGTGTGATAGAACTAAAAATCAATAAAGAAATAAAATAAAACAAAATGTAAATAAGAAAAATGTCTCAACAATTTTTACGCACATTAATATATATATAATTATAAATATTTGTCCGTTTTTTATAAATTAGAATTATTTACAAATGGATATTTGTATATAAATTTATAATGTTCTGTTGTTATCGCTCTTTGAAATCAGATAATATAGGCCCTCTCTTCTCCTTTATACCTATATACTTGTATTACTACGATTTGATAAATACCATAATTATACAAGTTTTTAAAAGTAATATAAATTGATTTTCTGTAATTTTTTTGGTTGATAATTTTTGAAAATATCAGTAATGCTTTATCCACCTGTTGTTTTGTTGTTTATCGAATCGTTTAGCTCCAAGGCCTGTATGAGAGGTGCCTACTGTACCACTTTCCCTTGGCTCTAGGCTACCCGCTGATCAGTTTCTATTCAAACTGTTTTAATATATATATATATATATATATAATAAATTTTAAAATTTATTAAAACATATATATATATAATATTTTTCCTCTTTATTTTCTTTCCATTGAACTCTTCTCTCACGCTATATTTTCTTCATCTTTTTGATTAATAAATAAAGTTAAAATAAAATAAAATAAAAATAAAAAATTATTTGAAGCACAATCAACCAATGAATTTATCTAGAAATATTATATAAGATACAAGTGCTTTCTCTCAACTAAAGTATTTATGTTATTTGAAAATGTATATTATACTAAAAAAACAAACCAAAGCTGAACTTAAAAATTAAAAATACAAAAAAAAAAAAAATTAAAATATAATCTAATATTTTTATTTAAATAAAATAATATTATATTTAATTTAATAATAAGTAAAATAAAATATAATTGTTAAATTCAACTTTTTATTTAATTTACTTAATTATTTTTGGATAATAATAATAATAATAAACAAAAAAACAAAGACAAAACTCATTATTTATTAAATATATATTTAAAAGAAATTAATTTAAATATGTTATATTTTATTTAAATGTAAAATATACAATAATAAATAAAATCTAATGAAATAACTAATATTAAATAATGTGTGCCAATGTTTTCAAATAAAAAAAAAACTAATGATATTTCACAACGGACTGAGTATAATTATTTAAATTGTTGTTTTATATTTTTTATAATTTACTTAATAATTTTTCACTAATATCAATATCAATATTAATATTTCTCATTAATAAAAACAATTTGGTTAAAATTTTCTTATGTTCTTAGGATCCCATCTTTCCAGATAAACTATAACTAAATCGTTATTACCAGTGTATATATTGATGATTAATATTTGTTTAAAAATGAGATATATTTTAATATCAATATTTAATATTTTCAACAGAAATGCGCATAAAGTAAATATAAAAATAAACTTGTGAAATTCCATTGTGTGTACTAATTAATAAAAGGTTCTTATTCAGTTTAACTTTAGTTTACAAAATATATTTATAAATGGATACAAATAAGCAAATTTAACATTAATTATACTTTTTAAACGATACATAAAAAATTAATTAATTAATTAATTACTGCTTTATTATATTCCATTTAAAAAATCATTCATTCATTAAATATGATATATATAATAAAAAATAAATTGGAAAGTTATTTTATATTTATAATATTTTTATACATTTTCTCTTAATGTATATCATCATAAAGTTAAATCAAAATGGTCATTGCTTTACTTTTATACTAGAATTCTAGATTCTTGTTTATTTCCTAAAAGCATTAAAATCAATTATAAATAAACAGTTTTCCTTTTTAAACTCGACGTGGGTGAGAGTCGTCCTGAAGGTTAATCTGGGTCTCTGATCCTTCTTCTTCTTTAGAAAGAATCGAAGCTAGTGGGTCATTGGGGCCAGACTAGGCCACGGGGGCCGGAAGAACGCCTACTCCAAGGTCGGAATCCTCACTCATTCACTCTTCTTCATTTTATTTTTTAACATAAATAATCATATTTCTAACAAACTTTTATCGAAAATTCTTATTTTTCTTTATTTATATACCTCTAATTATTGGTATATAAATAATTATTTAAATTTTTCCAAATTTCCAAACACTACTGCTGCTGTTCATTATTAATCGGATATTATAAGATATACAATATATGTACCGTTATCTATCTATTATAAAAGCAATTTATTTTATAGTTTATTATATGCTACATTAAAAGGGTCATCTAAAAAGTATTTTTTTATCATTTTTTAATGGAATTTTTCTTTATTGAAAATCAATTTTATTTAAATACATATTGTCCATTATATTCAATGATCTTTTGTTATTCTTCGGGTAGCTTCATAATTCTATCATTATACAACTTCTCTGGTTTATCAGCGAAAAACTTAATGACATGGTTTTCACTTTTGTTGACCAATTTTTTTTCATCGAGGGAGTTTTTCAAAAAGCCCGAAACAAATGGTAGTCAGATGGTGCAATGTCCGGACTATACGGTGAATCAAAACTTCCCAGCCAAGCTCTGTCAGTTTTTATCGGGTCATCGAAGATGTGTGTGAATTCTGGTCGATTATTTTGAATTGCCTGGTCTAATCTGGTAAGTTGCTGACAGTAGAGCTGAATCGACCGTTTGGCAAAGATCCAAAATTTCTTAGTAGACAATTCCCTTCCAATCCCACCCTACACACAGCATAACCTTATTGGCCTTTCACCGGGCTTGACCGTGGTTTGAGACGTTTCAGCAACCTTCAACCACGGTCGTTTGATTTGTATGTTCTCGTATTTAAACCATTTTTCATCGCTCGTTATTAATCTTTTGAGAAATGGGTCCATTTTGTTTCGATTTACCAACGTTTCGCAGATATTAACACGCTTGATCAAATTCGCATAATCAATTCATGTGACACCTAGGCATCGAATTTTTTTGAGTAGTCAAACGCTTTTCAAATAATTCAAAACTGCTTGGAGATTGATGCTCAAGACGTCAGCGACTATATATGCACCTATATTGATCATGTCTAAAATTTGGTTAGCTTTTTCAGTCAGAAGCCGGCAAATCTTTCACCTCAAAATTTCCACCACGAAAACATTCAAACGAATTACGCACTGTACGAATACTTACAACATCCTCAACGTAAATGGCCCAGACATCTCTGAATTTTTTGATGCATTGTAGGCTTTTCTATAGTGAAAAAGCATCACAGCCAAAACAATGGATATCAAAACAGGAGATGACATAACGAAGAATTGTATGACCTCTATGCATCTCCAGATATAGTTAAGGTTTTAAAATAGAGAAGGTTGGGATGGGAAGGGGACGTGGCTAGAAAGGAGAGGAAAGATCGGCGAAAAATATATTTGGGAAAAACTGATTGGGAAACGTCCGCTGGAAGACTAAGGACGAGGTGGGTGGACAATATAGGAAGGAACATGAGACAGATGGCATAGGGTAGGAGTTGGGTGGTTATAGCTCAGGATTGGGATTCTTGGAGAAATGGGAGGCTGGGGCCAAGAACTTTCGAGATCCGAAAAAGCACAGAGATAGATAGATATAACAAATACAATAATAATATATAATTAACTTACTGATTAAATTAAAATATATTTTGAATAAAAACACAAAAAGAAATGAATGTTTTAATAAACTGATTGAAACAAAATGGATGAAAACCTTTGACATACAGTCTTTCAACCAAATACTATGTACTACTTAGGGGGTACAGGGGGCAGAGGCCCCTGTCTAGGTGCGAAGAGCACCGAAGTGTGATGAGCTCACCAATTTGAAAACAATCAATAAATAGATAAAAAAATATGTTGTTATTGAATTGGTGGGAAGGGGGAAGTTAGTTGCAGGAATTTATTTGTTTTAGCTAAAACCATTCGAGTTTAACAAAGCTATAGAAATTGTTAAATATATTTATTAAAAAATTGATTTTCAAGAATAAATTTTAAACATTTTTTCCGTTAATAGATAATTTTAATTTTATTTTTTTATTTTTTCTTGTACTCTGTATCACATATATAAATTATAAAGGCTTTCCTAAACATTTTTTATCTTCTTTAATCAAATATATGAACAATTTTAATTTTAATTAATTTTATTAGTTGATAGTCTGTCATTTTCCAAAACGTAAATACTAGAAAAAAAATATTTTTGGGATTATTAAAAATTTTAAATATAATACTACTATAGTATTTAAAAGATAAAAAAAGAAAAATGAAAATTAATTTTAAATATAAAGAAAAAGAAATTCATTTCAAAAGTATACATTTTTTTAACACCTCTCAGAAAAGTAGATAAATTTATTTATTATAATGTTATAATAACTTTCACCATTTGTATTTTTTACAATAGAAAAAAAATAATTATTATTTACTATTTAACTAAATTATCTATCTATCTATGTACTATTATATTCAAGTTTAATAAATCATTATTAACTAAAATCAAGTAGAAAGTATATACCTATATTAGTAGGTATATCTAATACTTAGTCATTATTTGCTATTACCAATCGGATGCACATAGAAAATTATTTGAAAAATTTACAATTCAAATTCTTAATATAAATAATAATAATAAAATTAAATTGTGAAAGTTAATTGGTTTCCTATTAAAATTTTTTTTTATACAAATTTGATCAAATTCATATTTCTATTTTTGATAAATTCAAATTTTGAATTTTCCATTTAATTTTTTTTCATATATATATACTAATAGTTGTTCTCAAAAGGTGCATTAGTCTCGTTCAGATCATATTTAATAGGGTTAATAAAAAAACAAAAGGAATACTTTTAGAATACTTTTAGAACAGTGTAAATGTAATACTAAAATACTAAAATTTAAATAATAGGTATGTATTTTTTTATTGAGAAAATTTAAATTTAAATTTAATAATTTTTTTTACGATTCGTGTAGATCAGAGGTCGCCAAACGTTTTTGACCATCGACCCATAAATAATTTTTCAAAATCTCCATCGACCCTCATAAATGTAATTTTCAGATAATTAAAATAAAACAATCAATTAACCTTAAATATTTAATAAATCAGAAACAATAATTAAAGTATATAACTACAGATTTTTTACTTCTTTTTCACCCGAATAAATATATATATGTTTATTATTTTATTTTTTATAAAGAAAATGAAATTAATTCAATTATAAAAAAATTTAAAATTTTACATACGCATTTAGGTATATGTGATTTGATTTAAGAACTGTTCTTCGACCCCTTGTGTTGTTAAATAGACCTCTGATCGTCTAAATTAGTGATTTCCAACCTTTTTGGACAAAACCCCCACTTCGTAAGGTTGCCTTCATAATTCGCCCCCATATAAATTTTAACAGATAAGAATTCAAAATCATCTTACTTTTTTTTAGAACTATATTGAAAAATATTGAAAAATGCGGAAAAAGCCTGTTCGCAAAATCATCTTACCTTTTTTTTAGAGTTGAAAATGATTTCGCCCCCCTAAAAATAACTTATCGCCCACGAGGGGGCGATATCGTCCAAGTTGGGAATCACTAGTCTAAATAGACCACTTTGGTGTCCTTTGGTGTAGATAAATAAAAACGTAAATATAAAAAGAAGGGACTTAAGGATTATATTGTATTAAGTTTATTAATATAATTAGAATATTTTAGATAGAATTCAAATGAGAATGAATGATATTTATGTTAGGTGTTTAATATTTTATTGTAACATCCGGATTTGATTTCTTTGAAAATATCAAAGCATTTGATTTGACCATGAAATTCAAAACAATTCGTCCTTCGTTATGCAAAATGAAGCAAACTAAATCGGAGCCTTGCATTTAATTTCTGTACACAAAACGGTTTCGCTTTGGTATTCTACATTAGAATAATTGTCCTTGGATTTCTAAAGAATTTTACTTTTATAGCTTATTGCTATTCTATTTCGATATACAAGATTATCATTAAATAGATATTTACAAGAAACGAACAAAAAAAGAAAACGTCTCTTGCACTCTTTTGATTAAATAACTTCATTAAAAACAATCATTTCGAAATATTATAATACCTTACAATTCTATTTTATTTATTCATTTTTCTTATAGTAATTGAATTATCAACTTCTCTACTATTTCAAATTTTGATAAATATCTTCAAAAATTAGCTGGAGTGTCTCCACTCGATTATCTCGCAATTTGAATTGGATTAAATAACATAATATATTATTTTTAAATTTAATTTAATTAATTATAAATTATTAATTAAAATTAATAAATAATATTTATTAAATCAGCGCATGTTTGGTTCTTTGTTGATGGCATCACGTCAAGTGCTGGTGCGTGATTTACAGTGTTAAAAAATTAATTCTGGTACTTTCAGCCATCCAATCAAGCTGAAATTTTATATATAGAAGTTTTATACAATTTTTAATCATGTGAATAACTATCAAAGATATATCTTTATTTCTACGGTCACTTTAGAGGAAAAAAATCAAAACGTTGTAGGTAATGACCCTCTTCCGGTTGAGCTACATTTCTCAAAATTTGATAGAAAAAAACTACGAATTTTGAATAATGCACGTATACCAAATTTCATGATTCTAGCTCAAACCGTTTTTGGGTGTCTGCATACACACATACACATTTTTCTCAACCCTAGTGAAAATGATTTAGAAACCTTCGAAATGTATAAAAACATCAAAATCTAGACATCGAAAATTTTCGATAATAATAATAATAACAAGGATTTATCTAGGTTACCTTCTTCCCTACCTTCTCCCTACTTTGTACCCTTTCAAAGTATCAAAGCATTCATTCGATTCGACTATGACTAAAGTAACAGTAACTAAAGCAGAGCAAAAAATAAAAAAATAATATTATGTCAGCATTCTAAAATTCTTTCTAACATCCAGGAAGTTTTTTGTGATTTATTTTTAATACAATTGCATCTATATATATATATATATAACAACGCTCTAGATATTTTCTAAGATCGAATTATATATTCAATTTAAAAAAAATGGTTGATAAAAATCTAATTAAATTCAATTTTAAGTAATAAATTAACCGCATATGATATAAAACTTAATTCTCTTTTTTTTCCCAAATATTTATTTAATAATTTTCCAACTATAATTGGAAATTTATATCAAATAAATATACACATCACTAAACTTTCACTTATGGTGGCTTAATAGGTATATATATATATATATATTATGTGTCTCTTTATATGACCAATTGCATAATTGTAACAACCCTTTCCCCTTTCAGTTGTGGTCAACGTATTATCTACATCTACATGAAATCTAAAAAAATAATATTTAATATAGAGATTTGAAATTTTTTTTAAATCAACTTGAATTATAATTTTAAATCATTTGCAATTATACTTAAATTTTTATTAAGTATAAAAATATATAAATAAAATAGATTATAAATATAAATTTTTACTATCTCGTCAATATGTAGACAAGATTATCCAAACACGGTTTGAGCTAGAATCATGAAATTTGGTATACGGGAATTATTCAAAATTCGTAGTTTTCTCTCAAATTTTGAGAAATGTAGCTCAACTGGGAGAGGGTCATTACCTACAGCGTTAGGATTTTTTTTTCCTCTAAAGTCACCGTAAAAATAAAGATATATGTTTGATAGTTTTTCTAATAATTAAAAATTGTATAAAACTGCTATATATAGAATTTCAGCTTGATTGAATCGCTAAAAGTACCAGAATTAATTTTCTAACACTGCAAATCTCACGCGCCAACACGTGACGTGGTGCCGTCAACAAAGAGCCAATCATGCGCTGATTTAATAAATATTATTTATTAATTTTAATTTATAATTAATTAAATTTAATTTTAATATAATATATGTTAATTAATCCAATTCAAATTTGCGAGATAGTCGAGTGGAGACACTCCAGCTTTTATTAGTATGGTATAACAAGATAAGATAAAGAAATAGAAGAGAAAAAAAATGTATGCAACATTTTATTTTGTTTATTTTAAAAACTTAAAAAAGAAAAGATAAAATTAACAAGTAAAATTTGTGTGACGGGGCCTCTCTCCCTCCACTCTCTCTCTCTCTTATGTTAGTTAGATGGATGGCGTAATTCAAGGCGAGAGAAAGGAGCTTGTCCGGCCACTGGACATTATAAATCGTATTGAAAGAAAAATTATTATTATTATTATTATTATTATGCTAAATTTATAATATTATATATATATATAAGATTCATGATCGGTTAGAATCTTTTTTTTTTTTTTTAAAAATAAAAATATAAGTTTTAGGTAGAGATCAATTAAAGCCTGAATGTATAAATGGTAAAAATAATTATTGCATATAATAAATGATAGAAAGTATTTCATTATATAAATATACAAGTATAATTGATGAAAAAAGAAAAAAAGAATTAAATTTAAAATTTTAATGTAAAAACATTAGTAGTAGTAGTAGTAGTAGTAATAGTAATAGTAATATAGAAAATCGATAGATAGGTAGATAGCGTGAAATCTATTTCAAATATCTTTGATAGTGTTTATAGCGTTTATAAGTATTTAACCTTTGATATTTAAATTGCTTTTCAACTGTACTTCTTTTAATCCACCCACCCTACAACGTATTACAGCTACTATACATATTACACTATTACTCTATTTGAAGAGCCAAGATGTTAGGTAATGAGGGAATTTAAAAGTTGTTGGTTGATGAACCAATATACCAAGTACAATTGTGCAAATAGAAAGCAACCAATGAATAACGAACCATATTTGATTATAACTAAAGACCAATGATTACGTTTACAGAATTAAATAAAACATTAAATTAATAAATATAAACATCATACAGAGGCAACACTCCATAATTTCTTATTTATTTTTTTATTTTATATATCTGTTTAAAAATTTTATTAACAAAAAATTACCAACATTTGGAAAGAGAAAATATTAAAAGTATGTATATCAATGCGGATTCAGAATTTTCAAAATTAGATCTAATTTAAATATTAGAAAAAAAAACTGTAATATAATTCAATATTTTTGTAAATTAATTATTTGTATAATTTAATAAACTTAGTAAATGGGAAAATTTTTTCCAATTTTAATTTTAATTAATTAATTCTGAAAAAAATGAATTCGTATGAATCGAATATGCATTTTTCTGGAGGGTTAAATTGGAAAGGAATGATTAGATGCGGAAATACGAAACATTTTTATCATAATTAGAAAGAAATAACAAGAAAATACGATATCACCAATTGTAATCAATATAGCGATGGTATTTAGGATTAGATAATTGAGATGAAATTGAACAAAAAAAAAAACAGAAAATAATTCAAGTAATAATTCAACGTGTTTTAAATTTTTATAAATATTTTAGAAGATTTGGCAAATTAAATTTGAGATACTATAGAAAAGTGGATAGACACAGGAAATTTCTTGTTACAATTCGAAATTATTAATATACTAACGAATAATGATAACAAAATATTTAGTATTAGAGAGACAGAGAATCAATACACGAAATCTTAGATAGAATTTGAAAATATAGAAAAAATTGAAATTCTTTCTATCAATTATTACGCAAGATACTAATATTCGAGAAGAATTTAAATTAAGCTTGAAATCGGGTGTAATACAACAACAATTATTCAAGGTATTAATATCATCAAAATCATTAAACTCAATAAAATTATTATTTTTCCGGATTTATTTTATGAGTGTGAGGCGTAGTCTATAACTTTAAAGGACGAGAATAGATTCAAGGTGCATATTTGATAATACAAGTATAAAATTTGCGGTAAATAAAAATAATAATAATAATAATACGCAACAATCAACATCAAGAGAGGAAAACTCGAAGAAGACCCCGATCAACCATTTCTAGGGATTAAACAACTAAAACCCGAAGATACATATAAATATCTGGGAATACCACAAAATATCAGTATAGATCACACCAACCTAAAAAAATATTTTCTGATAATTATAGAAAAAGAATTACAAAAGTACTAAACACGAAATTATCAGGGAAAAATATTGTTACTACCATCAACACCTGGGCAGTGCCTACATTAACTTATTCCTTTGGTATCGTGAAATGGTCGGACACCGATTTAGATAATTTGGATAGAATGACAAGGAAGATATTAACTAATTCCTCAATCTTGCGTTTATACCTACCGCGAAAAGGAGGCAGAGGCCTTGTAAATATAAGAGACCTCTGTAGAAATCAAGAAAATAAATTAAGAGACCAAATATTAACTTCAAACGACAGGATTATACAGGCTATTAAGGAAATGGACAATAATTATACCCCATCAAACCTAAAAAAACAAGACTACCAAACAACAAGAAAAGTGGAACCTCTAACCAACAAAATTCTGCATGGAAATTACCAAGATTGATGATGGAGGATCATATTGACAAGGGGGCATCGTACCAATGGATAAATGAAGGTCATCTTTAGCCGGAGACTGAAGGATTTATGATGGCTACCCAGGATCGTGTGATCAAAACAAAAAATAACGAGAAGCACATCCTGAAAGCAAAAATAGAAGACAGGTGCAGAAAATGTGTAAACCTTGGGGAGACAATCGAACCTATAATGGCAGGATGCTCAAGTCGTTCTGAAACATCCTACCTGGGAAGACACAACCAATTTGCCAAGATTGTCCACCAACACCTAGGACTAAAACACGGCCTATTAGATAGAAAAAAAACTCCACCCTATTATAAATATTCGCCAGCACCGGTACTAGAAGATGAAAACATCATTCTTTATTGGGACAGACTGGTACTGACGGATAAAACTGTCGACTTTAACAGGCCAGATATAATACTCATAAATAATAAGTTGACCTGTGGCCAGGTCCGAACCGACCGACGGTTTGAAATAAATTAATTTCCAGCTACAGAAACAATTTCAAATAATTTTAATATATCTATTAATGTAAAAACAGATATGGATATAACATAAATATTTTTAATTTTATTTTATTTATAATATATAGCTGAAGTAGCCGGCGTTGCCGGCGTTACCCGAGGCTGTGACGTCATGAAGGCTGGGTGACGTCATATAATTTTAAATTAAGAAAAACATAATGAAGATGATTTTTCCCGAGGATAAAACCAATACATTCGTGGTGATATGTAAAAAAATCTCCTTATGTGAAATTTGGTGCGAAAATAACCCTTCCCTTCTTATCGTCGATCGCTAATACTACCACTTCCGGTTTCCGGATTTGCACCAAAAGTTGATCAATTCATCCCACTGATGCATTAAGTAAATATACCAAATTTCATCAAAATCCGTTAAGCCGTTCAGGCTGTACACATCTATACGGACGGACAGACGGACGGACAGACGGACGGACAGACGGACGGACAGACATCATGCTAAAAATACTTTTTTCTGTTAAGAAAATGCATGATTCGTGGAGATATGTAAAAATCTCCACATGTGAAATTTGGTGTGAAAACAATACCTCCCTTACTATCGTCGGTCGGTAAAAAAATAAAAATCGGAATAATAATTGATATCTCGGTTCCTCTAACACACAACTTAAAAAAAAACTGAATCCGAAAAACGAAATAAATACGAGGAACTCGCGTATCAATTAAAAAATATCTGGAAACTAGAAAGGGTTACCATCCATCCTCTGGTAATATCGGCAGAAGGGATTGTCTCAAAGAACATCGAAAAAACTATCAAGGAACTTGACATACCAACCAACATAATCAAGGTAGGGCAAAAGGCCATAATTTTGCAAACCCTGCCACATCGTCCGCAAATTC
Organism: Labia minor; assembly: GCA_963082975.1. Lineage (NCBI taxonomy): Eukaryota > Metazoa > Arthropoda > Insecta > Dermaptera > Spongiphoridae > Labia > Labia minor. The sequence continues at coordinate 88,672,418 of OY720345.1, forward strand.
CTTGGGTAATTATTATTCCTACGCGACCTGTGAGCCAAGGTGAACTCCCTCTTCACATCGTTCGAGCCTAATCCCAAAATAAATTTAAGTAAAAAGAAATATATTTTTAAAAAACACACTTTACTTCAAATTGCACTAAAAAGTAAAAAATAAAATCACTGTAAAGTGTGTGCGCTCAAATTTGTAAATATACGTATAGATATTACTGTTTTACGGTGTTATTATAATTTGAGCGCACACACTTTACAGTGATTTTATTTTTTACTTTTTAGTACATTTTTAAGTAAAGTGTGTTTTTTAAAAAGATTTCTTTTTACTTAAATTTATTTTATACTTTTTAGTCATACGTAAATAAATGTAGTCGTTATTTTAAATATTTCTTATTAATAACATGTGTAACATTTTTTTACAACCACAGAATAGTTTAACATTTAATTTAATTTTAATAGAACTGCTATCGCCTTCTAAGATTGAAATAGTGAACTATTCCATATTCCGCATATGAAAGTTTAGTTAATTAATTACCACTAACAGATAAATAATTCAGTGGATTTTTCAATTGATTCGTGTATGCAAAATTTCAAGTTGATTGAATGACAGGAAGTTGTTGGAATATCGATTATAAAATGCCGCGGACAAACCGCGGGACAACCGGACAGTGTGAGTTAAGTAGAGTGTATTAAAAAAGACCAAAAGGGAATAGGTGAAAATTTACCAGCATTAAATGCTGAGTAAGTGCAAAAAATCGAATTATAATAATAGCAATCAAAAGTATACTCTATGATAAGATATGAAAAAAAAATGAATTGTATCGAGAATTTCGGTGAACACAAGAACTTGAATGATAGTTATAATTATTTTTAATTGATTAGAGTAGTAGGAAACAATATATAGAAGTTTCATGAATGGATCATTCCAAAATGAATGCAATCTTAGATAAGGAGACAAAAATTTTTTTTTAAATTGTCATCAACACATTTTTTGTAGAATGTTTTAATTTGATTAAAATTATTGGGGGGTGAAAAAAAACTAAAATAAATTTCTCAACTTAAACAACATTTATAGATTTTGTTCTACTAAATCAGAGGTTCCCAAACTTTTTTGTGTCGTAGACCCCTTGCCATGTTTTACCCCCTACTTACCTGATATTGATTTTTTGTAAATTTCTAACCTAAAAAGTTTTACCTTTTTTTAGCCATATTGAAAAATCGAAAATGTTTAAGAGCCAAATCGGAAAAAATTTTACCTACCGTGGACCCCTATTTTCACTTTAAGGACCCCCAAATTTTTTTTTCGTTGACGTAGACCCCTTGCAGGTTGTCATAGACCCCTGGGGTCGATATAGACCACTTTAGGAATCACTATACTAAATAGTAAATAATTATTTGTATTTACTCATTTTTTTTGCATTAAATGTTTAGAATGAAATAGATGCAACAAATCTTATATATATTAATATATTCAATAATAATTCTTTAATTCTTTCATTGATAATATAATATATAGATATAATATATATTATATACATCTACTATAAAGAAATTTTAATTGTCTTGATGGTATATAAAATAAATATGAAGAATGAATAGAGAGAAATTTCTAAATTTAAATAGGTAAATAACCATGAAATTATTTATTTTATCAGGTAACTAAAAAAATAGATTTGCTTTAATAAATGTTTGATTAGTATTTAAATTGTATGTAAATAGAAAAGGGAAAGAACACAATACGATGACCAATCAGTGAGAGATTATAAGTAAATCATTACGATTTCTCAATTCTAATGTATTATTGTATCTTGAGAATACATTTATTTTCTATTTGTATTATATGCATATTTATTTTTTATTATTAACATTATTATTGTTATATACATAATTATATACTAGAACTAGACGAACACGTTGCAAACGGTGTTTGCAATTTAAGTTTAAACTGAATTTGTAACTAACTTCATAATGTTACAGACATCACATACATATGTACATACGACGGAAATTATTATTATAGATATATGAATGAATGAATGAATGTGACTCAGTTGGTTTTTAATATAAATAATTTATGATTATTAAAAATTACCACAAAAGAACTTTAAAAGTTTAAACTGTACTGAAATATACGTTACTTAAATTCATTTTAAAAGTTCAAATATTAAAATTTGTTAATGTTAATAATAATTATAATAATAATAATTACTGTATCCGCTTGATACATTTATTAGCGGCTTAAATAATTAAAGAAAACTTTTATTCCTGAAAATCGAATGTAGTATTAAATTTAACAGGTTGAATCCTTAATATCTATTAATTTCGCTCGAAGGGCTAAAATTAATTTAAATTACGATAGATACCTCTTCCACTTCTATAGCACCTTGAAAATTTAGTGGGCTGTATAAGATAATTTTTTTTTAAGATATTAAAAATTCGAGTTGGATAAAAAAGATCGTTAAATAAAAACTTTAATAAATTTTAACAATATTTTTAATAAAATTCAAATTAATACTAAAATAGATTACTTAATCCTAAATATATATAATACATAATTAAATATAAATTTATTACTAATCAAATAAGGGGATAAGTGCACCTATCTAAATTTGACCATTTTTCACTTTTATGTCTTAACATTATCCTCGTAACTTATATTTTAAAATGCCGTAGTAGCCTAACCAACCTTCTCGTTTTTATCGCTAGATTTCAGCACATGTACTACTCTGGATTTCATGATTTAATAGAAATCTAAACCGCCAAACCGCATAAAAGCAAAAAAGTGAAAAATGTGGGTTAGGCCGTTCTGACGCTGAAGGCCTCAATTGGCTTTGGATACAGCTAGAGTATCCAAATGGTTAACTGGACCTTAACGGATCCAATGTGGAAGAAATGGTCCCTTCTAGGAACCACTGTGTTTGCTCCCTCGGAGCAACTCAGGAACGTCGAGCCAATTAATAATCTAGCTCACCAACGGCTGTAACCTCTCGTTGAGGTTCACTCAACACACGTGGCCTCGAAGGAAATATAAGCAGACGAAGCACCCCAGACGACGGTGTCGCGTATGGACCCAAAGAAGGCAAAACAAGGGTCCCTCAAGGCATGCAGTCCCTTTTTTTAGGGTGATGTAAGAGTGGGAACTGCTCATTCGTTAGGGGTGGTAAAGGAGGAATGTGGTCAAATTATTAATTTATTACAATAAAAAGGCTTAAATTTTAAATGAAATTATCTTACAAATAATATTATCAAATTTATAATTACTTAAAATGTAATTGATCAGTATTCTTAAATTAATATACGAAAATTGTCAGAGGGCTGTAATTCAAATTATTCATTAAGGTTTCATGCGGAACCAATTACATTATTTGAAAAAATCAAAAAATGAATTTTAAAATTAAACCTTGTATTTGTATTTTGTTTTTCTTTATATTGAATTGGAAATTTTCAAAATTTCAAATTATATTATTTTTCGAATCCTATTTGTATTGTATATGATATAGTCAAAGAACAAAAATATTTTATATGGAAGAATGGTTAGAACATAATTAATGAAAAGAAAGCAAGTTAAAGAGAATTTATGTCTTTCTTTCTTCCTTATTGTTTAATTTATATTGTAATTAAGTTATTTATTATAAATAAAAATAAATAAATAAATATTAACTGAAATTGATAGCAAATAGAAGATTTTTATATTTTTCCATTTACTTGAAGATAGTTCATTAGAATTTTTATTAATATATATTTATATACTACCTGGACTCATGGATTCCAATTGTATATAGCAAGGGTGGCCACACTTGATGATTAAGATCACCATATTGAAAAATCGAAAATGTTTAAAAGCCAAATTGGAAAAAGAAATTACTTTTAGGGGGGGGGGGTTGTAGTCACAGAAGCAAAAATTACGAATATAATTTTCACCCCGAACAATGAAAGGGTAGCTTCCCACACTTGAAACTTTATAATAATTAACTCTATTTGCGCGTTGCACAATAGACTCCTCGTAAGGGCTATAAGAATGGTATCGCCTCTTATTTAAAAATCCACTCGAAGAAGGAATAACAATAATTAAATATGTATTTAACGAATAATAGTAAAAATATTAATTCGGTTAAAATTGAAGCAATACTATTTATAAAAAGATAAAACACTACATTAAAAATTGAAAATCAAATACAATAAATGACTTCCAAAAATTAAAAAGTAAGATATTTTGTAACAATTTTAAACTTAAATGCAAATTGGACTGTTCCCATTAAAGTATTACACATAATCAAAAAAAAAAAATAACACTAAAGCTCTAATTAGATAGATCTAGAAATATATGATTGAATTGGAAGATAAATTCCATCTTTATAAAATGATTATGAGCTATGATTCCAGTATTGGCATGTTATTATATTATATATATATAATAATATATAAATCATACATATTTCAGAATGGAGAGAATATAATAAAAAATATCAAGATCATTGAACATTCATAAAAGAAGAATATCTCGAAAAAAATTATTAATAATTTTAATATAATAAAATAAGATATTATCATAAATACAATTATCAAGCAATCAGAAAATTTTTAATCAAGAAAATATCTTAAAAAATTAATTAAATTAATCATAATATTATAAATTAGATGCGATATTTAATTTTTTTTAATATCTTTATATTCAATATATTAATTATTTGACCTCATTGCAAAAAATTTCTCTCTATTTTTGCAATCATTACTTGACATGTTCAAAAAGAATAAAAAAATAAGTTACTGTAATAGAAAATTAGATAATACAATATTTTAAATTTATTTTAAAAAATATTAAGAATTTCAAGAATTTTTTTTTTTTTAAAGACAATGTATAATTATATATTTTAAATAAATAAATAGATAGATTAATAAGATTTAATAAATGTTTTGATATTTTAATATATCAATCTTAATATTTTGTTTAAAATTACCTAATAAATATGTAAGATAGTTATTTATTTGCGAAAGAGAATTTGTAATTTAACTACATACTAGATCGTATATATATATATATTGTACATGACTCGTTCATTAAAAGTTTTGAAAGAATTTAAATTGTAGTAGTAGTAGTAGTAGTAGTAGTAGTAGCTATCTCTGTTCCCTTTAATTTTTTCCACTTTTATTTTTGAATGTAATTATTTTATAAAATAAAGTATTAAAATTGTTTAGCACAGTATACAAAACTTTACACCCAAGCAGATTAGAGGTAACTTAACATTATAAATTTAAATTAATTTTAAAAATTTCAACCTAAACTTGTATCTGTGTGAAGATAGAGCATGGGAAACATTTAAAGAATGACTTTAACAATTATAAAAGGATATATCGAGAAAGACAGGTTTGATTTTTTTTCCCTGGCCTGTTGCCAATTGGACTGTTCACATTTGCGTTATGAAAAAAAAACCTTTTTTTTTAAAAAAATTTCAAAAAAGCAAAGACTTAAGCACATTTAAGAAATGGAAGCGAATGTTGATATTAAGGATAAATGGTCTATAAATCTAATATCAATAATTTTACTTAATAGCTCTTTTTATTTATGGATTCTTTAAAGATTACCGACATAGAAATATATATATAGTATATATGTTTAGAATAATATTGAAATGTGAATACACAACAAGATTTGTCAATTCGCGATGGAAAATTTAATGAGTAAAAATTGAATGTTTTCACTTTCTCGTCAAGTCTCGAAATGCCGATGTCAGAAAGAGAAGAAAAAAATAGAAAGAGTTGGTATTGGGGAAGGGGAGGAGATAGATTCAGATAGATTTTAGTAGATAGGAGAGCCATTATTTTCTCTTATGATAATAATCTTTTACCCTCATTCAAACGTCATGTGAGTGCATCCCAAAATTGCTTTTTATAAAATTAGATGATATTTGATTTTTTGTTTTTTTTTTTATAAATTTATATTATTAACTTGAATATTAAAATTAAAAATAATAAAATTATTATAAACATTAGAAATTTTTTTTTTTTTCAATCATATGTATCCATTTAAATTTTGTAATAAATTATGTTGCATATTAAATCCACTTCGAGGCGCCACAAGATTATTTTAAATTTTATTGAAAATTTTGACATATACTTAAATATGTAGAAAAGAAAAATATATAAAATAAAAAAAGAGACCGACGATTTGAAAATTGAATCTATTGGGGAATATTTCATTGGCATCCGATGCCGTGGTAATCTGTATAATTACCTTTTATTTATTATAATTATAATATAAGGAATATAATAAATAAATATATACAAATAATAATAAATTTGATTTGATTAAATAAATTTAATTCAATAAAATCATCAAAATGATTAAATTAATCACCTGACAAACCACTAAACATTTAATATATATTTTAAATAGTATTGATATAGGAATAATCCTTGTTGAAAAATATAACAGAGATCCTATATTATTTATATTTTGTCAGAAATAATAAATTTTCCATGATGGAGTGACTGTTCTATATAATTACCAAATAAAATTGCTCATTTTTCTTTTGCTCATTGGACATCAACTTTGATTATTGTTTTCTTGTTTGTATTTATTTTACAAATTTAGTTGTTGATGTTTATTGATTATTTTTTTATTTATTAAAATTATTAAATTCCTTTACTAGAGATTGTTGTGATGGAACAATAGAATCGATCAATGAATGCTTAGAGGTGTGTGTTGCTCCAATCTCCTCTTGGAATTTCTGAGATCTAAAATAAAACTCACAATAGGAAAGTGAAAGATAAATAAATATAATTATTATTATGATTTAACTATATATAGTAACATTTCATTTCAATAAGAATTTAAATAAAAATAAACTATTTTATTTATCAGATATTAATTTAATTTTAATTTTATTTTTCAGGTGCATTAATGATGAGTAGTTTTACTGCAAAACCAATAAATTATTTTATTAATTAACTCAGTTTTTTTTTAAACACAAAAAGAAAGAAATATTTTTAATGAAAAATATATTGAATTATTAAATTAAATTATTGAAAACTTGTAATAAGAATTTTTTATATAATGATGAAATAATGAACAATATCAAGAGATTGCAAATATAAATAGTTTAATATTAATATAAAAGGAAAATAATAACAAAAAAAAAACGAAATAAATTAAATTTACTTGAAGATATATGACATATTTTAATTTAAATTTCTTTATATATATTAGAATGAAAAAACATATTACATTCAATTGATTATAAAAATAATTTTCTAATGTTAAAATATTTAAAGTTAAGAATTATGTTAACTTAATTTAATTAATTATTAAATTATTATTTTTCATTTGCATATTATTATTGGCAATTAAAAGGTTTGATATAATATCGTTTTTAAGAAATTTAGGTAAAGCTCCGTTCATTTAAAATGGAAAATTTATATTCATATGTTTAAATCAAACTTTAATAGAAATCGTATGTCAAATGACTTTAGTTGATTTTAGAATAAGACATTATACTTCTTATAAAGATGGTTGGTTAGTAACGTGGAGAAAGTGAGAGTGGTGTATGAAACCTGAACCATCGAAAGTAGCGATGTAGGTTAGCGAGGACAGTCTGACAGGTGTCCTGTCCCGTTAAATACACCGATCTCAAGGCCCTACTGACTCAAGGACTAACGAACTACGTTACTATCCAACAGGAAGAAATCACGGAAATGTGCATCTCTCTCTCTCTCTGTCTCTCTCTCCACACCTCTCAAATTATTTGTTAACCATCGCCGTGACTGGCAAACGAGAGGGGAAATCATACAATCACAGAGAGGCTAATTGAAAATTTAAAATTAAATATGATTTTTTATAACTAAATTTTATTTTAATAAAATGTATGGGATTATATTTCATTCTAAAAATTTTCAACCTGATTAAACATCCAAGAACATAGTCAAATTTTAATTGTTATTATTATTATTATTATACAATTAACTAAACTTGTATAATATTTTTAGATACCTATAATAAATCATAAACAAGTAGGAAATTATACAAATGTATTTATTTCAATACGATAATTGTGCGATTTATGAATACAAACAGGTTTTCGGTGTATTTTATCAAAAATTTACAAATTTCACTTCTCTTAATTATTAAAACAGACTCAACCAAATGTTTTAACAAAAATGATCAAATCCATGCAAACTTCTCGTAATTCCAAGTAAATCCAAAGCAAAAGACACTCGGCATAAATCTATTTACATAAATAAATAAATTATGTGTTGTTAAAGATAAAAGTTATTTTTAAAACTATTATAATATTATGAGGATTATTTTGTTGTTATTAAATATCTCCAAATTTATGATATTATATTTGACACAACCTACTCTTATGATAAATTCTATTTTATTCATTTAGAATTTAAATTTAATATTAAAATACTATTATAAAAATATTTATTAATAACAAAAAAAACACCCGTGTACAAAAGTAACAAACATCTTTATTTTCTCTATAATATCTATCTATAAGTATATATATGATATAACAAATATACATGTAGTTATAGTATAGTGACGGCCCATGAGGGCCCTTTTGTCGAGCAATTAACCGGTTAAGGAAGGCATTGTCTTTGTCCGACAACAGCACCCTCCTGGCTTTTATATTTTTCCGACACTGTACATAAATGTAAATTATTTATGAGTTTTTTATACATTAAAAGAATAAAAATATTCTATAGGTATTTATTTATTGAAAATAATCGAATAATTACATTTTACAAATTTATAAATGACTAATTTCTGTGTGTGTGTGTTGTTTTCAAATAGTCAAACATCCAAACAAATTCATTTCCAAACTAATTTCAAATATTTTTTTATATAACTAGAAATTGCAATATAAATTCTTTGCATAAGCTTATCTATCTACATACACCTATACAACTTGACTTGGTGAAACTAATCACCGACAAAAATTTATGCTAAATAAACTCTCAAGTGTGAAAGAAATAAAATAAAAAAAATCTTTTTATTATTAAATAATAAATAATAGGCACTATCAATTGAAATAATATTTTTAAGTTATATTATAATATTATGTAGGTAAATATATAGGTACTATATACACGCTAGTTATATAAAATATACTTATTTAATTAATATTGAAGATATTTTATTGAATAATGCAAAAAAATGAAAAATAATAAAATGCACAGATTGGCTACAATTATAAAATTTAAAAATGAATTTAATTAAATGTCACAAAAAATCAAATTTTAAAAATTATTTTTTTATATTTTTTTTAATGTCTGAATTGATTAACTTTCCACACCCTCATTATATTGCTTTTATATCAAAATACCTGGTTCACCGAGCCACCACTCGGAATTTAAAAAAAAATTATTCCTTATGAATATTTAAGATTAAGATTATTATTAAAAATATATAATCGAGAAATAATTTAAAAGAATATAAATTAAAAAAAAAAAAAATTGTCATAAAATGAAATGTACGTATTTGATTACAAAATATTATTAAAATAAATATTTTTAATTTTATTTTATCTATAATATTTTGTATTTAAGGAATTATTTATAATTCTTTATAAATATTATCTATTGTGTGAATTTCAAAAAAATTCTTAGAGGGGTTTAATATCTCAAAATAAAGATTGAAGATATTTATCATATGAGATCAATAAAAAAATCTCACAAAATTATTTTATTAACATTAGATACATATCTATATACAAGTAATATGAACTACATATTCTAACTCTAATAATAATATTAATAACAAACAATTTTTAAAAGTTTATTATACGCGAGCGTAGTATCTATCTAATAAAATGTATGTATAATATAAGAACAAATAAAATATATAAATATTAAACAAACAAAAAACAAAAAAATATAAAATTCTTTAAATCAAAAATTTCAAAGATCATAAATTTAAAAGAAAGTTTATTCTTTATCCTTCTTCTTCACGACTTTTCTAATAGAGATGGTAACCATAATCATGGATTATTGCTTCAACATTTCTAGCCCAGTAATTATGTAGTTGCCCTATTAATAAGTTAAAAATTTAAAATCGTTTTTTTTTAAGTTACGAGATTTCAACGGAAAAGTTATAAATTGTTTATCGTATTAATTCCTTTATTTCACATTACGCGTAGATGAACAACTAATTCTTTATTAATTATCAAATTTCATCATTAAAATGTTAATAACCTTTATAATTTCATATTTTATTAATTATTTCTTAATGAGTAGTTATATAAAAAAATATTTACCTAAAGATTTACTTACTTTTCTCTAAATTTTTCTTTAAATTATATAATTTTAAAAATTATAAAAAAAATATATTTTCGTTATTTTAATTAGAAGAAATAATTATAAATTTATTTATATTTATGATTTTATGATAAAAACTTCTTTTTTTTAAATTATTTTTTTATATACATCTGAACTGAGAGTCAATCAATTTTTAATATTACGATTATAATAGTTAATTAATTTATATATATATATATATAGACATTTTTAATCATTCATAAAAGAAAGACATATATAGTAGTAAAGTATTTAGAAATTTTGAAATATTTTTTTGTTATTTATTTAAATTTATAAAGTAGTTAGTGCCTACTTTATAAAATAAAATAAATATTAGAAATAATATATATGAATACGAGGTGTGTTCGAAAAGTAAGGTGACTTTTCAAATTTCTCGGGCAACGTACTTTACACTCTTCCCGTACCAAGTTTCAAATGTATAGCATTTTTGATTTGGTTGTGAGAGGCGTAAAGGTTATAAGTGTTTTGCGCGCTCGGCGATTTTTTGCTATCGAAAAATATGGATCAAAGGATTTGCATCATTTTGTGTAAAAAATAAAATAAAGTGCTCCGAAACACTTGAAATGCTGACAGTGGCATACGGTGAAACTGGTCTGAGTAAAAACACTAAAGAAACCTATGAAAGGACGGAGATTTGCAACGATTGAGGAGATAAAGACTGCATTGCTGGAAGACTTATGACAAGTGCTTTGAGGATTGGAAAAACCGTTGGCATAAGTGTATTGTATCTGAGGGGGATTACTTTGAAGGGGACAACACATAAATATTGATAAAAAATAATTCATTATTATATTGGGTTTGGCTGGTAATATTAATACTTGGGACACCGAGCTGAAATACAATTCTTTAATTATTTATTACAATTATTAAATGTTGTATCAATGCATCAATCTGAATAAAATGAATGGAACTTGGTGTCCTCAATAATACATAAATATGTATTATTAGGTATGTTTCTAAGTGAATGAATATTTTTTTTTATTGGAAGAATGATAAATATATATCGTAATTTATAATTATAAAATATTATTAAAATATTTATTTTTAATTTTATTTCGATTAAATTAAAAATTTTAAAATATTTTAAATATAAAAAAATATTAATACAATAACCTTTAAAAAAAGACGGGAGTCAAATTTCAATATGGATGTCATTTGTGTCGTGTTCCATATATAAATTTAAATTAAGAAAAAACTAATTAAGATGTATTTTTCCTGAGATGTGATCAATAAAAATCATTTTTTCTTTATAAATACTATATCTAATGTGAATTTGAAAAAAATCGTTAGAGCGGTTTTTGAGAACCCATGGCTATATATATATATATATACAAACAATTTTAGCTAGCATAATAAGATAAGATATAAATATAGGTATATTATATAGGTTATTATATACTTGCAGAAATTTTAAGGTATTCGTGTTTTTGACCTTCCGTGATCCGGATATGAATTGGTTGTTTGTCAGTTGCTGACCATGGATGATGACTCTTGTAGATTAAGAATTATTTTGTTATTTAAAAGCTACTTCCTATTTTCTGCCTCTTTCTAACTCTTTTTTTCTCTCTCTCTCTCTCTACCTTCTTGATTTAGACTACTTCTATATATGTATTATAGAATTATACTACATATGGTTAAATCTATTATTTTGTCTGATATATTTAATACATGTTTAATAGGACCAAAAACATAATAAAAATATTTAAATTTTATACTTTAAATAAATATTTTTTTATATACAAATTACATAAGTATAATAAGTATGGTACATATATATAAGGATTATATTTTAATAAGAAGTAAAGGATGTCCACATATCTTATTTTATTAGGACAAATTCTACATAAAACTCACTATTCTCTGTTTAAATCTTTCTTTAAATAAAATAAGCTGGAGTGTCTCCACTCGACTATCTCGCAATTTGAATTGGATTAAATAACATAATATATTATATTTAAATTAAATTTAATTAATTATAAATTATAAATTAAATTTAATAAATAATATTTATTAAATCAGCGCATGATTGGCTCTTTGTTGATGGCACCACGTCACGTGTTGGTGCGTGATTTGCAATGTTAAAAAATTAATTCTGGTACTTTCAGGGATTCAATCAAGCTGAAATTCTATATATAGCAGTTTTATACAATTTTTAATTATGTAAAAAACTATCAAACATATATTCTTATTTTTACGGTCACTTTAGAGGAAAAAAAATGAAAACGTGGTAGGTAATGACCCTCTTCCGGTTGAGCTACACTTCTCAAAAGTTGATAGAAATCTACGAATTTCGAATAATGCCCATGTACCAAATTTCATGATTCTAGCTTAAACCGTTTTTACGTAATCTTGTCCATCTACATATATACATACACACACACACAAACATTTTTCTCAACCTTATTGAAAATGATTCAGGAACCTTCAAAACGTATAAAAACATCAAAATCTCAACATCGAAAATTTTTGTGATCGCAATACTATTTCTGGTGAGATAGTTAATAAATAAAAAAATTCTATAATATCCTATATTTTATATAGTAGTAGAAAATATAATTCACACATTTTTTTTGTTTTTTTTTTTTGATTAAATTGTATTTTTTTTATATACCTATTTTAAAAATGTACAATTATAATGGAAAGGTTTCCCATGCTACATCCTATATATGGAATGAATGTTAGGTGAGTCAAAAGAAACTTTCTTTCCATTCAATAAAATCAAGAATGTATATCGAAATTAATGTTATGTTATCTTATCTTATTCACATACACACACACACACACACACTTACACCAATTAAAATAATTCTATGTATAATCATTACTTGTACAATATTATTGTATGATAGATGAAATATCATTAACAATAATATTATAGAATCAATCAGACATTCTTTAAAGTTCTTTAAATTTTAAGAAAAATCAATAAATACTTAAATATAAAATTTAAAAAAAAATTCAATTTATTATTATAAATTGATTTTGTTGTATAATAACTTTGATAATATTTCATGATTTTATGTGTATTGTGTGTGGCATATTTTTCTTTTTTTTTTATTAAAATAAAAATTATTTTATTTAATCTTTCTGTGAACAAATTTTAAATTATGCACCCCACCTTCTAGATTAGATTGAGTCAAGAAATTGAAAAGGTTACAAAACAAGATTATCATTAATATTTCAATTTTAAAATTGTTTTAAAAATCAAAATTTTTCAAATTTATTTTTTTTTTATTTATTTAATGATTAATTACTTACTATTAATTTATATTTACTTATATAAAATGAATAAACAAAAAGAATGATATAATATCACAAATCACATACAAGTAAATATTGAACATAAGGAATTATTTTCTAAAATATATATATATTTATGAATGCATCAAAGATAATAAATCTCTCTTTTGTTTTTAATTTATTAATAATAAATAATTCATAAGTGAAAAGAACATACTTATTTAAATTTAAATTTTTTAATCCAAATTATTAATTAATTAATTGCATACAATTTTATTTAGAATTAAGATTATAAAACTTTTTATTTTTTTAAGAGTAGCTTACAATTTAAAACTGCAACAACTATTATTAATATTAATATTATCTATAATATATTATAATATTTATAGGTTATATTTCTCACAAATGTATTTATTAAAGCTTTTGTGGTTATTTTGATAATTATTAAGGGAATTTTTATTAAAAGTCCTCATTGTTTGTATAAAATTATTTATTAAATTAAAATAACTGTACAACGTTTCGACTGCTTATTCTGCAGTCGTTCTCAAGTAACCGTACGCTTGCTCCGTTCAAGCGGACTTCAATCGGTTACTTGAAAACGACTGCAGAAGAAGCAGTCGAAACGTTGTACAGTTATTTTAATTTAATAAATAATTTTATACAAACAATGAGGACTTTTAATAAAAATTCCCTTAATAATTATAATATTTATATTTTTTAATTTAATAATCTCTTTTTAATTTTTATTCACATTATTGGCCGTTTCCCAATTGATTTCCCTGTGAACATTTTTTTAGATATTCTTTTTTAAAATTTGATCTACTACGATATACTTTTAGAGATGCATCGAGAATATGCAATTCTTGCTTATATAATCTCCGCTTTTTTTTCTTGTGATATCATCATTTGTTTTTAGCTCTGTTAATATATATCATAAATGTTTCAAACAGTGGTGTATTGGGAGGGGAACGCGGGGGAACGACGTTCCCTTACCTTTTTTCAGAACAGGAACGCGTTCCATTACTTTTTCATGTCCCGACAACTCCCACTTAAATCTACTGTTAGAATTTCTTTTTTTGTGTTCATAAATATTTTGTATATTAAGAATAAGAAAAAATAAAAACTTATATGGAAAAAAATAGTTTGCTGAAAATAGGACTTTTTTTGCTCCCACTATGCGTTCCCTTACTTTTTATTTTACCAATACATCACTGGTTTCAAATGATTTGCTTTTCTAATCTATTCTTGCTCCCCTCTCGTATACGAAAAATATCTTAACTTATATTTTCAACTTATGAAGTTATATTTAAAATCTATCTCTATTAAACTATGTAGGTGTATATAGTTATTTATTTATATAAATATTTATCTAAAAAAAATTGATTTGTCATTTAAAATCTTGTTCTTCTGTTGAATAATTAATAATAAAATTCTTTTACCTCTTAGTAAGACAGGTTTATTTGACATTTATTAAAATTTAAAATTTCCAACATATGCATCTATCTATTCATCTTCAATCATATCAAGATTAATTTTATAATAACATTTAATTTTTTTAATTACTTATTTATTATTTCGACCTTTTTTTTGTTTGTATGTTTTTATATACAATAAATTTACATGACTATAATAATTAATAGTGAATTTCTATTATTAATTAATTTATTAATTAATACAAATATACAATACATAATTAAAAAAATACTTTATAAACAATAATTTAATATGAAACAATTGAAGAAATAAAATTACTTAAAAATTATAATTGTTAAATAAATAAATAAATTTTGATTGAACATATTCAGTATAAATATTTATTTATTTATTATTCTCAAATTAAATATACGAGGGTGGGGTGAAAAGTTTCCGGCCTGACCAAGAAAACGATGTTTTTAAATTTTTTTTTTTGCTTTATTTTTCAACATTCAAGATAGCTGTACGATGTCAGCTGAACGTGTGCGAAATATTTTGCACAACCTTTGAATATGAAAAGCTGTGTGCAATGTGGGTGGCGCGTTTGCTAACGTTACACCAAAAACTGCTTCGAAAAACCATTTCTACCAACTATTTGGCATTGTAGGCGTAATCCAAACGAATTTGTGTGTTGATTCATAACTATTGATGAGACTTAAATTAAATTAAATCATATTTATTTAATTAATTAAATAATTAATTAAATTAATTAAGTAAATTAGAACACCATTATGAGAAATGTATGTGTTGATGGAGATTATGTTGCAAAATATAGCAAAAAAAGAAATTTTAAAACATGGTTTTTTTTGGTCAGGCCGAAAACTTTTCACCCCACTCTTGAACTTATATGATTTTTAATTTTCAAACAATATTTCTATGATTCAAAATTCAACATTCAAGATAGCTGTACGATGTCAGCTGAACGTGTGCGAAATATGTGTGCTTAATAAAGGGACTATTTAAAATTTCTATTTTCCAACTACCCAACTATAGGTGCATAGATTTATTGATGGAATATATCTTTAAAAAAAAACAAACTAACTTTTATTTAATTTAATACTCTTTTGGTATTATGATTCAAATGACAAATAACTTTACTAATTATCTTGTTTGAATGACATTTTTTTTCTTATTTCCTTGATTTCACTCTTTTCAAACATGATTTTTTTAATTGCTTCGTCATTTCTTTCTATAAATTCCATTTTTATATTAGGATTTTTCTTTAATTAATTAATTGATATAGGAAAGATACTTTTTTGGGTCAGAGATGGATATTTATTTTTATTAATATATTTTTTTTAACTACTGAGAGTGGTGTAGATCTCACAGTCTGACTCAGACTGATTGATTGCTTTCAATGTTATTTCCTTAGCCTTAAGGCTTTCATAAGCATAGTATCATATCACCATAAAAAGACCTTTCGTTTTTGTTTTTTTTTTATAAATATAATATATAAATATATAGTTTTATTATTAGAGATGAGAATTTTTTTTGTGCCGTTTAATTCTCTCCTTTTGTATTTATTTATTTATTTATTTATTACACTTTCTCATTTGGTTTCCGCTCCAGATTTTCAATCTTGGTTGTGTTTTTGGGCTTGGCCTTGGAGGGGGGAGGGAGAAGGGTGGGCTGATCCATGTCCAGATGTTTTGCACCGGACGGCCATTAAAAAATTAACTATTGCCATGACCCCACTGACATCAACAACCTTGTCAGCATGTAAATTTTAAAAGAAAATCAATTACTTATTTATTGAAACTAAATAAATTATTATCTAGATATATTATAAATTTTGACTTTTGTAATATTCATTACAAGACTATACTTGATTTAGAGAGAGAGAAGAGAGAAATTTTCATAGTTCTTTTTTTATTCCTCCCCCCACTTAATATATATAAGGTAAATGTACCAGTCGTGGGCCACTGTACCAGTAATGGACCATTTGATAGATTTTTGATCAAAATAGGCTTTTTAATTTCAAATTAAACTTGAGATATCGATAAATATCAAGAAGAGCCTTTTTCGGATTGCTTATCAATGAAACAGAGACCAATCGCTGCATTTATATTATAATTATCAATTTTTTAAAACACAAGTACTTTCAGCGATCCAATCAAGCTGAAATTCTATACACTTTTATACAATTTTTAATCATATGAAAAACTATCAAACATTTTATTTTATCATTATTTTTACGGTTAGTTTAGAAGAGAAAAAAATAAATACGTGGTAGGTAATGAGACCCTCTTCCGAATGAGCTTCATTTCTCAAAAGTTGTTAGAAAACTACGAATTTTGAATAATGCCCGTGTACCAAATGTAATGTAATAAAATATGGTGGATATATGTTGTTAATTTTGTTTCTATAAACATATTTTGAAATTGTCCGATTTGTCTTTAGCAATTTATTCTATGAGCTTAAATGATAATAGCAAAAATATGGAGTGTCTCCACTCGACTATCTCAAACGGGTTTTGCGTAATCTTGTCTACATACACACATATACACACAGAGACATTCTCAACCTTATAATTAGTGAAAATGACTCAGGGACCTTCAAAACGTATAAAAACATCAAAATCTCGACATCGAAAATTTTTGTGATCACAATACTAAATATCTTTGGCGACATAGTAAAAAATGAAAACGTGGTAGGTAATGGTCCTTTTCCGAATGAGCTACATTTCTCAAAGGTTGAAAAATGTTCTCAGGCCCATGAAAAGAGAATGCAAAAAACTCCTGTCAAAAAGGTACATCTTGTTTACATTTTAATGCCATTCCCGATACAATCTCCTAAAGTTGATCTTACAATTAGAAGGGAAAATTGAGGGTCATTATGAATCTGGTTAAATAAAAAATTAGAGACTGCACGGGACTTGATTACCATTCAGTTACAAAAATAAAAAATCACGTAAATGATTATTTTTAATTAATTAATATCTTATATAAAACAAAATGTAATAAAATTAATTTATATTATTATATTTGCATTAATGATTATTTAAATATTAAAATAGTATTACTTTCTCAATATATACTAGATAAGAAATAAATAATAATAAAAAAAAAAATTAAACAAATAAATAAAATAGTAAACTACAAGAAAGAAAGAAATGACATTGCACAATATTTAATATTTATTTATTTATTTTTTTCCTTTACTAAAGAAATAATAATATTTTATAAATGCTTTATATTATTAATAATAAAAAGACCAATAGCAAATAGTATTTGATAGAAAAAAAAATAGAAAAAAAAATTTTAAAAGAAAGTGAAACGAATCAATCAATCAAAGAATGAAAGGAAATTTATTTTTTTTTGTTTTTATTCTTTACCTTCCTCCCTCTCACTCTCTTTTTTTATTAAAAAAATAATATTGATTGATTATAATAATTGAAAATAAGATTAGTATAATTATTTATTTATTATTTTTTATATAATACTTACGAATAACTAAATATTAGCTACATATAATATACATATGTACATACATCATTTAATTCAGGAACAAAATAATAAAAAATAAAAACAGTTGTCAAATAATAAATAATTTAATTGTGTATTTATAAAATTCAATTTTAAATTTAAGATTACATCTAAATAAACTTTTCTATATATATAAAATTTGTTTCTCTTGATAAAATCTCATTTAATTATTTTATTTTTTCTAATAACAATAAGTGAAAAACAAAAATAATTATTATTTCATTAATTTTGTGTGTGTGTGAAATTCATGTGAACATTTTTTCTATTAGATTGGTGTAAGATTTTTTCATTTCATATTATTTTATTTAAATTTTATTTTTAATTCTCATTGATTTTTCATATAAATACGATGTTTAGAAAGAACTCCAAGGACATTGGATACTGGTAGCATAGATTAAAGGTCGTAGAGACTTATTAATTAAAGAGAAAAGGCTACTTCTTGATTTTTGCTCTACTCTCTATCATAAATACAAAATAGACATAAACCAATCAAGATGTACCTTTTTGACAGATTTTTGCATCCTCTTTTCATAGGCCTGAGAACAATTTTCAACTTTTGAGAAATTAGCTCATTCGAAAGAGGACCATTACCTACCACGTTTTCATTTTTTACTATCTCGCCAAAGATAGTATTGCGATCACGAAAGATTTTGATGTTTTTATACGTTTTGAAGGTTCCTGAATCATTTTCACTAAGGTTGAGAAACATGTCTGAATGTGTGTGTGTATGTATTTAGATGGACAAGATTACGCAAAAACGGTTTGTGCTAGAATAATGAAATTTGGTACAGGGGCATTATTCAAAATTCGTAGTTTGCTATCAACATTTTGAGAAATGAAGCTCATTCGGATGAGGGTCATTACCTACCACGTTTTTATTTTTTTCTCCTATAAACTAACCGTAAAAATAATGATAAAATAAAATGTTTGATAGTTTTTCACATGATTAACAATTGTATAAAACTGTTATATATAGAATTTCAGCTTGATTGATTTGCTGAGAGTACCGGAATTAATTTTTTGAATTTTTTAACAAGTTGACTGGCTTTCACGCGCCAGCAAGTAACGTGATTTCATCAACAAAGAGCCAAACACGATTTTTGTTTTTTTCTTTATTAATTTTAATTTATAATTTAATTAATTAAATTTAATTTAAATAAAATATATATTTTCATTAATCTAATTCAAATTTGCGAGATACTTACAAATAGGAACCTTTTCTCTCTTTATATTTATTATGTAGTATAATTAGTATATTGGAATATACCATAGGTTCCCAAACTTTTCTGGTTTGCGGCTCCTTATATAATCGGATTTTTTCCGAGGCTCCCTTAATACATCCGATTTTATATAAATTTTTATTCTCTTGAAAAATTGGAAAACTTTTCTTCCCTCCATCGGAAATGTTTCAGAGCATCGCAAAATTATCTGACTTTTTTTTTTATGAACAATAATCGAAAATGTTCAAAAGTTTGCTCACAAAATCATCTTACCCTTTCTTTTAGAACCAAAAATTTGAAGTACAGTGGTACCTCGACATATGAGTGCCCCAACATACGAGTTTTTCGAGATACGAACCGACGAACAATTGATTTTTTGCTTTTAGTTACGAGCGAAATTCGAGATACGAGTTCATTTCGAGTTTATTTCTTTACATTCTCTTTTTTGTTTTTTTGTGCAATAAATATTTGATATTTATAAATACGTGTTTATTATTCAAAACCACGTAACAAAAATAACTGGGGTGACATTTTGGAGGTTGGAACGGATTAATGGTAGTTCAATTGTTTTGTATGGGGAAATTTGCTTTGAGATGCGAGTAATTCAAGATACGAGCAAGGTTGCGGAACGAATTAAACTCGTATGTCAAGGTACCACTGTATTAGAAAATTTAAAATTTAGTTTAAGAATCACTGGTATATATAATACATCTACTCAGTCAAATGAATATCAAGATTTCCATATTTTTAATATTCAATATTTAATAATTTCATCATTTAATTATTGATTTAATATAAAATTAATTATAATTATATTTAAGTAACTCATTTATATTATAATTCATATATAAGTAATTATTCTAGTCATAGTCTACCCTGCTACTAAATTCTCAAGGTTTTTAGATGAAATAATCATTATTATTCAGAAACATGCCATTTCCCAATTGGTAACTCCATCAAACTTTCTTCTTTCATATGTAGTAGCTGGTTCACCTAGCCGCTACTCGGTCATTAAAAAAAGTATTCCTTATTATTGGGTTTACCGAGCCGCTGTTCAAATAATTTAAAAGAACATAAATTAAAAATAAATAGTCATAAAACATACAGCCCTTAAACGTTCGAATTAATTGACTGAAAAATATGAATATAACATAGATATTTTTAATTTTATTTTATTTATAATATTTGTGTATTTAAGGAAGCGCTGTCTGACGTCATTTAAATTTCCTATTTTAAATTACTAAAAAACTAACAAAGATGATTTTTCTCGAGGCTGAAACCAATATAGATCGATTTTTCTTTATAAAAATTATCTATGGTGTGAATTTCATAAAAATCCTTCCATCGGTTTAATATTTCAAAAATACAAATATATATGCAATTTTGGATGGTATAACAAGATAAGATATATATATATATTTAAAAAAAAATCAATGAGAATCTATTTTATTATTATTATTATTATTAAAATTTATAATTTTATTGATTATACCTAAAATGAATAAGAAAACAAAAATCCCAACAGCAAATGTCTATTTAAATAGACCGTAGTTAACGGACGTTATTAATATAGTATATACTTACTTGTATAAGAGTATTATATTTAAAACAAAATATAATTAAGTATTCCGTGTTCCTGATTAAGTAATCGCAGAATAATTAATGACGAAAATTTGTTTACTATGCTTGGGTTAATATCTAATAGGAAAGAGATTCATTCCAAGGGCAACGAAATACGAAATAAATAAAAGATATAATAGAAAGTAACAAGTGCAATGGTCTCTTGATAGCATCAAAGCATGATTGCATCATATAATTACAATACCATCATCAACAACAACAACAACAACAACTATCAAAAAATATACATAATAGGTATATTTTCTCAATTTATATTTATAAATTTAATTTAAATTTACCTACCTATTATTTATATTTACAGAAAAAAAAATAATCACATTCTAATTACATTTAAATTTTGTTAAAAGAAAAATATTAAATTAATTTTATCAAATAATTATTCATTTTAATTTTTTTATTTGTTTTTTTTTTTTTGTTCACAGAAGAGAAAATAATAATCTTTCAAAACGAAAAATTAAAAAGAAATAATTAACAACTAGGTAAGTATTTATTTTATTTTTTATTATTATAATATTTTAATTGACAATAATTGTATTGTGTTATCTTCTCCTAATATATTCATATTATTTGTTTATTATAATATAATAATCTTAATCTTGTGATTTTTTTTATATCTTCTAGTATATGATAGGGAATTAATTATCAAACATCTACAATAAATACAATTGATATTTATATATATATATATATATATATATTTAATCAGATTTATCAGGGCTATAATCACATATTTTTGTGAGATTGTTTTCTCGACGTTTCGGCATCCATTTTGGCCCCATTTTCAAAAGATTATTGGGGTGCGAATATTTTTGGGATTCTGGGTCTTAGTCGGTGTGACCAAGGGTTAATATCAGGATTTTGGGTTGATAGGTTGGGTGGTTTTGTACTCACTGCGTTGCACAGTCAGCCTCGGGCTGTTGTCCAGTGCGGACGTGTGCCAGTCTCAGGATTGCCCAGGATTCTTCGGAGCTCCATAGCAACACAGTGTGAGTACAAAACCACACAATCTATCAACCCAAATCTCGATATTAACCCTTGGTCACACCGACTAAGACCAAGAATCCCAAAAATATTCGCACCCCAATAATCTCTTGAAAATGGCGCCAAAATGGATGCCGAAACGTCCAGATTACAATCTCATAAAAATACGTGATTATATCCCTGAAAAATCTGATAGTAATAATAACAATAACATTCACGGAAATCTAAACCAAAATATATATATATATATTACATATTACATATATATATAGTAAATATAATGAATTAAATAAAATCTTTTTTTTTTTTTGTTCTTTTATAAATTTGAGAAAGTTTTTCCAAGCAATATACTCGTACTATACTATCTATAATTTTTATTGTTATGTAGTTATTTTATGTGTTTGATCGACATGAGAAATAAATAAATAAATAAACATGTTAAATCAAATTCACTAGATAGATGATATTAATTAGGTATGCATTTTTTTTATTTATATTTTTTTTTAAATACATACGAGTACTTATATAAATTTGTATTAGTAAATGAAGTAAAGTTGGTTCGTTGGCCATAAAAATAAAACATCAATTACGATAAATATCTACTATCTACGTATCTGGATATCTATATTTTTTCTTTTTGTGAATTTTTTTTTTAATATCTAGCCAGAGATGTCGAGATTTTGATGTTTTTTTATGTATTGAAGATCCCTGAGTCATTTTCACTAATCGCAAGGTTGAGAAAAATGTCTGTGTTTGTGTGTATAGACAAGATTACGCAAAAACTGTTTGAGCTAGAATCATGAAATTTGGTACACGGGCATTATTCAAAATTCGTATTTTTCTATCAACTTTTGAGAATTTTAGCTCATTCGGAAGAGGGTCATTACCTACAACGTTAACATTAACATATTAGTTAAGGGTCTTAATTAATCAATTATGCCTCTTTATGATGTCAATTTTTTTTAAAAAAAACAAACATTCTTTCTTTTGCTTATACTTTGGATGAATGTTGAATAGAAAATTTATTTAAAACCAAAATTGCAAACAATTTTGAACAGTGGAGTTTCCACTGTTTTCACTGGACGGATACGTTCATATATTATATTCAATGTATTATTTTCACGCCAAATTTGGTGGAGATTTTTACATATTTCCACGAATCATGCACTTTGTTAATAGAAAAAGTATTTTTAGCATGATGTCTGTCCGTCCGTCCGTCTGTCCTTCCGTATAGACGTGTACTAGCTCTAACGTATCAACGGATTTTGATAAAATTTGGTATATTTACTGAATGCATCAATACAATGAATTTATCCACTTTTGGTGTAGATCCGGTAACCGGAAGCGGTAGTATACAAAATATTAATTTTATTTTCATTGTCGGAAATTTTTCACTTAAAATATAGCAGTAATAATTAATAATTGAATAAAATAAACTAAAAAACAAAAAAATATAATTTAGTCAATTTAATTCAAATTTTAAAAATATTTTTTTTTTAAACTTTATATATATATACTAGTATAATATTGTTTGGAAATTAATTTATTTAA
This sequence comes from Labia minor, assembly GCA_963082975.1. Classification (NCBI taxonomy): domain Eukaryota; kingdom Metazoa; phylum Arthropoda; class Insecta; order Dermaptera; family Spongiphoridae; genus Labia; species Labia minor. The sequence goes on from OY720345.1 coordinate 88,696,319, forward strand.
AATCGTCGGACGGTTCTGTGCCTGTCCACAGCTTATTTTTTTATGTTTATGTCATTGTAAGTTTTTATTGAATCAATATTGTATGTTTTATTAATACTTACGTGTGTGTTGTATGACTAAAATAAAAATAAGTAAAAAAGAAAAAAAAACTACTCTCACATATTATTAGAATACCTATTAAATTGCTTTCTCATCTGTACTTGAACTCTTTTTATTTATTTTTTTTTCTATTATAATTACAATTAACCTATTTATTTATTTATTTATTTTTCTTCATTGGTAATTATTTTCAAAATAAAAATAATTTTTTAGAAAAATTTTCATTTTTGGTGTGTTTTATTTATCGTAATATGTAATAAGTATAATTGAGAATCAAAATTAAAACAATTAATTACAATTGATGTTCTTGAGTATTCTCTAAAGAGAGAATTTATATTCTAACAAATTAACTAACAATGATGATAGGTACCCTACGTGGATTTAGAAAGTCACAGAGATAGAAGGATATTATAGTAGTTACAAGGTCAATTTATTTATTTATTTATAATCTTACTGTATTATCTATAAAATAAATTCTTTATACAAATTGAAAAATTATCCAATTATTTGAATATTTAAAGTGAATAGAAAAATAATAAGCTGGAGTGTCTCCACTCGACTATCTCGCAATTTGAATTAGATTAATTGACATATATATTATATTTAAATGAAATTTAATTAATTATAAATTATAAATTCAAATTAATAAATAATATTTATTAAACCAGCGCGTGTTTGGCTCTTTGTTGATGGCACCACGTCACGTGTTGACGCGTGAGATTTGCAGTCCTAAAAAATTAATTCTGGTACTTTCAGCGACTAAATCAAGCTGAAATTCTATATATAGCAGTTTTATACAATCTTTAATCATATGAAAAATTATCAAACATAGATCTTTATTTTTACGGTCACTTTAGAGGAAAAAAAATAAAAACGTAGGTAATGACCCTCTTCCGAATGAACTTCATTTCTCAAAAGTTGATAGAAAAATACGAATTTTGAATAATGTCCGTATACCAAATTTCATGATTCTAGCTCAAACCGTTTTTGCGTAATCTTGTCTACACACTTTGCCGAGATAGTAAAAACTATTTGTTTCAAAATATAAATACTTAAATATGATTACATACGAGTAGTATGATTGAAATTAAAATTCCAAAATAAATCGATTTTATTTTTTCTAAGAATATAAATTATTTACTTACTTAAATATAATATTTATTTATAATTTATAAACATAAATATTCAATGTATCATAAGTACTAAAATTAATAACAATATTATAATTTATTTATATTTACTTAATCAAAATAATATTACAATTTTTTTTTTTAATTTTATTTTATCTCTTTTCAATATCTTTTCTAATAATTTCAAGAGAATTATTATTGAATTGTTCTTTATAGGGTGTGGTTTTGAACTGATTACTGACCTTGTATGATGTCTGATCTAAACGTTAAGTGATGATAACCTTCGACGTTCCTTCCATTTATTTAAACAAAAAAAAACAGGTCCCATTCCACCTACACTTAACTTTAACCATTATCTTTTACAATTCAGGTTGATCTAAAAAGACCAAAGACCTCGACCGAATATCAATTCTTTCTCTCTCTCCTTATCTATAAAAACTATAAAGTGCTTTATTCATTCAACATTAAATATATTCTATTCTATATTGTAGTTATGTAGCTATGTAGCTATGTTTAGTGACAATTTAAAAAGACAATTATAAAATTCCTTTTAAAACACTGTGTCTTTGTTTTATTTAATTTTTTTTTAAATTTTTTTTTAAAAATATATTAAATATTAATTAAAAAAAAATTCCAAGGTTAATATTATCATCTATAATCTATAATATAGGTATCACATATAGAATGAGTCATAAGAATACCGATTAAATTGTTATCCTTTATTTTGTCAATTTTAAATTTGGTTAGATAAACTTGTTTATTTATTAAATGAATTTTTTATGGGGGGGGGGGGGAATTATTAAATAGTCAATTCAAATCAAAATTATAGTTGGAGTGTCTCCACTCGACTATCTCGCAATTTGAATTAGATTCAATAAAATAATATATTTAATTTAATTAATTATAAATTAAAATTAGTAAATAATATTTATTAAACTTCTGGTACTTTCAGCGATTCAATCAGGCTGAACTTCTATATATAACAGTTTTATACAATTTTTAATCATGTGAAAAACTATCAAATATATATCTTTTTTTTATGGTCACTTTAGAGAAAAATTAGCTGGAGTGTCTCCACTCGACTATCTCGCAATTTGAATTGGATTAAATAACATAATATATTATATTTAAATTAAATTTAATAAATAATATTTATTAAACCAGTGCGTGTTTGGCTCTTTGTTGATGGCACCACGACACGTGTTGACGAGTGAGATTTGCAGTGCTAAGAAATTAATTCTTGTACTTTCAGCGATTCAATCAAGCTGAAATTTTATATATAGCAGTTTTATACAATTTTTAATCATGTGAAAAACTATCAAACCTATATCTTTATTTTTACGGTCACTTTAGAGGAAAAAAAATGAAAACGTGGTAGGTAATGGTCCTCTTCCGAATGAGCTACATTTCTCAAAAATTGATAGAAAACTACAAATTTTGAATAATGGCCGTGTATAAAATTTCATTATTCTAGCTCAAACCGTTTTTGAGTAATCTTGTCTACATACATACACACATACATACACACATACACACACACACATAGACATTTTTCTCAACTTTAGTGAAAATGATTCAGGAACCTTCAAAATGTATAAAAACATCAAAATCTCAACATCCAAAATTTTCGTGATCGCAATACTATCATCTCCGGCGAGATAGTGAAAATTTAAATTAAAATATAATTATAATGTTTATAATATATCTATATTAAAATGTAGGTATGTATAATGACGGAAAAATGTTATCGTCACCGTTTGAGAAAGTTAAATATAATTGTTTATGTTTAAAGTTAAAATGTTTTTGGAAAGAAGGGGAAGAAATGTTATGAATAATTAGTAAAATATATTTTTATTATAATTGTAGGTTAATAAGACTTTTCCTCCTTCTACTCCATTTAATTTTAATAGAACTGTGAACTGGGTATTGGTCTTGACATTTGATTTAGACTCGCCCACAGGAAATTGATCTTTCCTTTTTTTTGATCATGTGTATATACATACACTATATATACATACATACATACATACATACATACATACAATCATACCTATAATCTATATTGGAACTCTAAATTGTAGAGAAGAAATCTTTATGATTGGAGAGATGTAATGTGAGAAAAACAGGGAAAAGAATAAAGGAGACTGGTTTATAGTTAATGTGGTAAAGTTAAAATATTCTATTCACACTTATATAGACATATAGGACTCTACCCCCCCCTCCCCCCGAAGTAATCCATATTATTTTTTATAACTTTTCATTTATTATATTTCAATCTTTATACTAACACCTTCGTTTTTTTTTATTTTTTAATTTTATATATATATATATATATTTGTTAAATGTTGTATAAAATATTGATATGTTAACACGGGATCTAAAGAGTTTATTGAATCGAAAATATAATTTTTATTGATATAATAAGGTCACTAGTCAACGAAAGAAACACAACTCGGAGTATAAATATTCTTGGTAGAGTAAAGACATGTCATGTTGTCACCTTATTTTATTAATTGAAATTCACTGTGTGCTCATCGAACATTACAAAATAAATTAATAGAAATGGACAAAATAGAGAAAAGAATGAAAAAGAAAAATGTTAATAATATAATTATAATATATTAATTATTATTTTATATTATATATGATAATATAATTTTTTTTTAAATACTTAATTTTTATAAATAAATATAATAAAGAAAAATAGACTCCTTTATTAATAAAAATAAAAGCTCATAGAAAACAAAAAAATAGAAGAAATATTTAAACACTACATTTGGGTGATCATTAGAGATTTAAATCATAGTACCGGGACCCCGAGCCTCGGCTCGGTACTTAAGTTAAAAAAAATGATTCATTATTATTGGATTTGGCTGGTAATATTAATACCTGGGACACCGAGCTCTCGCTCTACCCTTTAAAAAATATTGATACACAATTCTTTAATTATTTATTACAATTATTAAATGTTACACATTTGCATCAATCTGATTAAAATTAATGAACTTGTGCTCCTCAATAATACATAAATATATAATATATAGGTACATATATTTTTTTTCTATAGTGTTTTTTTGAAAAACTGTTTAGCGCCCCAAGTGGTTATAAAACAAACTAAAGACAAAAAAACGTGCTTTGCAGCTTTTCGGAATTAAAAAAGCAAAATTGGCAGTCGTGGGACTGGCCGACAGAAGTGAAAACTTCTGCGTAAGAAATTTTAAAACAGACGAAATTCGCGCTATTTCACGAGAAAGATGAATTTCATATGCATGTATATATATATAACTTATATATTATTTTAAACATATATTTTAAACAAATTTGTAACTTATATTTATATATATATAAATACACAACTTTGTTTAAAATATTGCAATACGAACTGTTTTATAATTCTTATCTCTAACATAAAATATATATTTATTATGTGAAGTTCATTTCGTATAATTTTGATTATATATGTATATATGAAATGAACTTTACATAATAAATATATATTTATATGTTAGAGATAATTTATAAAACAGTTCTAATGACAATTCAAATTTCGCGCTCTGTTATAAGAAATTTGAAAGCAGATGGTTTCATGGTGTTGGTCACGATCACGCGAGTTCTATACTTTTTCCCCATCCCGCAAAAGTGCTCAACGCCGCTAAAGAAGTTTTCACTTCAAAAATTATTTAATATTTGGAAATATATCTGACTTATAGAAAAAATGAATATTAATTAAAGAAAGAAATTGTTTTTAAAATATCCTGAATAATATGTAACAATTTTCAAGATAGAAATTTATTACAATATTACAATTATTAACTGTTGCATCATTGCATCAATCTGATTAAAATGAATGGAACTTCGGGTACTCAATAATAATAAATAAAATAATATTAATAAATATATTAAATAATATTTTATTGAAAAAATATTAAAACTTATAAAACTATCTAAAACTTTATTAATAAAAGAACAATGAATAAATAAATATAGAATAGTAATTTATTAAAAAGTAAACAATAGATAAAAAGAAAAAAAAATAACAAAATCATTATTTTCATTTTTAAATAACGATTCACCCGGCGAGTTTCGAACCGACGAAATCCACTCGTTAAAACATCTCTCTAGCCTCTGTACTATATATGTTTAGATAAAAAATTGTCATTTTTTTACTGTCTTAGCAGTATTTGATGTTTTTTATTTATTTTTTTTTTTTTGAGAGAGATTAATAAATATCTATATATATTTTATTAAAAATAAATATTTTTAATTTTATTTCGAAATTAAATAATAAATTTTAAAATATTTTAAATAAAAAAAAATATTAATACAAATAAAAATGGATGCCAATTTTGACGTTTTCCATATATAATTTTCAATTAAGAAATTAATAATGAAGCTGAATGTTTCAAGAGATATCATCAATAAAACTTAATTTTTCTTTATAAATACTATATCTAGTGTGAATTTGAAAAAAATCGTTAGAGCGGTTTTTGAGAACCAATATATATAGATAGATAAATAGATAGATATATACAATTTTAGCTAGCATAATAAGATAAGATATTGTAAGATAAAAATTTATATTATTATTATTATACTAAATAAAAAATAAAATTTTGAAAATGACAAAATAAAAGAAAAAATATATATTATTAATTAATTCCATCACTCGTAAATATAATTTCAATTTCTTAAAGAATAAAATAAATGTTATAAATAATATTATTAATAATTACTAGAAATTGAGGATCACATTTTAAGCCCAATTTACACGGGCTTACTACTTGTCATTAGTTCAAGGGTGGGCAAATACTTTTAAGCGCGGGTTTTTTGAACGCCCGCAGGCCCATTGAAAAAGTTGGCTCTTATTTTGATTTTTTGTTCAATATGTCTCTTAAAAAAAAGAGATAAATTTTTTTTATTAGTGTTTTCGAAATATGGTCCTCCGGCCAGGCAGACATTTTCAAAATTTCATTTTGGCCCGCGCTTAAAAGTATTTGCCCACCCCTGAACTAATGACAAGTACTAAGCCCGTGTAAATTGGGCTTTAGTTATATCCTAATTTTAATTTATAATATATAATTATTTCATTCTTCATTTAACATTTCATTTAAACTGTGATGTGTTCATAAAAATTGAAAAAAACAAAAAACAAAAAATTACATCCTATATAGTCACAGTCATTGTAATCATTGAGTTGGCAAAAACCGATAAATATATATATATATATATATAAATTGATCATTTCCTGTAGATGAGAATAATCGATCCATCGATTTTCTCTCTCCTTAAATTTATTTTTGTCTATTTTCATGCATCATTGATTATTATTTATTTTAAAATGATTTTTATAATTTTATTTAATTTCCATTAGTTTTTATTATAATTATTATTATTTTTTTATAAATAAATAAATGACGAATAAAAAAAAAAATCATGATACGATAAAATATTCATATTACGGCACTTTCTTAAAAATTTTATTTGCCTGTCAGACATGCTCTTAAATGTTCATTTTATTTTATTTTATTTTTAATTAATTTTTACGCTTTCAATTTATTATTTCCTTAGTGAGAATATTTATATATATATATATATATATAAATTTTCTTGTTCTCCTTTTTCTTTAGACTCTCCAAGCCTTCTTACTTTGATTAATTTAGATTTAGTTAAAATAAAAATCATCTTGTCTTATTTAAAAAAAAAAACTGTTTTCTAAATTAGTAAATTTTTTTGATATTTAAAATTAAAAATGTGTATTAAATAATAATACACATACTAAAATAATATAATAGTTAATATCTATGTAAATTTATAAATAAAGTAATAGTAATAGTAATACAAGTTGAAATAAATTGAACGCCCAGAGGCGTAGCAAGGGGGGGGTCAAGTGAGGATATCATGCTCCGGGCGCCACTTGCAGAGGGGCGCCAAATGGACTATAAGACGAATAAGTTTTATCAGAAAATTTTAATTTTTATTTTAATCGACTTTTGGGAAATTTATTTCAGATTCTAGATAACCATGCTTTCGATTTTTCCCTGACAAGGAGAGAAAAAAAATTAATTTTATGTGTTTTAGAGGAGTAAAGGGTCAAAGGGGGGGGGGGGGGCAAAAAAATAGCATGCCACGGGCGCCAGTTATACTCGCTAAGCCTCTGTGAATGCCTCTCTCATATACCTAATCAAGGGAAAAAATTTTTTTTAAATATAAGGCAAGTTAAACAAGAAAAAATAATACTTTTGTCTTAATAAACATTTTATTTTTTTAACCTTTAAATAGAGCAATTTTAATGTTAAAATAAAAAAAAATAAAAATTTATTAATATATTATATTTGAATATATAGTATATATAAGATATTTTTTTAAAGAATTACTTTAACATTAGCAATAAATAAAAAATAGGTAAATCAAATTTTATATTTATCTCAATGAATTCTTGTAGTTATATTCAATTAATGTACTAGAAAATGTGATTAGACTAATTGGGAAAAAATCAAACAAATGTAATTAAAAGAGGAAATTAATAGTGATAAGACAAAATAGTTAGTATAATAGAAGAGAGCAACAGTATTAACAGACAGAAAGTCTTAACATAGAAAACATAGAATTTGAAAATGTAAATAAATGTAATTACTTAAGATCTGTAATCACGAAGGATAATTATATTCGAGGAGAATTTAAATCGAGATTGCTTTCGGGTAACACCTGTTATCATGCAGTAAAGGGACTTATCTCGGGAAAATTATTATTAAAGGGAACCAAAATTAAAATATATAAAACAATTTTGTTGCCGATTGTATTATATGGGTGTGAGGTGGCATGGTCTATGACCTTAGGAGAAGAGAGTAGATTTAGAGTATTTGAGAATAGGATTCTTCGCAGTATTTATGGACCAAATGGCGGAGACTGGAATTGTATGAAACCTATCATCTCTAGACATAGTTAGGATTATAATATCGAGCATTCTGCGATGGAGAGGGCACATGGCTAGAATCGGAGAGGAAAGATTGGCGAATTGGGAAACGTCCTCTTGGAAGACCAATAGAGGAAGAGATGTGAAAGAGATGTGAGAGGACAGGAGTTGGATGGGTGTAGATCAGGCTAGGGACACTTGGATAAATGTGCTTACTGCGGCCAAGAACTTTCGAGTTCCGTAGAGCCACAGAAAAAAAACCTCTGACTTTGTACGTCCTACGCAAGGACAACGCCGATCAAGCCGGTTATATCAATGAGGTGTCCTACTCGTATGATCAGTAGAACGGGTCCTCTCAACCTTTACCTTGATTTTCTTGATTGGAGGCGCTATCAAGTAGCTTTTCCACAATGTTGTTCCCGGAGGCTGGGTTGACTCCGTCCCATAGACCCCAGCTAGGGAAATTCCTTTATCAGGCCCGGGACTTGAACCCGGAACCATGTGAATGTGAGGCAGGTTCGCTACCCGCACACCCAATGGCGCCTGTAGAGCCACAGAGATAGATAGATATTCAAATAATAATAATAACAATAATATATCATATATATATATATATATATATATAAATATATCTTATCTTCTTATGAGAGTAAAAATTGTTTCTCTGTTTGTTTCTCTGTTTCTTTGTTCTCAAAAACCGCTCTAACGATTTTTTTGAAATTCACACCTGTGATAGTATTTATAAAGAAAAATTGAGTTTTATTGACCACATCTCACGAAACTTTATTAGTTCTTCTTAATTTAAATTTATAATATATGGATGACGTCACAACCACCGCCTGTGAGATATATATATCTATTCTTAAAATAAAATTAAAAATATTTATATTATATTCATATATTTGATTTTTTAATTTCATTAATAGTTTTACATTTAAATTATTTGAAATTGTTTCACACAACGTTTAAAAGAAGATTTATCTTTATATTCGATTCGATATATAGTAGGAGAATTAAATGACGTTATCAATTTATTATACTCCGGTAAATATTATAAAATATTATTTACTAAATATTCAAACAATATCAAATATTCAATTAGATAAAACATTTATTTGTTTTTGTGTTCTTATTTAAAATACATTTTAATTTAATCAGTAAATTAATTATATATATTATTATTGTAAATGTTATATCTATCTATGTGTCCCTTCATACATTTTGAATTCACCCATAATATATCTTATATTCTTATATACTTACTTGAATATAATTTAAAAAGTTTTAAAAGTTTTTTTTTAATATTTTATGAATTCAAATCGTCAATTGAAAATGAAAAATCCAATTATGAGATCAATTATTCATATAATTTTAAATGTTTTCGTGTTTTATAAATAAAATATTAAAAAAATAAACTTATAAACAAAATATTCTTTGAATTATTTTGAAACATTTTAGGAAACAAATTTTTAATGGGTCATTTTTAGAAATTCCATTTAACAATTATAATAAATAATTAAAAAATTGTAAAATTTTTAAAGTATATAAAAATAAATTGTACCACTCGGGGGTACAGGGGGCGGAGCCCCCGTCCAGCTGTGAAGAGCGCCGAAGGCGCTCGGACCAGCTGGTATATAATTATCTTATCTTATTATGCTAGCTAAAATTGTATATATGTATTTATCTATATATCATGGTTCTCAAAAACCGCTCTAACGATTTTTTTCAAATTCACACTAGATATAGTATTTATAAAGAAAAATTAAGTTTTATTAATGATATCTCTTGAAACATACAGCTTCATTATTAATTTCTTAATTGAAAATTATATATTATATGGAAAACGTCAAAATTTTTAATACTGCCTGCTAAGACAGTAAAAAAATGACAATTTTTTATCTAAATACATATAGTCCAGCGGTTGGACTGATGTTTTAACGAGTGGATTTCGTCGGTTCGAAACTCGCCGGGTGAATCGTTATTTAAAAATGAAAATAATGATTTTGTTATTTTTTTTTCTTTTTATCTATTGTTTACTTTTTAATAAATTACTATTCTATATTTATTTATTCATTGTTCTTTTATTAATAAAGTTTTAGATAGTTTTATAAGTTTTAATATTTTTTCAATAAAATATTATTTAATATATTTATTAATATTATTTTATTTATTATTATTGAGTACCCGAAGTTCCATTCATTTTAATCAGATTGATGCAATGATGCAACAGTTAATAATTGTAATATTGTAATAAATTTCTATCTTGAAAATTGTTACATATTATTCAGGATATTTTAAAAACAATTTCTTTCTTTAATTAATATTCATTTTTTCTATAAGTCAGATATATTTCCAAATATTAAATAATTTTTGAAGTGAAAACTTCTTTAGCGGCGTTGAGCACTTTTGCGGGATGGGGAAAAAGTATAGAACTCGCGTGATCGTGACCAACACCATGAAACCATCTGCTTTCAAATTTCTTATAACAGAGCGCGAAATTTGAATTGTCATTAGAACTGTTTTATAAATTATCTCTAACATATAAATATATATTTATTATGTAAAGTTCATTTCATATATACATATATAATCAAAATTATACGAAATGAACTTCACATAATAAATATATATTTTATGTTAGAGATAAGAATTATAAAACAGTTCGTATTGCAATATTTTAAACAAAGTTGTGTATTTATATATATATAAATATAAGTTACAAATTTGTTTAAAATATATGTTTAAAATAATATATAAGTTATATATATATACATGCATATGAAATTCATCTTTCTCGTGAAATAGCGCGAATTTCGTCTGTTTTAAAATTTCTTACGCAGAAGTTTTCACTTCTGTCGGCCAGTCCCACGACTGCCAATTTTGCTTTTTTAATTCCGAAAAGCTGCAAAGCACGTTTTTTTGTCTTTAGTTTGTTTTATAACCACTTGGGGCGCTAAACAGTTTTTCAAAAAAACACTATAGAAAAAAAATATATGTACCTATATATTATATATTTATGTATTATTGAGGAGCACAAGTTCATTAATTTTAATCAGATTGATGCAAATGTGTAACATTTAATAATTGTAATAAATAATTAAAGAATTGTGTATCAATATTTTTTAAAGGGTAGAGCGAGAGCTCGGTGTCCCAGGTATTAATATTACCAGCCAAATCCAATAATAATGAATCATTTTTTTTAACTTAAGTACCGAGCCGAGGCTCGGGGTCCCGGTACTACTCGTATTATTTGTCTATGTTTAAAATAAATTTTGTAAAAGTATCTTTAGTAATAGTATATTCAGTAGTAGTAGTAGTAGTTCATTTAATTAGTTATGTCAAATAATTTGTTTATTTCATAATTCTTATTTATTATGATAGATGTTGATATGTGTAAATTTTACAAGCTCATCATCATCATCATCATCATCCCCCTTGTAAACATAACTCTATCAAGTCTTTTTATAATAAAATTCAATGTGTTTCTAAATAGAAATAGAAATTTTTATGTAAATATTTTATTTTCTTACTTTCTTATGTTTATTTATTTATTTATTTTTCTTATTCTTTTTAATATAATTTATTAAATAATAAGACATAGAAATATTTTAGATCTCATGTCTTAAAAACTATAAATATTTAAAAAGTACTATTATAATACAATATATATATATATATATATATATATATATATATATGGGTCAAACATAAATAAAATCTATGTATTCCATTGAGAAAATGATAGTATTGTAGTAATGCAATTGACTTTGATTGTATGTATTTGATTTTTTTTTTCAAGCAATAGAATCATTGGTAAAGCGCTGTTTCCCATAAACAAAAGAATACTTGAAATCTTGTACAGGTATATAAAATATATATTTTGGAAATATTGAGTAAAAGTATATAAATATTACATTATAGTATTGATACTAAGGAAGACTTTTGACACCGTAATAATAATAAATTAATCAAGAAAAAATAATAAATAACCAATGGGGATTGAATAATAATTCTTATTTTACAGTAATGTGCGTTTGTGTATCTTTGTGTGCGTGTGTGTGTGTGGTTTATTTATTTATTTTCAAAATAAAAAATAAATATAAGTATTAATTTATTATTGTAAAATTCAATTGGTGAAAGTAGTAAAGAAAATAGAAAAAAATAATAATAATAAAATAAAGTTTATGTAGATATATAGAAAATAAATTTATATTTTTTTTTTTAGATGGCGACTCGATGGACGTGGAAACTCTGCCAATTGGCAGTAATTCTTCTTATAATATCCACAATCACCACAGCACAGGCACAAAGTTAGTATAAAAAATCTCTTCATATTGAAATTGTTAATAAATAGATTATTTTATTTTTATTTTTTTAAATTTTATTTTATAAGTCATTTAGTAAGGGAAATAATTTAATTCAAAATAATAATAATAATAATATCCATCTCTGTGACTCTACGGAACTCGAAAGTTCTTAGCCGCAGCAACCACACCCCTCCAACTATTCCTATTCTGAGCCACAACTTTCCAGTTCCTATCCTCTCCCGTCTCTCTCACGTCCCTCCCTACAATGTCCACCCACAGTGTCTTCGGTCTCCCTACCAATATATTTTTTGCCATTCTATCTTCTCCCATTTTAGCCACGTATCCTGGCCACCGTAGCCTTCTCGATTTTATAATTCTAACTAAATCTGAAGATGCATAGAGGTCATGCATTTCCTCGTTATGCAATCTTCGCTATTCCCCGGTGACCTCATCTTTCTTTGCCCCATAAATGCTTCGCAAAATCCTATTCTCAAATATTCTAAATCTACTCTCGTCCCCTAAGGTCATAGACCATGCCTCACATCCATATAATACAACCGGCAAAATAATTGTTTTTATATATTTTAATTTTGATCCCCTTTGATAATAATTTTGATGCGATAAGCCCCTTTATTGCATGTTAACAGGCGTTTCCCGATTGTAACCTCGCTTTAAACTCATCTCGAATATTATTATCTTTCGTTTCAGAATCTAAGTATTTCAATTTTTCTACATTTTCAGATTCTATATCTTGTATATTAAGATTTTGTGTGCTAATACTATTCCTTTCTGTTACTAAATACTTTGTCTTAGCATTATAATATTAATAATAATAATATTAATAATAATAATAATAATAATTTGAAGACTTGAATTTGAGACTTGTATCTTGTATAATTGTATATCTTGTATAATTTTAAAACTAATAAAATTGATACTAATTGATATAGATATGTATTTTCAATAATAATAAATAAATTAAGTGAACGATTGATAATAGTTCTAGTGTTTCATCACTAGGAAAAAAAAAAGAAAATAAATAATATAATTAATAATAGAAATTGAACACATAGAGAGAGACCTCGATTAACGCTCTTTCGATTTAACATTCTTTTTTTATTTCCATTCCTATTTTTACCATTGACGTTATTATAAGTATAAATGTATATAATATAACTATTGATATACTTATTGAAAAATATTATGATTTTTAGTTTTTATGCAAAATGATTATAAAAAACCCGAAAATAAAATAACAAGAAAAAACATTTCATTAGAAATTAAAATTCAACTTATTAGAAGATTAGATACAGATGTTGTGGGGGAAGATGGATAGAAAATTGGTCAAGTATTAAATTAAATAATTATGGTTTCTTTTTTAATCAAAATCAAAATCAAAATATAAACTATATTATATATGGAATATATGGTACTTATAAAAACAAATAAAATTCTAAATCAGTCAGATCATTCATTCAGTTTATTCTGTGTGTCCATTTTTCTGCCTTTTTATAAAGAAGGTATCTAATGTACCATAGTTTGTGTTTTCCTTTTGCGTTCTGTTAAAAGTGTGATAAAGCGTCTATAGTCTATAACATTTCCTCTTGTTTTTGACTCCTGTCAAAATTTGGATCATTTTCAACAAAATGGTCCATAATTTCAGTTCAGTTACACTCCCTTCTACATGCACCATTGAAAGTTCTTTTTGCTCTTCTTCTCTCGAAATCACTACTATCAATATTTACCGACCGACGATAGTAAAGGAGGTATTGTTTTCACACCAAATTTCACATGTGGAGATTTTTACATATCTCCACGGATCATACATTTTCTTAACATCAAAAAAGTATTTTTAGCATGATGTCCGTCCGTTGTGTGTCCGTATAGATGTGTACAGCTTAAACGGCTTAACGGATTTTGATAAAATTTGGTAAATTTACTTAATGCACCAATATGATAAATGGATCAACTATTAGTGTATATCCGAAAACCGGAAGTGGTAGTATGACCGATCGACGATAGGAAGGAAAGGGTTATTTTCACACCAAATTTCACATGAGGAGATTTTTTACATATCTCCACCAATCATGCACTTTGTATTGGTTTTATCCTCGGGAAAAATCATCTTCATTAGTTTTTTCTTAATTTAAAATTATATGACGTCACCCATCCCTTCATGACGTCACAGCCAGCGCCTCCTTATATATTATAAATAAAATAAAATTATAACTATTTATGTTATATTCATATCTGTTTTTATTGCATTAATAGATTCATTTAAAATTTGATTAATTATTTGAAATTATTTGAAATTGCTAGAAATTAATTTATTTCAAACCGTCGGTCGGTTCTGCACCTGGCTACAGGTTAACTTATTTTGTTTTCTCCTTGCACAGTTAATTTCATGAGCTCATCATTAGAAAAACTAGCTGCTGTTTTCTCATCACGTCATATTGCTTTCAATGACCTCGTCATAACATAGATAGGCAGTTGTTTTTCCAATTCCTCTATAATGTTTTGTCTAGAACGAGTAATTCTAGTAATTCTAAAGCATTCTAGAGTAGTTGCAGTTGCAGTTGCCGATGACAGTACTTTGTATTTATTCTTCAGAATTATCTTTATTGTTGTTGAAGTTGCCAAATACAATGAAGCACTAATTGGAGATTCATCAGAATCTTATCTTCTAATCACATTTCACATTTTTTAGTTTCTAGGTAAATGCTTTTTCTGCTTTTGCTTTCTTTTCTTGTTTTTACATTATCACCCATGATACTGAAACTAAAGATCATAATATTTGTCACTGTATTAATCGTTATATAGTATTATATAAATTTATACTTACAATAATGTCAATAAATGTTTCAAATGATAAAAATTCCACCGCATCAAACAAGAAACACAACCACACTGTTTCGGATTGGATGTTATTTGGAAGTTGAAATAAAAGAGCGCTAAACCAAAACAGCGTTAAGTTAAGCAAGGTCATACTGTATCTATCTTTCTCTAACTACATTATTTACATGATGAGAAAGCATCGTTTAACGCTGTTTCAAATTACATTCTACCTTGATGGAAGGTATACACCGCGTTTAATGAGAGTCTTACTGTATTTAGGAATATAAAATAATATTTACAATTTTTTTTTTCTTTTAAATTTTTTTTGTGAAGATATTCAATTTTTTCTCTATCTCTTATACATACCATGTTAATTTAATAATGAAGAATCAATTCAACATAGACAACAGTTTCAAATGACAGAAAAAAAACAAAAACATAAAAAAGAAGTGAGTTAGTCAGTAATTGGAATAAGAAATGAAAAAGAAAAAAAATTGAAAAATATTTATAATTTGTCATATTTAGATTATTGAACAAAAGTTTAATATGTTTAAAATTTTAAATTTAAAAATTAAAATTAATGTTTAAATAATTAATATTATTTTTTTTTTTGGTAAAATTTATGATGAAATTAGGTTAAGTTGTCGGGAAGGGAAAAATTTTATTATTATTTTTTTTTAATTTTTAAAAGTTTTTATATTATTATAATAATTGAAATTATTCTTATTATTAAGAACGTGACTTTATATTTTTTTTTTGTAGCCTTGGCTTTATTTTAGTTGTTGCAAACGAGGACTTTCTTATCTTTATAAATAATCAATAATAATAAATATTTTTCAACTACGTAGATGTATGTATCAATCCAAATATTGTTTATAACTATTTTTTCCTAATCAATAGAATTTGCACTTTTTTAATATCTCGCCAGAGATAGTATTGCATAGTAATTCGTAGTTTTCTATCAACTTTTGAGAAATGTAGCTCATTCGGAAGACGACCATCGCCTACCACGTTTTCATTTTTTACTATCTCACCAGAGATAAGTAGTATTGCGATCACGAAAATTTCCGATGTCGAGATTTTGATGTTTTTATACGTTTTGAAGGTTCCTGAATCATATTCACTAAGGTTGAGAAAAATGTCTGTCTCTCTCTCTCTGTGTGTGTGTGTGTAGATTACGCAAAAACGGTTTGAGCTATTATAAACTCATGAAATTTGGTACACCGGCTTTATTCAAAATTCGTAGTTTTCTATCAACTTTTGAGAAATGTAGCTCAACCGGAAGACGGTCATTACCTACCACGTTTTGATTTTTTTTCTTCTAAAGTGACCGTACAAAATAAAGATAAATGTTTGATAGTTTTTCACATGATTAAAAATTGTATAAAACTGCTATATATAGAATTTCAGCTTGATTGAATCGCTGAAAGTACCAGAATTAATTTTTTAACACTGCAAATCACACGCCCATACGTGCGTGATAAGGTGCCATCAACAAAGATCCAACCAAACATGCGCTGGGTTAATAAACATTATTTATTAATTTTAATTTATAATTTATAATTAATTAAATTTAATTTAAATATAATATATTATGTTATTTAATCCAATTTAAATTGCGAGATAGTCGAGTGGAGTCATTCCAGCTTATTTTTATTTTTAAAAATGATTTATTTATATATATATTCATTTAAAAATTTTTTACCAATCTATCAATTCTATTGACAAATTTATTAATTAGTGACTGGATGGATAATATTAACTAATAATAATAATATTCAAATCGACGTTATTATGTATTAATTGCAGAAAAAAAAAATATAAACTTTAAGAAATTTAGTTTATTTTGCATTCAATGACAATTCAATTACATTAATAAGATTTTTTAAAATAGGAAATAATAAAATAAATAAATAATTGACAACTCATCAGATTCAAGTGAAAGTGAGTTTTTGATGCCTGTAGCTATTCATTCACTGCTAAAAGACAAATCCTAGTACTACTACTACTAAAAAATAAATAAATAAAAGAGAAGATATTTTTATTTCAAATAGAAATCTTTCAACTCTTTTTTTACATTTGTAGATAGAATTGGAAATATTAATAAAATAAAAAAACATTCTCCTTTAACCTATTTTTTTTTTGTTCTTTAAATATGTAAACACTTGATCATCTTCTATTTAGTTATTTCCACATAAAAATTTTAATAAGTGTTATAAAAATACCATAAGATATATATATTATATATATATAGGGTAAAGTATACAGTCGTTGGCCCCGAGGCAGTCATTGGCCCCCTATCACTAAAACACAAATAATAAGAGATTTTAATTTTAAAAATTTTGTTATTAACTATGGTTATGTAATCGTTTGTGTATGCTTGTATATCACTATAGAATACCTAGGCCAATAACTCTAATAGGGGGCCAATAACTGTATTTTTTAGGATTTTTTTTTTAAATTTGAAAATGTGATGAGAAAATGATTTTTTTTTATTCATCAAAATTCATATAATATCGATGTTCTGTAAACCTAATTTGACACAGATTGTACCGCAATTTACCCAGATATGTATTAAAGGATGCTAGGAGTTGCTTAAGGGGGCCAACGACTGTATACTTTACCCTATATATAAGATACATTAGTACATATATAATGTAAATATGAAATATTTCTTTTACAATTTTTATATAGAATGTTTTGTTTTTTTTAGTTTCTTTCTCTCTCCTTTTCTATTTTTATTAATATTAATACTTTCAATGACGACCTTGAAAATAGCAAATATAGTACTATTAAAATTTCCTTATTTAACTGTTAATTGATTTTTTATTTATTTATTTTTTTATGTTTATTAAAATAGCAAATAAACATTTTTCATTATTCATTGAAATTTGTATTTAACAAATTAAATTCAATTAAAAAAAAAAATATAAAATAATTTATTATAATCTGTTACTTATCTTTTCTTAAATATTATTTTATAAACATTATTAATTATTTATTTTCGTGAACAAATGATAATTAATAAATAATAGTAGTAAATAATTTCGTAAAGAGAGAGACTTTTGCAAAATAAATCATTTTCTCACGAAATTATTACTAATACATATATTATATAGTAATTTAGGTGTATGTATTAGTATTAGTACAACATTTATTCATTTTCATTGTCCATTCACTTTTTATTGTTTTCTTTTCATTCATTTTAAATGATGATGAATGAAAAAGAAGAAAACCAAAAAAAAATTAATAGATTAATTTACATAAACTTTGACTATCAAGTAATTTATTAATAAATTAACATAAAAATGTAAAAAAAAATTCTCTCTCTCTCTCTCTCGTTCTATAGCAGAGGTCGGGGAACTTTTAATCATTACCCCAAAATATTTTTTTTGTAAGTTGATATTACCCCATTGTGAAGAGCAAAAAAAAAAAAAATGAAATCGCCTCTTTTTAGCATCTTTCCTATAATAGCCCCACATAATTTTGAAAAGAAAAAAATTACTAAAAATTCAATTTTTAAAACTACAAACAGGTTTATAAAACAGCGAATTAAAAATATATACTTTTTACTCACAAAAATATCATTTTTACCCCATTGGAGTAATTTATCCCGGTTCCCCGGCCGCTTTTCTATAGTATATATTATTATATTTTAATATAATATTATTTTATTAAACATTTGTAAATTCTAATATGATTTTAAACAAATAAACACAATTTATAAAATTTAAATTAAATAATATTTTATAGAATTATTTTTCTTTCTTTCTTTCTATGGTATATTAATAGTTCTTATTTAATTTTATTAAAATTCAATGTTCTCTCATTATTTCATCTCTCTATTTCAATATATTAATATATTGATAGATATTATTCATTTATCTCCATGAATATTTTAGTTAAAATGTTTCTTATTAGTGTTTTCTTTACCCATTCAATCCACACAACTTTTTCATTATTATTAAACTTATATTACTTAAAAATATATTTTATATTCATTTTGTGTTTGTTTATTAGGCACAAATACAAGAAGACGTATTAGACGGCCACCAAATTCATCATCGAGTGTGGTTTCGACGCGCACCAAAGATCAGGATGCGTCCGCTTCAGTGAACCGCTTCCGGGTGAGGAATCGAATTGCAGCGGCGCCTACCGCAAGTAGGAAATCTTCCGATGACAGCACCGAAATTGATACCCCAGGAAAAAAAGGCACAGATTATAAGGTACTTTTAGTAAATAAATAAATAAACGAATAATTATTATATTTACTTGTGCCCCCCATTATTTTTATAAATTACAATTATTTTTTTATTAGATTTTAAAAATCATCAATTTATTCTATTTTAACAAGAACATTTATAATAATACAGTGATTCTCAACCACTGTGCCGCGGCACTTTTGTGTGCCGCGAGATTTTCAAAATGTGCCGCTAAATTTTACAAATGTAAGTTCAAATGAAGAAAAATACTTATTTATTTTATATGTATGTAAAAAAAAGGTAAAATGTTTTTTCGATCAGGCTCTTAAACATTTCCGACATTTTTTTCAATTTTTACAAGATGGTTCTAAAAAAAAATGTAAAATTTTTTTTTGCAATCAGGCTCTTAAACATTTTCAACTTTTTTTTTCGATTTTTTCAATATGGTAAATAAGTAAATAACTTTTACACTTATCTTTTTCTTTGTGTGCCCCCAAATTTTTTAACCGTTAAAAGTGTGCCGCGATAAAAAAAAAAGGTTGAGAATCACTGTAATAATATGTTAATTATCAAAATATAGTCATTTATGAAAAATATATTACTTATTATATCATAAAATTTATATTTTATTTATATTTAAGTATTTAAATAATTATAATTTAAATGATGAGATGATGATGATGTTTATTATTATTATTGTATAGGTGGTGTGTTACTATACAAATTGGTCTCAATATCGATCCAAGCATGGTAAATTTTTACCAGAAGATATACAACCAGATTTATGTACACATATAATTTTTGCATTTGGATGGTTAAAAAAAGGCAAACTTTCTTCATTTGAATCGAATGATGAAACTAAAGAAGGCAAAGTTGGACTTTATGAACGGGTTATTAAATTAAAAAAAGCTAATCCGAAATTAAAAGTACTCTTAGCACTTGGTAAGTATTACTAATACAATAATTTATACTATTAATATATTATAATAAAATTGAATGATTGTATAAATTTATTTATTTATTTATTTTTTTTGATTTGTAAGGTGGATGGTCTTTTGGTACACAAAAATTTCAAGTAATGTCTGCTACACGTTACGCCCGTCAAACTTTTATTTATAGTGCTATACCATATTTGCGTGATCGAGATTTCGATGGTCTGGATTTGGATTGGGAATATCCTAAAGGCGGCACCGATAAGAAAAACTTTGTTCTTTTACTTAAAGGTAAGTTTTAATTTGCAAAAAAAAAAAAAAATGTTTTAAACTTATATAAATTATTTATATGTAGATGAATAAATCTTATTCTTAAAAAAAAAAAAAAAAAAAAAATTAATTAATATCGACAGACAGGAAGAATTTGTGTTATTGCTGTTAATTTTATTTCAAGGCTTTTCTTCTTCTTCAACATGAATGAATATTCATATATATATGTAGGTATATACATACATACATTCATCGTTAAATTAAGATTATTATTTTAAATTAATTTGAATAATAATATCTATTATTATTTATATTATTATTATTCAATAATAGAGACTATTGAAGAGTATCAAAGTTAAAATTTATATTAACATTAAATTTTCACGATTGTATTATTTGGCCAAGCTCCCCCTTTCCAGAAAAAAAAATTTACTCAATGCCCCCTTGGAAATTAACTCTTTTTAATTTAGGGGTTTAAATTAGAAATATTGACTTTATGTATCTTTTTATTGATGTCAGAATAGAAAAGTAACATACAAGTAATTTATGGCGTGGTCAATGACTTTAGAGAATGAGAATATTCAGGAAAATTAAATTGTTGAATTAAAATTCGAATTTTCATGTAACCCCCACAGAGATATAGATTGAATAATAATCCATTTTCACTTTCCACCCTACTTTTTTACCTACTTCTTTTTTTTTCTTTCCTGAGTAAATTTAATTGAATTTTTATTATCACAAAATTAACAAAATTTTCTGATATTCAAGATAAATCTTTAATTTATGTATTACCTAAATATTTAATGATTAATTGAATTTTCTTTATTATTTTTATTATTTATTATTAAATTTTTTTAATCATTAATTAGATATGTAATCAATAAAAAATTTATAAATTAATTCTTCTCATTTAAAACAAATAAATGAGAGAAAATAAATGTAAAAAATTTTAAATTCTCTCTCTCTCTCTCTCTCTCTATCACTCATTAATTCTTTATCCATTCTTATTAAAATCTTCCTATTTAATTAAAGAGAAATCTAGATAAAACAACTTGAAAGGAAATTTATTATTTATATTTTTAAAACTATTATTTTATTATTTCTTTATTATAGAGTGAAATAATACTTACAAAAGAAATACAAAATAGAATTATGAAATCAATCAATCCATTCTATTATCTATCTGTCATTGATTTCATTTCATTTTAAAAGGATATACACATTTTATTATTATTAATTTTGAATATTTTCATTAAATTTTCTACAAACAAAATATAATTTAATAGAAAATAATCGATAACAGAAAAATGTTTCATTCAATTTAAACAGGAACTAATAATAGTTAGATTAAGAAAAATAGAATAGAGATGATGACGTGTGTAAAATGGAAAAGTTAACAATTATAACAAATAAATATTAGATAAATAAATAAGTAAAAGGAAAATTTAGTTAGTAGATATATGGTACATATTTCATCTCTTCCTCTCTATTTTTATCTCATCATTTATTTTTACCGACCGACGATGGTAAGGGAGGTATTGTTTTCACACCAAATTTTACATGTGGAGATTTTTACATATCTCCACGAATGTATTGGTTTTATTCTCTGGAAAAATCATCTTTATTAGTTTTTTCTTAATTTAAAATTATATAACTGTTTTTTATTGCATTAATAGATACATTTAATTTATTTGAAATTGTTTCTGTAGCTGGAAATTCATTTATTTCAAACCGTCGGTCGGTTCTGTGCCTGGTCACATGTCAACTTATTTTTTTTATTCTTCTTCTTCATCATCATCTTTAGATATACATAGGCATTATATTTAAATAACAAGTATAAAAATACACTTATTATAATTATTATTATTAAAAATTTCCAAAAATGTTGCATATTGTTAATCTATACAACTTTAATACTTTCTAATAGGAAGAAAAATTATTTAATTAATCTGATATCATCATCATCATTTCAAGTACCCACTCATTCATTCATTAATTTATATACCATAGCCTATATACGCGTATATATAAATATATATTTATGTTAATGTTATTTATAATTTCATAGAATAAGTAGAAAAATCATGATTAAAATAAGTACGATTATCGTATAATATAATATAATATCAAATTTTAGATAAAAAGAAATGCATACTTTATCACTATTATTAGTTATTATACTATGAACTAATTAATGTAAAACATTAAAACAATTTCAAAGTTTATTATAAAATCAATCTTCTTTAATTAATCCTAAAATTATAAAATCTCTCGTTTATTAATTTTCTTGATAACTCTACTAAGAAAAAAAAATGATATAATTTACTATTACTGGAGAGAAGGAAGGGGAGGGGGGGAGAGGATGGATAAATAGTATGATGTTGAGAATTAGATTAGATTGAAAATGTATTTTTATATTGTATTTCCTCCAAAACCTTCATAAGGCAAATTTTTGTAAGTAAATATTTTTTTAATTATCATATAATTATTTATCATATATGTATGATGATTATAATAAATTTATTTAAATATGAAAAATGAACAATTACAAAATTAAAAATCTAAGTGTCTTATTTCATACTTTAACGATCACATAATCGTTATTTTATAGAATAGAATATCTTTTCTAGTAAAAGTGTAAAAAAGTAATATTTTTTTTTTATAATAATATTCTATAAAATTACGGGATTTCACATTTGAACGGTAACAAATTTAAATATAAATCTGTTTTAATCTCTTCTATTGTAATTTTTTTTTTTTATGTAATTAATTATATTCAGTAAAAATTTTAAATCATTTAACATCATCTCCTATATTAAAACAAAGTATTTTGTAATAAAACCAATAAAGAGATAAGAAATTTAAATTTATTTAAAAAATGTATATCTTTTGTTTATAGAATTGCGGGAGGCGTTTGAAGCGGAAGCCCAAGAAGTGAAGAAACCTCGTCTTTTGTTAACGGCTGCTGTTCCTGTCGGTCCAGACAACGTAAGAAGCGGATATGACGTCCCAGCTGTAGCCAGGTACAATTAATTCATTCTCTCTTACACACACACACACACACACACACACACTTTATTATTTTATATAGGTTTGAGTTTTTTTTCAATTGCAATTGTTAATAGAATCTACAAATATATTAATTATATCTTGATCAATAAATAAATAATCTATTATAATAAATAAAAGTAAATTAGAAATAAAAATAAAAACTCAAAATAAAATTTTTAAATTAGAAAATTATTTCTTTCTGTTTAGAAGTAATTCTTAGAAATAGTAAAGTATTTAAAAATGAAAATAAAACGAAACTCATTTTTAAATAATTCAAAAGTATATTATAGACGGAGTTTTTAAATAAATTTTTATTAATATTAAATTAGAGAATTAAATTTTTTGTTGGAACATTGAAATGATACAGAAAAGTTATATATAAGTAATTTATAGTAGGTATCTGCCACTCCAAATCATTTGAATTTTTTTTTTTATCAATTTTCAACATTTCTAATAGATTATAATATTAATTATATAATATATTTTATAGAATTTTATAATAGAAAGTAAAAATAAATTAATATTGTAAAAAAATTCATCAGGGATGAAAAATTTTTACTTATGTGAACTTCGCTAAAAAAATAAATATTTCTCTCTCTCTCTCTCTCTCTATATATATATATATATATGTAACTCGAGTGAATAATAAAATAACAATTTAAAAGTAAAAATTCCATTTAAGATTTAATAAAATATATATAATAATCATAATAATAATATAGATAATAAAGTAATTAATTTAGAATTGGACAGTAATTAAATGAATGCAAAAGTATTCTATAAATATAAATTAAATTAAAATTTTAAAAAATAAAAATAACATTCATTTTCTTTTTAATTTAATTAATTTTAAATAAATGATAATTTTAAATTTTTTTTTATATAATATTTTTACAAAATATCTATCTTGTATATAAATAATAATATATTATATATAAATATATTATAATACATTAATATAATATATTAAATTACCATAGATAATATAATATAATATATAATATTTAATCTCTCTCTCTCTCTCTCTCTCTGTAAAATATTATTAGATTAATTTAATTAATTGTATTTTTGTATATATAATAAGATAGAAATATATATATATATATATATAGAGAGAGAGAGAGAGAGAATATTTTTATATTATATAATATTATATATAATATATATTATTATATGTAATATAAATTAATAAATGAATCTAATTAATTTAATAAAAATAAATAAAAATTAAAATTATACAATTTAATTTAAATAATTTTTTTTTTTTTTTTTGATTATTTTTATAGTTACTTGGATATTATTAATTTGATGGCATATGATTTTCATGGTAAATGGGAACGTGAAACTGGGCATAATGCTCCACTTTTTGCGCCAAGTTCCGACTCGGAATGGCGAAAACAACTTTCTGTATCGCACGCAGCCAACATGTGGGTATCCATGGGCGCACCAAAAGAGAAAATGGTCATCGGCATGCCAACCTACGGAAGAACATTTACATTATCCAACCCATTGAACAATCGGGTGAATGCACCTGCGACAGGTGGCGGCAAAGCAGGCGATTATACAAAAGAAGGTGGCTTTCTAGCCTATTATGAAGTAAGTATATTAATTCATAGACGTATATATGTACGTATAGTATAGTATATATATACTATATATTCCATATATTTAATATAATTAAATCATATACTTATTCCTACTACTTAACATAACATTCATTCATTCATTCATTCATTCATGGAAATGTATAATAATTATATTTACTATACTTATCGTAGTTAGTTATTATCAATCAAATTGATTAATTATTTATTTATTGATTTTATTTGTATATATTTACAAGTTTGTTTTTTTTTGTTTTTTTGTTTTTTGTTTTATTATTTAAAATTATTTTATTTAGGTATGTGAAATGTTAAAAAATGGTGCTTCGTATGTTTGGGATGACGAAATGCAAGTGCCTTATGCAATTCAGGATGATCAATGGGTCGGTTTCGATGATGAACGTAGTATTCGTAATAAAATGCAATGGATTAAAAAAGAGGGCTACGCTGGTGCAATGATCTGGACAGTGGATATGGATGATTTTACTGGCACTGTATGCGGTGGTGGAAATAAATATCCACTTATTCAAGCAATGAGGTAAACAATTTTTATTACAATTATATTATTATTATTATTATTGCATATTGCATTGAACTTTGAAAAAATATCTCCTTATATTTTATTTTATTTTTTTTTAAATTATTTATTAAAATTGATGTATAAATATATATATACATTATTTAATTTATTTATTTATTTATTTAACAATAACAACAACAACATGTATATACCTACATTGTTTGGCAATATAATACAAATCATTAAAATAACATTATTAATGAACATTTAAAATAAATATATTATAGAATCCCCTAAAGATTATGCAACTAAAACATCTTTATTTCTTAGATGATAGTGCATAAAACATTTTTTTAGGCGTTGCCATGTATTAAAAATTTTAATTTAATTTCTTTTTTTTATATTTTGTACTAGCTGCTCAGAGCGCCTTCGGCGCTCTTCACACCTAGACGGGGGCTCCGCCCCCTGTACCCCCGAGTTGTACATAGTATTTGGTGGTTGAAAGTATTAAAAGGTTTTCATCCATTTTGTTTCAATCAGTATATTACATAAAACATTCATTTCTTTTTGTGTTCTTATTTAAAAAATATATTTTAATTTAATCACTATATTAATTATATATATTATTATTGTATATGTTATATCTATCTACCTATGTGGCTCAAAGATACTCTAAAGTTCTTAGCCGCAACAACCACATTTCTCCAAGTGTCCCTATCCTGAGCCCTTATTCCATCTCTCTTACGTCCCTTCCTACGCGTCATTGGTTTTCCAAGCGGACGTTTTCTAATCGGTCTTCCCACCAATATCTTTTTCCTCTCCCATTCTTGCCACGTGCCCTGCCTATCGCAGCTTTTTCCCTTTTATAACCCTAACTATTTCTGAAGATGCAGAGAGGCCATGCAATTTCTTGTTATACAGTCTCCCTCATACCCGGTGACCTCATCTTTCTTTGGCCAATAAATGCAGGGAAGAATCCTATTCTCAAATACTCTGAATCTACTCTCATCTCCAAGGGTCATAGACCATGCCTCCCACCCATATAATGCAACAGGCAAAATAATCTTTTTATATATTCCCTTTGATAATAATTTTGAAGAGATAAGCCTCTTTATTGCAGATAACAGGCGTTTCCCGATTGCAACCCCGATTTAAATTCTTCTCAAATATTATTATCCTTCGTGATTACATTCAATTTTTATACATATTCAAATTCTACATTTTGTATCTTAAGATTTTGTATGTTAATACTCTTCCTCTTTGTTACTAAATATTTTTTCTTATCACTATTAATTTCAAACCTCCATTAAATTTTCCTCGCTATCTGTAATTGCAATTGCCGAATCTCCTATTATATTTAAGTCGTCTGAGTAACCTAATATTTTACAATTGATTTCCGCATCTTATTCTTTCTTTACTACCTTCAAGACAAATTTGAAGATCAAAATTTGAAAAAGTTTATGCTGATCTATATTGAATCATGTGTATGTTTTACTAAAGTCTACAAATAATTAGTGAACAGAAATATTGAATTCGCAGTTTTTTCCTAATATCTGTCATAATGAAAATATCTTAATTAATGTTGTTCGATTTGGCCTGAACCAGCAATGAGATCTAATATTTCCTCCGCCTAAGGTTCTTAAGTATTGTATATGATATAATAGTGAAATAGAGTATAATATTTCTCGATCATTACATTTTGGTTTTTTATTTTCATTGCTAGATTATTATTGAATATTTTTAATTATAATGAAACTTGAGAAAATGCAAAAATAGAGACTTGAGACAATTTATAAAAATTAACGGTATAAAACTATAGATAAATGACCAATATATACATTCATTAATAGTATTAATTTAAATTAATTGATTTATTTGTTTTTTTTATTATTAAGTTCATTTATTAATTTTTTTAGATCATAGTTATTTTCCTTAAAAGAAACTTAAATTCTGTGGTGCTAGGGGATTTGAAAATTATTCGTCGCAATATGAAGATTTCGCTTACAGTTTCTGTCATGTCCGACCTCCATCCAACAGTTATTTTCTGTTAAGTTTTTTGCTTCTCTTAATCATGTGATCTATATATTTAATTTTTTTTGATTCATTATAATAAAATTTAAACAAATAAAAATTTTTACTTTGTTAATTTATATAAATTTCAATATAAACTGATTGTGAGTGATACGCTTAGCCAATACTCTGAATATTTTGTGTACAAAAATATTGAATGTTCTTAGCGAGATTTGATATAATGTTGTACGATTTGTCCTAAATCTGAATTAGAAGAAAATTATAAATTGCCTCCTCTTCCAGCCCAATTCATTTACCCACCCATGTTGCATATGGCATCTAAATTTCTTAAAACTCCGTTTTTTAATTTAAAATAGAAGGAGAGAAAGAGTTTTAAATTATATTCGAATAGTCTATATATTCTATATATCAGTATTTTTTTTCTGAATTTAATAGCAAGTTGATTTTAAAAATTTTCCATTCTTAATGCATATGATTGATTAAATGTGTTAAAATTTAAAAAAATTCAAATATTCTAATTTTTATATTTATATATACAATTTAATATTATTTTTTATTAATATCATATCAAAAAAAGAGAATTTATTAAAAATTAAAAATAAAAAAAGAAGCCTATTAATAAAAAATTGAATGGTGATTTAAATATTTTATTAAATTAATTAAAATGAGACCTTTTAGAATAAATTATTTAATTGAAATGATATTTAAATATAAGAATTTAAAAAAATATTATATTCTTTGTTTGGCAATTGTTATTTAATTATGTGCAACATGATTCGACTTGCACAGAGCATCGTTATTTTTTATTAATATCACATAATAAAAATGAATCTTTTAAACATAATAAATAAAAAAGACATTTTAATAAATTTAAAAAATATACCCAATTTAAAAATGTCAAAAATTTAAAACAACTTTATATCATCATATTTTAATTTTTATATAATATATACTAGCTGCTCAGAGCGCCTTCGGCGCTCTTCACACCTAGACGGGGGCTCCGCCCCCTGTACCCCCGAGTTGTACATAGTATTTGGTGGTTGAAAGTATTAAAAGGTTTTCATCCATTTTGTTTCAATGAGTATATTACATAAAACATTCATTTCTTTTTGTGTTCTTATTTAAAAAATATATTTTAATTTAATCACTATATTAATTATATATATTATTATTGTATATGTTATATCTATCTACCTATGTGGCTCAAAGATACTCTAAAGTTCTTAGCCGCAACAACCACATTTCTCCAAGTGTCCCTATCCTGAGCCCTTATTCCATCTCTCTTACGTCCCTTCCTACGCGTCATTGGTTTTCCAAGCGGACGTTTTCCAATCGGTCTTCCCACCAATATCTTTTTCCTCTCCCATTCTTGCCACGTGCCCTGCCTATCGCAGCTTTTTCCCTTTTATAACCCTAACTATTTCTGAAGATGCAGAGAGGCCATGCAATTTCTTGTTATACAGTCTCCCTCATACCCGGTGACCTCATCTTTCTTTGGCCAATAAATGCAGGGAAGAATCCTATTCTCAAATACTCTGAATCTACTCTCATCTCCAAGGGTCATAGACCATGCCTCCCACCCATATAATGCAACAGGCAAAATAATCTTTTTATATATTCCCTTTGATAATAATTTTGAAGAGATAAGCCTCTTTATTGCAGATAACAGGCGTTTCCCGATTGCAACCCCGATTTAAATTCTTCTCAAATATTATTATCCTTCGTGATTACATTCAATTTTTCTACATATTCAAATTCTACATTTTGTATCTTAAGATTTTGTATGTTAATACTCTTCCTCTTTGTTACTAAATATTTTTTCTTATCACTATTAATTTCAAACCTCCATTAAATTTTCCTCGCTATCTGTAATTGCAATTGCCGAATCTCCTATTATATTTAAGTCGTCTGAGTAACCTAATATTTTACAATTGATTTCCGCATCTTATTCTTTCTTTACTACCTTCAAGAGAAATTTGAAGATCAAAATTTGAAAAAGTTTATGCTGATCTATATTGAGTCATGTGTATGTTTTACTAAAGTCTACAAATAATTAGTGAACAGAAATATTGAATTCGCGGTTTTGTTCCTAATATCTGTCATAATGAAAATATCTTAATTAATGTTGGTCGATTTGGCCTGAACCCGCAATGATATCTCCTAATATTTCCTCCGCCTATAGTTTATAAGTATTGTATATGTTATAATAGAGTATAATATTTCTTGATCATTACATTTTGGTATTTTATTTTCATTGCTAGATTATTATTGAATATTTTTAATTATAATGAAACTTGAGAAAATGCAAAAATAGAGACTTGAGACAATTTATAAAAATTAACGGTATAAAACTATAGATAAATGACCAATATATACATTCATTAATAGTATTAATTTAAATTAATTGATTTATTTGTTTTTTTATTATTAAGTTCATTTATTAATTTTTTTAGATCATAGTTATTTTCCTTAAAAGTGGTGCTAGGGGATTTGAAAATCATTCGTCGAAATATGAAGATTTCGCTTACAGTTTCTGTCATGTCCGACCTCCATCCAACAGTTATTTTCTGTCAAGTTTTTTGCTTCTCTTAATCATGTGATCTATATATTTAATTTTTTTTGATTCATTATAATAAAATTTAAACAAATAAAAATTTTTACTTTGTTAATTTATATAAATTTCAATATAAACTGATTGTGAGTGATACGCTTAGCCAATACTCTGAATAATTTGTGTACAAAAATATTGAATGTTCTTAGCGAGATTTGATATAATGTTGTACGATTTGTCCTAAATCTGAATTAGAAGAAAATTATAAATTGCCTCCTCTTCCAGCCCAATTCATTTACCCACCCATGTTGCATATGGCATCTAAATTTCTTAAAACTCCGTTTTTTTAATTTAAAATAGAAGGAGAGAAAGAGTTTTAAATTATATTCGAATTGTCTATATATTCTATATATCAGTATTTTTTTTCTGAATTTAATAGCAAGTTGATTTTAAAAATTTTTCATTCTTAATGCATATGATTGATTACTTGTGTTAAAATTTAAAAAAATTCAAATATTCTAATTTTTATATTTATATACAATTTAATATTATTTTTTATTAATATCATATCAAAAAAGAGAATTTATTAAAAATTAAAAATAAAAAAAGAAGCCTATTAATAAAAAATTGAATGGTGATTTAAATATTTTATTAAATTAATTAAAATGAGACCTTTTAGAATAAATTATTTAATTGAAATGATATTTAAATATAAGAATTTAAAAAAATATTATATTCTTTGTTTGGCAATTGTTATTTAATTATGTGCAACATGATTCGACTTGCACAGAGCATCGTTATTTTTTATTAATATCACATAATAAAAATGAATCTTTTAAACATAATAAATAAAAAAGACATTTTAATAAATTTAAAAAATATACCCAATTTAAAAATGTCAAAAATTTAAAACAACTTTATATCATCATATTTTAATTTTTATATAATATATATATATATTTAGTAATTAATAATAGAGTAATTAAATTAAAATAAAAAACAAAGATAATATAATTCAGTCATTTTAATTCAGGTTAAATAATATTTTTTTTTATTATTCAATGATAAAATATTATATATCATATATATATTATAGAAAAGAAGAAATATTCAATTAAATAAAAAATAATTTAAGATAAAAATATGATCTAATAAATATTTTAATTAAATTGAGAACTTTTAGAATAAATTATTTAATTGAATTGATATTTGTATATTAGAATTTAAAATAAAAAGGGAAATATTATAATAATTCTTCGATTGGGAATCTCTATGATAATTCATTGTTTGAAATGATTCCGCTAGGCCGACAGTGAGCCGCGAGCTGCTCTTGAATGAACAACACGGAGAATTATATAAACTTTAAAAAATTAATTTCTGCGGTTATTGATAAGATATTAATAAAATGTATAGCCTATGTTACTCTAGAGGTATATAAGAATATTGTGATGTAATTTCAAAGAAATCGGTTCAGCCAATTCTGAGTCTATAAAATAGTAATTTTCCGGACAGACAGACAGACAGACAGACAGACAGACAGACAGACAGACAGACAGACAGACAGACAGACAGACAGACAGACAGACAGACAGACAGACAGACAGACAGACGTGAAAAATTCTAAAGTCACTTTTGGATTCTAGAGGTCATGAAACGCGAAGA
This sequence comes from Labia minor, assembly GCA_963082975.1. Classification (NCBI taxonomy): domain Eukaryota; kingdom Metazoa; phylum Arthropoda; class Insecta; order Dermaptera; family Spongiphoridae; genus Labia; species Labia minor. Next base: position 88,728,423 of record OY720345.1, read on the forward strand.
TATGCAAAAATTTTTAAATTCTGAGCAATGTGCAGACAAAAACCTTTTTTTATATATATAGATATATATATATTTAGTAATTAATAATAGAGTAATTAAATTAAAATAAAAAACAAAGATAATATAATTCAGTCATTTTAATTCAGGTTAAATAATATTTTTTTTTATTATTCAATGATAAAATATTATATATCATATATATATTATAGAAAAGAAGAAATATTCAATTAAATAAAAAATAATTTAAGATAAAAATATGATCTAATAAATATTTTAATTAAATTGAGAACTTTTAGAATAAATTATTTAATTGAATTGATATTTGTATATTAGAATTTAAAATAAAAAGGGAAATATTATAATAATTCTTCGATTGGGAATCTCTATGATAATTCATTGTTTGAAATGATTCCGCTAGGCCGACAGTGAGCCGCGAGCTGCTCTTGAATGAACAACACGGAGAATTATATAAACTTTAAAAAATTAATTTCTGCGGTTATTGATAAGATATTAATAAAATGTATAGCCTATGTTACTCTAGAGGTATATAAGAATATTGTGATGTAATTTCAAAGAAATCGGTTCAGCCAATTCTGAGTCTATAAAATAGTAATTTTCCGGACAGACAGACAGACAGACAGACAGACAGACAGACAGACAGACAGACAGACAGACAGACAGACAGACAGACAGACGTGAAAAATTCTAAAGTCACTTTTGGATTCTAGAGGTCATGAAACGCGAAGATATGCAAAAATTTTTAAATTCTGAGCAATGTGCAGACAAAAACCTTTTTTTATATATATAGATATATATTTAGTAATTAATAATAGAGTAATTAAATTAAAATAAAAAACAAAGATAATATAATTCAGTAATTTTAATTCAGGTTAAATAATATTTTTTTTTATTATTCAATGATAAAATTTATATATTATTATATATATATTATAGAAAAGAAGAAATATTCAATTAAATAAAAAATAATTTAAGATAAAAATATGATCTAATAAATATTTTAATTAAATTGAGAACTTTTAGAATAAATTATTTAATTGAATTGATATTTGTATATTAGAATTTAAAATAAAAAGGGAAATATTATAATAATTCTTCGATTGGGAATCTCTATGATAATTCATTGTTTGAAATGATTCCGCTAGGCCGACAGTGAGCCGCGAGCTGCTCTTGAATGAACAACACGGAGAATTATATAAACTTTAAAAAATTAATTTCTGCGGTTATTGATAAGATATTAATAAAATTTATAGCCTATGTTACTCTAGAGGTATATAAGAATATTGTGATGTAATTTCAAAGAAATCGGTTCAGCCAATTCTGAGTCTATAAAATAGTAATTTTCCGGACAGACAGACAGACAGACAGACAGACAGACAGACAGACAGACGTGAAAAATTCTAAAGTCACTTTTGGATTCTAGAGGTCATGAAACGCGAAGATATGCAAAAATTTTTAAATTCTGAGCAATGTGCAGACAAAAACCTTTTTTTATATATATAGATTTTTTTATATTTAAATAAAATGAAATAAATATTTGTATAAGATTCATTAGAAGAAAAAATTAATATTAATAATTAATTATTTTATGAAAAAAAAATAATACTTTAACCTAATATTATTTGGTAATTTTTTTTTCAAATTAATAATTAAATTAGAATTATACAAGTATTTTTAATTCTTACCATTTGTTTATTAAGAAATTAGTATATAATATTTTTTTTACACATAATTAATATGTATATATTTTTTTTCTTTTTTTTTATATATATTTAAAAGAGAGGAATTACTTGGTATACCACGAGAGAAAAATGCTAAAGATATTGATTGGTCACGTATTGCTGGTAAAGCTGAAGTGGTAACAAAACCAGCACCAATTAAAATTTCTGTTGCTGAAGTATTAAAACGTGTAAGACCAAATAAAGCACCAGCAGCTGCATCTGATGTCTCCACAGCAATTATTGATCCCAATAGTAATTATATATTTAGAATATTCTATTTTTAAAATAATAAAATAAATAAATCTTTGTGTTTACAGTGAGACCTGCCCAAGTGTTTTGTTATATGACTAGTTGGTCACAAAAACGTCCTGGTGCTGGACGATTTGCAGCTGAAAATGTTGATCCTAAACTTTGTACACATTTAATATATGCTTTTGCTACATTGAAAGAACATCGATTAGCGGCAGCTGATGAAAAAGATATTGAAAATTATCAAAAAGTAGTTGCACTACGTGAAAAGAATCCCGATCTTAAAGTAAATTGTTATTATATTCTATTGAATGAAAATTATGATAATATGCATTTACCATAACTTTAATAGAAATATTAAAAACTCTTTTTTTTCCTTCCATAAATCAATTAATTAATTAATTTATAGGTGTTACTTGCTATTGGTGGTTGGGCATTTGGTTCTACACCATTTAAAGAATTAACATCCAATGTATTTCGTATGAATACATTTGTCTATGAGGCAATTGAATTTTTACGTGAATATAAATTTGATGGATTGGATGTTGATTGGGAATATCCACGTGGTGCTGATGATCGAGCATCCTATGTTAATCTTTTAAAAGAATTGAGAACAGCTTTTGAGGGAGAGACAAAAACATCTGGAGAACCACGATTATTACTCACTGCTGCTGTACCAGCCAGTTTTGAAGCAATTGCTGCTGGGTATTCAATTACATTTAAATTTTTAATTTATTAATACTCTTAATTTTGAATCCATTTTAATTAAGATTCAATTATATCGAATTTTATTTTATTTTATTTTTTAGATATGATGTACCTGAAATATCGAAATATCTTGATTTTATTAATGTAATGACATATGATTTTCATGGACAATGGGAGAGACAAGTTGGTCATAATTCTCCATTATTTCCACTTGAAAGTGCTACAAGTTATCAAAAAAAACTTACAGTTGTAAGTAATTTTTTTTTTTTTTTTTTTTAAATTGATTTTATTTTTTTTATTTATTTAATTTGTTTGTTTTTTTATATTTATAAATCTAGGATTTTTCGGCTCGTGAATGGGTAAAACAAGGTGCACCAAAAGAGAAATTAATGATTGGCATGCCAACTTATGGTCGTTCATTTTCTCTTGTTGATAATGCCAAATTTGATATTGGTGCACCAGCATCTGGTGGTGGAGAATCTGGCAAATATACTGGAGAGGCTGGATTCATGTCCTATTATGAAGTGTGTGATTTCTTACATGGTGATAATACCACATTAGTATGGGATAATGAACAACAGGTGCCATTCGCTTATCGTGATGATCAATGGGTTGGATTTGATGATGAAAGAAGTCTTAAAACAAAAGTATTTATTATATAATATATATATATTACCACTACTACTTACTACTATGATTATTATACATATCATGGATATTAATATGTTTTTTTTAAATTATAGATGGGTTGGTTGAAAGAGGAAGGATTTGGTGGTGTAATGATTTGGTCAATTGATATGGATGATTTTCGTGGTTCATGTGGTACAGGCAAATATCCATTAATTCATGCTATGCGACAAGAACTTGAAGATTATAAAGTGGCTTTAGAATTTGAAGGACCATTTGAAAATAATAAAGGACCACAAGGACGATACACAACAAAAGATCGTATGTACTATTTTATATATTTCTTATAAACTTATGTATTTTTTTAAAATTTAAAAGAAATGTTTAAAAATTATTAAAATTATCTCATTTCTCTTTTTAATATTAAAATTTTATTCTTAAAAAAAAAAAAAAAAAAAATTATTTTCTCGTCCATTTCACATTCATCCGATATTTTTTACTATCTCGCCAGACGGCGCCATCACGTGACGTGGTGCCATCAACAGAGCCAAACATGCGCTGATTTAATGAATATTATTTATTAATTTTAAAATGTATAATTTATAATTAATTAAATTTAATTTAAATATATATAATATATGCTATTTAATCCAATAGAGATAGTCGAGTGGAGACACTCCAGCTTTTTTTCTCTTATCTCACCTTTTTTTTAACTTTTAACTTTTAATAAATAATAAATAAACCGAGAATATTAATTAGTATTAAAAACGTACACTCTTAATTTAGAATTTATTGAATTTTTTTTTATATCATAATATTTTAAAAATAAAAAATAAAATAAACAAAAGTTCTACTCACAATATTAAAAAAAAAAACAAAAAAAAACAAACAAAATTGATTAAACTAACATTATACTTTATTTTTAGCAAATACTGTGTCCTGTGAAGAAGAAGATAATCATATATCTTATCATCCAGATAAAGCTGATTGTACAATGTATTATATGTGTGAGGGTGAACGTAAACATCATATGCCTTGTCCTAGTAATCTGGTATTTAATCCTAATGAGAATGTATGCGATTGGCCAGAGAATGTCGAGGGCTGTATGCATCATACACAGGCACCACCAACAGCATAAAATAAAAAACAAATAGAAAAAAAATCATAGCAAATTATTCATGATCAGCAATCACACATCATCATCAACAAAAACAACAACAACAACAACAACAACAACATGTTTATTTTAGATGTGATTTCTACTGAAAATATTATTATAAAAAATTACAATTAAAATTAAAAAAAAAAAAAAAAAAAATAGTCAAAAACTATAAACTCTAATCATCATAAATAATGAATATATATATATATATATATATATTGTTTTTGTGTATTTAATATTAAAAAATTATAATAATTATTATAATAAGACTAAGAGATAAAAATTTTATATTTAAATTTAAAGATAAAATTGTAATTAATTGTATTTTTTTTTCATTTTTTTGTTTTTGTAAATGAGAATAATAATAATAATAATAATTTTTTAATAAAATAATATTTAATTTTAGTAGTTATTATTATAATTATTAAATATTTTCGATTATAATATAATAATAATGATATATAGCTATATTGAGATATACATAATAGGAAATGTATTATATATAAAAAATCCAATATCAATAATAAATATAAATATTATTTCATTGTATAAAGAAAATTTGGAGGGACTTCAAAGATTAAATTTTATTAAATGTTATTTATATATGAAAAAGATTAAAAAGATTTAGATATGAAAAAGATTAAAAATATTATAGTTGCAGCAATCACATTCCTCCAACTACTCCAATCCTTGACTTAGCCACTCTCCATTTATCTACACAATCATTATTTATCTGCCCACCGCGTTCTTCTTCTACATTCGCAATATTTTTATTTTATAGTATTTTAATTAACTAAATTATAAAAATTTTTAATAAAATTATAATTATATAATTTATAAATAAAAAAAAGGGATAAAAATTATAGAATATAAATAAATTCCAAGAATAGCTAAAATAATATTAGTAATAAACTGATAGACGAGTTTAAATTTAATCAAGTTGAATCGGTTAAAAAATAAATCATGAATTTATTAATTATTATTATTATTATTATTGTTAATGTTGTCTACTATCTCTATAACTATATATCTTTAATTTTTATATAATAAATAATCATTGAAATTCGTATATATATATATATATATATATATGCCTTAAGTATTGTATATAGTAATATTATAAGATTTCTTTAAGGATGATGGCCATCAACTATTTTTTTAATAATTAAAACAAAAAAAAAAACAAAGAAAATTATTTTTTAATAAAAATGATAAAAAAAAAATTATATAATTAAAAAATAAATAAATAAACTAACATGAAAAAAATAAATATGCATTTTTTTCAAAACTTTTTTTTGCTCTCACTCTCTCTCTCTCTCTTTCTAATATAAAAACAAATAAATAAAATTATTCTTTTTATTCAAAAAAGTAAATATTTTTTTTTTTTTTTTTAAGTAAATCAAAATATTTTTTTTCAATGTCAAAATTAAAAATTAAAAGAGAGAGAGAAAGAGAGAGTGTGACAGCCACGATAAATTTACCACTTTTTTTAAAAAATACAAATTTATAAAAATATATACATCCTTTATATTAAAATTAATGACAAGTCATCATTTTTAATGTTTTAATATATGAAAAATGAATTTTTCACATTAAAATATAAAATTTCTCGTATGTCATATGTAGGTTCAATCTATAAAATTTATTTAAAAAAATAAAATAAAATAAAATAAAAATAAAAAAAAAAATTTTATTTTTGATTTCTCTCCTTACTACATATTTGGGTATATTTGAAATTAAAACTTTTATTGTACAGGACTTTTTACTATTAATATTATTTTTAAGTTTTATTATAAATAACTTTTACTATTTATTTCAACTTATTTTTTTATCCTATTCTTTTCTTTTCAAGTGATGTTATACGTATTATTATATTTTATTATTATAATATTTGTACAGAGGCTTTTTGTTTTAATAAAATTTTATTTGTTAATATCTCTCTATAATTTTTTTTTTTTTTTTTCAATTTTCTTCATTTTTCTTTCAAAACTTTTGTATTATTATTATTATATCGGTGTAATGAGGCCTCATATCACTTTGTTGTACATATTATATTAAATATATAATATTATAAATAAATAAATGTCTATTTCTATAGATTGAGAAATAAAATACAAATAATAAAATTAAGAATTGTCGTTTTGTGTTTTATGTTATTTTCTCTTCATTCACCATTATTTATTAAAGTTTTATTACATTCATTGTAAACAATTTAGAATTTAGAATCTATTGATTAACATGGTTAGTTAAAAGTTCGAAAAATTATAATTATTAATATTATTTCTTCAACTAATTAAGTAAGAAATAAAGAAATTTCTTTATTTGTTTTTTTTAATTGTTCAATTTTTACCGGCCGGCGATAGTAAGGGTGGTATTGTTTTCACACCAAATTTCACATGTGGAGTTTTTTACATATCTCCACGAATCATGCATTTTCTAAACAGAAAAAATTTTATTTTTAGCATGATGTCTGTCCGTCCGTCTTATAGATGTGTTCAGCCTGAACGGCTCAACGGATTTTGATGAAATTTGGTATATTTACTTAATGCATCAGTGGGATGAATTGATCAACTTTTGGTGCAAATCCGTGAACCGGAAGTGGTAGTATTAGCGATCGACGATAGGAAGGGAAGGGTTATTTTCACACCAAATTTCACATGAGGAGATTTTTTATATATTATCACGAATCTCTCATGCACTTTGTATTGGTTTTATCCTCGGGAAAATCATCTTCATTAGTTTTTCCGAAATTTTAAATTATATGACGTCATCCAGCCATTCATGACGTCACAGCCTGGTCTTACATATATATTATAAATAAAATAAAATTAAAAATATTTATGTTATATGCCTATCTGTTTTTTATTACATTAATAGATATATTAAAATTATTTGAAATTGTTTCTGTAGTTGGAAGTTAATGTACTTCATCGTCGGTTCGGACCTGGCCACAGGTCTACTTATTTTTTTAAGAAGCAAATTGAAAAAATTTAGAAAAAACAGGACTAGATTTATGAATTAATTTGCATATATAAAAAATTATTTTGGAAATAGTTCCTCCAACTGAAAAATATACTGGAACCAAAGAAGGTTGAGATATATAAAATGTTAATTGGGTATGTAACTAATGTATTACTTACTAAATTTTTTTTAGAATTAAAATAGAAATTCATACTAGAAAAGAATTGTTTAACGTAATTTGCTAAGAACACAGCAAAGAAAAGCATAACTCATCGATATCTTCGAAATGACATGTACACTTACTATACCGTATCCCAACCAAGATAAGAACAATTCTTACCATTTACCCTCTTTTTTATGAAATATATTTACATTAAATTAAAATTATATCACATTCGGCTAACAATTTTAAATTTAAATTGAACCATTTACATTAATACGCCACCTCCTTGTTTTTTGTTTTTTTTCAAAATATGATAATTTCATTAATGAACTTCTTACTGATATATTTATAATTTTTTTTTTTAAATTTTCATTAAGATCTTTGAATAAAATTAAGCTTATTGATTTAATAGAATTAATAGAATTAAACTTATTGATTCGATTTAAGATGTATTCTAAAACACCACTAATTTTAAAAATTAATATTTGTTTATTTTATTTTATTTTAATAAGTATTTTATTTGAAATAATTTGCAGTAGAGCGCTCACCTCTGCACTCCCCGCTCGCCCCTCTCCATGCCCCTCCGCCGCCTGAACTGACCTCCTCATGCAGGAGGGCGACTCGTACGCAGTCAGTTCCCCTTCCCTGCGTAGTGTGAGACACTGGACGCCCTCTCCACTGAAATCATCCCTTAATCAGTCGCTAATCAAGAATTAATTGTAATTTTATTATTTATTTTTATTAATTACAAGGAAGATTAGTGAACTTTAAAAAAAAAAATATTTCAATAAAAATTAAATTTTATAAAGTGCATTTTTATAATTTTTTTATTCATATACCCAAATAAATTTATAAATTTTTCATTCCAATCTTTGAAAAGAATTAATCTTAAATATTCTAACAGATCTCATTAATTAAATTTTATTAAAAGTTAAATTAAAATTATTTAAAAATTAAAAAATCATACAAAATTTTATTTTTCTTTAAATATATTTATTGAAATATTTTTTAAATTTCAATATATATATATATATATTAATCCTATTAAAAATTATTTATTTAAAAAATAGGAAGATGTGCTGATTATTTTCAAAATTCATATAATATAATGATAAATCAAAAAAATATAAATTTCTTATATTCATATAGGAATATATAATTTTAAATATTTTATATATTCTTTCTAATCTCATTATAGCTCACACCGTTCCTTTCAAATCTCATTTGAATATTGTTTTGTCAATTTCATATTATTATAACACTTTTGAAAAATGAATAATATTTCTATTACCTACTCGTATATATCAATTAAACAGAATAAAATCTTCGTGAAATTAATAATATAATCATAATTAGTTTTCTGATGTTTTCTAAGATATTTTTATTATATGTCTATTAAATGCGTATTATAACTTATTATAATCATGGTTCTATATAGGATGTAAAATAATTTTAGTATTTTAATATATTACAGAAATAAGATAATATTTTTAAAAATCTATAAGTACACTTTTTTAATCCTATTAATATTATTTATTTATTTATATCTTATTTTTTTTATTTCCTGTATATAATATAAATATCTAATCTTAATTATTTTTTTCTTTATCGAGGCGAGAGTGATGGACATCCATTCAAGTCTACGAGCTGTTCTTCGAGTTTAATCTGCGAGTAATATCAACCCTTTATTAACTCCGAGGTCAGTATTTATTATTAATTTTATTTTTAATTCAATTTAAATTTATTGATTATAAACTAATAAGTTATTTTTCTTCTTCTATTTCATGTTTCAATCTTCATTCCTGCTACTGAATGTTGATTTGAATTTTTGATTATCTTCTCCATCCTTCATGACGATGAAATGATTGAAATACAGCTCTCCAAATGTAAGTAATTATCGTTATTTATTTAATTAGCATGGCGCACTTTAAAATAGAAAATGTAAATATAATATTTAAAGTAAAGTTTAATATAATATAGAAAGTAGAATTAAATTACAATGATTTTTGGCTTTTGATAATATTCATTATAGAGAAATATATTAAATTATATGACAGAATTTAGTGAGATTAGGGAATTTCAGAGTACATCTTTCAAGAAGAAGCATTGATAAAGGAGGCAGAAGAGACAAAGGTAATTTTAGAATTAGTAGGTTTCGATGCGTTATACTGGGAGGGTGGATATTTTTTGATAAATATATATATATATATATAGTTGTTAGGAATTTTCAGGTGGTTGCCTCCTACATCCATGCATGTTCTCATCATACTAATTCATAGATTAGATTAGAATTAATAAATAAATAAAATGTGGGTGGATAAAACAAATGCCATGCTATTATTGAAGGGATGGATTGCATGAATTGCATGTCAGGTCTGAATTGTGCCATTTTGTATTACTGAGAGTGTATTTGAGGTGGATTGGATGAACGGGAATTCGGGAAGGTAATTCAGCACAGTTCCGAAATGGGATTAGCCTGAACAGGAACAAATTGTTGTTTACCTTTTGAGCGCAGGGCTTTTTCGATTAGCATGGGCCTTCCATCCAATTTGATGGAGGCTATGCACTCCCTTACTAGGTAGGTTTTATTTCAGGTTGCCCCGAATGTCGCGATTTCATTTCAAAATCCAAAAAATCAAAGGCACTCTCAGCTGATTCAAAGAGGCTACAGACCAAACGCCATATTTTTTTTTAATCTTTTTTTTTATGGCAAACTTTCTTTATTATTACTTTTTCTAAATTTCGGAAGGCGAGGCTTGGAAGGGCTAATTTATGGGGAAAGGAGGAGGCCCTATTAAAATATTCAATTGTTTTTTTTTTAATTTAATTAATAATAAAAAAATAATTGAATATCGCGATTATTTTCTTTAATTTTTTATTTTCGTTTTGAAATATACAATTTCATAATTTAAACTTTGATATATTTTAAATATTTTACTATATAGGTAGAATTAATTATTATTACAATTTCTCAATTTAAAATTAAAATGCAAACATCACAAAAAAAGTCATATTATTATATATTGTAAAAATGTAACTCTTTTTCATTATTATTTCTTTTTAACTTAAGAAATATACAAATATTTTATTTTTTTTTTATTATGGAAATTATTTCATATGAATATAAATATATTGTAATCGAATATATCTATACTCAATAATAATTTAATATTAATAAATTATCAAATTTTTTTCTTATCATTGTCCTGATAAATCATATTTGGAAAGAAATAAAATATAGTTAAGCTTATTTAAAAAATTAACTTATTGTATAATTTTTGTTAATTATAAACATGTGCTACAACTTATTTTAAATAAATAAATAAAATTCGATCTCCTAAATTTTTTTTTAATTTTGATAGATCAAATATTCTTATTCTTTAGCTGACTTACAAATTCTATACGATCATTTTGCTTATTCTTATGTGTATTCTGTCCCAGTGTCCCCGCAAAAATTCTCCGGGAGATAAAAATGTCTCGGTTTACATAAATAATAATATCATCCGTTAATAAACCCAATATTATTCAATTTTTACCGACCGACGATAGTAAGGGATGTATTGTTTTCACACCAAATTTCACATGTGGAGATTTTTACATATCTCCACGAATCATGCACTTTGTATTGGTTTTATCCTCGGGAAAAATCATCTTCATTAGTTTTTTCCTAAATTTTAAATTATATGACGTCATCACAGCCTGGTCTTAGATATATATTATAAATAAAATAAAATTAAAAATATTTATGTTATATGCCTATCTGTTTTAATCTTAAACGCTAATACCGATTATAACATGATTATTGGTGTTAATTGTACCTTCGACTATAAGATATTCATAGCAAAAATTACAGCTTTATTCTTAATATAAGAACTATTAAAATTTACCAAATAAAAAAGTAAACTTTTTTAGATATTGTGGAGGCGGTCTGGGGAATTACATGTAAAACAAAAATATATACTCATAAAGTTGAAATGTTTAAATATCTAATTTGGTAAATTTTAAGAATTAAAAGAGTACATAACTTAAATAATATATTTACACAAGTCTGTGACCACATGAATATTTCTCTCGTCTCATGTTCCATTTTACATTGTTTCAAGCTAAGGTAGAACTCACTCCATATCCCTCGCACACACAATATTGAAGATCACTTTTAGATAAAGACTTGAAAATAGTAAGCAATCGGGTAGGGGATATGCGGATAAATAAGTCTTTATAGTAATTTTAAAGAATGTGCGAAATCATAGAATACCTTCTACTTGCAAAGATTTCAAAGTAAAACAAATTACTAACTGATGTAATTTCGCTTGTGTTGATATAAAACAAATCCTCCTTACATAACTGTTCGCTTATAAATAAGATAAATTTGGTCGTGTATTGCCCCTCAATGCATTTCCCACTTCAAAGGTCTAGTTTTCGAGATATACAAGAAAAGATGTCCTATCCCTAACCTCGTCAACCCTTTCGGTCTTAATTTATATATATCTGTCTACCTAAGAGTAAATTATTATAATTATAAATCTTTTCAGTCTTACTTATACTTTCATAAAAGTTTTTTTTTTTTTAAATTTTATTTAATCATTTTTTAATTAATGCTTTTTTTTTATATAATTCTAAGGTATATATATGTTATATTATATATATTCATAATATTGCAAGTAAGATTCTAATTTAATTACTTTTCATTCTCTTATTTCATGATAATTATTTCTTTCAATTGTAGAGATTCTAAAATTTCATTTAAAAATAAAAAAAAATTGTAAATAATATTTATTTATTTATTAATCTTAAGTAAATATTTTCTTAAGAGTATAAATAAAATTATTAAATATTATTTAAAATTTAAATTTTACAATTTTATTGTTAAATTAAATTTTAATATTAAATTTAAATGTTAAATTAAGAAAAATATAATTATTATTAAGATATTTTTTCTTTTTATTAAAAAATTCATGTCATTATATTTAGAAGCGGGTAGCCACTCTGTATGATCCTGAAAGAGAGAAGGTCACCTTGAGGGAAACAATTGTGGAAGTCGCATCCCAAACCCTAAATCAAATCCCACAATTCATTAATTCAATATTAACATATTCATCACATATATATATATCCTCACCCCCCACTCTGGCGTCAAATTCTCGTAACAAGTTGGCTGGAGTTTTTCTTCGAGTTTGCATCACAGATGAGCAGAAAATGGAGGAGGTTGTCCAATGCAGCAGACCCAGCAAGGGACAAATAATAGGAGGTAGAAAATGATTTATTATAGCCAATTAAAAAGTTTCATAATTTTTTTTATTATATTCAAAGATTTATACAGGACGTTTTTGTTCTTGATTTATTTATATTATAAATAATAGAAATATTGAAAAAAATAATAAAATAAAATAAATTTCAAAACATGTGTTTCTCTTTTAAGGGAACAAAGAATGAAAGTTGAAATTCTTTTTATTTTTGATATTTTTAGATCATACACATGCCAAGCGAACTCCTTTTTAATTTTATTCTTTATCAGATAATAATGATGAGTTGTAGAAAATTCTACTGTGTAAGTATAATAATCCTTTATGAGTTGTAATGATTGATATTTTTATGATTATAATAGAAAGTTGAAATGAGGAGAGGCATATTAAGTATACTTACGTACGCATGTGTACCAACAAAATATGTCAATAGGTAAAATGCTTTACTTATAAAGTACTAATAATAATAATATATTATTATGATATGAATCATATAACTGGTCTTGGTAAGTTTCTGTAACGTGAATAACAGCCTGAAGGAATTTTTAATTATTCTATTTATATAATATTTATTAAGAATTAATTTATCATCAATGAATGGTATTTATTCAAGTTAATGATTATAACTACTATCATCTATGATAGACTTTATATTTCTCTCTCTCTCTCTCTCTCTCTCTCTTTTTCTTTCTTCCTCTTTTTTACTATCTCGTAAGAGATAGTATTGCGATCACGAAAATTGTCGATGTTGAGATTTTGATATTTTTATACGTTTTGAAGGTTCCTGAATCATTTTCACTAAGGTTGAGAAAAATGTCTGTGTGTGTGTATGTATGTAGACAAGATTGTGTAAAACGGTTTGAGCTAGAATGATGAAATTTGGTACATGGACATTATTCAAAATTCGTAGTTTTCTATCAACTTTTAAAAAATTTAGCTCAACCGGAAGAGGGTCATTACTTACAACGTTTTGATTTTTTTTCCTCTAAAGTGACCGTAAAAATAAAGATATATGTTTGATAATTTTTCACATGATTAATAATTGTATAAAACTGCTATATATAGAATTTCAGCTTGATTGAATCGCTGAAAGTACCAGAATTAATTTTTTAACACTGCAAATCTCACGCGCCAACACGTGCCATGGTGCCATCAATAAAAAACCAAACATGCGCTGGTTTAATATTTATTATTTATAATTTATAATTAATTAAATTTAATTTAAATATAATATATTATGTTATTTAATCCAATTCAAAATGCGAGATAGTCGAGTGGAGACACTCCAGCTAATTTAATATAAACTTCCCGGATTTATTTAATTTTACCGTCAAAATTATGAAAGGTTGGCCGACGATGACCCTCCGTTTTCGGCATAAAAAATAATCATAATATGAATAATATATTTTTTTAATATTTTTATGATGTAAAGTGAACGAATTTATTATTGATTTTTAAAAATTTCATTTTTTAATTTTCCCGTAAAAATTTTGAAAGGTTGGCCGACGATGACCCTCCGTTTTCGGCATAAAAAAATAATTATTCATCAGAAATTTCAATAATATATTTTTTTAATATTTTTATGATGTAAAGTGAACGAATTTATTATTTATTTTTAAAAATTTCTTTTTTTAATTTTACCGTCAAAATTATGAAAGCTTGGCCAACATAAAAAATACTTATGAACTATAAACGGATGAAGTATTATGAGATATAATTTCGGCTTAAGGCCAAATCGTTCAATATTAATTACTATATTTTCATTATGACAACCACAAATTCAAAATTTCTGTTCACTAATTATTTGTAGACTTTAGTAAAATATATATATATAAATTGTTTTGTTTTATATGAAATATTTTTTATATCATTCCTAAGCTTTAATAAATGCTTTCTATTTTATAGAATATTTTAGAAAAATTAACAAAATATTAATTAAGAAAAACGTGTTTTATTAATTTTTTTGTTTTTTCTTATCCTTTGTTTCAACACCCAATCGAGAATAGTTTTTGTCTTTTTTTATTTAAATTAATATTTGATATTAATTATTAATTATTCTAATATATTATATTAATTTAAATATCAAGTAAAAAATATTCATGGATTCTATCTATTAAAAATATTCTTAATTATTTAAATTTTTACAAACTTGTATTAATTTATGAGACTAAAGTTTGAGAAATCATATAATAAATAATATGTACATATATTTTATAACGATTTATTTATTTTTTTATAATATATATAAAGAATAGGGTAAAGGATATGGGATTGAATAAGTAAAAGAAAATATAAATTCCCAAATTTCATTTTATAATATTTATTAACATTAATGAATTATTATTATATTTAATAATTAATATTAATTAATATATACGTTAAAAATATTAAATACAATCGTCTTTTTTAAATAAAACATCAATTTTACATTTAAATACAAATACACAAGAGTAATTTATTTAATTTTTATAGTAAAATAATATTTTCACATCGTAATAATATTCAAAATTCAATGAGTATTGATAATTTTTTTACATTTTTCATATTAAAGTTTTCTATATACATAATTCTTAAAAAGTACATATAAATCTATTTTTATTCATTTTAATATAATTACATATAAATACACCTATACGATATTTATTTGAGGTTTTTTTTCTTAAAGATGTATTTTTAATCAATAAAAAGTTTCTATAAATCTTATTATTATATACTTAGCTATATTATAAAATATCCATCATATACATTGAAATAATTTCGATATCACTTGCAGAAGGTAACAATTTTTTACAAAAGCCAACCTCCGCTGTTATTGTATCATCGTCATCATCATTTGTATCAGTTGTATAAATGTTCAATGTATGAAGACGCAAGTATTTGTTCATTTTAATTAATGAATTAACTTGTGTCTTTTTTGTCAATGGAAGAATTAATTGATATAATTTTTTACATTTCAAAATGTATGGAAGTACTTTATTCGATATTTTTTCACATGCAAACAATGATAAAATATTTAATTTTTTTATTTGATGGATATCTTTTAGATAACTACTTCTTAATAAATCACAGTATTCTAATCGGAGATCTGTTAAATTTTCAAACTGATGAAGCATTTTCAATGCATTTCTATGAATATCGTCGCAGGATTCTATTTTCAAATTTGTTAATGGTAACCTTTTTTCAAGAAACACTTTAACTAGTTGTTTTGTAAAGGATTTTATTTCTATTAACATTACTTTTTTCAATTTACCTAATGGTGCAATTTCAAAATAACTCCTGAGAATTTCTTCAGGGCCATTATATCTAATTTGTAGATGTTCTAAATTTTGTAATTTTGACAAATAAGATGGCCAGGTTTTATTATCAGAATGAAAAGCGATTTCCAATTTTCTTAAATTAGAAATGTTAACTATGGATTGCAAGGGTTCCATTGTTTTTATCTTTAATATCGGCAAATTTAATGTTACAAGTTTGTTCATTTTCATTATTAATTTATTTATACTATTACCACAAAAAAATTCATTTGGAAGACTTAACTTTTTTAAATTTGGAAAAAACAAATTAATATCCATTAGAAAAATATCATAATTTAATCTGGACCCATTTATAATAATTTCTTCTACCTTATTGAAAATAGGACAATTTGGCAATTTACCTTCTTGGAGTTCACTTGATAATTTGAGTAGAAGATTTCCTATGATAATTAATTGACTTTTGGAGAAATCTTGAAAAACAATTTTTTTTAATCTTGGCATGGATGAATGTTTTAGCAACATGATTAAAAATTCCAAATTCGATTCACTTACATCAACAGTTTCTATTAAAAAATGGAATCGTTCAAAAAACTGTTCAGCGTAGTAGGAATTTGGACCGTCGAATGAAATAGCTGGTAAAGAATAGACAATTCCAGTATTGATAATCACATCATAATAATATGGATCTTCACTAAAGAGAACCAATTCTTGGATTGTTGTATATTGCAGAATATTACCTACTAATTCTTGCGGTAATCTCCTCATATGTTGATCGAATTCTTCATCATCACTAGAATTAACAGATAAACGGATTTACAAAATTAAAAAATGTTTTTTTTATTATTATTCTACATAAATAGCTTTTAAAAATGCACAATACTTACTGTTGATATTGAGGAGTCATCTTCTGAACACAATGGTTGGTTTTTTTCATCTTTTTGGATGGCATGATTAAAAAACAAAAAATCAAATCAAAAACAAAAAAATTTGAAAAGTACACTCAGGTAGCAAGCGCGCGTAGATGTTCACTTGGTGAGATGCAGAGAGCAAATGGTAACTGAAGGAAATTGAGGGTGCCGTTTAAGTCGAACAAAGGGGTGTGTCAAAATAGGCAACCAATCAGAAGACCCCTTAAGTAAAAATAACAACAGTGGGGTTCGAACCTTTTTTCTACCTCGCTATTATATTTTTTCTAATATTTTGATTTTCTTATTTTTTTAATCTCTCTTTGTAAAGATAAAATTATAAATTTCTAATGATTTTATATTTAATTATTAAAAAGTCAGGAATTATAATTATTAAAAAAGTGAAAATTGTTCATAAAATAGCCTTTTAATATATGTTTAAAAAATGTACATAATATTTTTACTATCTCGCCAGATAAGGCTGAGAAAAATGTCTGTGTGCATATGTGTATGTAGACAAGTGTAGGAAGAAACGGTTTTAGCTAGAATAATGAAATTTGGTATACGGGCATTATTCAAAATTCGTAGTTTTCGATCAACTTTTGAGAAATGTAGCTCAACCGGAAGAGGGTCAATACCTACAACGTTTTGATCTATTTTTTCCTTTAAAGTAACGGAAAAAATAAACAAATATGTGAGATACTTTTTCCACGTGATTAAAAATTGTATAAAACTGCTATATATAGAATTTCAGCTTGATTGAATCGCTGAAAGGACCGGAATTAATTTTCAAACACTGCAAATCATGTGCCATTAACAAAAAGCCAAACATGCGCTGGTTTAATAAAAATTATTTATTGATTTTAATTTATAATTAATTAAATTTAATTTAAATATAATATATTGTAACATATTCGCATGATTATGCTGCTTTTAATAAACAAAGATGCAGAAAATTCTAGAAAGATATTTCTAAATAACTTAAAAAAATTAAACAGGTAGAAAAAAGTGACTTAGAGAAAATATTTTCTATGAATAAATACAAATATTTCCTTAATACTATTATAAAAAATCATCAAATAATAACATTTGTTTTCTTAAAGTGAAATCTATACATGGATATTATCTATTTTCAAAGGTTTGAAAAAGTCCTATTGTATTGGTTTGACCTTTTTTTCATTCTTCTACAAGTAAACAAAATTCAATTGTTAAGGAACCAAGTTAGCAAAAAATAGTTTCATTAATATTTCAGATACCTGAATATTTTTATTCTTGAAAAATGATTTTAAAAATTAATATATAAATATTATCATTTAATATCTAATATAATAATATACGATAAAAATATAGTCCTGAAATATGAATTTATTGGTATTTAGGATCAGAACATGAAAAAACATTATATATAATACATACATTTATCCCTCATAATTAAAAAAGTAGATTTTTCCATAAAATATTTGTAAAAATCACGCTTTTACTATAAATTCAATTTAAATAATTAAGATATCGGGGATCTATGTATTAATTTGTGTTTAGAATCAGAAAATGAATAAAATGATATATAATATATAAATTTATCATTCGTATTTGAAAAAGTATTTTTTTCCCTAAGATTTTTGTAAAAAAATCACGCTTTATTTATGAATTCAATGAAAATAATTAATATAACGATGAAATATGACTTGATTGGTGTTTAGAATCCGAAATGGAAGAAAATGATAAATTTATTATTAAAAATACATTACTGTATAGGGTTCCGCGACTCCAGAAAGTTTGAAGACCACTGATGTATAGGAAAGAAATAATTTTTAAATTACAACCCATTTTCTCACAATCATATTTGAAATATACTATTATATCAATATTAAATCGTTAAATCGTTAAATCGTTGTTCGTTTTGACGTCGTGACTACACTAACATGTCGACCCGTTTCGGGAGGTTGATAGACTTAACCACAATGGTCTATCAGGAGGAGTGTGAATTCTGGTAGGCAGCTATTACCAGCATATCGCGATTAACAATATCCATTCACCTCAAGACGAGGAATTTCACCTCGGAGCTACCTGACACTAGTAGACACTGACATGAACGGGGGTTAAAAGAAGGTATTATGCGCGGATGAAATTGAGAGTGAGCCGATTGGGCACACTTTTATACTAGATCAAAGTCACGTGGACACGGCATCGATGACACACTTCAACTGATTCGTGTTGGGAGAAAAGTCGATATTTAAAGGGGTCTCAGGCATTAGTATTGGTGTCAAAGAATAATGAGTCTAGTCCCTATGTGGGAATGTTTATCTTATCTTTATCTTATTTTGGCTTTGCCTTCCACCAGATGTTTGTAACATAATCCCTGTGTGAGCCTTCATCGGAATGTTTATGTTTATGCGATAACATAATTTATATATATATATATATATAGGTATATAAATTGTTTTGTTTTATATAAAATATTTTTTATATCATTCCTAAGCTTTAATAAATGCTTTCTATTTTATAGAATATTTTAAAAAAATTAACAAAATATTAATTAAGAAAAACGTGTTTTATTAATTTATTTTCTAATCCTTTGTTTCAACACCACAGAATATGAAAATATCCCTTATAATTATAAATTTTGTATCCAATAGAAAATATTTTTAATATTTTTTGTCTTTATTTATTTAAATTAATATTTGATAATAATTATTTTAACTGATCTTAATTTTTTTCATTATTATAAAATATTATTAATTTAAATATTGAGAAAAAAAAACATTCATGGATTCTAATTAATAATGATTACAATGAAATATGAATTTATTCTTATTTAGTATCAGAAAATGAAGAAAATTATATATATTACATAAATTTATCTCTCGTATTTAAAAAAGTATTTTTTTCCCTAAGGTGCAGAAAATTCTAGAAAGACATTTCTAAAGATCTTTTTTGTTGGTTTGACCTTTTTTTCATTATTCTACAAGTAAACAAAATTCAATTGTTAATGAACAAGCGAAATAGTTTCATAGATTTTTAAAATACCTGAATATTTTTCTTCTTATAAAATTATTTTAAGATAATAAATAAATTATAATTTATTATAATATAATATTATACGATAAAAATATATTCTATAAATATATAGTACAGGTGTGTGTGAGTATATAAATTGTTTTGTTTTATATGAAATATTGTTTATATCATTCCTAAGCTTTAATAAATGCTTTCTATTTTATAGAATATTTTAGAGAAATTAACAAAATATTAATTAAGAAAAACGTGTTTTATTAATTTTTTTTTTCTAATACTTTGTTTCAACACCCAATCGAGAATATTTTTTGTGTTTTTTTTATTTAAATTAATATTTGATATTACTTATTAATTATTATAATATATTATATTAATTTAAACGGACGGACAGACATCATGCTAAAAATACTTTTTTCTGTTAAGAAAATGCATGATTCGTGGAGATATGTACCTAAAAATATCCATAGGTGAAATTTGGTGTGAAAACAATAACTCCCTTACTATCGTCGGTCGGTAAATATGAAACGCTACTTGTATAGGTAAAATGTCACTTCCGGTAGTCAGATCATGATGAAATTTGGTATCTCAATTTTTTTCATATTTTTAAATCTATATACAAAATATGAAGTAAATATCTCGAAGCAAACTGGTACTTTACTTGAAAGGTTAACGCAACCAGTGTAGGTAAAGTACCACTTCCGGTTAACCGATTTTGACGAAATTTTGATAGAAATCTACAAACTGTGAATAATATCGGTGTACCAAATTTCGAAGTCCTAGCTTGATTAGTTTTTGAGTAAATTTGCTTACAGACATTACATACATACATACATACATACACACACACAGACATAATTCGAAAAATGGTATTTTCCGACTCAGGGAGGTCTAAAACGTCAAGATCTATCGAAATCTCGAAGTCGAAATTTTTGACGATTCCAATACTTCCCTTATACGAAGTATGCGGGAAAGTAAAAAAGAACGAATTTATTATTTATTATTAAAAATTTCATTTTTTAATTTTACCGTCAAAATTATGAAAGGTTGGCCGACGATGACCCTAAATAAAAATTTCTTATTTTTTCGCACAGAATAAAATATAAGAAATAAATTATTTTATTATTTCTCCTAACTCATATAAAACAAAAGACTTAATATAAGATTGCTAGATTATCGTGAAATTTTCCAATTTGACTATTATTTAAATATAAAATAAATAAAAATATTACTCAAATTCTAAATATTTTTTATTAATAATATTAATAATACATTAATTGTTAATTTCATAAAAATTATGAAGCGAAGACTAATTTTTTCAAAATGGAAACGGGTAAAAATCCCACAAAAGGAAAAAATCCATAAAAGTCAAAAATCCCTAAAACCGAAAATCCCCAAAAGCGAAAATCCCTAAATAAAAATATCGCTGACTGAAAAAATCACTAAAAACAAAGTTTTTCATTTTTGTATTAATTTTAATTGTGACTCAAAAAATTAAATCACAAGGTGAGCATGACACTCAGTTGCCTGAGACACCACCTCCAAAGGAGGTAATCGGGCCTGGACCGAAAGTAGGGAAAAATAGGTCCAAAAATACATACATAGGGCCCACACACGTGATTTTTCCAAAAAATAGAGGTGTCAAATTCTTATGTGAAATAAAGGGAATTTACTCAAATTCCGTTTATTAGCATACGTTTTAATAGCTTAATGATTTCAAATACAAAATACACCATTTGCAGCGTATATTTCACCAGGGAATATATAACGCAATTTGTGAAATTTACTATCATCAGAGGTTGTCTTTTTCATTTTGCTCAATCCATTTATAAAAAAACATCAAATCAATGCCAGAAGTTTTGAAGCTCTATAATGATATAGATAATCCTGACAACTCCACTCATTTACGGACTCTTGCAGCTTTGGTTTTGGTACCACCATCAAAAGTCATTGTAGCCTACCAAGCATTAGCTGGACGACCCACAGGGTAAAACTTTGTGATCTTTTTTCTTACTTCGAGCGCACTTGGCTAGGTGAACAATTTTTGGCTGGCTTTTATGACCCCGAATTCGACATTGGAACATTGGAACATCTACGATGCCACTTTGATGGCTTTGCCTCGAACAAACAATGCATTGGAAGGTTACAACAATGCTCTTCGTTCACGCTTGGGAGGTTACAAGACACCAGTATGGGACCTGATTAAGCAAATCCATATTGAGCATAACTTTATCTCTTTAGAAATCTGTCGTGATGTTCGTGGTAAGAAGCCTGATCCACCAAGGAAACGATTCAGCGACTCGCATGATGAGCTTCTGACCATAATGAAGCCAAACCATGAAAAATGGGACGCTAAAAAACCAGATGGAACAGATGTGATGACACCAAGCAAGATGTATAACTAACTAACTCATTCAAGTCTCTTCGGCTAATCATTATTAAATAAGTAAAACAAAATTAGGGAAATTTTTTATTTAGGGATTTATTCTTTTAAGGATATTTGCATTTAGGGATTTTTTCTTAGGGATTTTTACATGATTTCTTTCAAAATATCCTGCCACTACGGGCGGACGAAAAGCTTTCGAAATCTTAAAGTAGTTTTTTATAAATAACTCCTTTATTATTAAGTTGAGGTAAAAATGAATATAATGAAACTTTTAGTAAATTCGATTCCCTATAAATGTAATACAATCGTATGATAATTCTCATAAAATATTGAGAAAATTATTGAGAAAATCAATAAAATGTGCTTTCACCACTTTAAACTACCCTTACTTATGGTCCGATCTTGTCCAAAAACAATCCAATCCCCGCCCATCATTCCCAATAAAAAAAACATCTAAATATCAAATTTCAAGACAATATCTCATTTTGTTTAGACATAATCTCGTTAACGAGCCGGTTCAAAATTTTTTTTTTGCAGTTTTGGATTCAGAACCCTCTGAAAAGTGGAAAAGCAAAAATTTTCAAAATTTTCCGATCATCGTATAAGCTATCCTTATTTCATGAGGAAAGCTAAAATGATTTACTTATAGCTGGAAAAAAATATTTTCTTTCTAAAACTGTTAATACGACTAAATAAAATACAAAATTAAATTTTTTTGCCAGAATTTGTAAAATCAGTGTTTCATTTACAAAACTTTTTTAAATATTTAATATAAAAAAAAATCTTAATGAAAATTTGTCTTTGAGAGAGCCCGGGGGGGGGGGGCATAGGAAGGTGGGGCGGCTAGTCAAAACCCCCCCCCCCCAGGATCAAATCCTGGTTGCGCCACTGCGCTGGTTTAATAAATATTATTTATTAATTTTAATTTATAATTTATAATTAATTAAATTTAATTTAAATATAATATATTTGTTAATTAATCCAATTCAAATTGCGAGATAGTCGAGTGGAGACCCTCCAGCTTATTTCTTTTCACCAGTAGATATGTTCTATGTTCAAATAGAATATACAAACAATATATAGTAAATACTTACTCGTATACCAATCGAATGATTACAATTGATTATTTTACACAATTAAAATAATATAAGTAATCAAAAATAAATCTCACTCTCCCTCTATCTTTCTTTTTACTATCTCGCCAGAGATAGTATTGCGATCACGAAAATTGTCGATGTTGAGATTTTGATGTTTTTATACGTTTTGAAGGTTCCTGAATCATTTTCACTAAGGTTGAGAAAAATGTCTGTGTGTGTGTATATGTGTGTGTGTATGTATGTAGGCAAGATTACGCAAAAACGGTTTGAGCTAGAATGATGCAATTTGGTACATGAGCATTATTCAAAATTCATAGTTTTCTATCAACTTTTGAGAAATGTAGCTCAACCGGAAGAGGGTCATTACTTACAACGTTTTGATTTTTTTTCCTCTAAAGTGACCGTAAAAATATATATATAAGATATAGGTTTGATAATTTTTCACATGATTAATAATTGTATAAAACTGCTATATATAGAATTTCAGCTTGATTGAATCGCTGAAAGTACCAGAATTAATTTTTTAACACTGCAAATCTCACGCGCCAACACGTGCCATGGTGCCATCAATAAAAAACCAAACATGCGCTGGTTTAATATTTATTATTTATAATTTATAATTAATTAAATTTAATTTAAATATAATATATTATGTTATTTAATCCAATTCAAATTGCGAGATAGTCGAGTGGAGACACTCCAGCTAATTTTCTTTTTTTTCAATACCACACCTTAAAATAATAATTTATTATGATAGGTATAGGTAGGTAGATACTTACCTCGCAATTGAAATTAAAAACAGAAACAATAATAAATAATAAATCATCTATCTCTCTATATAATATAATAATAATAATAATATATAGTATCTATATTATTATAAGTTGGCATTGGCCAATGGCAAGGTCTTGAAATTGCATAAACTATTATACAAATTTATCCTATATCCTGATTTACAACTTTGTTAGGCCATCTATTCTTATTATTGCTTAGCCTTAATATTTGCTACTTGAAAAATAAAAAAAATAAAACAATAATTATTTATTATTATAGATTATATTATCAATCTCTACGATTAGAGTTGTTTTAATGTTAAAGCATTTCAATTATAAAGTATAAAAGTATAAAGATAAGAACAAAAGAATAAACAATTTTGGATCTGAGCAACTAAAATGTTTAGGATTAGGATGATATTTTTAAGCTAATTTCAAATCCGAATGCCATTAGATTTTTAAGACAATAAGTTGACCTGTGGCCAGGTCCGAACCGACCGACGGTTTGAAATAAATTAATTTCCAGCTACAGAATTAATTTCAAATAATTTTAATATATCTATTAATGTAATAAAAAACAGATAAGGATAGAACATAAATATTTTTAATTTTATTTTATTTATAATATATATGTAAGACCAGGGTGTGACGTCATGAATGGCTGGATGACGTCATATAATTTTAAATCAAGAAAAACCTAATAAATATGATTTTCCCGAGGATAAAACCAATACAATTCGTGTGGTGATATATAAAAAAATCTCCTCATGTGAAATTTTGTGTGAAAACAATACCTCCCTTACTATCGTCGGTCGGTAATACTACCACTTCCGGTTTCCGGATTTGCACCAAAAGTTGATCAATTCATCCCACTGATGCATTAAGTAAATATACCAAATTTCATCAAAATCGGTTGAGCCGTTCAGGCTGTACACATCTATACGGACAGACGGACGGACGGACGGACTGACAGACATCATGCTAAAAATACTTTTTTCTGTTAAGAAAATGCATGATTCGTGGAGATATGTAAAAATCTCCACATGTGAAATTTGGTGTGAAAACAATACCTCCCTTACTATCGTCGGTCGGTAAAAATTATTTGCAATTGTTTACAAAACGGGAATCTACAGAGAATTGAATGAAACTTTGCCAGTGGATTCCTTTATTAATTCCAAAAAAACTTTTCTTATACAATATTTCTCGGTCGCTTCTAGTTTATGAGATAAAAATTATTAAAATTTGTGTATAAATCGATTGACATTTAATTTAGCTACCATGTTTTATTCATTTGGCCAGCAAAGGGCTTCACTGATTTTCGTTATTTTTTTCAGTTCGGTTAGGATATAAGAAACTTAGTATATCTATCAAACTTTAATAATTTTTATCTCTTAAACTAGAAGCATCCGAGAAATATTGTATAATGAAAGTTACTTTGAAATTAATAAAGGAATCCACTGGCAAAGTTTCATCCAAATTCCTAAAGCTTCGTTGTTTTGTAAACAATTTTCAAATTATTTTTATATTCGAATTTTATTTATTTTTTTATTTATTTTATTTATAATATATATATATATATATATATATATAAGTATGTTCAGGGATTCTGGTAACTAAATCGATTTCGTTCT
Organism: Labia minor; assembly: GCA_963082975.1. Classification (NCBI taxonomy): domain Eukaryota; kingdom Metazoa; phylum Arthropoda; class Insecta; order Dermaptera; family Spongiphoridae; genus Labia; species Labia minor. Next base: position 88,754,333 of record OY720345.1, read on the forward strand.
CTGTAAAGATTTTTATTCAATATTAATTTTTTTTTACATTGATTATTTACAATATTAGAAATATAAATTACCTGTAAAGAAATCGATTCTAAAGTTGATTCTTCCAGATAATTCTTACAAATGCCAAATATAAATTATTAACTAATAATTCTAATTAAAAATTATCCTATTACAATTTATATTCGTCTTTAATCCATTCTAAAATTAGTTAGTTGATTCTTATAAATAATACAAACAATATCACTAACAGATGGCGGTGACTAAAGGGTACTATATAGCAGTGACTTTGTTACATCTCCCCCATCCTCACAAAAAAAAATTAATTAATTTTTTTTTTTTTTTTTTTTTTTTTTTTTTTTTTTACAATTTATAAGGTATTAACTTATTTACATGAATTAATGTGGAATCCTTTCCTTTTTTCTTACAGTCTATTTCATATATTGAGTTTGAAAATTGTCCTATCACATGAAATGGACCCATTCGTATTTGATCCAACTTTCTTCTGTTTATCTTATTTCCTGTTTCAATGTACACTAAATCACCTTTTTTAAATTTTAATTCCTTTCTCCTCTTGTCAATATTAATTTTATTTTTTTGAAAACTAACTAAAGAGTTTTTAATAGCTTCTTCTCTATCTTCTTTTACACTACTTTCTCTCGCTAAACTATCTGGTGTTATTTCTGATTTTATTCCATATAATAGATATTTTGGAGCAAAACCTGTCACTGTATGAATTGTTTTGTTATATTCCTCAATGCACTCATTTAATACAATCACCCAAGATCTTTTATTTCCTTCATTTATTTTACATCTTATTCTATTCACAATCGTCTGATTTACACGTTCAACCATTCCATTTGATTCCGGGCAATCTACATCCGTAAAAACTATATTTATGTCTTCGATTTTTACAAAGTTTTTAAATTCTCTAGAATTTATTGCACTATATTGATCGCATAATAATAATAATTTTATTTTGTTAGGCTTTTCTATTTTTTTAATTAATCTTATATAATCCCGTGCTGATTGTGTCTCCGATGGTACTGCATAAATATATCTGGTTAAATGATCAATCAATAAGTGGAGATATTTTTTTTTAGATCCATTTCCGGCAAATCCTCCTATTGTGTCCATTGAAACTATTTCATATGGTTCTTTAGCTGGGCCTAGTTGTGACAATAAACCAATAACTCTGCCCTTTCTTGACTTATTTAAAATGCAAATTTCACAATTTTTACATATATTATTAATCATTTTATCCATTCTTTTAAAATAATATTGTGGTCTTATTATCTTTATCATTTGTTTTACTCCAATATGTCCATAAATTTTGTGAACTTTCTTGCACAATTCCAAACCTAATCTCTCTGATATATATATTCTAAGATTTGCCTTCGTACATTTAAAGTAAATATTACCTTTATAATTTATGTCAATTGACTTTTTTATTTCATGCTCATTTAATTTCTGATCATCTATAATCTCATTCATTGTCACTAAATTCACTACTTCTAAGACATCCTCTTCATTCTCAAAACTTTCTAACACTGGATTTCGAGACAAAGAGTCTGCTTCCACATTTGAGGATCCTGGTGCATACATGATTTTGAAATCATACTGAGACAAATAATGCATAAGATCCCCAAGAGGTTCATCTGTTCTAGCTTTCACACGCAAAGTCTCCAAAGGTTTATGATCTGAGATTATATTAAATTTTCTTCCTATTAACCAGTGTTGCCAGTAAACAATTGCTTCCTTAATAGCCAAACACTCTAGATAAATAGCTTTTCTTTTCTTTTGGCCATTACTCAACTTTTTAGAGAAATATGCAACTGGATGTAGAAAACCATCATCATCAGGCTGTTTAAAGACGGCGCCTAAACCTTCTCCACTTGCATCCGTGTATATGAACACCTCTTTTTTTTCATCATATATTTTTAATATGGGACTCGAACATAAATACTCTTTTATTAATTTAAAAGATTCCTCACATTTACAATCCCATTTGAAATTAACATTTTTTCTTAGTAGATTATGTAATGGCTCCAGGAGTTTCACAGCATTTTCAATGTATTTATAATAAAAATTTACCTTTCCTAAAAATTGTCTTATGTTTTTCTTACTTTTAGGTGTTTCAAATTTTTGTATTGCTATGAGATTGTCCTTGTAAGGCATTATTCTCCCTTTTTCTATAATATGTCCTAAATACTTAACAGAATTCTTTGCAAATATGCATTTTATTAATTTTAATTTGAATCCTTCTCTTTTAATCATATCCAATACTAACTCAATATGTTTCATGTGTTCCTCAAATGTATTTGAAAAGATTAATATATCGTCAATGTAGTTAACACAAAAACTGTCTAATTTATTTCTTCTTAATAAGTTTGAGAGTATCCTTTGAAACACACTACTTGAGATTCTTAATCCGAAAGGTAAAACATTCCACTGCCAATGGCCCTTTTGTGTGACAAACCCTAATTTTTCTCTATCCTTATTTCTTACAGGAATTGACCAGAAAGCCGAGTTTATGTCCAACGCAGAAAACCATGAACAATCGCCTGCTTTTACCATTATATCTTCTATTCTTAAAAACGGTTGACTCTCTGGTACAACTAACTTATTCAATTCCCTGAAATCGCAACACAACCTTTTTCTTCCAGCTTCATCCTTCTTGTATGCCATTGTTACAGGAGCAGCAAAAGGGGAAGATGATTCTTCTATAAGACCTGCCTCCTGTAACCTCTCTACTTGTTTTTCAATTTCCTTCTGATCAGGCAAAGAACTTCTATATGGTTTCTTTGATATATATTTATATTCTCTCAATTTGACCACAGCTTCATAATTTTTTACTTTCCCTGTATCATATTTATCTTTAGCAAATATGTTTTTTTTATTAATTAATAATTTTTTTAATTCATTTCTATTATCCTTATTTAAATGATTTAAATGGGATTCATATTCATCCAAGTCGATGTATTCATTCAAGTTTATTTCTTTATAATCTTTTCTTTTGTATTCAATATTTTTATTTTTATATCTGTCTCTATTATTTTGACTATTTATATTATTATCAATTTCAATATCTTTTATTTCTTTTGTAACATTTCCAATTTTTTGAAATATTTTTAATTCCTCATTTTGTATTAATTTAAATTTTTTTATTGCGTCAAGTCCAAGTAACATGTCATATGAAAAATTATTATTTTTAATTATATAAACATTCAATGTATCCGAAATTTCATTTATCTTCAATTGTAAGTGGGCCCGGCCTTCAACAAAACTTATCCCGTTAATCGTCTTAAATATAATATTTTCCCTTTTTATTTTTTTTTTTATTTCTTTCATAATTACTTTATAATTAATAAGAGATACATTTGAACCCGTATCATATACTGCTTTGATATTTTTATTTTTGTTAATTACTACATTTAATTTTATTAACGGTATTGTTCTGCCGGGGCTTATACGTTTTTTTCATTCGAAACCATCTCTTCCAAACAGTTTATACTAATTTTTTTATCATATATTTTTTTATTAAAACACTTCTCAACTGGATGATATCGGTCTCCTTTTTCCAATCCTTTACATATATAACAAGGAACCTTCTTGACATTTATATCTGTTTTTATTTCATTATTTTTCTTTTTTATTATAGCCCAATCATATTTTCTTAGCATATTAATTAATTTGTTGGTATTTGTCACCTCATCTTTATCTACTATATTCTGAATATGAATGGGTAAACCTACCATAATATGATTTACTTTTGAGGTTTCTGAAATGGAAGGCTCAGCTTCTACTAATAATCTTTCTTTTTTCAGACAGTAATCGATGACCGACTCTCCCATATATCTATATTTATATGCATATCTCACATCAGACCACCCTTTACTCGCATAAACTAATAAGAAGGATTCTCTCCATTCACTCCAATTACTATCAATAATTTTTTTACTGTTAATCCTGTACCAGTCATTGGCATTTCCTTCTAAAAATAATCGCAATGTTTGTATTTTCATGGAATCTATTATTATTTGATGCCTATGACATTCACTTTCAAATGTTTTTATCCATTCTTTAGCATTTTGTTGAATGCCTATGAATTTCTCAATATTAAATTTTTTTTCAATCTCTAATAAATTTATTTTATTCACATAATTATAATCCAGTTTCATCTCTAATGGATTAGATTTTTCTATATTTTCAACAAAAACTTCTTCCAGCATATATCCATCAAATATAAAATTATCTTTTTCATCTAAATATCTTTTTTTTAATTTTTCTGGCAATGCAATATTTATGTTTCTGAAATTTCCCTGTTTTAACATACTCTTACATCCTAATTTCACTGTACTTAGCTGAAAGAGGTCCTGATGTTCACTTTCATGCTGGCTCTCCGTTGGGAATGCATATATTTCATCACTGCCCAGAAATTTTATGGTCTTGATTTTATTCACCAATTTTCCTTCTTCAAATTCCTTAACGATGTGAATCTTTATATCAGAAGGCATGTTTCCAATCTTGAAAAGAATCGATTTATAAGTATGTTCAGGGATTCTGGTAACTAAATCGATTTCGTTCTCTGTAAAGATTTTTATTCAATATTAATTTTTTTTTACATTGATTATTTACAATATTAGAAATATAAATTACCTGTAAAGAAATCGATTCTAAAGTTGATTCTTCCAGATAATTCTTACAAATGCCAAATATAAATTATTAACTAATAATTCTAATTAAAAATTATCCTATTACAATTTATATTCGTCTTTAATCCATTCTAAAATTAGTTAGTTGATTCTTATAAATAATACAAACAATATCACTAACAGATGGCGGTGACTAAAGGGTACTATATAGCAGTGACTTTGTTACATATATTATTACAAGTTGGTATTGGCCAATGGCAGGGTCTTGAAATTGCATACAATCTATCCGATATTTAAAAATCAAAGCTGAATGAGAAGAAGAACACTTCTGCCTCAAACCAGTCCTTACATTTTCATTTGGTACAGTTAAATGGACGGAATGAATTTAGAAATCTTTGATCTCATCCATCCGCCATGATCAAGTAGTAAAAAGTGTACACCAATCCTTTGCAGAGAAATACGATCAAAATGAGGACAAAATACTCTTTTACAAATATGAACCTGTTAATGTGATTAAAAACAATTTTGAGTAGAATAAAAGTGGAGTATTGGTAAAAGTGAAGGCAATTCAAGAATTCAGTGGACACACAAACGAAATGAAAAAAAAACCCTCTACGCTCTACGTGAATATAGACAACTCTTATAGTAGATCACTAAACAAAACGTTATCAAGTGTAGAAATATAAAATGAAATACTGAACACAGCCTTCCTTGATATTAAATGATTTATCGGTTGCTCTTTTTTTGATAATGTAGTGAAAACAGAAAATGAATGAAAATATGCGCTATCCAAATTACAAAAATCATCCGGAAACCAAATTCCCTCTATGCACGTTATTATCACGCCGAGTAAGTGTTAAAACTTGGATATTAATTAATAATTAATAATAATAATAATAATAATAATAATAATAATAATAATAAATATGATATTTAAAAGAGAAAAATTTAAAAGAAAAATCTATTTATTACATTTTTATAATCTTTTCATGTGTAAATTAATGATAGGTGTATGCTTGCTATTACAATATATTATTTCTACTTCCCTGATCATTTATAATATATATATATAACAAAAACAAATTAAGGTAATTAATTGATATATAATTTGTATAAAAGAAAGTATGATTTCGAAATTAATAATTCGTTAATATCATTATCATAAAAATATAATAAAATTTACTTACTTTTTTTTTCTTGTCTATCAATATTAAATAAAAATATTTATAGAATATTTTTTTTTTTAATTTACTTTCACTTTAGATAAAATAAAACATAATTTATAATATTAATTTTCTAATTGAATGCACAATTACTATACTAATAGTATATCTATCTATATAATACAATACATAAAACACATTATACTAAATATATAATATATAATATATTTATATATTGTAATACTTAATACTTTTCAACTAGATTTATTCCATATTTTGATTTTCTTTTTTGTTTTGTCTAGTCATTTCTTGAATATCTTAAACAGGAGGAGGGTTAAATTTGTAAAATATGCTTTCACAGAGACCAATGCTTGATGAACAGAACAAAATTGTATGTTTTCAATTTCAATAAAACAAAAACTATATAATATAGCATTTCAATTTGTTTGACCAGAAATTAAAATTATCCACACATGTTAAAAAATAATGAGCAAATGTAAATTAATCAAATTATAAGTTTATATTACAATCGGCACAATATATATATATATATTATTAGAGTAAATGTATGATGTACTTATAAATAATAAGTATCAATAATAATAATAAAATATTGAAAATTGGAAAGAAAATGTGTAACAATTTTATTTTTATAGTAAAATTTAATAAATGTTTTTATAAAATAAATAAAATAATTTTATTTTATTTATTTATATAATATGTGGTGTGAAAAATATTCACTCCTAAACGGCTATAATTGTAAAATAAGTAATATGTATAATAATTGTATTGACTGGAAAATTTAAAAGAAAACTTTACCATGGGAGCATATTCATAAAGTTTATGGTAAATATATCAATTTATGTGTGTGTGTGTGTGTGATAATAGATCTAGTCCGACAAGATAAAATCTAAACGTATGAATTTCCTATTCATGAAACCAAAAAATGTTAAGCAATTTAAAAATCAAACTAATATACTTAATTAATTTCATTAATATAAATATACTCGTAACTTGTTGAATAAAAATAAGAAAATTAATTTTAATATACATACATAAATGCAATAACATTACTTATCTCGTATATATATATATATTATGGAAAAAAAATTAAGTTATTAATTGAAGAAAGAATGTATTAATATAAGAGACATTAAAGAATAAATACAATAAATTTTGAAATTTTGCCACTGATTGTGAGATTCTAAAGATATTTATTTGTAATTTTAATTTAAATATTATTATTTTTTAAATATTTTTTATTAAAATTATTAATATATATATATATTCTTTTCTTTTTTTAAATTGCTCCATAATCAACTTTCTTTTTAAAACAGTTGAACAATTAATTAAATGATTAATCAACCACAAATTGTGAGATAATAATGTAAATTAAACTTTTAAAAAATTATCAATAAGGGGTTAATAAAATTGTTTTTTTTTTTAAATTATATCTATACTATCTATTTTATTATATAAATATTATTAACTTCCCTTTAGACACACACAATATATATATATATATATATATAATAATGACATTAAGAATATACATACCTAAATAATAAATTAATATTTTTTTCATTTTTACTATCTCGCCAAAGATATTTAGTATTGCGATCACGAAAATTTCCGATGTCGAGATTTTGATGTTTTTATACGTTTTGAAGGTTCCTGAATCGTTTTCACTAAGTTTGAGAAAAATGCCTGTCGGTCTGTGTGTGCGTGTGTATGTATGTATCCAAGATTACGCAAAAACGGTTTGAGCTGAATGATGAAATTTGGTACATGGGCATTATTTAAAATGCATAGTTTTCTATCAACTTTTGAGAAATGTAACTACACCGGAAGAGGGTAATTACCTACAACGTTTTGATTTTTTTCTTCTAAAGTGACCGTAAAAATAAAGATATGTTTGTTAATTTTTCACATTAAAAATTGTATAAAACTGCTATATATAGAATTTCAGCTTGATTGAATTTCTGAAAGTACCAGAATTAATTTTTTAACACTGCAAATCTCACGCGCCAACACGTGACAAAGAGCCAAACATGCCCTGGTTTAATAAATATTATTTATTAATTTTAATTTATAATTTAATTAATTTAATTTAATTTAAATTAATATATGTTATTTAAACCAATTCAAATTTGCGAGATAGTCGAGTGGAGACACTCCAGATTTTTATATTTTAATATTTAATAATAAGATAAAAGAATTGTTTGTAATCAATTTTTGATTTATAAAATTGGCTACAATTTTCCTAACTAAAAAAAAAAACAAAAACAAAAAAAAAAACAAAACAAAATGAATTTCGCCCCGCGGCTTCCGCGACCGGATGCACTCAAATGGACCGTAGCCAATCTTCTTTGCGTGATTCTACTATCCGATGGTCCAGAACATCATCAACAGACTCAATTTTTGAATTCTTATTACTCTACCTTGTAAAGATTCACAGGAAGACATTAATCTTTATTTATTTATTTATTTATTATTTTTTTTTAAAGCTAGAAACCTTTTGATATAGATTATATATCTAAAAGAGGAATTAAAAAAAAATAATAATAAATAATAATAATAAGGCAGGAGGAAAAAAAACGTTTTTTTTTCCTCTGACGGAAAATTCATTCTGTTCAATGAACAAAAATTAATAGATTGAAAAATGTTTAAGATTGATCTTTGAAATAATAAATTTCCTACTTTCTCTCTCTCTACTGATATCTTCTTAAATAATAAAAATAAAATTTACGTGATTATATTTCAATATTTTTATATTATATTATTTTAGATTTTTCTAATTAAATATATTAAATAAATAAATAAATAAATAAATTTTATTTTTTTTTTTGTCTTATCTAGCTCAGTGATTCTCAACCTTTTTTTTTTACCGCGGAACACTTTTAACGGTTTAAAAATTTGGCGGCACACAAAGAATAAGATAAGTGTAAAAGTTTACCATGGTCCCAAAAACGATTTACTTTTTTTTTAGAACCAAATTGAAAACATTTAGAAAAAAAGTTTAAGAGCGTCGTAATCTCGCGGCACATTTTGAAAATTTCGCGGCCCACTAAAATGCTGCGGCACAGTGGTTGAGAATCACTGATCTAGCTAATGACTATCGATAGATATCCAATTCAAATTTATTTCTTTTAAAAGCATTTTTGATTTTAACTCAGTAAAATAATATTAAAAAAATAAAATATTATATAAATTAATTTGAAAACTCTTGATTTAATTAAATAGTATTGAAGATATATAAAATTTGTTTCATACATTTAAAATTTTAAATTTTCAATATTAAAAGGATTGAACCTTAAACTAGAAAAACAAAATATGTATTTAAGTAAGTAACATAATGTTTATAAATGTTTGTAAAAAATTAATTAATTAATTATTATTTGCATATATTATAAGTAAATACTTTCACGTTACTTTTTTAATTATTTATATTTTATTAACTCTTAATGCATAAAATATAACATGATTTACTATAATTTCATGGTATTTTAAATTTATAAGAGATAATTTTAACCCACCATTGATTGTTATACGGTATATATACAAAAAAACTTTCTCTGAATATTATATTTATAAAATAATATTAGTAAAGACTGAAATATCGGAAATTTTCATATTTAAAAATAAGAAATCCGATCACCAATTTAACTATAATATTATCCCAATTTTTTAAATATTCTTAATAATTCTTATAGATAAATAATAATAAAAAAAATCTGGAGTGTCTCCACTCGACTATCTCGCAAATTTGAATTAAATAACATATATTAATTTAAATTAATTTAAATTAAATTAAATTAATTAAATTATAAATTAAAATTAATAAATAATATTTATTAAACCAGCGCATGCTCTATGTTGATGGCACCACTTCACGTGATGGCGCGTGAGATTTGCAATATTAAAAAATTAATTCTGGTACTTTTAGAGATTCAATCAAGCTGAAATTCTATATATAGTAGTTTTATACAATTATTAATCATGTGAAAAATTATCAAACATATATCTTTATTTTTACGGTCACTTTAGAAGAAAAAAAATCAAAACGTTGTAGATAATGACCTTACATTTCTCAAAAGTTGATAGAAAACTAGGAATTTTGAATAATGTCCATGTAGCAAATTTCATCATTCTAGCTCAAACCGTTATTGCGTAATCTTGTCTACACACACACATACACACACACACACACAGACATTTTTCTCAACCTTAGTGAAAATGATTCAGGAACCTTCTAAACGTATAAAATCATCAAAATCTCAACATCGAAAATTTTCGTGATCGCAATACTATCTCTGGCGAGATAGTAAAAAAAATGAAATCATTCTCCTGTCGTTTGGACGGATTTCAAAAACATTAAAAAAAAATACAATTATATATGTGTATACTATGAAATAATGATGTAATCTATTTCTTTGATAAATTTAAAAGTGACTGATGATAGAAATATTCGATTCAATAATCTGATAAAATAAATAATAAACATTTCAATTTTATATACCCATTCAACACTTAAAAGTCTACTAGTAAATTAATTGCAAAAAACAAATAGTTATATATATTTAATATATTGTATATACGTGGGTTTGTTTAAAAGAAAAGGTGAATTTTGAATATTATTTCGAAAAGTATTTATTTCTTCATCAATATCCATTTTGTCCCCTTCAAAGTAATTCCCCTCAGATAGAATGCCATAATATGCCAGCGATTCTTTCAAACGTCGAAGCACTTCTAAAATGCACTTTTCAGTATGACCATAAGCTCGTTCTTCGATTCCGACTTTATCTTATCAATTGTGGCAAAACGCTTTTCTTTCATTGGACTCCTCGTTTTTGGGAATAGGAAAAAGTCGCAGAACACACAAAAACGTGACAAACATTCTCAGTTGTCAAAAACAAACTACTAATCCAAAATGGCTGATAATGTCAACATCTGAGAAACATATGCGTACCAACATAACAAAAAAAATCAATAATCGAATGTACACAGCCAGCGAAAATACAAAATTCACCTTTTCTTTTGAACATACCTCGTGAGTATGTGTATATATAATTGTTATTATTTAATTAATACATAAATTTAATTATTTTACTACTACTTTTAATAATAATTAATAAAATGTAAAAAAATATACCAATAATTAATAAAATAATTTAAATAAAATTTTTCCACATACTAAATATTTTTATTTTGATAATTATAATGAAAACCAAAAATATTGAGTGTAAAATAGATTTAAATTAAAGAATATAAAAAAAAAAACGACAAATGAATAATAAATAATAAAAGATTTTAAAATTTATTATAAACTTAATGATTCTAATTACTAGTATAATAATTTATAATTTTGATTTTGTTTTTTGTTTTTTATTTCGATTTAAATGTAAAATTCTATCTTTAGATGTGTCTTATGAATTCTCAACAGGTAGGCCCTTGAATACGCATGCGCGTTAAACCTTTACTCTGCGCTCTTTCATAGCAGGTAAACAGTATTCAGTCGGCAGCCGGTGAATTCACAACTCTCATGTTTTTATACATAAAAAACTACAATAATCTATTTCTCTTTCTGTGTTAAGTGTCTCTTTTAGTGTTTTTATGTGCATATATGATTGTGAATTATAAAATTAAACTCTGGTTATTTAATTAAAAAAAAAAAAAATTATTACAATTATTATTACCATCATTGTGGATGTAATTGACAAATAACATTATTATCCAACGGATTTCTATCCAAAGGTAAGTGTCAAAAAAATTAAAACTTTAATTTTTTTATATTAAGAATATTATTAATAAATAAAAGAACAAAAATAATTTAAAATTTTTTATATAATTTAAAAATTTATATATATATATATATCTATATAATTTAAATAATTCAAATATAGTCTTCTGCTTCTTTACTCATACCTCCATAGTTTTGCAGGTGATTATGTAGTAAAATAAAAAAAAATAATAAAATTGGGAGAAAAAAAAATTTAAATTTCTTTTAATTTGCTTTAAAATGAAAGTAATTGATTTCAATGACAATAAAAATTTAATGTAGAATTTGCATTTCCCTTCATCCCTTCTCATCTACAATCTGAGAACACGTGTCGATTATATATAACTTCAATATATATATATATATATATATATATATATATATATATATTTGTTTCATAATTATTGTTTACAACAACTTTTAAATTAATTACCATGAAGTATGTGATTGTTTAAGTTGTTTTAATACCCTTTAAAGCCCTTTTACATCTCTCTCTCTCTCTCTCTGTCTGTATCGCATACTATAAATATCAGCGGTCGGGGAACTTTTTTAATCATTACTCCAAAATATTTTTGTGTAAGTTGATATTACCCCCAAAAAAAAACGAAATCGCCTCTTTTTAGCATCTTTCCTATTATAGCCCCCCATGATAATTTTAAAAAGAAAACAATAACTAAAAATTTATCTTTTAAAAATACTAACAGGTTTATAAAAAAGCAAATTAAAAAATATATACATTTTGCTCACAAAAGTTTCATTTTTACCCCATTTGGAGTAATTTACTCCGGTTCCCCGACCGCTGACATATATATACAGTGAATTTTCAATTGATTGGATTTTTAGTTTAAAAATAATTATAATCTAAATAAAAAATTTAATAAAAGACAGGGGATTACATTGACAAAATAAATAAATAAATAAATATGTTTTCATATAATGAATTATAAATTTGAATGTGCAGAATGTTATTAATATGCCAATAGTATTCAAATAATTGATGCTATTCTCTGCCACTCTAATTATCTTAAAATTTATTTATTATATACTCAATGGTATTTTTTATTAATTGATTGATCTACAAGTGATAATATTATATGTATTATCTTTCCCCCTCCGCCCTCGACACTAGAAAAGTGATAATGTTCTTTGAATGTCTATTATAAAATACTTTTATGTATTAAACTTAAAAAAAAACTTTTAAACTACCAATATTGAATAAATTTTTTTTATTCACACAAGTAATATTATAATATATATAATATACATAAGAAACAATGTTCTATTTATCTATTTTTTAAGAGTCTGAATTAATAAATGAATATAATAATAGAATCAATTTTTTTTTAATTTCTAAAAATATACTCTACTAAATTGAAAATTAAGAGAAATTACAATTTAATTTAAAACATTATTCTATATGAATTCATTATATTAGATAATTCTATATTTAAAAAAAAGTGCTAATATCATAGTTGAAATGAGGTAAAGGAGAAAAAAATAAAATAATAAAACAAAATAAATAATTTTTTTTTAATTTTATTAATAATTTGAATATTATTATTTAATAAAAATAATTAAATTTATCAAATTAAAAAAAAAATAAAATAAACAAAAAAATAATAATAAAAATATTTAGATAAGTATATCATTTTTTTTATTAATAAAGAATTTGATTAGTTTATCTTTTACTCTTAGAATTAAATAAATGAATTTATTTATATATAAAAAAATAAGCCGGAAATGATTGGGATCTTTTATTCATTTATTCATTTAATACAAAATATTTTATACGAATTTAATATATATATATATATATATTTAAAAAAAAATCAAAGAAAATAAGATAAAGGGATTTGTCAGAATTTTTGATAAGAGACATTGAAATCTATTTAATGGATATAAATCCAAATGGAATGCAGTATGCATATATATATATCTGGTTTGGTATCCTGTATATATATATATATATATATATATAAGTGTGTGTGTGTGTGTGTGTGTCGGGTATCGCAGCGTGTCAAAGACGTTGCCTCGAGTCGATGAACCTGCAGGCGGCGCAAAGGAGAGAGAGAAAGAGAAGTGAAGGCAAGGAGGCAGCAGATACAGCCACAGCCACAGAGCCAAAGAGAGCTGCTACAAGCCCTCACGTTTTCAACTTGGCTCAATGGTCATTCGAATACAATTCCTAAATCCCAATGATGATCAATCAACACCAACACCTACACAATTTAATCAATCAATATATATATATATATAAAACAATACAAATTCATTCAGAACAAAAACAAAACAAAAAAAAAACCAACAAATCAACACAAATAATTGAGTATAAAAATAAAAAACATTCAATTTACTCTCATTTTTATCACAATAGGTTTTTATTTTAATTTTATTTAAGTTTATTTTTCAATTTAACGTTAAAAAAAATACAAATTCTTTTTTTTTTGTTTATTTAAACTTTTATATTTTTTTTACATGATCTAATTAATATATATAATTCTTATATTAGGTATAATCTAAAAATTAAATATATTATAAGACAGGGTCGGCAACCAGGTGTCCGCGAAGTCATTTTCAAGTGCCCGCATTCAAATGTTTTTGCGATCAGGCCCTTAAACATTTCTTTGGTTCTTAAAAAAAAGGGTAAAATGTTTTTGCAATCAGGGTCTTAAACATTTCGATTTTTCAATATGGCTCTAAGTATCACCAAATGTGCCCTCCCCTGTTATATTATTTCAAAAATGTGCCCGATTATTGAATATATTGAATTTATAAGATAAATAAAATATATTTTTTAATTCTCTATCAAAATAATAATAAAAAAATTAAAATTAAATTAAAAATTATAAAACAAAACTATTAAATTTAAAATTGTGTAATAATTGTGTTAATTATACATATGATTCATTTCATTTCATCTAGGTCTCGATAAATACTATTATTTATTTAAGTATAATATAAAATGTTTTTATTTATTATATAATTAATGATTTCATCTCTGTTCAAATTGAATGTAGTATATAGAAAAACAAATTTTAGATTTTCTCTGCTCTTGGAATTCTTTTATCTTTATCAATGATGATTGGTAATTATTTTAATTTATTAATCAGGATGTATTGTACTTGTGATTATATGAAAATTTAAAAAGAATATGTTTTAAAAATATACAACAAATAGGAACCATTTTAATTGAATGCTTTTATATTATAATCATGCAAGGGAATTTTTGAATTTTCTTTAAATACTTAAAAAAAAAACGGATAAGTAATAAAATTAAATTTTTAAATTTACATTTATCTCTCTAACGTTTATCAAAACACATTATTTTAAAAGATAAATCTTTTGAAATGATATACCTACACTCAATAAATAAAATTTTACATTTTTAATATTTATAAATCATCACTTTAGCAGCAAATAAAAATTAAAAAAATATAAGAATGAATAAGCTGGAGTGTCTCCACTCGACTATCTCGCAATTTGAATTGGATTAAATAACATAATATATTATATTTAAATTAAATTTAATTAATTATAAATTATAAATAATAAATATTAAACCAGCGCATGTTTGGCTTTTTATTGATGGCACCATGGCACGTGTTGGCGCGTGAGATTTGCAGTATTAAAAAATTAATTCTGGTACTTTCAGCGAATCAATCAAGCTGAAATTCTATATATAGCAGTTTTATACAATTATTAATCATGTGAAAAATTATCAAACATATATTTTTATTTTTACGGTCACTTTAGAGGAAAAAAAATCAAAACGTTGTAGGTAATGACCTTCTTCCGAATCAGCTACATTTCTCAAAAGTTGATCGAAAACTACAAATTTTGAATATGTACCCATGTACCAAATTTCATTATTCTAGCTCAAACCGTTTTTGAGTAATCTTGTCTACATACATACACACACACACACACACACATGAAAAATGATTCAGGAACCTTCAAAACGTATAAAAACATAAAAATCTCAACATCGAAAATTTTCGTGATCGCAATACTATCTCTTACGAGATAGTAAAAATGCTACAAACTACTTACTTACTATTTTTACTATATTTTTTTTTTTAACTATTATTTTTTTTTCATTATTAGGCCAGAAATAGAAATATTAACCTCAGTTTCATCATCATCATCATTAGTAAATTATATCATTACAAATTATATATATATATATATAGATTGCAATTATCCAATAAATAATCAGAAGCAACGGTATAAAATTAGATATTATTAATTTGATAAATAATTAAATAATACTAATTAATAAAACTAGTTTAGTTTAAATTATTATCATTTTAAATTAATCCTAATATTATACTTAATATACACAGACTCCTCGGAAAGGCTTTATTAAATTTGCAATCAACGCTTTGTTCTTGAAGATGTAGGAAAAGGGCAGCATTACAATCCAATTTTGTGATGTGTTTTGATTCAATTGAAAGAGTAGATTTGAATTTATTCAGATTTTTATTTTTCGAAAAAACAGTAAAGTGTGAATTTTAAAACAAAAGATTGATACACGTAACCTGTGATTATTAATCGTTATTCTTTCTTCTTTTATACAACTTATTATGCTTAACAGGAAAGAAGGAATTGAAATAAAGAAAAATATCATGAAAAAAGATATCAAGTAATTAATTGGAACCAAAATTCGATTATTTTAGATTAAATTCTATTAGTTTTATCACACACTTTATTACTAATTCTTTATCACTTGAAATAATTCATTTTTTCTTGAGAAAAAAAACAAACCCTTGTAAGTTATAATTCATTTATTATTATTTAAGTCCGCGAGATTATGAGGCTCTTAAACATTTCCGAATTTTTTTTCAATTTGGTTCTAAAAAAAAGGTAAAACGTTTTTGGGGTACTAGACTCTTAAACATTTCCTACTTTCAAAATTTTTTCAATATGGTTCTAAAAAAACAAAAAAATGTAAACCGCTTTTGGGACCACTTTTTTCAATATAGTAAACTTTTACACTTATTTTTTTCTTTGTGTGCCGCGGTAAAAAATTGAGAATCACTGATTTAAGTTTTCACATTTACTTTTAACTGTCCCAAGATGAGCCACTAGATAGGGAGGGGGTAGTATATCATGAGATAAGTTTATTAAATAAAGATTTTATTAAAAATTTAAGATATGAGATTGGAAATTATTTAAGATTATACACGTATCATAATACTTCATCAATATAAAGATACTCTCGCCTATTATTATTATTATTATTAATTAATAATATTAATAAATAAAATGTAATATTGCTATTTTCATAAGTCACAAGAGACAGAAACAATTGTTTTTTGTTTTTTTTTAAATAAACTATCATTATTTCTACGATATTTATTACAACTAATAATTATTTTTACTTTGTCACTTTCACTTAATTATTATATTACTAATTAGAATTTTAAAAAAAATAATAATATTTTTATTTAATTTATTTCACTTTTTAAATAATTTCACAGAGCATCTATTAAAAAATCATTTTTATTCAGATTTAATATATTTATAATATTATATACCATATAAGTATAAATATAATATAATTATATAAAATAATTAATAAATTTCAATAAAATTTTCTTAGAAAAAATTACTTTTGTTTTTATATTATTATAATTATTTCATCTTTTATTATTATAACACAATGATAGATAATTTATTTCTTATACAATTACAATTTTTCACATAATCTGAGTGAGATCATTAATCAATTATATATATATAGTAGATATATAACTACATAGTACGAGTATACTTTTTTGATCAATGGATTATTTAAGTAAATATTTGATAGAATAAATAAAATAAATTACTTTATTCTTTACAATTTATGATATATTGTTTAATAGTTTTTTTTTTTTTTTTATAAAAGAAAAATAGAATATTTGAATGTGAAAGAAAGGTGGGGCAGTGCATTTGGGTGGAGTCCAACAAATACGGGTGCAGAAAAATCATTTATTCATTGTCTATAGAAAGAAATTTAAAATCAATTATTGTACGAGTATACTTATATCATAAATAAATCCTATATAACATAAGTAATTATATTATTTATATTATAGATTAATAACTAAACTGAAAACAGTTAAAAACAAAAGTTAGTCATGTGATATTCTTTTTTCTTTTTAAATCCCTTTCTCTCTCTCTTTCTCTTTCATTTAAATCATTCTGAAGAATTGTATTAGCAAAATTGAAATATATACTTAAAATAAAAATATACTTGTTGATTCAAGAGGTAGGTGACATTTTGGTAATTGTATACAAACCGGGAAGCTTCAGGGATTTGGATGAAACTTTGCCAGAGGATTCCTTTTTTAATTCCAAATAAAAAACTTTCCTTTTGCAATATTTCTCTGTCTCTTCCAGTTTAAAAGTAAAGTATATCCAAATCGATCTGAACTCCCCCCCCCCCCCAAGAAAATTAGTGAAGCCCTCTGCTGGCCAAATGAATGAAACATGGCAACTAAATAAAATGTTAATGGATTTATATAGAAACCTTAATAATTTTTATCTCGTAAACTAGAAGAGATCGAGAAATATTGTATGAGGAAAGTTTTTTTTTTTGGAATTAAAAAAGGAATCCTCTGGCAAAGTTTCATCCAAATCCCTGAAGCTTCCTGGTTTCTAAACAATTACCAAAATGTCATCTACCTCTTGAATCAACAAGTATATTTTTATTTTAAGTATATATTTCAATTTTGACAATACAACTCTTCAAAATGGTATTTGATTTGATTTAAATGAAAGAGAAAGAGAGAGAGAGAAAGGGATTAATTAAGGAATCCACTGGCAAATCCCTAAAGCTTCCAGGTTTGTACACATTTTTGGTTGTCTTGACTAGTTTAATGCCATTTTCTGAATGATCTTTCTATTCTTTCAAAAGTTCCTCTACTACAATAAATTGTCATTTGTTATCATTGATCATTATATCAATTATAAAGATAATAATTATTTCAAATTATTTTTATTTATTTATTATTTCTACTGTTTAATGGTATATGCCATATTTTGAAGAAAAAAGGAAAAAATAATTGACAAATAAGGTCAGTCGATAGAGGTATGTACCAAATACATTCAATCGGTAACTCAAACTGTACACACACATAAATTTGTTATTATATTATTAAATCCAAATTACAGCTGCATAAATAAAATACTTAAGTATTTTGATACAAATAATATTGAAATTATTATAATATAAGAAGAATAAAAAATAATTTTCATTGTTTTATTATTCTCTTTGGAACGTTTTGTAAGACATTGATATGATAAGTAATATGAAATACACAATCTATACGTATATGTATATGTAAGATGTGTAAGTGTATGTGTGTATAGTATGTGAAACAGTTAGGTATATAGGGATTGAAAGTAAGTGAAAAGTCATGTTATTATTTGATTCTTTCTTACAAAATATTACAAGGCTTTTCCTAATTTTATAGACAATTGCATCTGTATTTATATAAAAAATAAATAAATAAATAAAAATCCAAATGATATTCGAATTATACTGAATTATGTCACCGATTCGATTACTGATTTTTTACAAAAAAAAAAAAAAAACAATATTTTTACTTAAGTGGGCTATCTCTTTTTTTTAATTTCCGTAAAAAATAAACACGTAATTCTTTTGATCAAAAATTGTATTAAAAAAAGTAATCATTGTATTTTATTGATTAATTTTATATATTGTATATAAATATACATATATATAAATACTTTTAAGTATAGGTAGACAATGAGAATATCGAGGGAATGATAAAATAATATTTTTAAACTATTAAAATAATTTTAGATTAAAATTTATTAATTTGTTTTTTTATTAAAATTTAAAAAATAACAATTTACCAATTCATTTACTTACCATATAAATAAAATTTAAAATTTAATAAAATATAATTGATATTCTACTCGTTTTTTTTAATTACATAAACACTAGTTAATATTTTTCATCATTCGAGTTTTTTATTATTATTATTATAATTATTATTATTTGAAAATTGTTGCAATTTTATTATATATAGTATAAAAATGGCAAATGAATATTGTAAAAATGTGAAAAAGAGTACTTATTACTGAATAGATTGATATTATTACAGATATATAGATATAAATCATCAGCATCATAGAAATATAAAAATATATTTTGATCAAAATTTTTTTTATAAGTTTTAGATTAAAATGAAAATCAATAAAATTATTATTATTAATTTATATATAATTA
Organism: Labia minor; assembly: GCA_963082975.1. NCBI lineage: Eukaryota > Metazoa > Arthropoda > Insecta > Dermaptera > Spongiphoridae > Labia > Labia minor. The sequence continues at coordinate 88,774,169 of OY720345.1, forward strand.
TTATATAATGTTTATATAATTTAAGAGTTTATATATATTTAAATATCTTCATAAAAAAAACATTATAATAAAGAATTATATAATTATATAAGGAAATGTATTTATTTTTGGTAACCAATTAATTTCATGGGAATCAAAAAAAAAATAATAATATAAATGATTTCTTTCAATTAAGACATACCTTTTTGAATAATTAATTATTTTATTTAATAAGAAATAATATTATACCTATTTACTTAATAGATATGCATAATATACAATAGTTTATGTATGTGTAAATAGATATAATAGATATTATAATATTATTAATTCTCAAATACCTAATTGGTTTAGTTATATAATCTGTATCTAATTCTGTGTAAGTATAAGTGTAATGACTATTTACAATGAAAAACAAAAACAAATAATAATCATGTTATATATTCGAGTGTTTTTCAAAATATTCTTCGAAAAGTGTAAGTGTAAAGCACTCACTTGATATTTTTCATATTTATTTTTATACAATTTTATTTTATTTTAAGCAGAAAATAATAATAACAATGACAATTCTTAGTTATTCAAAAATATAAAATATTTATTTGAGTCACTATACTTTCTAATGAATAAATAATTAAATAATTGCAAATTTCAAACAACTTAATTATTAATTAAATACTTATACTATATATGTATAATAAATATAATAATAATAATAATAATAATAATAATAATAAATATATTTATGGCCGAAAAGTCACTAATTCATTTTAAAATTAAATAATATTTTTTTTCTTCTCAATATTTATTTATTTTTTACTAAACAGATAAAAACACACTTTTTATTGTATTTTGAAAATATCGTAAGATGGTCTTATCCAGTCTAAGTACGGGCCATTCAAAGCATTTTTGTTTTTTGATAAAATTCATTTTTATTATTCAAAATAGTTGCCTACCGACTATTAGAGATCTTTCCGATCTATTTTTATAATACGATTTTTTTTGCCTTAATATAGGCCTCAAATTATACTTAATTTAGTTGAATTTCTTCTTTGTGTACATAGTCACTGGGGGTCAGATCTGGGGAGTAAGGTGGATGAATAACCAATTAATAGCCACGTTCATCCTATTTCATTGTTTTGAAAAATACGAAACGTTTTTGTATGAAAAATGTTATATCTCTCAAAGTGTTTGCTTAATTGTTTGTTAAAATTTTAATATATATAACATTTAAAGATTAATTTGAAATTTTTTAGTTTAGTTTTTCCCAAATAAATGTTGGGATGAATATTCATATTTATTAATTGGTATTCATATATTATGAATAAAAAATAAATGAAGGATGATTGATTAATAAGTGGCTAAGTGACACCAATGGCCTACTATTCTAAATTTCTCAATAGTAACAACGATAATATAAGCGAAATTGAATATAAAAATAATATTTAGAAAAACTTACAAATGATTTATAATAAAACAAGAAATGTAAAAGAGAAAAAAACAAAACAACAACAACATATCTCTAGATTAATTGATAAAAATCTCTTTACCAGATTTATTAAACATTTTTAAACTTTTTGCATTTCATGAATAAATCGATCTTAGATCTTAATCCTAATTTTAATTAAGTTATAAATCAAATCATCTAAAATAAAAATCAATAAATAAACCTTGATAAATTGTGAATTTATATATTTTATTTTAATTATTTATTTTATCTTTAATGATCAAGAATTCATTATCACAAATTATTGGTTCATGGTATTGGATTGTGGATGGTGGTAATTAATTATTATGAGGTTATTATTATTATCATTTTTCAGTCAAGAAAAATAATAATAATTATAATTATGCATATTCATATAAAAAAAAAAATATATATATATATATTATATTTTATACTAATATATAAATATTTTCAAATTGAATAATAAGTATTATAAAATTAAATTAATATTTTTTATATAATTTTATCATAAATCATCCTATTGGCTGTTTATATATATTATAAAAGATCTAATTTCGAACAACTCGTCCCGAATGTAGGCGAATGAAGGTTAGAAAATAAAAAGGGCGGAGACACTGGCATTGTTCCTAGAACAATTGACTACTCACTGAAACCATTTATTATTTATTATACTTAAAAATAAATAAAAAAAAAAATCTCCCAACTTCACATATGCTATAAGTATTATAAATCACATTTAATGATAATAGTTTAAGTAATTAAATATAATAAAAATAAATCGATTATATCAATTTCCCAAGGTGAATTAAAAGTTAATTTTCAGTAATGATAAAATTTTTAAAGTATGAGCATACGAGGTATGTTTTTACTTTCTCGCATACTTCGTATAAGGGAAGTATTGGAATCGTCAAAAATTTCGATTTCGAGATTTCGATAGGTCTTGACGTATTAGACCTCCCTGAGTCGGGGGGGGGGGGGAAATACCATTTTTCGAATTATGTCTGTGTGTGTGTATGTATGTATGTAAGTATGTATGTATGTATGTATGTATGTATGTATGTATGTATGTATGTAATGTCTGTGAGCAAATTTACTCAAAAACTAATCAAGCTAGGACTCCGAAATTTGGTACACCGATATTATTCACAGTTTGTAGATTTCTATCAAAATTTCGTCAAAATCGGTTAACCAGAAGTTATACTTTACCTACACTGGTTGCGTTTACCTTTCAAGTAAAGTACCAGTTTGCTTCGAGATATTTACTTCCTATTTTGTATATAGATTTAAAAATATGAAAAAAATTCAGATACCAAATTTCATCATGATCTGACTACCGGAAGTGACATTTTACCTATCCAAGTAGCGTTAGGTGTAAATTATGAATATATATAATAGTGTTAAACCATTTTACTTTATAATTTAAATTAATTAGTTTGTTTATTTTTATTGTTGTTAAAACATAATAATAATAACCTAATTACCTATTTATATGCGGGAAAGTCTAGGGGAGGACACTCCCGAATTTTTTAAGTAAGTACCGTTTTGGAATTAAAAAAAAGACGTGCAAAGATATCGCAATAATTGTATTTTTACATGAAAGCATGTACATTAATCTACTTTTCTCCATAATTTCCGTCAATTTTGAGGCATTTGTCATAACGTGGCACCAGTTTTTGAATAACCTCCTCATAAAATTCTGCAGCCTGACTTGTTAACCACTGTATCGCAGCTGTTTTGACTTCGCATTGATTGTCTCATTACGAGACAGAAATTCCAAAAGTATCTCTTCTAAATGGGGAGTAGGACATTTCTAATCTTTAAATCTAATCTTATATTTACAATCATTGTAAAATATTTATGAAATTGTCATATTTGCAGGTTATAGAAAAAATAGAAAAATCAATCTATTTCTCTTTATATTTATATATATCTAATATATTTATAGACAACATAATTTTTAATGATTATTATCTTGATTAAAATAATAACAGTTGTCAATGATTCAAGGTGGTTTTGGAAACATTATTAATATATTCTTTAGATTTTCTCTAGAAGTATATTTTTTTTTAAAGAAAATCAATTAATTTACATTTTCTGTCATTGAAAGGAGTATGCGGAGTGGGGGTGATGTTAAGAGAATATATAAGAAAATGTCTTTTTATTTTTATTTTTTAAAAATTTTTTTTTTCATGATATTATTTACACCACGAATCAAAATATAATAAAATTATAAAAGTTATTATAAAATGATTATTAAAAAGTTTTCTAACTTATTATATAATATATAATGATAATTTTTTACAAAACAGAAATCTTCATGGATTTGAATATAACTTTACCAGTGGATTCTTTTTTTAATTCCAATGAAACTATCCTTATACAATATTTCTCGGTCTCTTCTCGTTTACGAGATAAAAATTATTAAAGTTTGACAGATAAACTTGTTATGAATGAGCTGACATTTAATAATCTTTTATTGACTAATTCACTAATCATTCACTTATTTTCGGTTTTTTCGGTTCGGTTTGGATTTAGAAAAATTATTTAATTAATTAATTTTTTAATTTTCATATATCCAAACCGATCTGAATAAAAACAGAAAATTAGTGGTACCATCTGCTGGCTAAATTAATAAAACATGGTAGCTAAATAGAATAGCCATGGATTTATATGCAAATTTTAATAATTTTTATCACATAAACTAGAAAAGACCGAGAACAATTGCATAAGGAAAGTTTCTTTGGAATTAGAAAAGGAATCTACTGACAAAGTTTCATCCAAATCCCTGAAGCTTCTTGTTTTGTAAACAATTACTTATTTAATATAATATAAATTATTGTATTAATTTGGTAATTAAATAAATATATATATATATATATATATATATATATATAGAAAAAAAATATAAAATTAAAATTCAGTTGGTGATTAATAATATTAAAAGAAAATAGAAATTTTCATTAAATAGAGACTAGGTATAAACATAATATTTATTTATTTTAATATCATTAATGGTGGTAGGACTCTTCCTATATAATGGTTGTTGTTAATTATAAAATTGAAAAAAAATTTGATCTTTCTTCTATTTCATACTAAGTAGTATAATTTCAAACAAATAACTTATATTAACATATTAATTTATCTTTATCTTTTTTTTTATCTATTCAAACATTTTGTGACTTAAATTTTCACATTGAATTTTGTTTAATTTAAAAATTGAATTAAAAACAAATAAATAACTAAACACTACTAATAATCCATTTATAGATATTTAGATCGGGGACATATTAAATATGTAATGTACTTACTTTTTTTCAACCTTCTTTAATGATTTCCTTATTAACATTTTTTTTAATATATGATAATGTATATAATAATATTTTAGATTTTTATGATTTCCCCTAAATAAGATTTTTATATTAATAAAATTTAAATATTCTAATTTTTCTCTTTAATTTATTTATTATTATTGAAACATTTAATATATTTGATTGGCATTTTATATTCAATTAATATAGAAAGTTTTTATTTATTTTTTTTATTTTATTTGTGACATGAATGTGACGACACTATTATCTCTTTTACATTACCTATATAAATTAATATGAAAAACTTTTACTCATGTTTCAAATTTAAATGATGACCTACCTAATTGATCTAAAAAATTAAAAATATTTTATTTTTAATTTTTTTTTTATCTTATCCTTCTTTTTATTTTATTATTTTAATATAATAAAAAAAAAATAATAAAAAATGAACATAAATAATAAATAAATAAAATAACAAACTAAAAATTGGAAAATTCTGGATTCTCAAATAAAATCTTTTTTGTTTTGTTTTTTTTTTTTTAATTTTAAAAACAATAATCAAAATATCAAATAAATAAATAAATAAATAAAGATTAGTAAAAGTATACTCGCTATGACATAAATGACAACTCATTAAAATTTAATTAATAATCATTTGTGAGATATAAAGATCAATTAAAATTTTCTTTGCTCTAAAAATAATTTATTCGAAATTTCTTTTTTTTTTATGCAATTAGTTTAAATAAAAACAAAAAAATAAATAAATAAATAAATAAACAACAAAAAAAGTGTAATTTCCATTACGAACTAGATATTGAATCTCTCTCTCTTTTAAATGTTAATCTTTGAAGCAATTAAACTTGTTCTTAATCTTCTGATGAGTGAGAAAATAATTTCCTTTGATGACCATATTTGATGATTTTAAATGGAAGGAAGAGGAAAAAAAAACAACTCAACGTTGACAAACGATGACAAATACGATTTACTATTTGAGTAGTAACTACGGTTTGTTTGATAGATGTCAACTTTTCGAAAGTGTATCAAAATAAGAGAAAAGAGCGAGAGAGAGGGACAGAAAAAAAAGAAATTTTTAATCTGCATTTAAAATAGTTTTCGTGTTCTAATTGATTATCCAATAGAATTTTGTATACTTGTTGTCTGTTTGACATTAAATTTTAAGTTTAGAGTGTAGGAAGGAGTGAGAGGGATAAATTTTATTTAAGAATTAATAATTACCTATTAATCTTTAAAAGTATATCATATATCCCATAGGAAGAAAATTACAAAAATTTAAATTTTATAAATTAAACTAATTTTTACCGACCGATGAGTAAGAGAGATATTGTTTTCACACCAAATTTTACATGTGGAAATTTTTTTATATATCTCCACGAATTGGTTTTATCCTCGAGAAAATCATCTTCATTAGTTTTTTTTAATTTTAAATTATATGACGTCACCCAGCCCTTCATGACGTCACAGTCAGCGCCACCTTATATATTATAAATAAAATAAAATTAAAAATATTTATGTTCTATGCCTATCTGTATTTTATTGCATTAATAGATACATTTAAATTATTTGAAATTGTTTCTGTAGCTGGAAATTAATTTATCTTAAACCGTCGGTCGGTTCTGCGCCTGGCCACAGGTCAACTGATTTTATGTTGGTTTTGTTATTTGCCTATTAGATTAGTAAAGATTAGTTTAATTTATTAAATTTAAATTTTTGTAATATTCTTTCTATGTGATATATGATATACTTTTAATGATAAACGATTTATTTAAAAAATTAATAGGTAATTATTAATTCTTAAATAAAATTTATCCCTCTCACTCCTTCCTACACTTTCCAATGTGAACATTTTATATCTTCACAATTTCAATAATAATAATAAAAAAAAAATCAATTAAATATAAACCTACTTAAGATATTCAAATTAGATATTTATTTATTGTATTGTATTGTTTGTATGATTAATGATAATAATAATAATAAAATGGTATTGAAGAAATGATTATACTTAATACCGTTTATCGTTTATCTTGAAAATTTATGATAGTGTATATTAACTTTTATATTCTTAATAATAGTAATAATAATAATAATTAATAATAATGATGATAATGATAATAATAATAGACTAATATAAAAGTTTGCATATTTTATTGTATTATGATTTTTTTTTTTTTTTTGGATTGTGTTTTGCGTTGTTGTGTTGTTGTGTATGAATTTCATAGAATGAATATTATATTATCTTTAGACCTGGTTTTCTTCCCATAATGAATAATTAATATAATCCTTTGGTTCATTTGTAAAGCCCCACTAGACAGGTGGGCAGCTCTACACTTACCCCTTTCCCCTCATCTTCTCTACTACAATCCACCTTCCTCACTCCAGTGGCCCCTTCTTAGATTAATGAGCTCCCACGACATGTGTTAAAAAGAATAGGAGGGTCCCGAACAGCCTTCATTCACATTTTATTAACTGTATGTATGTATGTCTCTCTCTCTCTCTTAGAAAAGTCACGCTATGACGTCAAAAATATACTACAAAAAAATGAACATAATAACTTAATAACATTATATTAGATTTAATTCCAAATTTAAATGATTGATTTAATAAATAATTATAATTATATTCATAATATAAAGTATTAATAACTCATATACAAAAATTACTAATATTAAGGTGATCATTTTTTGAAAACACCAAATCAGGACGTTTTACCTTTTTTTTGAAAATTGAAAAAAATTTTGGAAAAAATTCGGAAATGTTCAAAAGCTTAGTCCAGAAAACGTTTGACCTTTTTTTTAAAAAGCAAATTGAAAAAAAGAACGAAATGTCCTAAATATTTCAAAAACGGGACAGATATCAAAAAGAAGGACAGTTAGGAGGACACTTACAAAAGAAGGACAGAGCTTACAAATAGAGGACAGTTGGACACCTTACTAATATATAAAAAAGTTATTATCCTTTTGACGGTTTGTATCTCATTGAAACTTAGGCTGGTCTTAGTTTACTAAATAGGAAGTTTGATTTTTAATAAATGACATTTATTTAAGATAATCTTCTAATTTTTTTTAAAAAAAATACTTATACTTCTATCTACTATTTAACAATCTTGATTTTAATTTTAACTTAAACTTAAGTTATTCTAAGAATATCCTTCCTTTTCAATCTCACTCTTTAATATTTATAATTTAATACTAAAACAAAATAAAATACAATTTTAATTATTTTTCAAATTTTCTTATTTATTTATTATCTTGATCGGGGGAATAGAACTTAAAGTTTATAACAAGATATGGTATGATAATTTTATACTAAAATATTAATAATTAATATATATAAATAAAAAATTAATCACAAACATAAGAAAATTGAATTAAATCAATGTTTACATATTTTTGATGATAAGATTTATTCCATTTTATTTTATTATATTAGTTACTTTGTATTATTCACACATCCATTTTTAAAAATTAAAAAAAAAAATAAATAAGAGATGACACAAAATGAACAATCAAGAGATAATATAAAATACTAGAATAAAAAATAAAACTATAGTAGTTTTAAAAATTTCCAATAAAATAAAATAAATAAAAAAAAATGAATGGGTTTATGTTTTAATGACCACTACAAGAAGACCATTAGAGCCATTTTTCATCATCTATATTATAAATTGTCTTCAAGACAATCAATTAATCTGGATAGATAAAAATATTTACTCTGGAATGTAAACAGTCACTAGATAGTTAAATAGATAAATAGATATGACAAATGTAATTCATAGCTCCAATAAGAGACTGTAATCTGGTTCTCATTGATTAAATCATAATTAAATAAATAATTAATCGTAATTATGAAAATAAATAAGTAAGTAACCTAATGGAGACTGTAAAGGGGTCATTTTGATTTAACGAATATTTAATCTTTGATAAAGATCAATTTCTAAGAAAAACACAGGATGAACATAGAAATTATTCTCATACTCATATTATTTAATGAATACCCTACCAAAATTAGAGTGAAAGAATACCAATAAAAAAAAAAGAAATATCAAAAAAAATAATAACAACAGTGATTAACCCTGAAAATACTTTTAATGCGAAAAAAAGAGAAAAATTAGTGGTTATCAAAAGAACCCATCAATCAGGCATTTCCTTTACAGCCAGTGAAGTCCAAAGTGTTTGCTAGACCTTTTCCTTAAACCCTCTATACTCCCCCCCATCAAGGTGCACTCTTTCTTAACATTTGTGTGATCCAAGAGCGGAAAGGGCTCGAAAGTTAATTGCTTTCCCACACTTAAAAAAAAAAACTCGTTTCTTATGACCAAATTGATAATTAAGATTTCAATGATAAAATGTATAGGTATAGAGATTTTTTTTTTATTAAATCTCTGTTTTTTTTAATTGTACTATCATGTAGATTATGTAGATTTAATTATTTTTTATTTATCTCTTACTTATTCCATCAAAACCAACTTTTTTCATGAGCAATCACCTTTTTTCCTCACTAACCAATCAATAAACATTACATTATATTATTTTATATAAATGTCAAATATAGATTTTTTCACTATTATGAATTTACTTTCCATATATATAATTATTATTATCCTTCAATATTCATCTTTATATATTTATATTTTTATATTATTTAAAAAAACAATATTAAATTTTCATTAATTTTTAAAGTCATAAACTACGAGTCATATTCAAATTTAATCTAATATAATACAACTACTAGTAAATTATTTATTACATTTTCTAGAGATTCTAGACAATAATAATATCGATAATAATATTTTAGTCATTTTTTATTGCCATCTTAAATTTAAATTCTTAACTAAATATGGAATATAATATCATATTATTTAATTGATTCTGCCACCACATTTTGAGTTTTATATTAATTTATGACATATAAAATATTTTAAAATATATAATCTATGATGTTCTTTATAGATTAGTTCAGTGATTCTCAACCACTGTGCCGCGAGATTACGAGGCTCTTAAACCTTTTTTTCTAAATTTGGTTCTAAAAAAAAGGTAAAACGTTTTTGGAACTAGGTTCTTAAACATTTCCGACTTTTTTTTTCTAAAAGGTAAAGCGTTTTTGGGACCACTTTTTTCAATATAGTAAACTTTTACACTTATCATTTTCTTTGAGTGCCGCCAAATTTTTAAACCGTTAATAGTGTGCCGCGGTAAAAAAAGGTTGAGATTCACTGGATTAGATAGTATTTAAAATTTTTTCAATAAATAGCCAATTAAAAAAAAAAAAAGATTTACAGTATAGAAAAATAATGATCTCTTACAAAACGACTAGATTAGATTTTTTTTTAATTAAGAAAATAATTTTTAATAGAACAATTTCATAATATTACTTTTAAGTATTTATAAAATAGTAAATTGATTAACTATTTAATTGACTACTACTTCTACTACTGCTACTACTACTACTAGTAGTATTACTTAACATTTTTCTTTTTTTTATCTATTTGGAAATAATATAGTAATAGTAGTAAGTATACTTTTAATACTATAATATCAGTTAATATATTAATTCATTATTTTCAATTAAAACTATTAACTACTAAAAAAATATCAAAAAAATATTGATTGGAGAAATTACATACTTTAATATATTAGTAAACTTGTTGTTCGGACCACCGCCTAAGGTGGTCATTACTATTAACGTTTTCTCTTTTTAAAATTAAAGATATATATATATATTAGCTGTAGGGGCCGCTTTAATTCAAAAAGTATAATTAAATAATAAATTGTAATTGATTTAATTTTTTTTTTTTTTTTTTTTTTTCGAAAAAAATATTTTTATTTATTCTTAATTAACCTTTTCTTTATATATTTTAAATATTTATTAAAATTAAATCATTTGATGATTCAATTTGTTTTCAATATACATAATATTGTCCTTGTTTATACTAACAATTTATTAGAAAGCATTATAAAAATTTAATAGTTTGTTTGTATTACTAGATTCATTAGTATATAGTAAATATTATACTTTGATTACATACAATCCTACATAAAAAAAAAAAAGATTTAGATTGATTTTTCTATAATGTTTATATATGATAATTAAGAAATTTAATATTTCATATATATTTTATAAATTAAATAATATAATAAAAATTACTTTCACTTTTGAGTATAATTTAATAATTAAAGATTTTTATGAAAACACACCTTGAATTTATTGAAAGATTAAAAAGATAAATGTATTCGGAAGAGATTTCTAATCTCATCATTATGTCAATTCCTCAAATGGAATTAATTTCTTTATATGGTTCTTAATATTATTTACATGTACATATATTAAAATACATATGTAATCTATGATAAATGTATTATAAATGGAAAAAACAATCTATATAATAAATAAATGTTTTTAATTATTTATTTTATTTTTTGTTTAATGGTTAAATATATATTATAATAGATACTTATCTTAAAATAAGATTAATTTACAATTATTTATTATAATAAGCAATTACACGCAAAATAATTCTTAATTTAAATCAAATGTCAAATTACAAAATAATATAATTGATAATATAATATGAAAGTAAAACACAAAATTCGATTTAAATTTAAATTCACATTTAAATGTCATAATAATCATTTATTTTTCTTTTAAATAATTAAAATATAATATTTAAGAATATTTCATATGTTATTGAAATTTATTTATTTATTTTTACCAGAGATAGTATTGCGATTACGAAAATTTTCGATGTTGAGATTTTGATGTTTTTATACGTTTTGAAGGTTCCTGAATCATTTTCCCTAAGGGGTGTGTATGTGTGTATATATGTAGACAAGATTACGCAAAAACGGTTTGAGCTAGAATGATGAAATTTGGTAAATGGGCATTATTCAAAATTCGTAGTTTTCTATCAACTTTTAAGAAATGTAGCTCATCCGGAAGTTGGTCATTACCTACAACGTTTTGATTTTTTTTTCCTCTAAAGTGACCGTAAAAACAAAGCTATATGTTTGATAGTTTTTCTCATGATTAAAAATTGTATAAAACTGCTATATATAGAATTTCTGTTTGATTGAATCGCTTAAAGTACCGGAATTAATTTTTTAACACTGCAAATCACGCGCCAACACGTGACGTGGTGCCATCAACAAGGAGCCAAACATGTGCTGATTTAATAAATATTATTTATTAATTTTATTTTATAATTAATTTAATTTAATTTAAATATAATATATTATGTTATTTAATCCAATTCAAATTTGCGAGATAGTCGATTGGAGACACTCCAGCTAACTTTTCAAAAAAACATGATAAACGTATATGATTCTAAAATGGAATGAATGAAATGATTTATAATTGAGTTTTTATACTACATACTCTCTAAATGTGAAAGAGAATACATTTTGTTGTAGTTGTTGTTGTTGTTGTTGTTGTTATACTAGTGAGTGAGATTCTCCATTTAATGGCCTCAATATTTAATTTGATATAAAACCTGTCATTTGGTTTTTCTGGTTAAAACATTTTCTATTTCATATTCTCGTTGTTGCAGAAAATTATAATCTATTTATGAAAGTGCTAACTCTCCATTGAAGAGCAATGGATAATAAGGAAGGGTGTCTATAAGATGAATAGGGGGGAAGGGGAAAGGGAGAGGGTTAAATTTGATCAGAGAAATTAACATGAACGCAAGTAGGCAAAGACTTTACTCTGATTAATGTCCAGAACGTAATGAAAATTTCACGTTCCACTTGGCACTTAATACCACCCACTCATAGATAAATAGATAAAGAGAGAGAAAGAATAAAAGAGTAAAAGAGTAAAAGGGGATGAGAGAGAATGAGGGATGAGTAGTTGGGAAGGAATAAGTGGGGGGATAGAAGAAGAAAAATGGAAAGCATATACTTCTACGCGTGCTTATTAACAGGAAGCCTACTCATTAAGACATCTTTTTCTGAGTAATTAATTTACTTTAATTATTATTATATGTTCTTTAAGATTTCACTTTGAAGTAAAATAATAATAATAAAAAAAAAAAAAAAATAATGATGATTTCTTCTCATCTTTATTATTAGTAGGTATTCTAATTTTTTTTTTCTACTTAATCAAATCTTTCTATTCGTACATATATATATATATATATATATATATATATATATATATATATATATATTAAGTAAATAAAGATGATGTTTAAAAAAAAAGAAGAAGAGAAAGAAATTTCATATTCGACATAGATTCATGAAATAAAATGAAAAATGGAAATTCCAAATTATAATTATACATAAATAATATAATAATTATTATTATTAAAAAAAAAACCAAACAAAAAGATGGGATAATTATTAAAAAAATTAGAAAATTATTTTAAATAAAGATTCAAATAAAATCTCATATATATACTCCTGTCCCTCGTTTTACACGGTACTTGTTTTTACACGATTTCGATTTTACACGGTTTATAAATTAACGGATTTCAAATAAGCTGGACTGTCACCACTCGACTATCTCGCAATTTGTATTGGATTAAATAATATATAATATTTTTAAATTAAATTTAATTAAATTATAAATTAATAATTAATAATTAAAATTAATAATATTTAATTAAATATTTTATTTTAATAATTATAGTTATATTTTATAATAAATAAAACTTATATTATATAATAATATCATATGTAGTTTATATTAATATATAATATTGAAAAAAATAAAAATTATTTAAAAAAGCACTTGAATATTAAAATTTATAAATATATATAAATATATAAATATATAAATTATATCTTTTTCTAATGAAAAAAAAATCCTTCAATTATTTTCTTTATCAATTGAATGATTAATAAATAAAAAGTAAATAATATTTAATAGCTATTATACACTTTTATTTATAAATGCTAAATGCAAACGGGCACAGCCAGAATAATTCGATGGTTTATTTTATTTCATTGAAAAGCGATAAGCAACTCACTCGGCCAATTCTTTGAAAAATACGAATATTCAAATAATCAAAGAAAAAGAATTTCATTTTTAGTATACATTGAACAGTGAATAAGAAAAGACGCCAAAATCGCTGAAATGAATGTTTTAACAGGTAATTAACAATTATTATCTTGTTTCTATCCACTAATAATCTCATTTTAATTATAAATATTAATTGATCATAGTTATTATTCGTTTAATAAACTTTCTCTATGAATATCTTTATTAATTATGATTATAATAACATTTTTCATATTCATAAACATTATAATATTATAAATACTTTATATTCTTCAATTACATATTACAAGGTGAATTACAAAGATGTGTATTTGATATTCTTTGAATAATGAAGAACAAACTAAAATAAAATAAGCTGGAGTGTCTCCACTCGACTCTCGCAAATTTGAATTAGATTAATTGACATATATATTATACTTAAATGAAATTTAATTAATTATAAATTATAAATTAATAAATAATATTTTTTTAATCAGCGCATGTTTGGCTCTTTGTTGATAGCACCACGTCACATGTTGGCGCGTGATTTGCAGTGTTAAAAAATTAATTTCGGTACTTTCAACGATTCAATTAAGCTGAAATTCTATATATAGCAGTTTTATACAATTTTTAATCATGTGAAAAATTATCAAACATATATCTTTATTTTTACGGTCACTTTAGAGGAAAAAAAATCAAAACGTGTACACCCCCCCACACACACACAGGCAGACATTTTTCTCAACCTTAGTGAATATGATTCAGGAACCTTCAAAACGTATAAAAACATCAAAATCTCAAAATCGAAAATTTTCGTGATCGCAATAGTGGCGAGATAGTAAAAAAGATGACTGATCATCTCTTTCTTCTAATCAAAAATATAAAATATTATTTTAAAAAAAAAGTGTAATAATAATAATAATAATATTTTATAATAATTTATCAAAAATATATCTTTATTTTTATTGTCACTTTAGAGAGAAAAAATCAAAACGTTGTAGGTAATGACCCTCTTGCGGTTGAGCTACTTTTCTCAAAAGTTGATAGAAAACTACGAATTTTGAATAATGCCCATGTATCAAATTTCATTATTCTAGTTTAAAACGTTTTTGCGTAATCTTGTCTACATACTCACACACACAGACATTTTTCTCAACCTTAGTGAAAGTGACACAGGAGCCTTCAAAACGTATAAAAAAATCAAAATCTCGACATCGAAAATTTTCGTGATCGCAATACTATCTCTAGCGGCTGCATACACGCATTTATATTCTTATATTTTTTTGTTCCTAATATAGAATGAATTAAATTCTGTATTATGCGTACTTACATATAATTACTACCTAATAAAATAATAAAAGAATTAAAATATGATTGAATTATCCGCATTTTAGTGTTTTTCGTTTTACACGGTTTTAGAAAATTTAAGATTTCGATTTACACGGTTTTGTTCGGAACCAATCTTCCGTGTAAATCGGGGGACAGGTAAATAATATACCTATATTTTAGTTTTCAAAATGTATTCTATCTATATAAAGGCTATCGCAAAATTTATCGAAGAAATTTATTAGAAATTAGATGGTTTTTATAGTAATTGAGAATGATAAATTTAAAATTACTTTTTTTAATTAATAGTCAAACTATTCAATCAATCATTGTCAAAAAATAAAATCAAAATTCATGAAATTTTGCTATCTTTGGGGCTTGATATTATCAACTTATCAATTATGATACAATCAAATTGCAAACAACGTTAAACAAATATAATTCAAATTGAAAATTTATCCTGAGTCTAAAGATTATGTATAAGATTTTGTGGAAAACTATTGAATAGAACAAATATTGGAGGAATTAGGGTTTTTTTTTCATTATTTTTTTAGACATAGTTATTATCAGTAGTGAAATTAAAAGGAAAGAAATGAAAGAATATTTACCTAAAAACTAATTAATTCATATTATTCACCATAAAAACAAAGACAACAAAATCAAAATTTAATTTTAAAATAATTAGGTAGATAAAGCCTAGTTTACACGGGCTTAGTACTTGTCATTAGTTCAGGGGTGGGCAAATACTTTTAAGCGCTGGCTTTTTGAACGCCCGCTGGCCCGTTGAAAAAGTTGGCTCTTATTTTGATTTTTCGTTCAATATGTCTCTTAAAAAAATAAAGATAATTTTTTTTTATTAGTGTTTTCGAAATATGGTCCTCCGGCCCGGAAGATATTTTGAAAATTTCATTTTCATAAAAGTATTTGTCCACCCCTAAACTAATGACAAGTACTAATCCCGTATAAACTAGGTTTAAGTGATGTTAATCAAATTAATAAAGAAAAAAATATGAAATTTTGACATTACATTATTATTTTATTAAATAAATATAAAAAGATTATTAATAATAATAATAATAATAATAATATTATTATTATAATTATAAAATTATCATAGAAAAATATTTCACGAAATGTTTTGTTTTTTTTTTAAATCATTTTATCATTTATTTATTTATTTATTTATTTTAAAAACAGGGAAGTCTTTATTAAATGGATAAGTACACACTCTTTACATGTAATTAGATGGTGATTCCCTACAATTGCCTTCCTAATTTAAAAGATTATCATCTTGCATTTGTCGTGGCATGATGCTTGCTGTCTGTCTAGTCTAGTAGAATGTGACTATTAGCATCATTATCTTGAATTACATGTTTCTTTTTCTTTTAAAAAAACATTAAAAAACAATTTTGTAGTGAAATAAGAAAAAAAAATGACATCAGTTAATACTAATGAGTAAAATCTTTTCCTTTCTATTATTTAATCATTCATTCATCTACTAGATAATGTGACATTTAAAAATATTCATGTATTCGTTGAAAATTAATAAACAAATTAATTGTAAAAATTTTATATTACAATATAATGTAGATAATTACAAAATTAATGTATTAAATGTTTTAAAATTATTTAAACGAATTAAAAATATATATAGTCATCATGACTAAATAATAATAATAATAATAATAAAATGTGAATATGATTTTAAAATTGATTTTAATACTTTTTATATTTTATAAAGTATTTTTTTTTCATCTATTATATTAGGTCTAATTTACTTAATTATTTCCACGAATAATTAAAGTATAAAATATTGAATTTACATTTTTCAAATTTATGAAAATTCTTTATAATTAACAAAAAGAAAAATAATAGATAAGTAAATCAGTAAATTAACAGATCTAGCTTTCTATGCTCTACAGAACTCGCAAGTTCTTTTCCGCAGTAACCACATTTCTCCAAGTATCCCTAAAAATAAATGCCATAAATGCTGCAAAGAATCTACTTTTCAAATACTCTAAATCTACTCTCATCTCCCAGGGTGATAAACCAGGGGTCGGCAAACTTTTTTTAGAAATGGGCCAAGTATACAAATTTTAACTATTCGCAAAATATTTGCAATTACAAAATATGTATTCATAATAACATGTATGTATAATATATATTTTGTACCTATATAAATTGCACGTATTAATAAATATATTGCTAAGTGATTAAATTTTGCATTAATATGATGAATGTATTTAATTTTTTTCTTTTTTTGGTTTTTTTGAGATATTATTTCATCATAATTGGGTACAAAGTTAGTACTTCCTATAATTAAAGTTGTTTGCTAATAGTCATCTGTTAATAATATTCTGTATTGCGATTTTGTACACTTCATTTTCGAAAATGTCTTTTCAAATTGGTATGTACTTCCAAATTCAGAAAAAAACCCTCGTATTTATGATTTTAATTGACCGTATTCATTCTCGGAAAGATATTCATTGAATTGTGTTAGATGTTTTTAGTGTGTCATCATTTTGCAGGGCAATTACTTCCAACTGAAGTTCTGACACAAGTTCGTCAATCGTACACTTAAATGGATTTTGAAATATGGAAATTTCTTTTGAATTTGGTTCAAGATTCGAAAAACGTTGTTCCAACCGTAGTTGGTTTTAGTTCGATAAATATATTCGCTGCAAATTTTGTTGGAAATGAGAATTTCGCTAGAGTTTGGAATTTTTTAAAACATGGAAAATGGTCAAATTCGTTTAATGTAATTATTTGTGTTTCGAACAATGAAAATTTTCGGCGATATGACTTTACGATAAAATACATTTCACATATGAGTAGTGCACGATATTTCACTGCAATTGTAAGTTGAATTCGTTAAGATAGCCACAATATCGGTAGCAAATGCTAATAATTTCCATAGCTATTCATTGTTCGATAGCCGTGGCTGTTCATAGTATTTTCGATTAAAAAAATTTCTATTACATTTCTGAGTTCGAAAAATTTTGATAAAACCTTTCCATTGCTGAGACATTGAATTTCTGTATGGTAGGGAAAATCAGGATATTTTATATTTCGTTTTCTAATAAAAATTCACGAAACTTGACAATGATCAAGAAATTGAGCACTACTTCAATAACACTTGACAAATTGAGGTGTTTCCCACAAAGAACTTGCTGGTGAATTATACAGTAAATTACCAAAGGTTTTGCTTCTTTGAAAGCCTTCAAAATTTGTCCAACTAATCCTTTTGCCGTTCCACACATATTTTTACCACCAACAGTAGTGACACATTTTAACTGATTCCATTTCAAATTTTTCTGTGTTAGCGTTTACTCAACTTCTTTGAAGATATCTTCGCCTCTACCTCTACCTCTACCTCTAAAAGTTAATTCTTCATTCACTTCAAACTCAGTATTAACACCTCGAATAAACATCTCATCTATTGGCCATTAATTAATTTAATTTTAATTTTTTAATGTAAAATGACAATATTTATCCGCGGGCCGAATTTGGCCCGGGGTCGGCCCCTATCATAGACCTCCTCACACTCATATAATAATAAATGTTTTATGTGATAATAATTTTTACTGCATGATAACAGGCGTTATCCGATTGTAACCTCGATTTAAATTCTTCTCGAATATTATTATCCTTTGTGATTACAGAACCTTTAAAATTTTCTACATTTTCACCGAACTTAAATTAACAGATATTAATGCAAAATAATTTTATCCTAAATACATAAATATATTTATTTAGATTTGATTTAGATTTCACATTGATCTATATCTATTCAAACAACATATTAATTTACAAAATAATATAATACAAATTAAGTTGAGTTGATATTTTGTTGATAATAATATATATATATATATATATATACTTATTATAATTAAAATATAATTAAAAAAATATCCATTATTTTGATAAATTAATATTATTAATAAATAATTAATTTAAAGAAATAATAATTAAATAATTTTTTTTATATTATACTTCTATTACTTATACTTAGGTTTAGTACATAAAATAAGTTTTTTATTTATTTATTTTTTTATAAAATATATTAATTTGTATGTAGGTATGTCCTATATATATTATATGGGGTGTACATATAATAAAAGAAAAGCAAATTTAATTTATATAAGTATTTATAGTACATATTAGAATAATAATAATTAATTTATTTGTTATTTTACGATTGATTTAAGAATATTTATTTTTATAATATTATATTTTATATTTATAAATACTTTTTAACTTGTATAATAGATAGAAAAAAAAATTATAATAAATTTGAATTATTTGTTTTCAAATGGGATTGAAAAATTGTCTAACTGCTAAACTACATATTTTTTTTTCAACTTTTTATTTTAAAGATTAAGATTGATTGGAAAGTGTAAATGAAAGAATGAATTCTCGATACTTATTTTCTAATTAATTATTTAATTAATTAATTGATTGATTGGAATTTATGTTTAAAAACTCATTTCTGATTAAGGTTAAATGAACAATTTAATTCGTTCAAGTAGAAAAAAAAGCCGCAGGTGTTTACACATTTATTAAGAATCCTTTTCTCTATATTTTTTCTTTTTCTTTCTCGCTTTTACTTTATATTAAAACTGAACTACCTAATTTATCACATATTTAGCACGCGACAATTTTAAATTAGTTTATTATAAAAATAAAAACCGCTTTCGCCACTACCAAGATTATAAATATCATTTCCTTTTATTTGAAAATTTTAAATTTTATAAACTTATACTCTTGTATATTTATCATTTAAAGTTTTAAAAATCATTTCATTTTATATTTTTTTGTATTATTATATTTTTTATTTTTTGGAATTATAATCTTTATATCATTATTTTTATTTTATTATTAATATCAAAATATGAATGTTGGATATTTAAATAAAAAAAGAAAAAGAAAAAGGAACATTTATTTAAAAAAAAAATAGAAAAAAAAATTTTAATGTTTTTTTTTTAGTAATATGATCTCATATGAAAGAGTCAGATGAGAGAACAAGATGAAAAAAGGTGGAACGAACAAGAGATACTAAAGAACTATTGAAACAAATCATTTTTATGTATCTATGTTGGTTGAATTGACATTTCTAGTAGTTCTTGAATAAAATTTTACAATTTGTCTAAGATCATTTTTATATATAAATAATTTTGCAAATCGAAATAGAAAAAGAAGAAGAAAAATATAAGTGTGTGGATTTTAATGATGAATGTGTGTGTGTGTGTGTGTGTATGATGACATTGAAATTTTATATAAAATAAGAAGAAAAAAAAACATGTTTAACAATTTTTGACGTGTTTCTTTTATCATTTTAACAAATAAATATCCAAATAATTAAAATTTCATTATTTTAACAAAAATTAATATTTAATCAAATTATATGCAAATGTTTTTATGAGATAATAGATAAATCAGAAACAATTCCAAAAGATAAAATGAGATGAAAGTTGGTTGAAAAAAAAACTTCATGTTTATTTAATATCTATCTCCAAAGAGATAATTTCAATAATTTTTTTTCTAATAAATTTGAAATTTAATTGAAAATAAAAAACTATGTTAATTTTGATATAATTATTTTATATATGAGTATTTAATAAAAAAATAGATGAAAAAATCTCTTTGTTTAAATCATTATATTAATACTTAAATAATATTATAATAATATTTACTTTTATATTAAATCTTTAATTTTTTGTTTTTTTAAAAAAAGACATCTAGAAATACAAAAAAATAAAAAAAGCATATTTCGGTAATAATAATTAATAATATTTTTGAAAATAAATATTATTTGATTTGACTAATAAATAGAAGTAATAAAGTAAGTATTTTATAAAGAAAAATCGATCTATATTGGTTTCAGTTTCCTGATCATCTTTGTTAGTTCTTTTCTTATTCAAAAAATAGTAATTTTAATTGAATTATGATAGAACATAAACCATATTAAATTTTTAATTAATATTGTATTAATTATTTTTTATATTTAAAATATTTGAAAATGTTTTAGTACTTTTTTTTAATTTAATTTCGAATTCAAATTACGAAATATATTTATCATTCCCCCTCTCAAAAAAAAAAAAAAAAAAAAACGAAAAATTATTTATGAAGTTAGTAACATTTATAAAATGATGTCCTTCTGATCTTGAAAATTGTCAACATATTTTATTTATTATATTAAAAGAAAAAAATTTCTTTAATTGGTATTCATTTAAAATATAAAGTGATAATTAAAGAATAATATATTTCAAATAAATTGTTGAATAAATTTGATTTAACATAATAATATTAAATTATATTATATTAAATAAAATGAAAACTTAGATAGAAATGGTGAATTGACTCATTAGAGTATAAGTTATTCAACCTAAATAATAATTCAATAATTTATATTATCTATTATCTATATATATAAAAGGCAATGTCTGTGTGTGTGTGTGTCTGTCAAATACTCAAAAACTACCCGTCCGATTACGGTGAAACTTTCAGGGATTGTTGTGGGCATCCCAGGGAAGGTTTTAGTGTAGTTAAATCCAAAATTAATTTATCCAAAATTAATTTAATTAGTAATATTTTGGTAAAAGTCTGTAGTTACACAAAACTATCGACAGATGGCGCTACATATAATTTTCCAAATTCAAATATTTTTAATTTAAATGTATATATGTGACGTCACAGTTACCGCCTTTTAGATATATATCTATTCTTAAAATAAAATTAAAAATATTTATATTATATTCATATATATGTAAAATAATAATTATATTATTTTAATATTCCTATAAGTTGGAATCACAATTTATTATTATTATGAATTATTTATAAGTAATTAATATTATTAATTGGTATTAATAAATAAATAATATTAATTATATTAACTTAATATTTCTAACTTTGTATTACAATAATGAGACGGAATTGTTGTGTGTTAAGGTTA
Organism: Labia minor; assembly: GCA_963082975.1. Lineage (NCBI taxonomy): Eukaryota > Metazoa > Arthropoda > Insecta > Dermaptera > Spongiphoridae > Labia > Labia minor. The sequence continues at coordinate 88,796,202 of OY720345.1, forward strand.
GGTAAATTAGATTTTATAAATTGAAAACCATTAGTTATACTCTTAAGTTATTTAGTTATTAACAAGATGTAAAATAATAATTATATTATTTTAATATTCCTATAAGTTGGTATCACAATTTATTATTATTATGAATTATTTATAAGTAATTAATATTATTAATGTAAAATAAAGAACAAACAGAAATAAGAAAATAAATTTTAATTAATATAATTTATAAAAAAAAATAATGTTCATAAACTTAGAATATTAATTATTTAATTAATTAAAATCTACTTAAATAAATGCAAAGAGCCACAAATATATTAGTAAATATATAAATAATAATATGAAATAGTCAATAAATCTTACTTATTATACGAGGAAAATTTGTTGTTGATTAAATTAAAATATATTTTCCAAGAAAACAAATATATATCTTATCTACTTATACTGATTGAAACAAAATTGATGAAAACCTTTTACATACAGACTTTCAACCAAATACTATGTATCACTCGGGGGTACAGGGGGCGGAGCCCCCGTCTAGGTGTGAAGAGCGCCTGGAAGGCGCTCGGAGCAGCTAGTATATAATATTTTATTTTATGATAAATTGATATTATTAAAAGTTTAGTATTAGTAACTTTGGTCGAAATAGTCTAAAAGTTATAGCTATTTTGAAAAATATAAAATTTGAATTTGAAATCTAATTGTAAATGTAATAATAATAACATATATAAATTTATAATATAGGAATCAAATATTTTATCTTTTAAATTTGAATATTTTTTTTCATCTTGAAATGGAAATCGTGTAATTTTAATTAATTTTAGGAAACAAATTTTTGATGTGTCATCTTTAGACAACTCATTTAAGAATCGTAATAAATAATTTAAAAAATTGTATAATTTTTAAAGTTTCAAAATTTGTTAAAGGGTTGACCAATAGCTCAGTATTAAAGTTGATTTTCTTATTTCTATTTTATTATAAAAAAAAAATATTTTTTTTTTTAATTTTATATCTTTAAATTTTGATTTATCTATTTTTTATTCTAAGATATTATTAAATAATAAATTAAAAAAAATAAATAAATATAGAATATCTAATAGTAATCATTATAATTATCATAATTTATACTAAATTCATTCTAATTATTATGGGTTCACATAAATATTTGTTGTTATTTTATTTATTTTCTATTATTTTGTTTTATGTAGTTGCTGACGTCATTTAAATTCAGAAAAAATTAACAAACATGATTTTCCTGAGACTGAAACCAATACAGATCGATTTTTCTTTATTTATATTATCTATAGTGTGCATTTCAAAAAAATCCTTTCAAAATGATTTCAAAATATATATAATTTTTCCCAGTATAATAAGATAAGATATATATATATATATATTCTCAACTCCCTTCCCCCAAAAAAAAATAATTTAGTTATGAATAAATAAATAAAACTTCTTTGAAAGAGAATTTTCTAAGAAATATTATTTATTCATAAAGATAAGAATCCAGGTATTTTATGGATGGAATATTTTAAAATGTTTGAAAAAAACATTCATAAATCATTATTTGATAAATAAATAAAAATCGAAATTAACCATCATTTAATTTACTTCACTAGTGACCCGATGAAGAGAGGGACGGAGGGACAGAGGGATTTTTAATATTCATAAATATTTTTATGTTTTTCCCAGAAAAATAATATTTGATTGCTTCATTCATATATCATATTATTTCTTAAATTATATTATTTATTATTAATAGTATCAAATTTATTAAGATTTTCCATTTTCGTTAGTATTTTCTAAAGAGTCATGTATAACGATTAACGATTAACATATCCACTTCGTGTTTATTGTTTGTTATTTATTATCAATTCATTGGAATTTTTCATTTTTTATAACGTTTTTCTCTACTTCACTTGGCGTCTGTCTGTTCCTGTGTCTGTCTGTTTGCTCTTTTGAAAAATAGAAATTGATTTTTAATCATTCTAATATTGAGCTAGACTTTTGAAAATTAGAAATTAATTGCAGAGAAATCAAATGAAAATTAAAAGCACCCAACGTTTTTCGTTGAATATAAAACAATTCATCCATAAACTTTATCAGGCTTAGAAAAAAATTATTTTATTCTTTATAGTCCATTGGAAAAACGTTATTTTATAAATTTTTACCGACCGACGATAGTAAGGGAGGTATTGTTTTCACACCAAATTTCACATGTGAAGATTTTTACATATCTCCACGAATCATGCATTTTCTAAACAGAAAAAAGTATTTTTAGCATGATGTCTGTCCGTCCGTCCGTCCGTATAAATGTGTACAGCCTGAACGGCTCAACCGATTTTGATGAAATTTGGTATATTTACTTAATGCATCAGTGGGATGAATTGATCAACTTTTGGTGCAATTCCGGAAACCGGAAGTGGTAGTATTAGCGATCGACGATAGGAAGGAAAGGGTTATTTTCACACCAAAGGAGATTTTTTTATATATCACCACGAATCATGCACTTTGTATTGGTTTTATCCTCGAGAAAAATCATATTTATTAGTTTTTTCTTGATTTAAAATTATATGACGTCATCCAGCCATTCATGACGTCACAGTCTGGTCTTACATATATATTATAAATAAAATAAAATTAAAAATATTTATGTTATATCCATATCTGTTTTTTATTACATTAATAGATATATGAAAATTATTTGAAATTGTTTCTGTAGCTGGAAATTAATTTATTTCAAACAGTCGGTCGGTTCGGACCTGGCCACAGGTCAACTTATTTTTATATTTATATTATTTTGTTTTGTTTTTTGTTTTACTATTCTCTTTTAATTCTAATCACATATTCTTCTTTGTTATTAAAAAATTCTGCTCCAACCTCAATTTCATTTTTGTTTTTATTTCTTTAATTTGCATCGTTTTTGTTTAGTGTTAAAAATCAATTCTTATTCTATATTAGTAAATTTTAATTAAAACTACACAAAAGAAATACATTTTTTTTTCATTGTGAAATTATTTTAATATTTGTTTTTTGCAATAAGATTTTAATTCTAACCAATAATATTTTTGGAAAAAAAATCAAAAACAATTTTAATTAAAAAAAATGACATTTGTAACGGACAAAGTATTTATATTATTATTTATTTTTTTTTATTATACATTTTATTTTGGTTGTCTATTTTTTTTGTTAATTTTGTTTTTTTCTATTTCCTTTTTTTTTATGAACAAAGTTATTTGGTCGCATTATTCTTAAAATGTAATATATATATAGATATTATATTTCACATAAGGGGAGGAACCATCCCTCCAAGTTTTAATATTTTTAGACAGTTGAGAATGGACAGTGGAACTAGTGAGATGTCATCCTGATATGACCTGTATTTATCACGTCCCGTGATATAATTATTTTGTATATAATCATTTTTATTATCACACCCTGTGATACAGTTGAACGAGTGATATCATCCTGATATGACCTGTATTTATCACGTCCCGTGATATAATTATTTTGTATATAATCATTTTTATCACACCCTGTGATACAGTCGAACAAGTGATATCATCCTGATATAACCTATACTTATCACGTCCCGTGATATAATTATTTGTGTATAATCCTTATCATCACCCCCTGTGATAATTATTTCTGCTAATTCCAGTGACAATAGTGAATTACATTTTCTTATTTTTTTCTATTTAAAATTTGTATATTTAATTTGTTAATTTTTTTATCTATTTAATTAAAGTAAATTAATGTGAATATTATTATTGTGTTTTCCCTTTTCCCTTAATTTTTCAACACTATTTTATACTTTGGGATATCCAAAGTTGGCGCCCATCATTAACTTAACATAATTAACAATTCGCGGTCATCGTGGATCATTACAAGTGCCCCATACTTAGATCCCCTTATAAATTGGCACCCAACGTAAGAGGATCGTCTACAAAGTGACCCCAACTTGAAACGGTCCTCTTTACAAAGTGGCAGCCCAACGTTTGGCTCGATTAGTCATCCTTTACACATTTTAATTTCACATACATGGACTAAATAATATATTTATATATATATAGTTAATATTTAACATAATAATATTTCGTCACTATCTCATTAGTTAAATTTTGATAATTTTACTTCTATTTTTTAATTCAAGGATTTTTCAATTTTCTATTTAATTATGTTGTTTTTTTTACTGATGTATTAATTATTATTTTATTTTATTAATTTTTTCTCCACGTAATAAAGAAAATTTGTATTTAATTATTTATTTATTTTGAATTAATATCCTATATATATATACTCCGTTTATAATTTTATTCTTATGATTCAATCATAAATCTATTTGATTTATTATAATTTATCAGACCTTGAGTATTTTATTTTTGCAAGATCTATTGTACAATAATAACGACAACGAAAACACAAGTTATAATTATTATTATTATTATTCAATTAAATTCCAATTAGTATTATATTTATATATTTATTGAGTATATAGTAAATTAATTATTTTTATTAATTAATATTAATAATAATAATAGTCACGATCTATTTCAATTTGAACTTATTTACTTTTTTTTTAATTATTTAAACTTTATTAACAGAATAACTATAAATAATAGGAAAGTAAATTTCTTCTAATTTATGTTTTTTCTATTCGTGATACAATTTGCCCTTTAACTTGATAATAGGTAATTAAATATTTTATCTCTTTTTTTGTTGTAATTTTTGTTTTATTGTATTTGACCTCAATATTTAATTTGAATTATTTGCTATCTTGAAATTAAAAAAAAAAAAAAATCAATTTCTCCCACTATTTTCTTTTTTTAATTTATCATTAAAATTTAAAATATTTATATATACCCTCGATGTAATACATAGTAATTTGTTGAAAGTTTGTATGCGAAAGGTTTTAATTCATTTTAATTCAATCAGTATATTTTTTCTCTCATTTGGATCTTCGTTATCACTCAAATTAGCAAATTGCAATGTTGTTTAGAAGGAGTTTAGGATTGTGTAGTCGTTTAATTATATTTATATATAGAAAATTTATCATTGTGAAATAAAACAAATAAAAAAATAACTTTTAATTTTTTCATAATGAAAATAATTTTAAATTTCAGTCAAAGTTTAGTATTCATTAACTTTTATATATCTAAATATTTTTAATTTTTATTAATTTTAAATTAATTTTTAAATTAGTTAATAAATACTATTTATTTATTTTTTTCTCTTTCTTTTAAAGGTTAGGTCAAATCAATTTATAATCAAATTTTTACTTAGAAAGGGGAAGTGAAATTTATTCAAAAATATTATTATTATTATTATTATAAACGAGCATTTAACCTTAAAGTTCATTATTATGTTGCTCAGGAGTTCAAGGACAAATTTTTAACCCCCTCCCCCTCCCCACCACATACACACCTTGTCGTATCCAAAAGACCTTGAAAAAAATTATTAAAAAATATAATTTAAAGAATACATGTATATAATTCTAATTTTAATATATCTTATTTTTGTAGCATTATTCTTCTACATTGATGGTCTTATATTTACTTTTAAATTTGATTATTCCTATTAATGATTTTTCCAAATTGAATGTGAATAAATAATCGTGAAATTAATATTCCTTCTTTTTCTATCACAAACAGAATAAAATTGCAAATTCTTTTTTTTTATTTTGTTGCACCATCTATCATGTATATTATATATATATATATATATATTCTTGTTATAGATTAGTAGTAAAGATAAAATATAAATTAAGAATTATAATCGGTAATGAATGAATGTGAATTTAAAATTTTATTCTATTATAATTCATGAGTTCTTTTTTGTTTTTTGTTTTAAATGATAACTCAAATTTTTCTGAAATCTTTTCTATATCGTGTGAAATGAGAATTTAAATACAAATAGAATCAAGTTTATTTATATAGATATACATAAGAACATAAAACATAAGAATGAAAAATAAGCTGGAGTGTCTCCAATCGACTATCTCGCAATTTAAATTGGATTAAATAACATAATATATTATATTTACATTTAATTTAATTTAAATTAAATTATAAATTAAAATTAATAAATAATATTTATTAAACCAACGCGTGTTTGACTCTTTGTTGATGGCACCACGTCACGTGCTGGCGCGTGATTTGCAGTGTTAAAAAATTAATTCTGGTACTTTCAACTATTTAGTCAAGCTGAAATTCTATATATAGCAGTTTTATACCATTTTTAATCATGTGAAAAGCTATCAAACATATATCTTTATTTTTACGGTTACTTTAGAGGTAAAAAAATCAAAACATTGTAAGTAATGACACTCTTTCGGTTGAGCCACATTTCTCAAAAGTGGATAGAAAACTACGAATTTTGAATAATGCCCGTATACCAAATTTCATGATTCTAGCTTAAACCATTTTTGCGTAATCTTGTCTACATACATACACACATATACATACACACATACACACACACAGAGATTTTTCTCAACCTTAGTGAAAATGATTCAGGAACCTTCAAAACCTATAAAAACATCAAAATCTCGAAAAATTTTTTGATCGCCATACTATCTCTGGTTGCTAGAAAACTACGAATTTTGAATAATGCCCAAGTACCAAATTTCATTTTTCTAGCTTAAACCATTTTTGCATAATCTTGTCTATATACACACACAGACACAGACATTTTTCTCAACCTTTGTGAAAATGACTCAGGGACTTCAAAACGTATAAAAACATCAAAATCTCAACATCGAAAATATTCATGATCGCAATACTATCTCTGGCGAGATAGTAAAAATAATTTTATTTATTTATGTGGTATATTCATTTATTTAATAATTAATCATCTATTTGCATTTTTGATTAAAATATTTACTTTTATCTATTTGTGGAATTTACCCAAAGAATATGTATAGAATGCAGTTTTATATTTGCATACAAATATAAACAAATTTTACTAAATATAATAAAGAGTAACCAAATTAAATAAAAATTTCTGTTTCACAATTCGTATAAATATATAAAATTAAATATATAATAATTAAACAGTAGAGATTTTTTTTATAAATATGAAATTAAAAATGTAATTTTTCTATTCATTTGATTATGATAGATTAAGTGATAGGAGAGACTGGGAGGGAGGAGAAGGGCAGAGAGAAGTAATCGAAAGTGCCGATGGCGTAAGAGAGATGCCAGTCAGGGCCGTGAACCTTGGGGGTCTAGGCAACTGGTCCAGCAACAAACATCGTATTATTACCCGGATGAAGTCTCTAAATATATATAGATATATATATTGAAATGTTCAATTTTATATTACAAAATTTATTTTTTTATTAAAATTGATCTTTAATTAGAATTCCATACTTAAACAAATACAAACATACATATTTATTTATTTATTAGTTTTTAGTTGTATTTGTACTGAATATCCGTAAGTGTCGGATGATCTCGAAAGTCAAGGCCAGAAATGAAAAAATAAAAAAACACAACACAAAATAAGTTTCTTCTTCTTCACGGATCAAATCATATCACGTCCACCATTTTAATTTCTCGCTTCTCTTTCCTACTACATATTTTAATAAAAATAAATTTCATCATTTTATAAATTATTCGATTCTTTAATTGTGTTATTTTCCTTATATTTAATTTTTTTTATGTATCAACTAAAATACAAGTTAATAAAATCATAATAATACTAATACTTTAAAGTAAATGAGTTAAAAAACAAATTATGAATAAATTTACATTCAATTAAGGGGGAAAAATAGAATAAAATTAGAAGAATCTAAAAACTGGAAAAGTTCAACAAACCATCTTCATTCGAATTTTGTAAAAAAGAAAATAAATAAAAATATAAATCAATTATCAATTATGTTAAATAATAATATATATTGCAGTGATTCTCAACCACTTTATGTGCCGCGAGATTTTCAAAAAGTGCCGCCAAATTTTACAAATGTAAAGTTCAAATTAAGAAAAACTAGTTATTTATTTTATATGTTTGTAAAAAAAGGTCAAATGTTTTTGCGATCAGGCCCTTAAACATTTCCGACTTTTTTTTTAAATTTTTTCAATATGGTTCTAAAAAATGTAAATAACTTTTACACTTATCCAGTGGCGAACCTAGAACTTTTGCCGCCCGGGGCGATCTCCAGTTTGCCGCCCTTTTTATTATAAGTCAATCAAATAGTGGTATTTATAAATTAATGCACATAAATAAATTATTAAGTTATTTAATCAATATTAATTAATACCCAGAGAGTAAATTTTTTTACACATATTTGTATGCACTCGTAAACATATTAATATAATATTTACTCTTCTAGCTTTCATACTAGAAAAATCGTGTATAATGCTCTCAAAATTTATATTTATATTTTTTCCGCCGGCCTGCTTTTCAAAAGAAAAATCGATGATTTAAAAAAATATTGGTATATCACTTCAAAGTAATCATATGAACTTTTCAAAAGAAATGACATTTATAAACTGATATCAAAAAATTTTAGTTAGGAAAAATTGCTGAACAAAATCTTAAAGATGCGTTTACGAATTCAACCAATTTTAATGAATACAATAAAATAAAATTATTATCCTATTCTTGGAATTAGAATTCAAAATTTACACTAAAATGCATTTATTTACACCGAGGAATAATATTCGAAATCATATAGTTAATCATAATTTATATAAATCAAATAGTAAACTTATAATAATCATAATAATCATTTATTATTCAAGAAAGAAAAAAAATAAATATGAAATGAATACGTTGCTTTTTACAACTATAACTAAATATAAAAAATGCCGCCCCAAGATAAGAGGCGCCCGGGGCGGACCGCACCCACCGCACCCCCCTAGGTACGCCACTGCACTTATCTTTTTCTTTGTGTGCCGTCAAATTTTTAAACCGTTAAAAGGTTGAGAATCACTGATCTATTGTGTTATCTCTAGGATTTGCCAATATTTATTAATTTTTTTTTTTTTTGTTTTTTGTTTTTTTGTGTGTTTTTTAGTTAATTTAATCAAACTATCTATTTTCTTTAACTGAAAAGTTCTTGGCAATTGTTAGGGTACATTAAACTTGAGATTAAAGATTCCAATCTCACTAAAAATTAAAATTATATAAAAAAAAACATTTAAATTTTTATAAAAATAAAATACAATTAAAATAATTTATTACATGATTGAAGAAGAAGAAGAAGAAAAGTTATTGTTTTTTTTTTAATTGATTAATTTGTTTATTAGTATTTCTAATATATATTAATTATATAATAAGATATTAAATAAGAGTTGTATGTGATTGTTTTTTTATTATGAAGCTGGATTTATGATATCAAATTGATAGAACATTCTGATATCATAAGGGAATTATTTTCTTTTTGTTTTTTAGGTGTGTCACCTCTCCTATTTCTCTCTTTCTCTCTATTTTTTTTATACCTGAACAATCTAAGATAAAAAAAGCAAAAAAAAAAAAAAAAATCCATAACTTTTCCGATCAGATCGAGTTTCTAATTGCAATCGTTAAACTTTAAACAGAAAGAGAGTGAGAGAGAGGGAGAAAAGTTTCTTCATGTTGTCTTATATGCATTTCTTTCTTTGGAATCTCCCCTTTTATAGATGATGTCATTCATTCATTTAAAAAAATAAAAAAAAAAAATAAAAATATTTTCATAGAAATATCTATAAATTTATATCAATAGATATCTTAATAGTATTTGAGTCTATTTGATGTTATCAATAAACTTTTGTCTTCCTATACTACAAGTATTGTTCCTTTTTTATTTTGATCAACGCTTTGATAACAATTCTAAATACATATTTACACTAACAATTTCGATATAATTATTTTCTAGACATACGAGATTTATTCATCAATATCCATTTTTTACCCTTGAAACTTATGACGGCGCTTCTTCCAATCGTCAAAGAACTTCTAAAATGGGCTTTTTGGCTCGTTCTTTATCTCATTCATTGTGGCAAAACGCTTTCCTTTCATTGGTCTCTTCAGTTTTGGAAATAAGAAAAAGTCGCAGAGAGCCATATCTGGTGAATACGGTGGTTGAGGCAAGATTACGGTGTTGTTTTTGGCCAAAAAATCACGAACAAGCAATGATGTGTGAGCTGGTGCATTATCGTGATGCACTAATAATTATTTTTCTATAATTTCGATCGTTTGAGCAGTATTGCTTCATCCAAACGTTGCATAACTTTCTTGTAGTAGTATTCCTTATTTTTTTTTTTAAGTAAGAAAACCTGTCTAACTTTTTCAGTTGTCAAAAACAAACTACTAATTCAAAATGGCTGATAATGTCAACATCTGAGAAACATAACAAAAAAAAATTCGATAATTGAATGTACACAGTTCGCAAAAATTCAAAATTCCCCTTTTCTTTTGAACATACCATTATTTTATATTCATTTATCTAAATAGATTGAAAAACATCATTCACTGATTTAGTTACATATAATAAATAAAAATTAAACTAAATTGTTACAATTATTTCATGTAATCTTCACTTATTGTGAGAAATATTGTTGAATGAATTCAATTAATTAATTTTGTTTTAATGTTTTTTTGTAACTTTCAATTTCTCATTTTGATTTTAATGTAATTATTTCATTATATATAAATATTTTTATTTTAATTAAATTTTATTTATCTTGCTTAATAATTTATAAAATAAAATTTATATTTCTAAATTTAAATGATTAATTTATATTTTTATTCTTTATTTCATTATTAATTATTTAATTTATTTATTTGTTGTATCTACTTTTTCTTTTCTGGACATTTGTAATTGATTTATAATTTTCATAAACAATTAGACGCACATTACAAAAGAATGAGCGAGTGCAAGAGGTACGACTATAATCATAAAATCTGGGTCATGGATTTTATCCTAATGTCGTGTTAATTGAAATCAAAAAAGAATAAAAAAAAAGAGATATATTAATGAAATTATCTCCTACCTATTTAGGTGCTATGAAAATTATGTCTTGACCTTTCATTTTTCGATTCTCTTTTGATCATTAAAATGTTTTTTTTTCTTTTTACATTGCTTTTCAAAAAAAAGCATCATACTTTAATATTTTTAATGGTATGGGCCATTTGATCTTTAATATCGCATATATTCGCATATATTCAAGTAATTTATTGTTTTAAATATTAAACATGAATTTATCTATTAATCATTAATATTGTTAGAATTAAAGATTAGAAAAAAAAACAATTTAATTTTATACAATAATAACGTTGGACACTTAAGGAAAAAAAAATTATTGAAAAATTTTGATTTTATTTATAATACTTTCGTTTGTTTCGTTCTTTATATTCTATCTTTAATTATGTTCAATTGAATGTAATAACCTCGAATTATTTTTTGTATAATTACATAGAACCTATAACAAATGGTTACCACTTGACTGTGCCCCGATCAAGATGGCTCTATACTATTTCATGATATCTTTCTCTAAAGAACAAAAAATTGATTTAAGTGTTAATAAATAATTGATGGCACATAATTAATGATTTGAATTCATCTGATCTTGTGATTAAACTTTTAAATAATAATAATCTCTTTTTCTTCCTAATAGTTATAATCTCCATATCCATTCGTTAAACAATAGTTAGTAATTTTCATTTCGTTAGTAGACTTTTTTTTTTTGATTTATGATGATCAAGTGTTGCTAATATGGATATGTAGCTCCAGTCAACTCGTAAGAGAGTGTAAATCAAACACAAGTCATTCACACGACATCGATCATAAATGAATGTTGGAAATATTCTTACACAACATCACACAACTGTTACTGCTATTATTTTTCGTACAATACAAAAATGAAATAGAAAAACAAAAAATATAATAAATACTTCCGTAATAATTGTAATAAATTAATATCCTTTCTACTCCTCCTCCTCACACCCCCCATTTCACACTTTATTATACAAAACAAGTGTTAATCATTACAAAACAAATTGAAAAAAACAACAACAATTGTTTTAAGTTATTTATTCATTCATAAATCATTAATATTTCAATACAAATACTTAATTATCTATTGATTCATTCTTTTTTTCACAATATACCAATATATTAATTATATTAAGAATATTCTATTGTATAATAAAGGTGAATGTATATTTATTATAAGTAATATTTAATTTACGTATGGTATTATATATTCCTTTTATAATATCCATTTCTAGAAAAGTACCAAGATACTTTTATTTTATTTATTATCATGTCAAATTGGAACAATAGATATTTCTTTCAAATTTTTCAAATATGTATAGGTACTCGTATATATACGAGGGTAGGGTGAAAAGTTTCCGGCCTGACTAAGAAAAACGATTAAATTTATTTTTCCAACATAATCTCCATCAGCACTGATACAATAGTCTAATTTAGTTAATTTATTTAATCAATCAATTAATTAATTAAATTTAATTTAAGTCTCATCAATAATTATGAATCGACGCAAAAATTCGTTTGGATTACGCCTACAGCGCCAAATTGTCGGTAGAAATGGTTTTTCGAAGCTGTTTTTGGTCTAACGTTAGCAAACGCGGCACTCACCTTGCACACAGCTTTCCATGTTCAAATGGTTGTGCAAAATGTTTCGCACATGTTCAGCTATGTTGAAAAATAATGCAAAAAAAAAAAAAAAAATAAATAAAAAACATCGCTTTTCACCCCACCCTCATATATATATTTAAAATTTACACTTTCATCATTTAGAAATACATATGATTAATTATATATATATATATATAATAATTGTTAAAAATTTATTTATTTATTATCCATTGGATGTCGATCTTTTTTAATGACAATTCACCCACCCATCCACCCACCCACCACCTAATATGAAAAACAAGACAGTTCAAATTATAATCATTAAATCAATTTTATAATTTATATAAAATATATATATTAATTGAATATTTTACATATGTATATAAAAATAACCTCAACACATTTATTTTTCATTAATTTCTTCATATATTATTTCAAGATTATCTATAAAATTCTAAAATTTATAATAATATAATTTGAATTGTGAAATTTATATTTAAAATTTCAAAATTACTTTATATTTATACTATTTCACATAATAATATAATAATAAAAGTTTAATGAATATTTTTTTCTGTACACAACATTAATGAATTTATTTGCTATGAATAAATAAATGAATACATATATAATAACTATTATAAGAATAATAATAAAGAAATAGATCAAATGTTTCAAATTGATTAATAAAAGAAAAATAACAAATTGAAATATTGAAACATTCTCTATAAGAATTGATAACAGGTACATTGATATTTATTATCTCGCCAGAGATAGTATTGCGATCACGAAAATTTTCGATTTCGAGATTTTGATGTTTTTCCTGAATCATTTTCACTAAGGTTGAGAAAAATGTCTGTCTGTGTGTGTGTATGTATGTATGTATGTAGGCAAGATTACGCAAAAACGGTTTGAGCTAGAATTTTTATTTAATTTGGTTACTCTTTATTATATTTAGTAAAATTTGTTTATATTGGTATGCAAATATAAAAAAACTGCATTCTATACATATTCTTTGGGTAAATTCCACAAATAGATAAAAGTAAATATTTTAATCAAAAATGCAAATAGATGATTAATTATTAAATAAATGAATATACCACATAAATAAATAAAATTATTTTTACTATCTCGCCAGAGATAGTATTGCGATCATGAATATTTTCGATGTTGAGATTTTGATGTTTTTATACGTTTTGAAGTCCCTGAGTCATTTTCACTAAGGATGAGAAAAATGTCTGTGTCTGTGTGTGTATATAGACAAGATTATGCAAAAATGGTTTAAGCTAGAAAAATGAAATTTGGTACTTGGGTATTATTCAAAATTCGTAGTTTTCTAGCAACCAGAGATAGTATGGCGATCAAAAAAATTTTCGAGATTTTGATGTTTTTATAGGTTTTGAAGGTTCCTGAATCATTTTCACTAAGGTTGAGAAAAATCTCTGTGTGTGTGTGTGTGTGTATGTATGTAGACAAGATTACGCAAAAATGGTTTAAGCTAGAATCATGAAATTTGGTATACGGGCATTATTCAAAATTCGTAGTTTTCTATCCACTTTTGAGAATTGTAGCTCAACCGGAAGAGGGTCATTACCTACCACGTTTTGATTTTTTTTCCTCGAAAGTGACCGTAAAAATCAAGATATTTGTTTGATAGTTTGTAAAAATTGTATAAAACTGCTATATATAGAATTTCAGCTTAATTGAATCGCTGAAAGTACCAGAATTGATTTTTAAACACTGTAAATCTCACGCGCCAGCTCGTGACGTGGTGCCATCAACAAAGAGCCAAACATGCGCTGATTTAATAAATATTATTTATTAATTTTAATTTATAATTTATAATTAATTAAATTTAATTTAAATATAATATATTATGTTATTTAATCCAATTCAAATTGCGAGATAGTCGAGTTGAGACACTCCAACTAGTTTTAGAGACAAATTGAAAAATATTTGAAAAAAAGTACGAAATGTACTAAATATTTAAAAAAAAACGGGACAATTGCAACCAAGACTTTTTACTGGACTCCGGGACAAAGCACCTAAAAACGGGACAATCCCGGAAAAACAGAACGTTTGGTCACCTTACTTTAAGGGTACTTATCTAATCTGTCTCTCTTTTGAGTAAAAAATGGCATAAAAAAAAATCTATCTATCTAAGTATCTCTATTAATTTATTTATTTTTTTTGTTACAATATCTCAATTTAAGAAAATAATTAAATAAATAAATTGATTGATATAAATACTATTTTCTGAAAATTCATAGAGAAAGAGAGAGTTAATTAAATTTCTTTAGAGAATGTCAATTTTAATTTAGTCTAAATTGTGATATAGAAATGGATTAGTAGAAACGTGTTTCGGCCGGTTAGACCGAGCGATTAAGGAAAGAAAGAGGAGGGGCAAAAAAACAACAAAAAAAAAATGCCGCAAGGGTACTTTTGCTTATTGGAAATCGTACCAAATCAAGAAAAAGAAGGCTTTCTATCTACATTACAACTTCCACTTTTTAGGACCTGTTACATATATTCTTTCTTTTTAATTGAGAAAAAAACAAATATATATATTTATATACATATATCAATAAATTAAAAATAAATGAGAGAAGGAAATTAGCGATTTCTCGATAATATTCGATATAATATAACTAATTTGAAAACTTGATGCCTAATAATTTAATAAATAAGGAGTGGTTTTTCCTATCCAAAATATCAATCTCGATCAACACGTAAATATTACAATTTTGAGTTTGAAATAAAAATTTTATTTTTAAATATAATTATAATAATATAAAAAAATAAAAAATAAAAATAATATACATCTATACATTTAATATATTATTTTTTTCCCCATAAAGATAACAAACAGTCCATTCAATAAATACGTAATAAATAGGATAGCGTAGTTGCATTCGATTATAGCACGATTTATCTTTTTCTTTTTAAATAAACCTCAATTTCTGTGATTACTTTTTTATCAAAGTTAAATTTATTTCTATCAACAAGTAATCCCTGGGCGCCAGGACTGGAGAATACGGTGTAAATATACTTTTATATATATATAAAATTCATTAATATTAATATTAATACTGATTATGTTGTTATGTTTTGTTTTTTTTTTAATAAAATTTCATCTTACTCATATAAAAAAAATATAATAATAATGCAAACTATGAATTATAATAAAATGTGTATTTCTAATATTAAAAATAAATAAATATTTTTTATTTTAAATTAATAAATAACAAAAAAAAAAAAATAATAAAGATAATTTGAATTATTGATATGAGAATATCATAAAGTTTGAATATAAATGAGTTATTATTAATTTATAGGTACTTATGTAAAATTACCTCTCTTTTATTTATTGTTCTGTTATTTATGTTGTTGTTCATTCATTTAAATATTATTATTTTAACTTATAAAATGAATGAAATTTGAGCTCATTAATTTATATAAAATTACAGGTATTTATAATAAAAAGTGTTTAAAGAATTGTTACATGTCTAATATTACATACAAAAAAAAAAAAAAAATAAACCTTGAACTCTTTTCATAATAATACTAATAAAAGATAGTTAGCTTTTTATTTTACAGTTTTTTTTACTTATACTTATTATAATAACATCATTAAAATTTAGTATTAACCTATTCTCTTCA
Source organism: Labia minor (assembly GCA_963082975.1). NCBI lineage: Eukaryota > Metazoa > Arthropoda > Insecta > Dermaptera > Spongiphoridae > Labia > Labia minor. The sequence goes on from OY720345.1 coordinate 88,812,433, forward strand.
TTTACAATAAAAAAAAATTCTCAAAATGAATTGGCAATGAAAACATTAAATTATTAAATAAAAATTTAAATTACAATCCAACTACTTAATATAGTTTTACAAGTTAATGTAAATTTAAATTTAAAAGATTTTTTTTAAATAACGCCATTATAATAATATCCAACAACAACATATAGTAAATGATTTAGTAAATATTATTAATTTATAGGTACTCCGCATCCTGTACCCCCGAATGGTACATAGTATTTGGTTGAAAGTAGTAAAAGGTTTTCATCCATTTTGTTTCAATCCGTATATTACATAAAACATTAATTTCTCTTTGTGTTCCTATTTAAAATATATTTTAATTTAATCAGTAAATTAATTATATAATAGAGGACCAGTGTGAGAGCCCTCACACGCAAAGAAATTGAAACGCAAAACATTGAAAAATATTATAAGATATAAGAGGCACTGGATGTGACGTCACAAATGACGTCAAAAATAATAAAAAGTAAGAAAATCATTATTTTTTCACTTTTCTCAAAAAGTATTTATTGTTTTCCAATGAATATTACGCTATTAATAGATTATCCCGAGGGCTATTCAATGGCATTAGAATGGCCCAAATCGCATAAGTCGTTTAGGAGGAGTATATGATAGAACTGTATTTTAAATATATAGATTCTTGTTAGTATTTTCTCTAGGTATAGGTGAAAGGGTAACAAGGGAATAAATATATGGTAAGGGAAATGTAGATAGGTTTAGAAGAAATTAATCTCTAATCATATAATTTTCCAAAACGTTTAAAAAGAAAATAATTTAAAATAATAAATTGTAAAAAAACTAATATACAATAGTTGATACATTTATTATATAGTATATATATACTATATGTCGTAGGCAAATGGCAATTTTAGGAAAGAAGCAAAAGCCATTTGCCTGGTCAAATAACTTCAACTATTATTTCATTTCAATTTAACTAGGAAAATAGCTCAGAAAATGTCGGATATTTATTGGACCGATGACAGATGAACAGAAAAAATATCCAAATATTATTTATTTTCACAAAATGCATTTAAAATAATTTAATAAGAAAACGAATATTTTTAAAAAAGATATAAACAAAATAATTGAAAAATAATTGAAAAAAAAAAAATCGAAACTGTCTAATATTAAATTTTTATAATTTTTTTTCTTTTATTTATATCAAACTGATTTTTATTTTGAAATTTACATTAATTTACTGCACTGAAAATTTTTTTTTTTAATAATTTCATAATTGGCTACTGTATTAGTTAAAGTTATTTGTCCAATAAAAATTTAGCCAAATGACTTTTGTCTAGGCTAGCGTTTCTCATTCTTTTTGGACCAAACGTCCACTTCGTAAGGCCGGCTATATAATTCGCCCCCCTATAAATTTTAACAGATAAAAATTGCATGATAATCTCTAATATAAGGTAGGTAGGTACACTTGGTGATACTTATTGAGCTAATTATTGAAAACTCGAGTTTTAGAACCTGATCGCAAAATCATCTTGCCTTTTTTTTAGAACCATATTGAAAAAAAGAGGAAATGTTTAAAAGCCTGGCCGCTAAATCATCTTACCATTTTTTAGAGTTGAAAATGATTTCGCCCCCCAAAAATAACTATCGCCCCCCAAAAGCGTATATACAAATAATCGTCCCCTTTAAGATGTCGATCGTCCAGGTTGAGAATCACTAGTCTAGGCAAATTATGTTTTTCTAAAATTGCCATTATATATATAAATACAATAATTATTATTATTTATTTTTAGTACAAAACCTCATGACAATCATCATTCTTAAGTGTTCTCTGTTATTCATAATTCATTAACTAAGATTAAAAATAAGTATGAGAAAATAATATTCTAACAGTCCACCACCTCATTCATCTGTACTCCTTTTGACCGCTTATATATATATATATTTTATTCTAGTAAATATAAAAGAGAAGAGAGTCGAACGACCTCTCAAGACACTACTATATACTCACTTATTATTAGTATATATATCCGGTTTTTTTCTTTTTCTTTTTCACTTCTTCTTCTTCTTCTTCTTCTTCGTCTTCGTCTTAAACACGCAAACAAAATTAGTTTTGTAGATATGGATCGTGGAAAAAGAAGAAGTAAGATAGATAGATATTCATTAATTAAGAGGCACAACACTTAAATTAAATTATGAATTTACCTCTACGAATTCATTCAAGAGAGGTTGAAGACCTTTCGTTGTAGCTTGTCGTTTTACTATACAAACTATATATATATATATATATATATCTACCTATTAAATATATTACTTGTATACATATATACAATATTATTATTATTATTATTATTTAAACGATTTGTTTTTTATACATTTATCAAAAATCAATGTTTAAATTTATATCAAGAGCATTTATATTAAGATAATGAAAAAAAAATAAGCTGGAGTGTATCCACTCGACTATCTCGCAAATTTGAATTAGGATTAATTAACATATATTATATTTAAATCAAATTTAATTAATTGTAAATTAAAATTAATAAATAATATTTATTAAATCAGCGCATGTTTGGCTCTTTGTTGATGGCACCACGTCACGTGCTGGCGCGTGATTTGCAATGTTAAAAAATTAATTTCGGTACATTCAGCGATTCAATCAAGCTACAACTCTATATATAGCAGTTTTATACAATTTTTAAACTATCAAACATATATCTTTATTTTTACGGTCGCTTTAGAGGAAAAAAAATCAAAACGTTGTAGGTAATGACCCTCTTCCGAAAGAGCTACATTTCTCAAAAGTTGATAGAAAACTATGAATTTTGAATAATGCCCGTATACTAAATTTCATGATTCTAGTTCAAATCATTTTTGCGTAATCTTGTCTACATACACACACACACACACACACATACATTTTTCTCAACTTAGTGAAAATAATTCAGGAACCTTCAAAACATAAAAACATCAAAATCTCGACATTGAAAATTGATCGCAATACTATCTCTAAAAATCAATGTCTAAATTTATATCAAGCGCATTGATATTACACGGACAATGAACAAAAAAAAAAAGTATTTAATAAATTTGTTGTTTTGTTTTGTCTTGTTAATTTATATATAGGTATATTTAGGATGGAAGAAATAAAAAAAAAAAATATTGGCCTTCACACATCAAGTGTGTATGTAACCTGAATTTCTTTTTAAAGATTAACATCTGTCAATGTATATAAAAAAAATTTGCATTCATGTTTATTTAAGCTACTGGAAAGTAAAAAAAAAAACTAAGAAAATTAACATATATATTGTTTTTTTTTTAAATAGCAAATTGTATCTAACTCTAATATCTAATGTATCGGTGTATCCTAAAAGTTAACTATAAAATATTTTGATAATTAATAATAAAATTTTAAAATAGACTATTGTGAAACTATAAATACTAATAAAATATTATATTTAGATAAATAAACTTAAATTCGTAGTGTCCTGTATTTTTTTTTATGAAAAAGTGATCTTAATTCAAATGAATTCAGGTCGCATCTTCAACATCAATTCAAGGTTATATATATAAAAATATTTTATACTATATAATTCCGTTATATCTTTTGGATGGTATTTATTTCACAAATATTTTGTCCACATACACACACACACATTTATAAGAACACATAATCTGAACAATTCTTATGCATTACAATATTCTTATAAATTACAAATTATATACAAATTAAATGAATAATAGCATATTTTACTAACAAATTTAAATTTCAATAATATCTACAATATTTATTAAATTATTATTACTTAATAAAACATCTTTGACATATCATATGAGGTTATCTATGTTGTATCATTCTTTATTCATTAGAAAAACAAAAAAAACCTCTGACTTTGTACGTCCTACGCAAGGACAACGCCTATCATGTCGGTTATATCAATGAGGTGTCCTATGATCCGTAGAACGAGTCCTTTCAACCTTTATCTTGATTTTCTTGATCGGAGGCGCTACTTTTTATCAAGTAGCTATTCCCCAATGTTGATCCCGAAGGCTGGGTTGACTCCGTCCCATAGACCCCAGCTAGGCAAATTCCCTTGCCAGGCCCGGGACTTGAACCCTGGTCCATGTGAATGTGAGGCAGGTTTGCTACCCACACACCCAATGGCGCCTTCTCTTTATTCATTACAATATATATATACAGGGTTATTCAAAAGAGAAAGAGCAGATTTGAAACATTTATTTTTTCCAAAATACAAAAGATGGAAACATGATTCTAACGATAATGGATAGAGAAAAGTTTATACTTTATTATTAGTAGGGGTAAAAGTTCCAATTATTTGCACATTGGCGCTGTTGTTTATTCTGGTATTATTTGTCGGTTGGTAGTCTGTAGTGAAATAGTGGCGACACTACAGGAGAAGTCTTTTTGTGTTCTACAATTGGAAATACTAGAGTGCATTTTTACAGTTCAGCGAGCATTTTTATCTCTGGGGTTACGTAAAAGAGTGTGTTTTTATCCCTCCTATGCTTGACACTCTTAAAGATCTACGACATCGAATTATTAAAGCAGTGAATTGGTTAACCAATTCGTTTGTGGTAAGAAATAAGCCACCGTTTTGGCATTTGTCGTGTAACAAACGGTGCTCCTATTGAATACATACTATAATAGTAAACTTGTAATTGTAAACTTTTCTCTGTCCATTAACGTTAGAATCTAGTATCTATCTTTTTGGAAGAAATAAATGTTTGAAACCTGCCCTTTCTTTTTGAATAACTGTATATATATGTATATTCTTTCGACTATTCTAAACTAATACCACTAAATTTTAATTCTTATTAAGTTAATTAGTTAATTAGTAAAAAAAAGAGTGAAATTATATAGTATTATATTTATAGAAAAGTGTGTTTTTTTAATACCGTTAGCTAATTTACTCTCTTTGAAAAATAATCACTCGTAAAAGAATTTTAAACAAGGCACAAATGGATGGATTCACTTGAGGAAATAAAAGAAAATAAAGAAAAAGAAAAACGGAAGAAAATTCATAAACTGGAAATATAATAGAATATATGCGTAAATATATTGTACTTATATATATATATATATATAATTAATAACTTTGATATATTTTCTTTTCTACCGTAAATTATTACAGTTATTATTACTATTTTAATTATTATTATTATTATTATTTTTGAGTATTTTATTATTAAAAAAAATTGCAACTATTTATTTATTTGTTCAATTCAGACATACTTAATATATATACTTATATATGTATATATAATAAATTATATATTGATAGATTTTTAAATTTTTTAGATGACGATCTATCATTTAATGGTAATTCACTTTGTTTCCATTGACTGTTGGTTATCAATTCATTCTTCATTAACCAATATATCAGCGGTCGGGGAACCGGGGTAAATTACCTCAAATGGGGTAAAAATGAAACTTTTAGTCAGTAAAAAGTATATATTTTTAATTTGCTATTTTATAAACCAGTTAGTATTTTTACAAATTAAATTTGTAGTCAGAGTTTTCTGTTCAAAATTATCATGGGGGGGGGGGGGGGCTATAATAGGAAGATGCTAAAAAGAGGAGATTTCGTTTTTTATTTTGCTCTTCACCATCGGGTAATATCAACTGACACAAAAATATTTTGGGGTAATGATTAAAATAGTGCAATATATATATATGGCTTTTTTTTCAAATAACACTTATAGAAAGTATTATTATATTTTTTAATTAAAAAAAAAAAAAAAAAAAAATGAAATTTTCTTTCAATTTGTTTGGAAATATAAAAAGAATTTCCATGGAAAAAAAATTCTTACTATATTCAAATATTATATTTTTTTTCTTTATTAAACAATAAATATTTTAATATATAAATTAGGTAAACTAGCACTCTCACCATTCATGGGGAGGGGCCCTTTCACAACTCCCACCCTCTCAGACTCATTCATCTTCTACTATATTCATCTTATAAAAATCAAATAAAATATTATAATAACTTTCAATAGAAGAGAGAAAGAAAGAGAGAGAGAGAGAGAGATATGTCCATTTTTATTATCCTTTCTTTAAACTGGACAATAAATTATTATACTATTAAGCAACTAATTGTTTTATAAAGTGCATATTTATCAAAAGCATTGGGGGTGGTCTTATGAAGAGAAAGAAAATGTGGTAGTGATGGTAGAGTGAAGGAGAGGGGAGGGAAAGGAGAAAAATTAAATTCTATCGTGATTTATTTCTGCCAAAGAGTTTAAATATTGCTTAACTTTTCAAAAGACAGTCCAAATGTAAATGAGAATTATTCTTTTTTAGGAGAGAGAGAGAAAGAGAAAGAAAAGATAAATTACATTCATTTTGAAGGACTCGATTTCTATTGAAATTTATCAAAGTCATTAATTATTCTTCATTTCATTTTCGTTTTTTTTTATCTCCTCGAGGGTGCAAATAATGTCTCTTAATTATTCGTCTACTTCTACTACTTCTACTACTACTACTACTATTACTACTATTACTATTACTACTACTACTATTACTATTACTACTACTACTACTACTACTATTAGTACTACTACTACTAACACTACTACTACTATTAGTACTACTACTACTAACACTACTACTACTATTAGTACTACTACTACTAACACTACTACTACTATTAGTACTACTACTACTAACACTACTACTACTATTAGTACTACTACTACTAACACTACTACTACTATTAGTACTACTACTACTAACACTACTACTACTATTAGTACTACTACTACTAACACTACTACTACTATTAGTACTACTACTACTAACACTACTACTACTATTAGTACTACTACTACTAACACTACTACTACTAATAATAATAATCATAATCTGACTTTATCTTATATTGATAAAAGTAAATTTCTACAATCTGAATGTGATGAAAAGTGTCTATAGATACTTAAAACATTACAATTATATTACTTTTTTTAGGAATATATAAAATATTTTTCTATCGAATATATATTTATATTCAAGTAGCTACTACTACTACGTCATTGATGCAAATCTACGTCACAATAATTGGAGTCTATTTTTAATTTATAGACATGGTTCATAAAATTACTATCTCGTCAGAGATAGTATTACGATCACGAAAATTTTCGATGTAGAGATTTTGATGTTTTTATACGTTTTGAAGGTTCCTAGAGTCATTTTCACTAAGGTTGAGAAAAATGTGTGTGTCTGTGTGTGTGTGGACAAGATTACGGAAAAACGGTTTGAGCTAGAATAATGAAATTTGGTATACGGGCATCATTCAAAATTCGTAGTTTTCTATCAACTTTTGAGAAATGTAGCTCAGCCTGAAGAGGGTCATTACAACGTTTTACTTTTACGTTTTGATTTTTTTTCTCATAGTGACCGTAAAAATAAAGAAATATGTTTGATAATTTTTCACATGATGAAAAATTGTATAAAACTGCTATATATAGAATTTCAGCTTGATTGAATCGCTGAAAGTACCGGAATTAATTTTTTAACACTTCAAATCTAACGCGCCAACACGTGACGTGGTGCCATCAACATAGAGCCAAACATGCGCTGATTTAATAAATATTATTTAATAATTTTAATTTACAATTAATTAAATTTAATTTAATTATAATATTTATGTTAATTAATCCAATTCAAATTAGCGAGATAGTCGAATATAATACATTTTATAAACTTTTGCTTAAGAAAATTAAAAAAAAAAAAAAATTAAAAACCCTATTAAATGAATTCAAATTTAATTTTTAAAAACAATTTTTTTTTTTTATAAATCATAAAATGGTTTTTATTTTTATCATGCGTCAGAATTAATATCCATCCAGGTAAGTATGAGTGATTCATATATATATACATATATATATATATAGGTGTGTGTGTGTGTGTGTGTGTGAATGTCTGAGAAGTTTGTTAGAGGTCATTGGCTCTTCCTTCCTTCTCTATTCTCCCCTCTCATATCCAACGTTTGTCCAGCTCAGTCTCGACTCTTCAACTGCTTGCTCTCTTAAGCTTCTCTTTGTCCAACTTTGCCATAATTCGCAAACACAACTCTTTCTCATTCTCTCTCTCTCTTTCTTTCTACTATCTATTGTCATTATAATATGAATACCATCTTTGCTTTTACAAGCGAAAAAATTGAATCTGAGAATTAGAGAGAGAGAAATAGAGAAAGAATAAAAGAAATAACCTTCAATTTTTTTTTTTTTTTTTTTTTTTAAAACAACACTCAAACTCAAATCTCTATTGTTTCATAATTCAGTCTTTCATTGCATTCATTTAAAAAATAAACGTTCAGTATATAATAGATAAATGAATAAAAACAAAGAAAAGAGCAACAAACTTATTAATTCTATTGTATTTTATAAGAAATGATTGGGGTGATTTAACCATAAATTGAAAATAAATAAATAAACTTCAATAATACTTAATAATTATTTTAATGATTGAATTTCATTAATTATTTTTATTTTTATTTTTTTTAAATTAATTTTATATTGTGAATGTTTAGATTTATTTACTCTATTTAATATTAATAAATAAAATCTTTTTTTTTGCAGGTGGGGTTTTTAAAATTTTTCATTTTCAAAGATTAGCAAGAGACTAATTGGATTGTATAGTAAGTAGAAGTTCGTTCATTATTCATTTTATTATATGTATTATATTGAAAATCATGAATAAATAAGTTTTTACCAATACGAGAATGATTCATGATTCATTTGATAGTGTCTAAAAGATAATAATGTTATAAACAAAAAGTACCTACTAAATTTCTTTAATGATATCTAATAAATCAAATAAAAAATTAAATTTGCATTTGATTTTTGTTCTCAATCTTGTTCATCCAACCAGAACCGTTTTAAAGAGAAGAACAATAACATTACAAACGTGAGATAACTTACCATATACGAGTATATATATATATATATACTCGAATATCTGTATAGATTAATAAATAGATAATCCAAGAATATTAAGATTGATATATTATTATATTATTATATTATTATATTAAAATTGATGATTTTATAAAGGAGATTAATCAATTTGATAAAAAATATTTTTTTCTTATTATATAAGATGATAGTAATGATAATGATAGAAAGAAATGCTAATAAATAATTATCCAATTAATTAGATATTATATTTAAAAGATTGGAATTTTTAATATTATTAATTTCGGTAATTATTTACAAACCAGAAAGCTTCAGGGATTTTTTCCTTTTTTAATTTCAAAGAAACTTTCCTTATGCAATTTGCCTCGGTCTCTTCTAGTTTACAAGATTTAAATTAAAATTTGCATATAAATCCATTAATATTCTATTTAGCTACCATGTTTTATTCATTTGGCCAGCAGAGGACTTCACTAATTAAATTAGTGAATTAGTCATTAAAACATTACTTAATGGATGCTCATTTATAACTAGTTATCTGTCAAACTTTAATAATTTTTATCTCGTTAACTTGAAGAAACCGAGAATTATTGCATAAGGAAAGTTTTTTTGAAATTAAAAAAGGAATTCACTTGCAAAATTTCATCCAAATCCATGAAGCTTCCCCTTTTTGTAAAGAATTACCTTAATATATATTTATTATGAAGAATGCTTAATACAGTTGTAGTATTTAACTACAACAATTCAAAATGATCATGATATTGATAATGTAGTTTTAATGAAAAACTAAAAAAATAAAAACATTTATTTTTTTCATTGTGCCATCTACAACTTTTTTGACAAACAAAAATCTTCATAGTAATTAAACAATTCAAGTTTTTACTTTTCATTCATAAAATTTCTTGCAGTTGGAACTGCACCTGAATTTCATTTGAATTCGTACAAGTTTTATTTTCATATTAAACTAAAAAACAAGAGGATATAAAACATTTTTACAAAATATATAAGAAAATACTAAAAATACATAAAAAGAGTATCTAAACACAAACAGATTAAAGAAAAAACAACCGTTTTATAATTTCCAACTCTAAATTAGTCAAAACTTTTCTAATTTTTTTTTATTATATTTCTTTGTATTTTAATGTCATTTCTCATTCCCAATATTAAATATAATTACATATTTAAAAAAAAAATTGTTATAAAAGTCGATTATTCATTCTATTATCTTATAACTTAAAATGCCATATATATCATATCATATACCATATGGAGGTACATAGATACTTTGTTCTAAATCTTCATAAATTCTCTCCTATTATATGAAATATATTAAAAAATCATTTTTTTAAAAAAAAAAACATTGTAAACATGCAACAAAAATCAACAATATTTTTTAAACTTTTAAATCATTTGACCTGTAATCTATCGATATCTATCTCTGTGGCTCTGCGGAACTCGAAAGTTCTTGGCCGCAGCAACCACACTCCTCCAAGTATTCCTATTCTGAGCCACAACCTTCCAGTCCCTATCCTCTTCCCACATTATCCACCCACCATGTCTTTCATCTTCTAAGTGGACGTTTCCCAATCGGTATCCCCACCAATATATTTTTTGCCATTCTTTCCTCTCCCATTCTAGCCACGTAGCCTTCTCGATTTTATAATTCTAACTATATCTAAAGATGCATAGAGGTCATGCAATTCCTCGTTATGCAATCTTCGCCATTCCCCGATGACCTCATCTTTCTTTGTCCCATAAATGTTTCGCAGAATCCTATTCTCAAATACTCTAAACCTACTCTCGTCCCCTAAGGTCATAGACCTTGCCTCACAACCATATAATACAACCGGCAAACTAATTGTTTTATATATTTGACCTGTAATATTGATAATAATAATAATAATAATAATACTATTGTAAAAAAATTTTATGAATTTGCCATGCCTATCCATTGAAAACAATCTGATAGGAGATAGGATGGCACTTTATAAAAGAACAAAAGATTACCTCGATCAATGTTCAATCTCGTCATGATTGAACATTTCTGTTAGTGTGTTTTTTAAGTATCATCCAATCTAACTTATCTGGTCCATCGACATGCAGATATTAAAATAAATCAGTCCATTTGCAAAATTATCATAATTTAATTTATGATAGTTTATTATGTAGGTATATGAATGAAAGAAAAGAAAAAAACTAATATAAATCATGAAATCGAGAAAAGTTTAGTCAAGCATTCACAGGAATCCTCCATCATTTTGGTTGTCGAAGGTAAACTATAAAAATGGTCCAGGCCCACCTTCAGGCGATCACGCGAAATATTCACTCCCACTCTTTTATTTATTTATTTATTTCTTTTATCTTCTATGATTGTTTTTTTTTTATCAAAAATGGAATTGACATGCAATGCTACTTCTTTGACATTTTCAAATTCGCTAGTTCTAAAAACAAAAAACAAAAAACAAAAAAGAAACAATACATGAGACTAAACGACAAGGTCAAATGACCAATATTGAATGGAGGAAAATTTACACTGGCTAAAAGAAAGACACGCCCAATTGATTTAAAATTTTATTTATGGATAAAAAGAGGTAAAGAAAATCGAAGGATGAAATTTTGCCAAAAGGCATTCACATCATCTTTTATTTCTCATTTGTCAGCGTGAGAAACAATCAAATTGATTTATAATATTTTCTCTCTCTCTCTCTCTTTATATATATATCCTGATTTCAATTATTCATAATATATTATAATAATATTTTTTTGTCTAATGTTTTTTTTTCAAGAGCCGTAATTAAATACATTTTTTAAAAGTTTTAAAATGCCCGGCGCCATTTCTTTTTTACTATCTCGCCAGAGATAGAATAGCCATCACGAAAATTTTCAATGTCGAGATATTGATGTTTCTTTACGTTTTGAAGGTTCCTGAATCAATTTCACTAAGGTTGAGAAAAATGTATGTCTGTATGTATGTAGACAAGATTACGCAAAAACGGTTTGAGCTATAATAATGAAATTTACTATACGGGAATTATTCAAAATTCGTAGTTTTCCATCAACTTTTGAGAAATGTAGTTCAACCGGAAGAGGGTCATTACCTACAACGTTTTGATTTTTTTCCTGTAAAGTGACCGTAAAAATAAAGATATATATTTGATAGTTTTTCACAAGATTAAAAATTGTATAAAACTGCTTTATATAGAATTTCAGCTTGATTGAATCCCTGAAAGCACCGGAATTAATTTTTTAACACGACTGCAAATCACGCGCGGTGCCATCAACAAAGAGCAAAACATGCGTTCTATTAATAAATATTATTTAATAATTTTAATTTATAATTTATAATTAATTAAATTAAATTTAAATATAATATATTATGTTATGTAATCCAATTCAAATTGCCAGATAGTCGAATGGAGACACTCCAGCTTATTTATTATTAAAATTCCTATTTTAAATTAAGAAAAAACTAATAAAGATGATTTTTCTCGAGATTAAAACCAATACACATCGATATTTTTTACATTTAAGTAATAATAATAAATTTGTTTGTTTGTATTGAAATATGTGTAAAGTAAAAAAAGTTTAAACAGAACAAATACACATACACACTCATCAATAAGCATACATGAAACCATACATACAAAACTTATCAAATTACAAAGTGAAATAAAAATAAAAAGTAACGATTATGTCTTTTAAAATGGCCCTTATGTCAAAAAGCATAGAAATAAATATACATATCTTTTCACTACATATATCTTTTTTTTATATATAAGATGTACACATAAATTTGAATTTCAATGTTGAAGAGACCGATTAGATAATAAATGTACTCATTTATGGGGGTTTAAAAGAGAGAGGGGGAAAAAAAATAGTGACTAGTCATGGAATAAATTTATGAAAATTTTTATATTTTTCTCCTCTCACTTACTACATTATACTTAGTTTATTTCGACACTTTCTTTTTAATTATAACATGAATCAAGAATTAATCAATTGATATTTAAATAAAAAAAAATCTTAAATAAATAAATAAATAAATGTAATAATTATACATAACAATAAGACTTGATGACATATTATATATCATAGCTATTAGCTTACTACCTCTATCTCTTTCTCCTATTGTTATTTATATATATATATATATATATATATAGGGTGACCATTTTTTGAAAACACCAAATCAGGACATTTTACTTTTTTTTTTTTTTAGAACTAAATTGAAAAATTCGGAAATGTTCAAAAGCTTAGTCCAGAAAACGTTTTACCTTTTTTTTTTAAAAAAAGCAAATAGAAAAAAATTTGAAAAAAAGTACGAAATGTCGTAAATATTTCAAAAAACGGTACAGATATTAAAAAGGACATAGCTTACAAATGGAGGACTGTCCTCCCTAAAGGAGGAAGGTTGGTCACCTTACTATATATATATATATATATATATGACACTTAAATAATATATAATATATTTCAATTTTATTATCATAATAGGTACTTTATTTAATATTCCAATGCCTGTTTGAATTGAATTTTTCTGCTCAAATTTTCCTTTAAAATTTCCATTTACCTGGTACATTTGAATATTTATAAAACTGAATCGAAGCACGAAAAGAGGTGGGACTGGAAATTAATAGTGGTAAGGTAAAATATTTAGTAACAGAGAGGAATAGTATTAACACACAAAGTCTTAATATACAAAATGTAGAAAAATTTAAATACTTAGGATCGGTATTCACGAAGGATAATAATATTTGAGAAGAGTTTAAAACGAGGTTGCAATCGGGAAACGCCTGTTATCATGCGGTAAAGGGGCTTATCGCGTCAAAATTATTATCAAATGGGATCAAAATTAAAATATATAAAACAATTATTTTGCCGGTTGTATTATATGGGTGTGAGGCATGGACGATGACCCTAGGGGACGAGCGTAGATTTAAAGTATTTGAAAATAGGATTCTTGGCAGCATTTATGGGCCAAAGAAAGATGAGGTCACCGGGGAATGGTGGAGACTTCATAACTAGGAATTGTATGACCTTTATAATCAAATCGAGAAGGCTACGATGAGCAGGGTACTTGGCTAGAATGGGAGAGGAAAGAATGGTGAAAAATATATTGGTGGGGATACGGACTGATGGAGTAAATTATTATATTTATATTTATTATGATAATTTTTTGAATTTGATTTCTATTTTGATTGAATGAATTCTTACAACATAACTAAACTTAGCTAACATATAAATGATATTTTTAAATAAAAAAAAAAAAAAAAAAAAAAAAAAAAATTATCATTTCATGATTTGGTTTTCATAAAAGTATGAAGATGCCCATTTATATTATTATAATTAATAATTATTAAAACATAAGAAGACTTAATTTATTAAATAAATTATAAATGTTAAAATTTGAACTGTATAATAATCCAAAAATAATAATAATAATTGAATGAAAAACAAAAAATAATGATAATAGAAAAGGATGGATGAATGGATAAATTCAACGGTGATTGTTTTTTTTTTCTTTTTCTTATTTTCATTTCATTTTTATCATTGCTGGGTAGGCTAATGCCTGAATAGGACTTGGAATCCCGTTAATGCTTCCAACCAAGTCAAAGGACACAATCTGTAGCAATCACACGCTTTTATTTTGTGAGCCTACCTACCTATATCTACCTAGCTATTAAGTAAGGATTCCAAAGAGTCTCTCATTGATATTCCTTCTTCTTATTGTTGAAAGGAAGACAGAAGAACAGTTCCCATTGTGGAAAATGGATCTCACTAATTGTAAATAATAATTCTATTTAAGAATCATTTCTTATTTACTATAATTATAACGATTAAATATTATTATTATTTTCATGATATTTTATATCTTACTTACGTATATTCAAAAGAAATTTAAAATTAAATTCCAAGAAAATATTATTTAATATTAACGGTAATTGTGTCTCCACTCGACTATCTCGCAATTTGTTTTGGATTAAATAACATATAAATTAAATAAATTCAATTTAATTAATTATAAATTATCAATTAATAAATAATATTTATTAAACCAATCAAGCTGAAATTCTATATATAGCAGTTTTATACAATTTTTAATCATGTGAAAAATTATCAAACATATATCTTTATTTTTACGGTCACTTTAGAGGAAAAAAAAATCAAAACGTGTACACCCCCCCCCCCACACACACACAGGCAGACATTTTTCTCAACCTTAGTGAATATGATTCAGGAACCTTCAAAACGTATAAAAACATCAAAATCTCAAAATCGAAAATTTTCGTGATCGCAATAGTGGCGAGATAGTAAAAAAGATGACTGATCATCTCTTTCTTCTAATCAAAAATATAAAATATTATTTTAAGAAAAAAGTGTAATAATAATAATAATAATATTTTATAATAATTTATCGATTTAAAAATTTGTTAATTTTTTTTTTTTTTTTTTCTATAAAGAAGGCGTTGGTTTAGTTGATTGGTTTCTCGATTGGATTTTGATAACAATTCTGTTTCTAGTCAGTCGTTACATATTACCAGTCAAAATTGAATTTCGAGGTCAATTAAGTTTATGTCACATAAATTTACTTTTGTAGAACATACTTTATAAGCAAATCGACAGATAGTGAAATATTTATATTGACATATTAGTGATGGTGAGGAGGGGTGAAAGAGGAATGTTCAAAAACAAAAAAATAAAAAAAAAAAAAAAAAATAAAACTAAAACACTTAAGTAAGATGAAGGAATATAAGATATACTATTCATTCATTCATCCACTTCATTCAATCAACCATATTTAAATTAAATAATAATATAAACTAAATGTCCTTTTCAAGGATATCCTTTTAATTAATTTATCATTTATTATTAATTTATTAATTTAAGAATAAAAAAAAAAAAATAAATAAATAACTTTATACCTTTTTCGGAAGATTATAAAAAATTTATAACATTTATATATATTGATACCTATTAGAAATAAAATTCAATCAATTTGTTTTAAATTTTGTTATAGTTAACATTTTATTCATTTTTACCTTTTATAAATTAATTTATACTAGAAATACTTTTCAACATTCTTTCATTCCATTTTAAAACTATCATATTGAATATAAAATATAAGTTGGTATATCTATTTTTTTTTTCTAATTTTATTTTATTTCATATGAAAAAATATAATTTAAATAATCGTAACTTTGTTTTTTTTTAAATTTATAGTGATGTAGTGATGGTGGATAAATTTCGTATCGATGATTTAAAAAAAATTCAAATAGATAATATATTAATCCTCTTCTTGTGTTTTAATTTTCTTTTCATCTGAATCCATTATCTTATTATATAATATATTATTATTATTATTATTATTTTTGCTGATGTTCAATAAAATTTCTTCAATCTTAAAAAAATTATAATTTGATTATTTCATACGAGGGTAATTCACAAGTTCGTAAGTTACGTTTTGTAATTAAGACAAAACTAGTAAAGGAAAATGTTTTTTATTATATCCATTCGAAAGAGCAACTAAAATACTATTTTTCTACATAATCGCGAAAAAAGTTGAGACATTTATCGTAGCGATGAACGAGCTTCGAAATTCCTTCCTCATAGAAATCCGCCGCCTGAGTGTTGAGCCAGTCAGTTTTGTGCCAGGTTGGTATAAAGCTTCTGACAGACCATCACAATTCAAAACAAGCGAAGAGGGAAACTCAGCTCAAATGTGTTGTTTTTGCATGACAATGCGCCACCTCACATGGCAAATGTCACACAAAATCTTCTTCAGACCTTCAAGTGGAAGGTTTTTCCTCATCTGCCGTAGATTCCAGATCTTGCACCAAGTGATTTCCACTTGTTTCCAAAGATGAAAACCGGGCTTGCAACGCAGCGTTTTGATGACGACGACGATCTTCGCGCGACCGTAACTGACTGGTTCAACACTCAGGCGGCGGATTCGATGAGAAAGGAATTTCGAAGCTCGTTCATCGTTACGATAAATGTCTCAACTTTTTTCGTGATTATGTAGAAAAATAGTATTTTAGTTGCTCTTTCAAATGTATATAATAAAAAACATTTTCCTGTACTAGTTTTGTCTTAATTCCAAAACGTAACTTACGAACTTGTGAATTGCCCTCGTACTATGAATTTTTATTAAGAATAAATATATATTATTTGTGTGTGCATTTTAAAATAAACATATACAAGTTGTGATTTATATTGATTTTAATAATTCTCAAATTTTAAATCACATTAATCAGTCAATAGACATATTCAACAAAATTGATTACATAAGCAAATTCTTTTATACGATCACAAACACATTTGTGAATTTAATACTATCGAAGTTGTTTAATCAAAATTTATTTTCTGATATATTTTTTTATTTATTTATTTTTTTTAAATGAACAAAAACAAAATAAAAATAAATAAATAGTAACATTAAAATCGTGATACATTTTTATTGTAGATATCAAATAATTTGATATGAATTGATGATTATAATAAAATATAATAATATATAATATAATAGTTATTAATTCAATTTCTAATTTGTCGATCGATAAGTTTGTTTGATTCCGTGTGAACGTGACCATCCTTAAACGAAAAATAATATATTTTAATACATAAATAATCCTTTCTCTAAATGACATCGCGTGTTTTTAAAAAAAAAAAAATAAATAAATAAAAAAAACAGGCGTGTATTGGAGGGAAGAAAGATTTATTATTATAGTTTACGATAAAATTTATTTTTTTATTTTTTTTTTATTTCATTTTATAACAATCGCATGCTTTTCATGTGAATTTTTATATTTGATATGGTTAGTTGATCAAAATTTAACCATCACCATTGATATATATATATATATATATATTTATTTATAAAACTTATTAGATCCAATTCATATTGCAATTATAAAAAGAAAGATGCCAACCAACATTGCTTTTAATATACTATTTAAAACATTTTTAAAATAATTTCTTTTATCAGAATAAAAAAACCTAATTAGGTCTAATTTTTGTAATATAAATAAAGTCAGTTGATACCAAACATTACATATCAAATAAAAATATTTTATTTTATATTATTTTATTTTTAAGAACAATATTAAATAAAAATTAACAAAAAGAAAAACAAATTAAAACCATAATATGTAAATTATTTATCAATTACTACTGAACTACTAATGAGCTGACTTTTAATATTCTATATCCTACTTAATCGTGATTCAAAAACAAAAACATCAAAATCGAAATCTTATCTTATTATACGAGTAAAAATTGTATATATATTTGTATATTTTTGAGATATTAATCCTCTCAAAGGATTTTTTTGAAATTCACACCATAGATAATATTTATAAAAAAAAATCGATCTATATTGGTTTCAGCCTCGGGAAAAATCATCTTCACTAAATTTTTTATTTAATTTCGAAATAAAATTAAAAATATTTATTTTGATAATATTTTAGAATAAAATTACGAAATATACACACAAAAAAAACAATAAAATAATCTAATTATAACATCTTATATATAATATAGGATCAAATATTTTATCAAGTAAATTTGAATATATTTTTCATCTTGAATTGAAAATCAAGTTATTTTAATTAATTTGTTTAGGAAACAAATTTTGGATGGGTTATTTTTAGAAAAACCATTTAACAATTCTAATAAATAATTAAAAAATTGTAAAATTTTTAGTTTATAATAATAAATTGTGTAAATTTGTTATAAAGGGTCGAACGATAGGTCGGTGTTCCAGGTACTAAATATATTATAGTATAATTTATAATTAATCTGTTACGTTTTTTTTTTTTATTTTAATTATGAATTTTCATATATGAAATTAGGTACAAGTATTTTTTAATATCATATAATTGACAAAAATACTTTGTGACTTCTCATATAATCGAGAAACTTTATATTAAGAATAAAAGTAACTACCTAAGTATAAAATTAAACATCTTATAATTTTTTTTTATTTTTTTTTATAAATAAAAAATAGACATTATTATATATTATTATATAAATAGCTATATTAACTTTTAACTCTATTTCAATATTTGATTGAATGGTAAAAAAAAAAATAAAAAAAATTACAGTTACCAACTTAAAAAGTTTGCATGCATGAATTCTTTTATATTATTAGTTTACGGTTTTTATATCTTTTATTTCTCTCTCTAAAATTTAAATAATTTTTTTTATATCTATGGTATACTATCTATATTTACAAAATTTTAAGATTGTATACAATTACTTGAAAATTCTTTATAAAAATGTAATAAAAATTACTAACTGAGTTTATATGTACTTATATTGTATATATAGGTATCTTTACTCGAATATTATTATAAATTATATATATCTGACAAATACAAAAATCTATTGAAAATAGGAAGTTAATATAAATACGTAACAAACCAATGAATTGAATGAAGGAAGTTATTCAAATTTATTTATTTGTTTACTTTATGCGCATTTGGCTACTTACTATAATTAAATAAGTAATTATAAGAAATTTAGTTAATTTTTTCTTTATATATTTACATATACATATATTATATAATTTTATTTACATATTAATATATATATATTTATATATATACAAACAATAAATTAACTAAATTTCTTATAATTACTTATTTACTTATAGTAAGTAGCCAAATGCGCATAAAGTAAACAAATAAATAAATATATGATATATTATTTAACGTATCATATGTTTGTTTGTTTTTTGAAGATGGGGACAAATAAAAAATAATATTTGTAAAAATATTTCCACTTTAAAACTGGAAGAGAATTTAAATAAATGAGAGTATGTTAAAGGAGTGTGGGTGATGAGGGAGAATTTTATATGCAAATGGAAGAGGAACGAACGAACCAGTGACCCAGAGCGACATACAGACAAGAAAGAAAAATTGGACTCCTTACTAACTGTACACCAAACTCTAACTTTTTTTTCTCTCTCTCTCTCTGGTTAGGACGCCTGCAAGCTATAGGCCGATGTGCAAAGACCTTCCTTGACCGAGCACCTGAGGATTTAGGCTAAATCAGGTGTGCAGAGAGTGAGAGAGAGAGAGAGAGATGTGTGTGTGTGTGTGACTACACCTACATACCTACCTAACTACCAACTTATCAACCAATTGATAATTACTACAAGTAGTTATAAAATAAATAATTAATATTAATATTTCATTTATAATAAATTTTATGTGGATGTTGGGAATAAATCAAAATAAATAAATAAATAAATGCACTGATTACATACAAATACGACTAACTTTTTATCACACACACACACACATTAATAGTTTTAATTTAAAATATAAATATTTTTTTATTTATTTATTTACAATGAAGAGAGAAGAAATTATTAGAAGAATAAAATCAAGAGCTTTCATTCAATTCGTCTCCATTAATTTGTGTGATTATATTTAACTATGAAATATATTATCTCCCTCTAATAAGAATACTTTATAAAGAGTCTTCTTCTTAAGGTGCCGTCTCCCTTTCAGAGTTTGGCTATCATCATGAGTAGGATAGCCTTAGAAGTTGCCAAGCCATGATAATTTTTCTTGGGAATGTTAATGCGGTGGTTTCCCGTTGCCTTCCGCATGTATAGAACCAGGAACTGACAGATCCTGGATTCGGAGACAGCTGATGTTAACTTGAATTTTATTAGAAAAATTTGTTCTTAGTTGGAATCGAACGCCGACTTCTTGTGTAGAAAATTGCTACGCTACACTCTCGGCTAGATGCCTCCTTTATAAAGAGTAGATATTTAAAAAAAAACGCCTTTTTATCATTTTTTTCCCTCTGTATGCCCTACTAGTAACTCGTATAAAAATATACAATTAGATAGATGGTAAATTATCAAATAGTAAACCAAAATATCATGAATTGTCAATCATTTAGGAATTATAGATTCATATGAATGATAGAAGAAGTCAGTTATATACGAGTATATACATAATACATATAATAAAATAATAATATTTAAATTATTTCCGGAAATGTTTTCCTCTTCATTTACTATCTGTATATTATTATGAATAAATATTATAACTAACTATTCTTTCTTTTCGTGAATATAGTTTTTATTAATAATAATAATAATAATATTGAGATTGTTCATAAGTATTTTTTTTTATCTTAAGTATGCATTATTTATTAATTTACTTATATGTAATAAATTAAATTTTAGAGTAGAAAATATATCTGGTCCTACATAAATAAATCAAAATCAAAAAAGGATATTTTTATATTTGGTTTTTGTTTAATTGGAGAGTAGATGTGTGGGTGTGTTTGTGTATACAGAGAGAAAGAGAGAGAGTTGAATACTTTAATAAACAGGAATTAAATGTTTAGATTTATAAATTAAATCGTATATTATATTATTATATACATTAATCTTGATTTCATATACTTATTTTCTTACTTATAATTTTTTTCTTAAATTCTTAAAAAATATATTTTCAATATAAATTATATTTAAATTAAATGCACAAGTAGATTATTTTTTTTTGTGTGTGTGTGTGTGTGTCTAAGGTAATTTTGTTTTCATTTAAATAACAAAATTCCTTAAAAAAATATTTATTTACAATATACATAATATATTAAGAAGTATTCATATATTATAATTACTTCATTGAATTAATCGTTTGTTTTTATTTTTTCTTAACATTTGTTTAAGAACATACATTTTTAACATCAACTTTTTTAAGAGTATTTAATTCTCCTACTTCCTCCCCCTCCACCCACATTCTGTAATTCCTACAATCATTTAGGTGATACATATAATTAATATAGTATATTTAAATTATCTATTTTATAAATATATTATTTTTATTAAATTGATTTGTAATTATGTAGGATCTTTAAAATTTTATTTAAACAAGATTGTTTTTTTTTTTGTTCAATTCCATTCATCTATCAATTTAATTTTGACTAATTATAGTTATTACAGGTTATTATTTAAAATGTAAAAAAATTCAAATTAATACAAATTTCCATATAAATTATTCGATTTAAATTTTTTTTTTATTTCATTTTATATATTTTTTTCTAATATCAAAAAGACATGATGATATTTTATGTTATTAACCTATTTATTTATTTATTTATTTATTATTTTCTTTCCTCTTCTTGATTATCCTACTCAATTAATGAATTCATTTAATATTTTTTTTTTAATAAAAATAAATAAATAAATATGAAATTAGTTCATTAAATCTCAATTTAGAAAAGTCATTCTATTTTTAATAGTTTTATTAAGTAGGTAGTCATATAAATTGATGATATTTCTTAACTTAACTACTTAAATACAACATATAAATAAGAATATTTATTTTTTCCTTAATAAATAAAATTTCATTTTATATAGCCACAGTGATTTATTTTATTTGAAATTTTAATTTAAATCCAAAAAAAAAAAAAAAAGATTTTTTTTTTGTTTTTCTTAACACTATGATTATTTAATTAATAAAGTAAATATTTTTTTTATTATTATTATTTATAATTTTAATTTATTTAATTTTATTATTAATGATGGTGATGATGATGAATAAATAAATAAAATAGAGTAAATATAATTTATATAATTTGAACATTTTATTTTAATATTAAATTAAATATAAAATTTATTTCATCTAAAAAAAAGAAAGAAAAAAAATTAAAATAATAATAGAAAATATTATCTATCAATGAAATGAGATGTTAATAAGTTGACCTGTGGCCAGGTCCGAACCGACCGACGGTTTGAAATAAATTAATTTCAAGCTACAGAAACAATTTCAAATAATTTTCATATATCTATTAATGTAATAAAAAACAGATATGGATACTTAAATAATAAATATAAACATTTTTAATTTTATTTTATTTATAATATATATGCAAGACCAGGCTGTGACGTCATGAATGGTTGGATGACGTCATATAAATTTAAATCAAGAAAAAACTAATAAATATGATTTTTCTCGAAGATAAAACCAATACAAAGTGCATGATTCGTGGTGATATATAAAAAAATCTTCTTTGGTGTGAAAATAACCCTTTCCTTCCTATCGTCGATCGCTAATACTACCACTTCCGGTTTCCGGAATTGCACCAAAAGTTGATCAATTCATCCCACTGATGCATTAAGTAAATATACCAAATTTCATCAAAATCGGTTGAGCCGTTCAGGCTGTACACATCTATACGGACGGACAGACGGACAGACGGACGGACGGACAGACGGACAGACATCATGCTAAAAATACTTTTTTCTGTTTAGAAAATGCATGATTCGTGGAGATATGTAAAAATCTCCACATGTGAAATTTGGTGTGAAAACAATACCTCCTTACTATCGTCGGTCGGTAAAAATGGTAATAGAATGGGAATTTTTTTTTTTTTACTTCTGACCAAAATTCAAATAGTGTGATGTATTACTAAATTATCTCGCTGGTTTTGTCACTTGTCGTAAAGCCAATGAATTTTTCTTTTTCTTTTTCCTCATCAATATGAGAGTCCTTCGTTCCTCCTTATTTTAAATGGGATCCCTAATCTACTCATAACTTGCGATCCGCTTTCTAGTCAGTAAGAAAATATTTTTTTAAAAAAATTCTTTACCACCACTACACTACACTAAATGATTTTCAAATCATTACAAAAACATATTATAGATTACATATTCTTTTTCAGTCATGTAAGTTTAAGTACCCAAATCATTCACACATTTGCAAACATTGTTAAATTTTTTTGTTTAAATTTCTGATCGATAAATCTAATTTTCTTTAGAGTTGAAAATTATTTATTTCGCCCCCAAAAATACTATCGCCCCCCAAAATCGTATAGGCAAATAATCGCCCCCCATTATATATTATTTACAAAATCACAAATGTTGACAAATGGATTGGGGAAGTGAAAAACTGAAAAAAATTAAAATATAACCATAAGTAGATAATTTTTTCGCAAATTAACAAATCAACCGACCCTATTTCAAAGGACGAACAACTCTCAATGACTCAACTACTAACAGTTGAGAGAAATTTTACTACTACACACACAATCCTATTTGACAATATTTTGAATAATAAAATATAAAAAGTTAGACACTTGATTCTTTCAAATTGAATACCAACTGGCGTTTGCACCTATGAACTGATCTAAACTTAACTTACCTATAAATAAATAAAAATAATGAAACATAAATTATAGAAAAATTAGGAAATCCAATCTTTGAATTTTATCACAAATGGGAATTAATTAAAATAAGGTATAAGATACAATATGTAGATTGTATGAGTAAAAGAGAGGAATTACTTATTAGAGTGTCTATCAGGGACAATCCAGGAAAGAGAAAAGAATCGATTTTTGTTAAAAAGAAATTGGTTCATGTTTTCACAACCAACGCTTACAATTCGTTTTCTTTTCTCTCTCTCTCACTTCCCCGTTGTGTAAATTTCATCATTTACATATTAACAATCTATCTATCTATCTATCTATCTATCTATCTATTTATCTATCTATGGTTATCTATCTAACTAGAGCTATACCTATATAAATAATATATATAATATCTGATTTACAATATTTTTCTATTTACATCTTTATTACTATTACTTATTATTATTATTATTATTATTTACATTATGTATATATGAATAGAAATAAATCGTTTAAACAAAGAAGAATATGATAGTATAAAAGGTCAGTTCAATAAAAGAAGGAAATCGATAACTAACAACTACATATAAGGTGGAAATCATATATTAGAAAAGGCCGGTTTTAGGCAGATGGCAAAAGAAACCGTTAATACAAATTAATGAACTGAAGAATATATATATATATATATAAATATAAATATTTCTAGGATGATATAAACTGAGACGATAAAAAAAAAACAAGTCTAATTTCGTATCCTTTGATTTTACTTCATTTATCATTTTATTTATTAAGTATATTATTTGCACCACGTCACTTTTTTAAAAAGTTTAATGTTTAATGTAATACTATTATACATACATATTCATATATACCTTCTATATAATCTATAAATACATATTATAATAACATTTAAATTAATAGTCTCCATATGCAACGCCAGCAGAATTCATGACGTCATGATTTCTGCAAGCGCAGCACTAAATTATAATATAAAAGACGGCTTCTCCACCCTATGGCCAGTCTTGACTCAACCCATTTGAAGGCCGAAGGCTCTGCCCTTTTGCACAGGGATTCATTGAGAATTACCTGCATTTGCTTCACTAGGAATCATTGATTGATTACCTACATTTATTCAGGAACCTTATTTATTCGGTTACCTGCAATTGCTTACATATAATCCATATGTACTTCACCTCAGCAATCCACTTCATAGGATTAGCTGCATAAATGTTCAACTAGAACAATTGTTATACGTTTTGTAAAAGCCGTTGTATTTTCTTTATTAAAATAAATAAATATATAATTTAAGGAAAAGTAACTTCATACTTTTTCTTTCGAAACGTTTTTTTTAAAAACGACAACCCACGGCTCAAAACTTTAACTTATATTTAATTTAAATTTAATTAATAATACTTATTAAATCAGCGCGTGTTTTGAATCTTTGTTGATGACACCATGGCGCATGATTGGCAGTTACCTTGTTAAAAAATTAAAAAAATTAATTCCGGTACTGTTTTTCACATGATTAAAAATTGTATAAAACTGCTATATATAGAATTTCAGCTTGATTGAATCGCTCTGAAAGTACCAGAATTAATTAATAAATATAATTTATTAATTTTAATTTATAATTAAATTAATTAAATTTAATTTAAATATAATATATGTGTTAATTAATCCAATTCATAATTGCGAGATAGTCGAGTGGAGACACTCCAGATTTTTTTTGATTTTATTTTATTAAAAAAATAAAAATAAAAAAAGGTCAATCAATCCATCATCAACGAACAGAAAGAGAGAAAAAGAGAGAATGAGAGAACATCTGGTGGATTTGCTGAGAAATTTATTCTAAATCAAACGGGATCTTTTTAAGCGGGTATGGGGATGGAGGAGGGGGAAGGGTATGTAACACAATGATGATGATGATGATGATGATTTTGCATGTCACTTGATACGCATCGTCATCTCATTAAAGATTTTTTACAATTTTTTTTTTTTGGAATTGAGAATATAAGAAAATAAAATAATCAATAAGTAAAATAATTTTAATATTCTTATTTGAATAAAAGTATGTTTTATTTTTTGTTTATTATGTTTTCATTAAAATGTTTCAATTCTATTTTCAATGAACTTAGGTTATTTTTTAAGAGGAGAGGCGTGTATCTTTACTAGAAATTGGATAACAGTTTGACAAATGTATAAGAAATTAAATTTGAAAAATTGAAAAAAAAATATAATAATAATAATAATATTAAGATTAATATATAAATTAGTATATACTTGAATGAAATAGTATCTATATCAGTGATTCTCAACCTTTTTTTTACCGCGGCACACTTATAACGGTTTAAAAATTTGGCGGCACACAAAGAAAAAGATAAGTGTAAAAGTTTACCATATTGAAAAAGTGGTCCCAAAAACGGTTTACCTTTTTTTTAAGAACCAAATTGAAAAAATTTAGAAAAAAAGTCGGAAATGTTTAAGAGCATCATAATATTGCGGCACACTACACTGAACACTGGTTGAGAATCACTGACCTATATCTATAAAATAATTAACATTTTATTATTATTATTATTATTATTATTATAATTGTTGTTGTTTTTAGGTGACCAGGAGAATGTCGCCCAATTCGGGCGAAGAAAAGTTGGCCAGGAGATCACTCTCACTTCGTGGTTCCCTTACCCTTTTATGGGAACTTCCCGATACCACATCAGAAAAGGTAATTTTTTTTCTTTATTTCCCCCCCCCCCTTTTTCTTTTATATAAAATTATAAATAATTAAATATATATTTAAATAATTTACAATATTGGCATATTAGAAAGAATAATGTTTTAATATTTTCATAGTAAAAAAAAAAAAAATATTTTCTAGATAAAATAAAATAAAATAAAATAAAATAATATTTTCTTAATATGGAAATGTTTTTTTTTTTCGTTTACCTTCAACACATTTTAAAATATGATAGCTAATAGATCCTTCCTTTCATATTAATTCATCCACTTTTTCCTTGAATTAGAGTAAAAATAATAATAATAAAAATTCAAGGAAAAGAAATTATTTATTATATTTATTACAAAGAAAAAGAAAATAGTTTTTTAATTGGGCTCAATTATTATATATTATATTAAACATAAAATACGATGAATTAAGAAATCGATAGCTACCTACCTACATGTTGTAATCATCAATTTGCTATAAATTATATGACATCTGTTCTCTAACAGATTGAATAAAATATATTTATTATTCTTTATTAGATTTTTCAACATAAATCATTGGAAAACATAAGAATTTAGTATTGAGAGAAACTATATTACTTACCTATATTATTTTAAACATTAATTTTCACAGTATTTAATGGGATTTGTGGGATAATAAAATTTAAAAAAAAAGAAATAATATTCGTATTAATTATAATAGAGAAAATATAACTATTAACAGTCGACAGTAGTCAAAGGGTTTAAAAAAATAAATAAACATTTGATTATAATCTGATTTTGTATACAATTTCTTCCTGATTTTTTTTTTTTTTTTTACTTTCTTATTTAATCATCATTACCACTTTTTTAACATGGTGTGAAAGGTTGGTTAAAGAAATGAAAAAAACAACTTTTCTCTTATTATTATTATTATTAATTATTATTAATTAAATTAAATAAACTATTCGAGGATTGTTCGAAGGAAAATGTGAATTTTGAATTATTTCGAAAAGTATTTATTTATTCATCAATTCCCTTCAGATTTAATGCACTTATGTCAGCGCTTCTTCCAATCGTCTAAGCACTTCTGAAATGCGCTTTTCGTTTTGGCCATCAGCTGGCTCTTCGATTCCAACTCTCATTAATTGTGACAAAACGCTTTTCTTTCATTAGTATCTTCAGTTTTGGTAATAGGAAAAAGTCGCAGGGAGCCGAATCTGGTGGATACGGTGGTTGAGGCATGATTATGGTGTTGTTTTTGGTCAAAAAATCACGAACAAGCAATGATGTGTAAAATGGTACATTATCGTGATGCAGAATCCATGATTTCTTTTTCCACAACCACGAACAAGCAATGATGTGTGAGCTGGTGCATTATCGTGATATAGAATCTATAATCGTTTGAGCCGTATTGCTTTCCGAAAACGTTGCATAACTCCTTGTAGTATTCCTTATTAACAGTAGCACTTGTTGGCAAGAACTCATGATGCACCACACCATTGTAATCGAAGAAAACACTGAGCAAAACCTTCCTCGTCATCAACATCTTCCCGGCCTTCTATAAAGCGCTTGCACTACTTATAAACATTTTTTTGAGACAAAGTAGACTCACCGAATACTACAGTCAACATTTTAAGTTGGAGCTCTTTATTTTATTTTTAACACAAAATTTAATAGAGATTCTTTGATCCATTTTTTACTATCTCGCCAGAGATAGTATTGCGATCACGAAAATTTTCGATGTTGAGATTTTGATGTTTTTATACTTTTTGAAGGTTCCTGAATCATTTTCACTAAGGTTGAGAAAAATGTCTGTGTGTGTGTGTGTGTGTGTGTGTCTGTGTGTGTGTGTGTGTATGTAGGCAAGATTACGCAAAAACGGTTTGAGCTAGAATGATGAAATTTGGTACATGGACATTATTCAAAATTCATAGTTTTCTATCAACTTTTGAGAAATGTAGCTCAACCGGAAGAGGGTCATTACCTACAACGTTTTGATTTTTTTTCCTCTAAAGTGACCGTAAAAATAAAGATATATGTTTGATAATTTTTCACATGATTAATAATTGTATAAAACTGCTATATATAGAATTTCAGCTTGATTGATTCGCTGAAATTACCAGAATTAATTTTTTAACACTGCAAATCTCACGCGCCAACACGTGACGTGGTGCCATCAACAAAAAGCCAAACATGCGCTGGTTTAATATTTATTATTTATTATTTATAATTTATAATTAATTAAATTTAATTTAAATATAATATATTATGTTATTTAATCCAATTCAAATTGCGAGATAGTCGAGTGGAGACACTCCAGCTAATTTTTAAATAAAAACACACATAAACGTGACTAATTATTTTAGTTTTCAAAAACAAACACTAATCCAAAATGGCTGATAATGTCAACATATGAGAAACATATGTGTACCAACATAACAAAATCAGACCTCGTATACAAATATGTGATCTTTTAATAAAAATAAATCCCCTTTAATAATTATGTAAATATATAACCACAGAGATTTAATAAATATTCCATTTAAATGTGAATCAAAATCTGATTCTGATCTGTGAATCTGATATTAAACATAATTATTTATTTATAATAGATGCAGCAAGTAGATTCAAAATCGTTTGGGTCATTTTGAAAAAATTACATATAAAAGTGACACAGACATTTGATTATATGAAAAATTTGCTTTAAAATTTCCAGAGATATATTGTTTTTATTTTTTTTTTTGAGCAGATTATTCTAATTACGTATTTCACCAATCACAATTCTATCCATTTATGTTCTTTGAGTGAAAAACTAAAAACAAATTCTGAATATTTCTGAATATTATAAAATAATTAGATAATAGATAATGTAAATAAATTGTTCAGGCCATTTCGCATGAATGCATTTGTTCATTCATTCATTCATTCACTTTGCGTGTTGAATGCAACTCACGCCTTTATATTTTTCTTTTAAATTTCTCTTCATTTCCTATTGTAAAATCAATCCAATAGTGTTAATTGTATTAAAAAAAAAATTCAATCACGTTCTGATCTATCCATAAGATAATATTTTATATATTTTAGTATCAACAACATTATGTCCTTGTGATGACAAAAACAAAAAGATTTAACATTGTATTCATATATTGCTACGTTTATTCATTTATGTATTTATATTCAAATCTAAAAAATAAATAAATAAATAAATAGGCGAATTAAATTAAATAAAATTATTATTAATGAAATCGTCATTTTTGTGGATAATTAAGAAAAGCGTAATCGAATTATCAAACATTGATATCAAGAGTAATAATATTAATTAAGAATTAAAAACTGGAGTTTTGACTAAATGAAAAATAAAAAAAAGGTTGGTGACAAGTGTTCATTTATGGAGAAACCAATTGGGAAACAATCATTAATCAAACCATGAAAAGAAGGTTAAAGGAATGTGATTCACAGAATAAAATATTGTACATGTGGTATTATATGATATTATTGATAGAAAGATTCTATTAAAAATATAAAAATTATATATTCTCTATTAAAATTTTAAAAGTGAAGTAAATTTATCAATTGATGGTGAAATACAATTAAAAGAAACTTGTTATTTTTTAAGTAATCATTTAGTAAATTTCTACCTTGTATTAATTATATATATATGAGAGAGAGAGAGAGAGAGAGAAAGTAGATATATATATATATATATATATACATAATATTTTTATTACCCTCAGGGCTATTCCCTAAATATTCACACATGATGAAACTTTTAAATTATGTTGAAATAAAAAATTGCCTTATTAAGAATTAATTATTATTATTAATAATAATAATAATAATACTATTATTTACTTATATAGATATTTTGGTGGGCTAAATTTTATAATACATTTTTTTTATTTTTACTGTTTACTTAATTTATTATTTTTATTTTTTTTTTTATTTTTACTTTATCTATTATGGTCTTGTGACACTCTATTCTCTTTGGAGTTAATGATAAAATGGATGTACATACCACGTAATATTTGCATTTTGTAATTTTTGATAGTCTATCGCCGTGTTTCCCAACGTGGGGTTTCCACAGGGGGACAATTTGATTGTAAGGGGGGGGGGGGGAGGCAATTCGAAAAAAACACGAGTTTAACCATTTTGCCACTGATAAAAAAAAAAATCGTCTGGATATAACAGAACGGGGGCGGCTTGAGACTGAAGCTAACCAAATTGGAACCTAATAAGCATCAAAAGCAAATAAAAATATTAAATTATTATAGAAAAATCTTTATTCAAATTATTTCGAATTTGAATTTTAGTTTTTCATTCTATGTTTCGATAATTTACTTATTGTGTTTCGTTAATAATTTTCTAGTGGGTATTTAAGTTTCTTAATTGAGCAATTCCTTTTTTTACCGACCGACGATAGTAAGGGAGGTATTGTTTTCACACCAAATTTCACATGTGGAGATTTTTACATATCTCCACGAATCATGCATTTTCTAAACAGAAAAAGTCCGTTCGTCCGTCTGTCCGTCCGTCCGTATAGATGTGTGCAGCCTGAACCGCTCAACGGATTTTAATGAAATTTGGTATATTTACTTAATGCATCAGTATGATGAATTGATCAACTTTTGGTGCAAATCCGGAAACCGGAAGTGCTAGTATTAGCGATCGACCATAGGTAAGGGTTATTTTCACACCAAATTTCACATTCTGAGATTTTTTACATATCACCACGAATCATGCACTTTATGGTGTTTTATTCTCGAGAAAAATCATCTTTATTAGTTTTTTTCTTAATTTAAAATTATATGACGTCATCCAGCCATTCATGACGTCACAGCCTGGTCTTACATATATATTATAAATAAAATAAAATTAAAAATATTTATGTTATATCCATATCAGTTTTTTATTACATTAATAGATATATTAAAATTATTTGAAATTGTTTCTGTAGCTGGAAATTAATTTATTTCAAACCGTCGGTCGGTTCGGACCTGGCCACAGGCCAACTTATTAATATTAAAAATTATGTAAATGTTACATAGGGGTGGGGCGGGGGGTTTAAGAATTTTAGGTGGGCATGGCTAAAAAAAAGGTTGGGAAATACTGGCCTATTAGTATGAAATAACGCATGAACTATATAACTGGAGGATTAACAGAACACATACCTGACTTTGTGCTTTGATGTATTTATGTAGTCTTAACAGTCATAACAAAAGCGACCAAAACAATCTACAGTCTTGTTATTATCCCTTAACATCCCTAAACATCATCTATTCATTTCTATCTTCTATCTCTAGTCAATATGATGACCCCGAAATGATCTCTATTCAAAATCTTGTACGTATAAATAAAAACAGTTTAAAAAAAAAACTCTGACTTTTGTACGTCCTACGCAAGGACAACGTCTATCAACCCGGTTATATCAATGAGGTGTCCTATGATCAGTAGAACGGGTCCTCTCAACCTTTAACTTGATTTTCTTGATCGGAGGCGCTACTTTTTATCCAGTAGCTATTCCCCAATGTTGATTCCGGAGGCTGGGTTGACTCCGTCCCATAGACCCAAGCTAGGAAAATTCCCTTGCCAGGCCCGGGACTTGAACCCGGGGCCATGTGAATGTGAGGCAGGTTCGCTACCCACACACCCAATGGCGCCTTCAAAACAGTTTTAATTAATGACAAAAAAGAATTAATTAAGTTTTTTTATATATAAATTTCTACTATAATATAAAGAGAATAAAATTTGTTCAATTTTTGTTTTTGAAGTTTTATGACATGATTCATTAATTATATATAAATTAACACTTTTTTATTTTTTTTTAAAGTAAGTATATACTCGTAGTACAAATTGTGAGTATTATTATTAGTACCTGGTTCACCGAGCCGCCGCTCGGTACTTTAAAAAAATATTCCTTATGAACTACTTGAATATTTAATATTATTATTTAAAATAAATAGATGACAAAATATAGGAAACAATTTCAAATAATGTAAAAGAACATAAATCTAAAAAAAATAGTCATAAAATGTACAGCCCTTAAACGTACGTATTAATCTACTAAAAGACAGAAAAGTATGGCCTGTGGATATAACATAATATATATTTCCTAATTGGATTACAAATTATTATTAAAATAAATATTTTTAATTTTATTTTATTTATAATATTTTGTATTTAAGGAAGCGCTGTCCGGCATTACATTGCGCCATTTTTTTATTATTAAAATTCCTATTTTAAATTAAAAAAAAAACTAACAAATATGATTTTTCCCGAACTGAAACCAATAAAAATCGATTTTTCTTTCTAAAAATATTATCTATGGAATGACTTTCAAAAAAATCCTTAAAGCGTTTTAATATCTCAAAAAAAAAATATATATTTTTGCTATTATAATAAAAAAATATATATCTTAAATATATTTTAATTTTAATTAAATAGACGCAGAGAATAGACAAATTTCTATTTTTTTACCCCTTCCCCACCATCTCTCTCTCTCTCTCTCTCTAATTAAAATAAAACAAGAGAATAGAAAAAATGGTCACATAATTTCTTTTATCTTTTATTATTTATCAAAATGTTGTCAAGGTATACATAGACAGACAAGTAACATGCATGAAAACCATCAACGGACATTCATTCATTCTATGATGACATGATAAATTTAATTAAAAAAAGCTGTCCAAAGAAAGATCAAGATAATTTTATTTTAAATGTTAATATCGCCTTCCTTGGTCTTTATGCCAACCAAATGTGTGGGAAACCTTCAACTCTCTTCCAGATCTATTTTCAAATTTTAAATATATTTTAATCAACACATTTGCAACAAATTTATTTTAAATTCATTTCATTTGCATAGACATTAAAAAAAAAAGTAGAAACTCAAAAATAGTCTATTATTTAACAAAAAATTTATAAATGTCGTTTATTTTATGTACTTATGGTTTTTATTATTGTTCAGTCGTGAAGTCTGACGCCATCTAGTGGTTCTTGCACGTGTCACCGTTCCCCCTTTATTTTTAGCATGTTGTCTGTCCGTCTGTCCATTATATGTCCGTATGTACAGCTTGAACGGCTCAACGGATTTTGATAAAATTTAGTATATTTACTTAATACACCAGTAGCATGAATTCATCAACTTTAGATGTATATCCAGACACTGGAATTGGAAATTTACAAAGTATTAATTTTATATTCATTGTCAGAAAACATTTCACTTAAAATATAGTAGTAATTAATAATTCATTAATTAAACTAAAAATAAAAACTAAGATAATATCATTTTGACAAACTTTATTAACAAAAATATTTATAATTAATGTAAAAAAGATATGTTAATTTATTTTTTAAATTTATTTTTATCATATGCTCATCTTCTGATATTAATATGCGAAATGTTATTATAATCTGTAATTTGATCAAGATAGATAATAAGATAAATACAATCTATAATTTCTCTCATCTAAATGGAGACAATATAAATTATTAAATAGAATGAAAGAGAAAAAAACAAATCTGGAGTGTCTTCACACTATCTCGCAAATTTGAATTAGATTAAATAACATATATTAATTTAAATTAAATTAAATAAATTATAAATTATAAATTAAAATTAATAAATAATATTTACTAAACCAGGCCATGTTTGACTCTTTGTTGATGGCACAACGTCACGTGATGGCGCGTGAGATTTGCAGTGTTAAAAAATTAATTCTGGTACTTTTAGCGCTTCAATCAAGCTGAAATTCTATATATAGCAGTTTTCTACAATTTTTAATCATGTGAAAAACTATCAAACCTATATCTTTATTTTTACGGTCACTTTAGAGGAAAAAAAACCAAAACGTTGTAGGTAATGACCCTCTTCCGGTTGAGCTACATTTCTCAAAAGTTGATAGAAAACTATGAATTTCGAATAATGCCCATGCACCAAATTTCATCATTCTAGCTCAAACTGTTTTTGCGTAATCTTGGTTACAAACATACACACACACAGACATTTTTCTCAACCTGAAAATGATTCAGGAACCTTCAAAACGTATAAAAACATCAAAATCTCAACATCGAAAATTTTCGTGATCGCAATACTATCTCTGGCGAGATAGTAAAAAAAGTACATAAATGATTGTTATGTTATTGTTATATAACAACTATCCAAGAAAATGTTATCATTCTTTATCTTTTTTCTTTTTTCTTTTTTTTTTAATTTAATTTCAATTGATTTAACCGGTTTTCTTATTTGAATTGATACGATATGGATAACCTTTCGAGGTTAAAGTTCGTTTAAAAGTAGAAAAGCAAGAACAGTCAGAACAGAAATGTCAACATATCTCTTGGTGTTATTTAATCGTAATTTTAAATTACTTAAAATATCTTTTTATAAATTATTTAATACCTACCTACCCAAATAACTACAATATATTACTTCATGTTGTCATGTTTCAATAAACCTTTATTTTTTTTATATTTTAAATTTTCATTAAAATCAAAGGTTAACACATGTTTTGGAAAACATAATTTCATCGTAAAAATAAAATAGTACAATTGTGTTTCAGTTGTATTTTGTTGTTGTTGTTGTCTGTTGTTCTTTTTAAATAGATAATAAAATAAGAAAAAAACAAACAAATAAATATTAATTGTATGTATAGTTAATCGATTAAATTTAAATTCGTGTTATTTATTATTTTATAGTTAAAATGGGAAAAAATTATATATTATTAATTATATAGTCAAATACTAAAATATAGAAAGGTTAAATCAATAATCTTAATCTATATATATAAAAGGCAATGTCTGTGTGTCTGTCTGTGTGTCTGTCAAATACTCAAAAACTACCCGTCCGATTACGGTGAAACTTTCAGGGATTGTTGTGGGCATCCCAGGGAAGGTTTTAATCTGTATATATAAAAGGCAATGTCTGTGTGTCTGTCTGTGTTATTGTTTTGTGTTTTGTACATATATATTATATATGTAAAATAAAGAACAAACAGAAATGAGAAAATAAATTTTAATTAATATAATTTATAAAAAAAAAAATAATGTTCATAAACTTAGAATATTAATTATTTAATTAATTAAAATCTACTTAAATAAATGCAAAGAGCCACAAATATATTAGTAAATATATAAATAATAATATGAAATAGTCAATAAATCTTACTTATTATACTAGGAAAATTTGTTGTTGATTAAATTAAAATATATTTTCCAAGAAAACAAATATATGTCTTATCTACTTATACTGATTGAAACAAAATGGATGAAAACCTTTTACATACAGACTTTCAACCAAATACCATGTATTACTCGGGGGTACAGGGGGCGGAGCCCCCGTCTAGGTGTGAAGAGCGCCTGGAAGGCGCTCGGAGCAGCTAGTATATGTGGCAGCAAGCACAAAACACACACGACATAGACCACATATGACGACTCACGTGACTTTCCAAAAATGTTTTGTGTGCCAGCTTCGCGCGGGACTTAGACAAGAGATCTCGTCGTCACAAGTCATTCAGCTGCCTCAGTTCAACTTGCTCACATACAATTGCGATAAATAAATATTTCTATATCTCAACATAGTGTTTTATTTCGAAACCCTATATTGGTGACCCCGAAATGAGTACGCCAGCGATCCAACACACGGCGGTCAAACTCCCGCCATTTTGGCACGAACGGCCCGGAGCATCATGGTTCGCCGTCGCAGAGGCTCAGTTCACCCTTGCGGGCATAACCCAGGACGAGACAAAGTACTACCACATCTTGTCTCGTCTTGAAGCCAGCGAAGCCGCCATAGTGCACGACATTATCGAGGACCCCCCCAACGACGGCAAATACGCCAAGCTAAAAGAAGGCCTCATCAGCCGCCTCGCCCCGACCAAACAACAGCAGCTGAAACAACTGCTAGAGGAAGCGCCCCTTGGAGATCGGAAGCCGTCGGAGCTTCTCCGAGAGATGCTCACACTGGCCAAGGCCAACGCCGTCCCCGAGGACCTCACGCGCTCCCTCTGGTTGCAACGCCTACCCACCATCACGCAGGCCATAATCGGGGGACAGCCCCAGCTGCCGCTCGAAACAACTGCGCAGCTCGCTGACGCAGCCTGTAGTGCGCATGAGCGCACAACAACTAACGTCGCGCATCAACAACAGGTCGCCGAAGCCCGCTCGCTGAGCGAACGCTTAACGGACTTGGAGCGACAAATCCAGCAGCTCGCGGCAAATCTGGCCAGGCCGGCACCCTCAAGGCCACGAGCTTCGGGCCAACAGCAACCAGCCGCCCCCCCGAACAGCCAGTGTTACTACCACGCTCGCTTCGGGGCCGAAGCCCGAAAGTGTAGGCCACCCTGCTCCTTCACGCCAAAAAACACCGACACCAGCGCCTGAAGGCGGCAGCCGCTGGTACTACCAACACCCACCGCCTGATCATCAGTACACGCGACACGGGCACACGCTTCCTGGTCGACACCGGGTCCGACCTTTCCTGCTGGCCCCGCTCCCGCGTCTGCGGACCCCGTTCAGCGACGACGTACGAACTCAGCGCCGCGAACAACACCACCATCAAAACATACGGCAACATCCAGCTACACTTGGACCTGGGCCTACGCCACAAATACAAGTGGAACTTCGTCGTCGCCGACGTGTCCACCCCCATCCTCGGCTCGGACTTCCTGGCGCACTTCCGACTGCTACCAGACTGCCGACGTAGTCTGCTCATCGACGGCGAGACTGGCCTCTCCATCACAGGCTCCAGTAATAAAGTGCGCCAAGCAAGCGTCAAGACGATGATCCCGGGTGAGTCCGTATTCTTCGACATCCTGGCCGAGTACCCACTCGCAACCCGACCGGACGGCGTACAACGTGGACCACTACACACAACCGTCCACCACATACGGACCACGCCCGGACCACCAACGTCATGTCGACCACGTCGCCTCGCCCCGGACCGACTACGCATTGCCAAAACCATCTTCGACGAGATGGTGCGCGACGGAATCGCACGCCGATCCGAGAGCCCCTGGGCCTCGCCGTTGCTGATGGTCCCTAAAAAGAACGATGACTGGCGCCCCTGTGGAGACTACAGGGCCCTCAACGCACGGACGATCCCCGACAGGTACCCGGTGCGGCACATTCATGACTTCAACCAGAACATCAGGGACTGTAAAGTCTTCTCAGTCATTGACTTGGTGAAGGCTTACACACAGATCCCAGTGAATCCCGCCGACGTACCTAAAACGGCTATCACGACCCCGTTCGGCATGTATGAATTCCCATACATGTCGTTCGGCCTCCGAAACGCCGGTCAGACGTTCCAAAGGTTCATCGACGAGGTCATCAATGGACTCGAGTTCGCCTACGCCTACGTCGATGACATCCTTGTATGCTCGCGCACCGAAGAGGAGCACAAGCAACACCTCCGCGCCCTTTTCCAACGCCTGTCCGACCACGGGATCATCGTGAACGCCCCCAAAAGCGTCCTGGGCGCCGACAAAGTAACATTCTTGGGCTACGAGGTCAGCGCCGAGGGGACACGCCCCCTTCCCGACCGTATCGCCGCCCTACAAGGCTACCCCCCACCCAAAACAGCTAAAGACCTCCGCCGCTTCCTAGGAGTCATAAACTTCTATCGACGTTTCATCCCCTCCGCCGCCACGCACCAAGCCCCACTCCACGAC
This sequence comes from Labia minor, assembly GCA_963082975.1. Taxonomy (NCBI): domain Eukaryota; kingdom Metazoa; phylum Arthropoda; class Insecta; order Dermaptera; family Spongiphoridae; genus Labia; species Labia minor. Next base: position 88,850,871 of record OY720345.1, read on the forward strand.
GCCTTGACGAAGCTACGAAGCTCTCAGCCAATCCCCTGGTCGCCAGCGCTCACTCAAGCGTTCGAGGCTTGTAAAGAGGCCCTGTCGACGGCAACCATGCTAGCGCACCCCGCCCCGGACGCACGACTCGGCCTCTTCACCGACGCCTCCGCGACATCCATCGGCGCCAGTCTACAGCAACGTATCGGCGACAGTTGGCAACCGTTAGCTTTCTTTTCCAAGAAGCTCACGGACAAGCACGTTGGATGGCCCGCCTACTACCGTGAACTCCTTGCCGTCTACGAAGCCGTGCAGCACTTCCGCCACATACTCGAGGCGCAACACTGCACGATATACACGGACCACAAGCCGCTCACGTCCGCGTTCACCGAGCACCGCGAGCGCCTACCGCCAGTCCAACTGAACCAACTCTCATTCGTGGCACAATTTACCACCGATATTGAGCACGTCAGCGGCGCCGATAACGTCGTCGCCGACGCTCTGTCACGAATCGAGACCATCGAGCTAACGACCACCAGCCTAGCCGACCTAGCACAAGCACAGACGAACGACACGGAGTTACAAGGACTCCTGAACGGCGAGACCTCCCTACGACTGACGAACATCACGCCACCCGGCCTTGACGTTACCCTCTACTGCGACACATCGACGACACGGACAAGACCCTTCGTCCCAGCCAGCTACAGACGCCAGATATTCGACAGCCTACACGGCCTCAGCCACCCAGGAGCACGAGCGACGACGCGCCTCATCGCCGAACGATTCGTTTGGCCAGGCATGCGCCGTGACTGTAACACCTGGACACGCACATGCCTACCCTGCCAACGATCAAAGGTGAGCCGGCACACCACATCACCACCGAGCACGTTCGAGATCCCGACCCAGCGCTTCAGGCACATTCACATCGACATCATCGGCCCCCTACCAACCGCGGGCCCATATCGTTACTGCCTGACAGCCATCGACCGATTCTCACGATGGCCGGAAGCCTGGCCCATCGAGAACATCACGGCCGACAGAGTCGCAACTACCCTCTTCGCCGGCTGGATCGCCCGGTTCGGAGTCCCCGAGACCATCACGACCGACCAGGGGCGCCAGTTCGAGAGCCAGCTCTTCCAGGCTTTGGGTAACCGCACCGGCTTCAGCAGGTCGCGCACCACCGGCTACCACCCCTGCGCCAACGGGATGGTCGAGCGTCTACACCGGCAACTCAAGGCCGCCATCATGTGCCACCCCGGCACCACATGGCTGGAGTCGCTGCCCGTTGCCCTCCTCGGCATACGCAGCGCCTTCAAGGAGGACCTCAAGACCACCTCCGCCGAATTGGTGTACGGCGAACCGCTACGCCTGCCCGGTGAGATGCTCATCCCTCCACCCACGAACGCGCAGACGATACCCCACGCCGACTTCATCGAACGGCTACAGCAGCAGATGCGTCGCCTACGCCCGTCTCCAGCATCGAGCCACAGGAAGCCAACCGTCTTTGTATTCAAAGACCTGGCAACCTGCACCCACGTATTCCTAAGAGACGACAAGATACGCGCGCCGCTGCAGCCTCCTTACACCGGCCCCCACCAAGTGATCAAACGCGATGAGAAGACGTTCGTGATCCGAGTCCAAGGCTCGGACACGCGCGTCTCCATAGACAGACTGAAACCGGCATACGTATCGACCACCGACACCACCAGGACAACGACACCGATGACAGACTACGTCACACGCAGTGGACGGCGTGTGAAACCCACGACAACATACAAGGCCTAGAAGGGCCTACTGACCCTTCTTTCTCCGCGGGGGGCTGGTGTGGCAGCAAGCACAAAACACACACGACATAGACCACATATGACGACTCACGTGACTTTCCAAAAATGTTTTGTGTGCCAGCTTCGCGCGGGACTTAGACAAGAGATCTCGTCGTCACAAGTCATTCAGCTGCCTCAGTTCAACTTGCTCACATACAATTGCGATAAATAAATATTTCTATATCTCAACATAGTGTTTTATTTCGAAACCCTATATATATTTATATATGTTCTTAGATATTTGAAAGATATGTTAGTTTTAATTATTATAATAATATTAATAAAAAAAATTGTAAATGGAAGGGCTGTTATTTTTCGTTTAAATTTATAACTTCAATTAAAATAAATACTTCATTTTGGAATGGATATGAGAGGAGGGGGAGGTAGAGGCGAAATTTGGGTAGAGTAGAGTAGTCTAGGACTAAACGGTGTTTTGAGAAAGGGAAGCCCTTGGATAAAAAATATATAAATTATCGGGATAAGAAAAATATATTATAAATATATGGTATATAAAAGATGTAATAACATATAGGATGATTATGATCTAAAATTATTTTTTTATAAATTTAAAAATAATATCCCGGGTAGCGAGTAGATTATATTTTCTATAAACCCAGTAGAAAATAATTCTATTTCAGGGATTAGCGTCCCTGCCCTCACGTGAGCTCATGATTTCTTCTAAATCCCTCTTCTACCTGGAGGAATCATGTCCTTTACCCATGGACGCCTTGCCATCCATTCCCTTACTCTTACTCTTCCCCCCTCCCCTGATCATTCAAAAAATCAAATTTATTTGGATGAAGGAGAATACCTAGCATAGCTTCATTAAAAAGAAAAAAAATTGAAATCTTGTCTCTTATAGGAGACTCTTGATTTTTTCTGCCTTTCCTCTTCCATGGAAAAATCATGTCCTTTACCTTTTAACTTTTCGAACTTTGGCTTCGCGGGCTACTTTTAAAGCCTTTGCGGTCGACGTGTTTGCCACCCCAGATCTAGAGGGTTATTCCCGGCAATTCCCGGTTAAACCCCTCAATTTTTATTTCCCGTTTCCCTGGAAAAAAACGAAACATTTCCCGGGAAAACAAAACAAATTATTTTTCATGCTGATTATGATGCTGTTACCGAAATCTTTATTTATTATCTAAAATAATTGTAATAAATATAAAATACAAGTGTACATACATCCATTTCTCTTTTGTTATAATTTTTTTTTTCCTTTTCTTTTTTTCTCTCCCTTTAATTTTTCTTTATACTTTTTCTATTTTTTGAGTTTTTTTACAGTGAACTCTGGCAGACAGAAGTTGCCATTGCCAAATTTCAGTTTTCCATCTTTTTAGATATATACAGTAAAGAAAAACCAAAATAAGAAAAACAAAATACAAAAATAATGCCAAAAAAAAATAAATAAATCGAAAATAATGCAAAAAAAAAAAAAAAAACACAAAGAATCAAAAAAAAAAAATAAAAAAAAAAATAAAAAGGAATAACTAATCGTTACTCCTCTAATATGAAGGATCTCCGTTTTAGGCGACATTTTCCTTGATTGCCTCTCGTTTCTAAAATGTTATTTTCTAAACAAGTAAAAGAAAATAATTATGTTTATGTTATATTTTGATGATTATATTTTATATCTTATTGAATTTTTTTTTTATTTTTGAATTAAAGTTATTTTATTTTTTGGCAAAAATAACATTTATTTAACTTTTTCGTAAAACTTTTACAATTTCCACCTCAAATTTAGTATATATTATAATTTCCCGGGATTCCCGGCAATCCCGGGAAATGCATTTTTAAATTTCTCGGTTCCCGGGAACGAAAATACTCCGGGAAAAGTTACCCTCTATATCTATCATTATCACTCTAATTCCGTGTTTCTCAATGTGGAGCCCTCTCATCACATGGGGGGGGGGGGAGGGACAAATTAATTATAAAGGGAAGAAATTCGAAAATGGACTCGATACAAGTTTAACCCTTTTTATTTGGGCAAAAAGAATTCGTTTGGATATAACAGAACGTAGAGACTTGAGACTGAAACGAAGCAAATTGGAACCTAACATAAAATCTATGGGCAGCAAGCATCAAAAGCAAGGATTTCACTAAATTAAAATATTTAATTATTATAGAAAAATCTTTATTCAAATTATTTCGAATATTAATTTTAGATTTCCATTCTATGTTTTGAAAATTTAATTACTGTGTTTCGTTAACAGAGTTTGCCAGTGATTCATCCTAAAAACTATCATTTAAGTTTTTTAATTGAACAATTCAATTTCTGAATATGTATTAACATAGCGGGGCATAAGAATTTTAGAAGAGCTTAGGTGGGGCATGTCATAAAAAAGGTTGGGAAACACTGCTCTAATTCAACTTATTTATTTTTTTTTTCTTAAATTTTTACAATTCATATTACTAATAATTACTCGCATCATATTTGTTATGTAGAATTTCATTTTCCAATAATTTGAATTCATAAATTTTTTTTTTCTAATTTGAATTTATGTTAAATTTAATGCAAAAAACCAAAACACAATAAAGGATAGTACTTTTTAAATAATATAAAAATATTCTATATGATTTGTATGACTATGATATCCCAGTAAAATGGATCCTCTTTACTTTCATCTTGATTTTTACTATCTCGCCAGAGATAGTATTGCGATCATGAAAATTTTCGATGTCGAGATTTTGATGTTTTTATACGTTTTGAAGATTCCTGAATCATTTTTATTATTGTTCAGAAAAATGTCTGCCTGTGTGTGTGTGTGTGTGTGTATGTAACCAAGATTACGCAAAAACAGTTTGAGCTAGAATGATGAAATTTGGTGCATGGGCATTATTCAAAATTCATAGTTTTCTATCAACTTTTGAGAAATGTAGCTCAACCGGAAGAGGGTCATTACCTACAACGTTTTGGTTTTTTTTCTTCTAAAGTGACCGTAAAAATAAAGATATATGTTTGATAATTTTTCACATGATTAATAATTGTATAAAACTGCTATATATAGAATTTCATCTTGATGGAATCGCTGAAAGTACCAGAATTAATTTTTTAACACCGCAAATCTCACGCGCCAACACGTGAAGTGGTGCCATCAACAAAGAGCCAAACATGCGCTGATTTCATAAATATTATTTATTAATTTATAATTTATAATTAATTAACTTTAATTTAAATATAGTATATTATGTTAATTAATCCAATTCAAATATGCGAGATAGTCGAGTGGAGACACTCCAGCTTTTTTGTTCAAAACATCCAATTTCTTATTTCTTTCAAATAGTTTTCGAATTGTCATCACATACAATGGGGTGAACTTTGTTTTTTTTTAGACCTTAGTAAGAGATAACTTCCTTTGTGCTGCCCCCAATCAGACTACTCACTACCGTCGACTAGAAAAATATTTAATTTACCCCTCCAACCAATTTAATTATCAAGTAAATATAACTGTAATTAAGGCAAAAATGTAGAATTTTTTTTATTTTTAATTTAATGAGTTTACTAACCCATCTTGTGATAATAATAATAATTATAATAAAAATAAATCCTACTAAATATGGTATATATATATATATATATATATATATAATCAGAGAGACATGCTAGTTAATCATGCTTAATTTTTAAAATAGTATTAGAAAAGTACTCGTACCTATAATATGATAAAATTAATTAAATAATTATTTTAACGGTATGTAATTTTGTATCATTATAGCATAACCATATAAATCATGAAAGTTATTTTCAAAATATAAACTTAAATTTAATTTAATTTAGGAGATTTTTAATGAAAATAGGAAAAAATTTTCAAAAAAAAAAATATTGAAGATTTATTCTATTTTATCTTCATTTGTTTAAGGGTAAATTTTAAATGAAAGATTTGAATATTTATTAGAAATTTATTCAATTTTCCTAATAAGAGGTTAATTTATAATTAAAAAAATGGATAATTTCAATGCTAAAAGATTGTAAATTATATAGCTCACAGGCAGTTAACCATTTTCGAATTATTTATAAATAAAAAGGCAAGAAGTTTCGACTATAGTAGCAACACGAAATATAGATTGTGGTAGATAATTGTGGTAAATAAATAAATAAATATTATTATTATTATTGTTTGATGATTGATGTACCTCAACAATTACGTCTAATTGTGCATTAAAGAAATATATTATTCATCTTAAATGTATTATCGCAAGGTTAAGTATCGATTCTTCGATAGAATCGGACTCAAAAGTATCGATACTCCAAAGTATCGGCATCGGAAAAAAAGCTTAATCCAGAAAACGTTTAACCTATTTTTTAGACCCAAATTGAAAAAATTTTGTAAAAAAAGTACGCTGCTAGGTGCGCTGAGTACCCATTGGATACTTTTTTCAGATATGGGTATCGATGCTGTGTGTATTAGTATCGAAAGTTAAAGTATCGAGTACAAGAATCGATGGTATCGGAAGCAAAGAATCGATACTCCGATAGTATCGAAGTATCGTTAGTGTCCCTATGTATGATTAATCACATTTTTCTTTATTTTTTTTTTTTGTTGTTGCATGTGATTTCTTTTTGAAATTTAGAAACATGACAAATAACTTTAAAATAGATCTTTGACCATAAGAATCCAAAGAGATTTTTAGGGGGATTTATTTATATTAGAGCATCTTTTTTGATGTTTATAAATTTCCTCTTATCGAGGAGGGTATCGAGAGGGGTTTAGTGGAATTTGTTCACATGTTTATTGGTTCCAAGAATATTTTAAATGATGGATGAATTCTTAAGGATAATACTTTTGGTTGGAATGTACTTTAGTGATTAAAAATCTCTTTGTATTGGAAGGGGAACTTCACCGCATTCAGTGAGTAAACTATCAACATGGTTAGTTTTAAATGCGCCGAGAACAGCACACTCTTGCCATATTATATTGTATTATATTGGATCGAGTTTTTTTAAAATGATATCTCGAGCCGATGAATAAACTTGAGAAGCTTGACTTGAAATAATAAACAAATGTAGACCTTCAGGAGGAATACGGTACCCAGTTCGCACCACCTGACACAACTTTCATAAGATTCAGCAACTTGAGACATTTTGATCTAAATTGTTCGATATGTGCTAAATTAAATAAGTGTCAAATAAAAAAAATAAATAAATTATTACGACGATTTGAATAAAGTTAATAAATTTCTATTTAAACATTGTGTTGATTGAAACAAAATTTCCTAGAAATTATTATTATTAATCAATCTCGTGCGGCTAGAAGCCGCCTGTCCCTCTAAGAAGAGTTTTATGCCGCCGACAGCATAGGATGCCGGGAACGGCTAGTAAACAAATAATTTTCATAAACTTTGCTTGCTTATTCTATTGTATTTGCCGTGAAAAATACCTCTTTTTACCGTGAATTTTCTCCGAAATTAAGACCGATTCACCCAAATAAGCTCTAATCTCGACTTGCTCTTTCTAATGCGAGTATGGCTCATTGAAAAGTAATGGTAACATAACGTGGTATCCTTTTGTTAGTCAAGAAGAATTTTATATTATACTAATTTTATATAACACAAGAAATTTGGTCACTTATTAAAAAAAAAATTAATATAATATTAATTTTTTTTTTTAAATTAAAATCACTATAAAAAATTATCTTATTTTCACATTTTACTATTAATATTCATGCAAATTGTTATTTAGATAATAACAATAATAATAATAATAATAATGATAAATGATTTATTAAATGACATTAAAATAAAATTACAATGCTTTTTTTGCATAATATTTTTGCATATATCATTCAGTTTCTTTTATGTATATCCAAGTGTCTATGCATATTTTAAAATAATAATTATCCATTCTTTAAGATATGGAAAATATAAATTCAAAGGAATTTCAAAATACAATATAGACATAGAATGATGATGTAAAGAATAAAAAGAATAAAAAAGTGGATAGGGTTGAAGAGGGGGAGGGGATGTACAGAAGAATTTGCATGTACGATTGTTTGTTAAGTTCAAATGTTTACATTAACACGATACGATTGAGTAGCTGACACAGCAAATTCCATACCTGACTTTGCGGAAGCATAAAAAGAGGTAATGAACAAGAAGAAGAAGAAGAAGTAGCAGAAAAATAAAAAAAGGATAGAATAATTGAAGAACACATTAACGTTAAGGTCAAAGAACGATTGCGACATTTGGAACTTTTATCGAAGCAAAAATGATTTAAGATTAATATTTTTGATTATAAATGTAAAGAAAAATAAAGAATAAAAAACAGGAGAAGGCAATGGAGTGGAAGTAAATAGAAAATAGAATTATAGAAAAATATAAGTAGATGAACACAGACAGCAGCGTCAAGCATGAAGTTGGAAGATGATATGTAAAAATGTAGAAAATTTTATTTATTATTTAGATACTACGCCCGTATAATAAATAATAGTACCGGGACCCCGAGCCTCGGCTCGGTAATTAAGTTAAAAAAAATGATTAATTATTATTGGGTTTGGCTGGTAATATTAATACCTGATTCACCGCCATTCAAATAATGACATACAAACAGATAAGTAGGCCTCTTGATATAAAATATATACCTGGGACACCGAGCTATCTTTGAATGAAAACATTATGCATAATTAAATAGTGGATAAATTCTGTTGTTATACATCAAAACCTTCCTTTTCAATCACTCTTTCTATTTAAAAAAAAAAACATCAAAATCAGTTGCGAAGTTTTAAATATTGAAACGTTTATAGGGACAGAGAAATCGACTTTGTTTTATACTATGTAATGATTATGAAAAAAAATTTTAAACAAATGAATTTAATTAAATTAATAACTTTAAAAAATATTAAATGATATTTAGCTTAATTATAAAAATTAAAATAAAAAGAAATTACTTAAAAAAATTACAACTATAACAATAATATTAAAAAATATATAAACTTACCTGAAAATAATTAGATATTTATTTGATAAAATAAAATTTTTAATTATCTTAAAAATTAATTCAAGTAATATCGTCTATTTCTATTCGACACTATTTTCAGTTATGAGATGAGAAGGGATTCTCACATCACAGTAGGGAGTGTAAAAAAATTGTAATGGAAGACAGAAAGAAATAATTAAATTATTTTATAGATTATAAAATAAAAATTATTGTATTAACATTAAAAATATTGAAATAAAAAATAATAGTTTGATTTAATAAATTAAAATATTATAATATTTTTAGTGGGAATTTCTTAGGGAGGTAGGGACGTCAGATAGGCGACAACTTTTATTCCAAATTTTCTCTTCCTATCTGTGACGGGCTAAGTGACGTTTAAATTAAGGAAAAACTAATGAAGATGATTTTCCCCAGAGATGTGATCAATAAAACTCGATTTTTCTTAATAAATACTATCTATGGTGTGAATTTCAAAAAAATTATGAGAACCCATTTACAAATATATATACATACAATTTTAGCTAGCACAATAATAAGATTAGATTATTTGAAAACAATTTAAAAAACAAAAAAGAAAAAATTAGAACTTATAAAACCATTATAAGAAAAGATTTAGAATATTTACATCAGAATAATAAGGGAGATCGGTTATAAAAAAAAAATAGGAAAAAGTAAAATAATATATTATAACATTATTTATTGTAACAGATAACCTTATGAATTTCATAAATTATCAATTAATATATATTTATTTTGTTACAAAATGCTAACCTCCTCCTCTTGATTTAGTACATCTACGATTATATTTTTATTTATTATATGAAGGACTAATAAAATTGAAATATTTTTTATTTGTAACTAATAGGTACACACAACACACACACACACTGCTAAACTATTCACACAATATTAATTAAAATATTTATTTTTAATAAATTAAAAATTAAACTTTTTTCATTATTGTCAATTACACCTTAATAATTTAAATAAATATACTTACATTTTATAAAAGATAATTGAAATTAAATAATTACTTAAATATTTTTATTTCAATATATTAGCATGTGATCTACTAATTAGTTATTAGTTGTTTAATTAGTTCATCGATGGCGCTACTGGCGCAATAGGGTTTGATTTTCATTTAAAATACCAATTAAAGATTCTACTTACTTGGAATAAAGAAGATATCTTGAAATGTTTAATTATTTATTGACCACATAATTATCATATACTTAAATCCTTGAATGTTTTTAGATTTCGTTTACAAAGAGAGAATAGATATTTTACATTTTCTTTTATCTTGTTGTGGTTACATAAACATTCCCGCCCTTGAAAGATGTTACCTTTATTTTTTTTTTTTTTTATTACAATCACACTGATAATAATTCTTCTTTCCCATAAATGTAATGAAAATAAAATTCATTTTTCTATTCTTTTTTATTTAAAAACCACATATATACATATATAATTCATTTGTGTGTTTCAAGGTATTCTACAAACATACACTCTTAGATAGATAGGTATATTCTATTACATATTTGTAATATATTCTCATCATATAAGTATTTATCTTATTAACTAGTGACTATGTTTTTGTTGTTGTTGTTGTTATACAGAGATTTTGAGGAATTAATTAATTACTTATAAAATTTTAATTATAAAAATTATGATACAATTATTTTTATTTTTATAATATATGATATATATAATAATAAAAATATCTATAAAAATTTTCAAAAGTCTATCTCAATTTAAATTTGATGAAAAATCGATTTCATACACGCGATCTGACGGATAAATATTGAGTTGGTTAAGAGCGAACAGACAGACAGACAGACGTGAAGTTGAGAAAAACGTTATAAAATGTCGGATATTTATTGGACCGAAGACAGATGAACAGAAAAAAATACCCAAATATTATTTATTTTCAAAAAATCTTTAATTTAATAAGGATACGAATATTTTTTTTAAAAAAAAAGATATAAACAAAATAATTTAATAAATAATTAAAGTAAATTCTTTGTGCTATTATCGCTTTGCAAAATTATTGGGGCACACTTCACTGAAGTTATGGCAAGCTGAAATTAGATACATATACAATAAAGAACAAAAGATTTTTTAAATAATTTTATATAATTAGCTACTGTAATAGTTAAAGTTATTTGCCCACCAAAGATTTAGCCAAATGGCTTTTGTCTAGGCAAATGCTATTTTCCTAGTTAAATTGAAATGAAATAATAGTTTAAGCCATTTGGCCAAGCAAATGGTATTTTCCTAAAATTGTAATTTGCCTACGACATATACCTACAATAAAATTGAATAAATCAAAATTTTTAGTTGATCAATGTCGAGTATTAATAACCCAACTAATTGTAAGTCAGTTGAAGATTTAGATGACAGAGTACATATGAATACATATGAATATACACGTAATAAAATACAATATACTTAAATAAGTAGGTACTTCGAATAGAATTGATTACAGGCATATTAATTAATTAATTAATGTTACCTCTTTTAGCCTTGTTTCATTATAGGTCTCTTTTAATTTAATGAAACAAAAAAACATTATTTTAACTTTAATGTATTTTTTAAAATGTTTTCTTTGTTTTATTTCATATGAAAAAGCAAAAAGAGAATATTTTTTTATGATACCTACATTTGAACCAATTTTTTCCTTGTGTACCTCTTTTAAGCCTAGTTTACACTTGCTTAGTACTTGTCAGGCCCATCTCACTCAGCCCGCCCAGCTGAATCCTTGTTTAGTTTTTGGGCCACATATAAAAGATGGCGCTGCAGGCACCCAATTTTAACTCTGCAGGCGCTCAAGAGATCGCAATGCTGCAGAGCAAGCATAATTTAGTCTTATAACATCATCCCCCAGTTGTGTTATCTCCTTGTCACAGACTACCTCGTTCATACAAATTGATACAAATTCGAGATCCGAAGGCAGCAATTGCAAACATTTAATACAATATATGAAAAAAACAATATGTAAATAAGATATATTTAATAGTGAGATCATCATATAATTTGTAAATATAATTTTATAATTTTTATTAATTTTCAAATATATATTGTATATATACATAAAAAATTATTCGTTTCTTTTAGATATGTTAATTACATAAAAAGATTGTAGAAAATTTTCTGTTTAATGAAAAATTATTTATTTGGAAATTAAACCAATATTTATCTCCAAATAGATAATTTTTCATTTAACAAAAAATTTTCTACAATTTTTTAATTCCCAATATTCACACAATATTCCTTCATAAAAAAAAAGAAAAAAAACAGACACACACACACACACACACAAGCCCGCTTTTTAATAACGTTTTTTATTGAATTAGTATTCTGCCATTGGCAAGAGATGGCGCGATGTGCTAAAATTTGGTTTCATAATTTAACCCGGAGTGAGTGTATCTTTATAGTCTGTGGTACTTGTTATTAGTTCAGGGGTGGGCAAATACTTTTAAGCGCGTGCTTTTTGAACGCCCGCTAGCCCATTGGCTCTTATTTTGATTTTTCGTCCAATATGTCTCTAAAATAAAAGATAAATTTTTTTATTAGTGTTTACGAAATATGGTCGCCCGGCCCGGAAGACATTTTGAAAATTTCATTTAGGCCCGCGCTTAAAAATATTTGACCACCCCTGAACTAATGACAAGAACTAAGTCCGTGTAAACTAGGCTTTAACTGGCTTTAACCCTGTTCCTGTTTTAAGAATGAAATATGAACGCTAAGCGAGGTATGCCTGTATGGTATACGTATAAAGAGTTCAAGTTCATTTTTAATCAAATATAATTTTCATAAATTTATTACATTTACATTTAAATTCTTATAAAATTAGTATAGATTGTAGTCTAAGAAGAAGTACTTATAAAGATTACTTATATTGTACATACTACTACTATATGATGTTATTTATTAAGATAATTTTATCAAGGCGGTTATGTTTTGCAATATATAAATATATAATAGTAATACTTTAATATAAACATTTAAGAGATGTATATACAATTTTATTTTATTTTATGGGAAGGAATTCCTAAGAGAGAAAAATTGATTAAGATAAATAAAAAAATAAAAATAAAAATACATCAATGAATGAATGATTCAGAAATATTTTATTGAACAAAATGAAGGTTAATCCATGATCAATGAAAAATTATCAAAATAAATCTGAATTAAAGAGAAGCTTAACTATAATAATAAAAAATATTTATTTACTTATCTTACTATTTAATCATTCAAAAAAAAATAATAATACAATTAAATATACATATTTAAGTATTTATTTAACCTTGTAATAAAGTACATATATCTATAATATAGCACAATGATACATAAATTGGATTTTTTTTTTTATTTTTTACAAAATTTCTAATGTAGATTTTGGGTTTAAAGAAGAAGAAATGTGTTGTTTAAAAAGTAATTACACTTTCTCTTATTTTTACTATCTCGCCAGAGATAGTATTGCGATCACGAAAATTGTCGATGTTGAGATTTTGATTTTTTTATACGTTTTGAAGGTTCCTGAATCATTTTCACTAAGGTTGAGAAAAATGACTGTATGTATGTATGTATGTAGACAAGATTACTCAAAAAAGGTTTGTGCTAGAATAATGAAATTTGGTATGCGGGCATTATTCAAAATTCGTAGTTTTCTATCAACTTTTGTGAAATGAAGCTCAACCGGAAGAGGGTCATTACCTACAATGTTTTGATTTTTTTTCCTCAAAAGTGACGGTAAAAATAAAGATATAGGTTTGATACTTTTTCACATGATTAAAAATTGTATAAAACTGCTATATTTAGAATTTCAGCTTGATTGAATCGCTGAAAGTACCGGAATTAATTTTTTAACACTGTAAATCACGCGCTGGTTTAATAAATATTATTTATTAATTTTAATTTATAATTTATAATTAATTGAATTGAATTTAAATATAATATATTTAATATATGTTTTGAATAATTAATCCAATTCAAATTTGCGAGATAGTCTAGTGGAGACACTCCAGCTTATTTTTAGTAATATTCACTTTGTCAGAGAATCAAAGTCTAACTATTAATAACGTCAAAGTTTAAAAGTATTTTACTTGTAAAAAAAGTAGTTTCAAAATAATATGGCATCAGTCTACTTCTCATCTTTTCTATTGAAAATTTTTAAAAGATCCGTAAACTGTGAATTATGACAAACAACAAACTTTAGAATAATTATAGGAAATGTTAACTCAAACACAGTTTGTCATTTTTCCATGCCCACAATAAGCTTTTCTGTACACCCCCCAAGATTTTAGTTGTACATTCACGTTCCAGATCACCGAGCAACACTCCATAGAAGGTTGCATTCAATAGAATGCTTTGTATATAAAAGCCCAGACCCCCCCACCCCACTTTATTAAAGAATCTACATATTCATCTAATTAATCTCAATATTTAACAGTATTTTCTACTAAGGGCCCACATAACGATATCAAGATATATATAAAATTTTATTTTAACTTTTAAAATGACTTTTAACTTTGAAACTTTGAAATGAAAGAAAATCAACATTTAATATTGATATTATTTTTGTTTTTTCTAGGATCAACTAAGGCCTCCTATATATAATCCAGAAGATTATGCAAGCGCCCTTAAAAAATGGGGTAAACGACAACAAGCAGCAGCGGCAGCCGCCGTAGCAGCAGCAGCCGCTGCAGCAGCTGCCGCTTCTTGTTCCCAATCCAATCCATCTGGATCAATTGGTAATTTAAGTATCTCGAATGATGCAAGAAGTAAAACATTACCTGCGCCAGTGAAAGATTATCGAAATCCAAATTTAACACGTGGCGCTGAAATGAGCCTGCGACAATTTTCAAGTGCAACCGAATTGCTCAGTAAATTAAGGGCTGATCTCACACTAGCATATCCAAGGTATACTTTGATTAAGAAAATTAACTTATCTAATTGTATATTATCTAATTCTCTAGTATTATTTTTTTTTAATCTCATTATAATAAAAGATTATAAAAATAAATAAATTCTGAATATAAGTATATTATATAGTATTTGATAAATTTTATCGATTATAATTACTTATAGAAAATATAAATATAAACATTTTTTATAAAATAACGTTTTTCCAATGGACTAAAATGAATAAAATAATTTATCTATAAGCTTGACAAAGTTTATGTATGAATTGCTTCATATTCAACGAAAAACGTTGGGCGCATTTAATTTAATTTATTTATATGAACAATCAAGTCAAAGTTTTGTAATAATAAAAATTTTATTAAACACATAAAGTGACAAATTTTTTTATCATGCAATAAAATTGATAGTTTAAGAGCTAAGAAATTAATATTGTATTATTTTTCACTGTCATATTCTTATATCAAAGTATGTATCAAAATTAAAATAATTTTTATTAAATTTACATATTATCAATCAAATCCAAAATGGTTGATTATATTTGAAGAAATAGTTTTACTTGTTAATTAAGTGTTTTAGTGTGGTATGTATTTTACTATATATATGAATTATAGCTCTATAAAGGAAGTTAATTTCATAGAACTAAATGCTGTTTATTGACAAGACTTATACTAACTCTTGGTGATCCTCGTTCTGTGAATCGGAGACCATAACTATAATCAATCAAAATGATAAATAAATTGTTTAATCATTCTTTTTTTATTAAATTAAAACTAAAAGCAAGTTTCTCAAATTTTGGCTCATATGATCTTAGAGCAATTCTTAAGCATGACTCTAAATGTAGATCCATTATTTGTGATCGTTGTTATGTTTTGATCGCATTCATATAAGAAAATGCGGATTCACATAAATATGTGGAGCCAAAGAAGGAATTGAAACGAGCAACCATTGTCCAAATATTTGGATATTTATCTTTGCTTATTAGTTTCCAAAATCTATTTTTTATGTAATAAATAAATATATTTTATATTTATATTATTTTTGATCAACGAATAAAAAAATTAAAATATATAATATGTTTGTAATAAAGTGCTAAAAAATGGGAAAAAATTATATATTATTCATTATATAGTCAAATAATAAAATATAGAAAGGTTAAATCAATAATATATTTATATATGTTATTAGATAAATGAAAGATATGTTAGTTTTAATTATTATAATAATATTAATAAAAAAAAATTGTAAATGGAAGGGCTGTTATTTTTCAGCTTCTATTAAAATAAATACTTCATTTTGGAATGGATATGAGAGGAGGGGGAGGCAGAGGCGAAATTTGGGTAGAGTAGAGTAGTCTAGGACTAAACGGTGTTTTGAGAAAGGGAAGCCCTTGGATAAAAAGTATATAAATTATCGGGATAAAAAAAATATATAAATATATGGTATATAAAAGATGTAATAACATATAGGATGATTATGATCTCAAATTATTTTTTAATAAATTTAAAAATAATATCCCGGGTAGCGAGTAGATTCTTTTCTATAAACCCCGTAGAAAAGAATTCTATTTCAGGGATTAGCGTCCCTGCCCTCACGTGAGCTCATGATTTCTTCTAAATCCCTCTTCTACCTGGAGGAATCATGTCCTTTACCCATTGACGCCTTTCCATCCATTCCCTTACTCTTACTCTCCCCCCTCCCTCCCCTGATCATTCAAAAAATCAAATTTATTTGGATGAAGGAGAATACCTAGCATAGCTTCATTAAAAAGAAAAAAAATTGAAATCTTGTTTCTTATAGGAGACTCTAAAGAGTCTCCTATATATATTTGAATGAACCCCCTTCGGGGGTTCATTCAAATATATCCAGATCACGTCAACCCTTCGACAAGCAAAACCCCCTATTATCACGAGTGAGACATGTCTTATGTGTCTCTGAGAGGACCCACCTCTCCTACGCTTCATATTAGTAAAAACTTGGAACTCATATTTATAGAACGCTTTGGAGAATTAGAAAAAACCATTCAAATCAATGTTTTTCATTTTCTTAAAATTTTTGACTAAATCTTGTAAATTGTGACCAAGACCAATCCATTGACCATAATTTTAGCCAGATTCTAAATAAAATTGATTTTTTGTATTATTAAATGGAAATTTTTAATTAATTTTAATATCAGTTTATTTTTACAGTTCAACAAAAATCTTGCCTCATAACAACAGATCAAACCTATACGAATCGATTCATCATGAAACATAGATTCATTTTCACTACCATTATATAATTTTACGGTGCTTCGTTGATTAAATATTAATTATTGAATTTTGACAGATTGAAAAGATTTGCCGCCATGTTGGCCCCCCTCCGCCACCTCTTCTCACCTCCCACCCACCCTCCCTCCCTCCTGGCCTGCCTGCCTCCGGTGAGCTTCGGGTGCTTTCAGTTCGCATTCCCTTTTCAGTCGAAGATGTTGACCGGCATCACCACCAAAATCATCCCTCAATCAAGAATTAATTGTAAATTTATTTATTGCTATTAATTTAAATGAAGTTTAATAAATTTTAGAAAAGATTCAAATAAAAATTTAATTTTATAAAATATAGATTTTTAACTTTTTACTGATATATTAATTATATATATTTAATAAATTTCGCCCCCACCTCCAATTTTTTGCTTCTTGGTGACCTTGAAGGGGACAGCATAGCAATGCTGCATTGCTTACTCCCATGGATGGGATTCAACTGCCTTTGACTTTATTTTCAAAATAAATTCTATTATTTCCCCTTCGTTAAATGAAATTATATACAAATTAATTATACTACGTATTATACGATGAATAATAATAAATTAATACGAATTATTTTAATAAATCGATTTAACCAACTTTTCCATCCCAATCATTCCTTCTTTTTTGTATTTATTATTAAAACTTTTTTCCCTGCTATTCTATTCTATTTTCAAATTTTATATTCAAAAATAAATAACATAAAAATTACTTGAAAATTTAAAAATTTTTAAAATTAAAAACAAAATATTTAAATATAAATTAACCGAATGTTTGTGTTGTAGTGGTAATTAAAAAATAGTTGTACAATATGTTAGCACTTGTTTTGTTGTTATTCTCACTTTTATTACAGAATAATAGTGTTTTTTAATGAAAATTTTCTCTTAACATGGTCCACCACTGGTACATTTACCTTAATTACTTTTTATTAAAATTCAATAAAAAGAAGTGTATTTTTATAATTAATAAGAAAAATTAGAGAGTCAAATTATATTTTCATTTTCTTTTTCATTTTTTTTTCATTGAAAAGTGTTATTTAAGTAAGTACGTATGTAAAACAAAAAAATATCACTTTCTTTGATCAAAACCCATTAGAAAAAAAAATGATTTTTATTCTGATTTATCAAACAATAGATTGTAAGTGATGAAGTAATATAATAATAATTTCTATCTAGAAATGACAAATGACTTTGTCATTTACTTTTAAGTAAAAAAAATGTTTGTTTTTTATTCTCTTGCTAATTTATATATTAATCTAGATAAGTTGTGAGATTTTTTCTTTTTTTAATGTCTATTTTTATTATTTGATGGGAAATGTCAATGTCATGTTTAATACATTAATAGACAAATAGAAAAATAAAATAATTTTCCCAAAAAAAAATTTGAATAAATAAGAAAAAGTATAGAATACATTATTAAAAGTGAAGCATTCGAATATATTTATTTATTTTTATAATTTATTAGAGAAATATTATTTAACATGTATAACGTGCATCAAAAAAATCTAACAATTGTGTAAGTTTAATAAAATAGTCATAGTTAAAAAATAAGTTGACCTGTGGCCAGGTCCGAACCGACCGACGGTTTGAAGTAAATTAATTTCCAGCTACAGAAACAATTTCAAATAATTTTAATATATCTATTAATGTAATAAAAAACAGATAGGCATATAACATAAATATTTTTAATTTTATTTTATATATAATATATATGTAACAAGAATAGGCTGTGACGTCATGAATGGCTGGATGACGTCATATAATTTTAAATTAAGAAAAAAACTAATAAAGATGATTTTTCTCGAAGATAAAACCAATACAAAGTGAATGATTCGTGATAATATGTAAAAAATCTCCTCATGTGAAATTTGGTGTGAAAATAACCCTTTTCTTCCTATCGTCGATCGCTAATACTACCACTTCCAGTTTCCGGATTTGCACCAAAAGTTGATCAATTCATCCCACTGATGCATTAAGTAAATATACCAAATTTCATCAAAATCCGTTGAGCCGTTCAGGCTGTACACATCTATACGGACGGACAGACGGACAGACGGACGGACGGACAGACATCATGCTAAAAATACTTTTTTCTGTTAAAAAAATGCATGATTCGTGTAGATATGTAAAAATCTCCACATGTGAAATTTGGTGTGAAAACAATACCTCCCTTACTATCGTCGGTCGGTAAAAAACAAACTTAACTATTTAATTTTTGATTTTTTGCCATTTAAAATCGCTGGAAAAGCGGTGGGGCTTGATATTAATAGTGATAAGACAAAATACTTAGTAAGGTAGAAAAATTCAAATATTTATTTAGGTTCTGTAATCACGAAGGATAATAATATTCGAGAAGAGTTTAAATCGAGGTTGCAATCGGGTAACGCCTGTTATCATTTAGTAAAGAGGGTTATCTTGTCAAAATTATTATCAAAAGGAATCAAAATTAAAATATATAAAACAATTATATTGGCTGTTTTATTACATGGGGAGGCATGGTCTATGACCCTGGGGGACGAGAGTAGATATAAAGTATTTGAAAATAGGATTTTTGGCAGCATTTATGGGTCATAGAAAGAGGTCACCAGGTGATTGGCGGAGACTGTATAACGTAGAATTACATGACTTCTATGCATATCCAACCATAGTTAGAGTTATAAAATCGAGAAGGGGGCACGTGGCTAGAATGGGAGAGGAAAGAATGACGAAAAATATAATGGTGGAGAGACCGATTGGGTAACGTCCGCTTGAAATGGGTGGATAATGTAGAAAGGTACATGAGAGAGATGGGAGAGTGTAGGGATTGGATGGTTGTAGGTCAGGATAGGGGTTTTTGGAGGACTGTGCACTTTCGAGTTCTGTAGAGTCACAGAGATAGATATCTATCTATAATGTCATTTAGAGTTCTTTTGAAACAAAAGCTTCCTTTTGTTCATCCAATTTGCGGGGGTTTTCAATAAAATCTTTGGATTTAAGAAATTCACGGACCGAATGATCAGTTCACCTGTGATAACTTTTTGTGAGGATATCTTCACAATTCAATGTTTTATTTAATTCTTGGACTTTATTCTATCCATTAGTCAAATCCATTAGTAATAATAGATAACTAATTAAAATCTATAAATAAGATGGGTGTGTGTTTCATTCTATAATTTTGTACAAATTATTTTGATTTTATAGCTTTTTACAAGAATTTATTTCGGACCCATTGGATGGAGTGTCCCTTCTATTAGAATTGCTTCGGGCACTTCAGAATCAATCCAATGGCCCCGGTGGCAGCGGTGCAGGTATTCCTGGACCCAGCATTCAAAGAGGCGCAAGTGATGAGCTTGCATGTCTTCAGTGTCTTCGGGCTTGTATGGCAAATAGTGATGCGCCACGAAGGTTGGCACACGCCTCAGCAGGTCTCTTTCCACTTTCGTTAGGCGTAATGAGTAATCAAACCAGAGCAAGAATTCTCGCCTTGGAGGTAATCCTATTCAATTTTAATTTCTTTTCTTTTACTATTTTTTTACAACATTTTATACACACACACACACACACACATATATATATATATATATATATATATAAGACAAAAATCTTGATTGGTGCATCATTAAAAATAATACAGAAGGATAAAAACTTGTTTTTTTTCTGTTTTATTCATTTTTGTAATTATTACTTGAAAGACAAAGAGCTTTTGTCATAAATTCTGTGGTTTTTAGAACTTTCTCATCAATTTGTAGATTATTAAAGGCCCATCAACATGCTAATTATAAGTTTCCATTGAAATATACATATATAAATACTGGTCAGTTGCAATAATTGCGGGAAACTAGTATTATAATTTCTTTTTTTTTTCCTAACTTTCTCAAATAATATACTATTTATTGTATACATATATACATTTATAAGGCGCCATTGGGTGTGTGTTTAGCGAACCTGTCTCACATTCACATGGTCCCGGGTTCAAGTCCCGGGCCTGGCAAGTGAATTTCCCTAGCTGGGGTCTATGGGACGGAGTCAACCCAGCCTCCGGGATCAACATTGGGGAATAGCTACTTGATAAAAAGTAGCGCCTCCGATCAAGAAAATCAAGGTAAAGGTTGATAGGACTCGTTTTACTGATCATAGGACACCTCATTGATATAACCGGGTTGATAGGCGTTGTCCTTGCATAGGACGTACAAAGTCAGAGGTTTTTTTATATATACATATAAATTAAAAATAGATAGATATTATCATATTAAATAATAAAAAAAAAAGAATTTGACTCTTTTTTGAATAATAAGAAAAAATCATGAAATTATAATAATCCATGCAAATCACTTGAATCATTATATTAGTTGTTTGATTAATTTGGGTAAATGTTTACAAAACGGAAAGCTTTAGAGATTTGAATGATTGGAATGATTTGGATTATTTTTTCAGTTCGATTTGGATATAGAAAAATTGAAAAATTAATTAATTAAATAATAATAATAATTAATTGAATAATTAGTGAATTAGTCAATAAAACATTACTTAATGGTTGCACATTTCGACGTTCATAACCAGCTAATCTCGTAAACTAGAAAAGACCGTGAATTCGAGGGACAGTAGAGGGCTCCACTAATCTTCTATTATATTTTTAATTCGGTTTAGATATATGAAAATTAAAAAAATCACTAATTAAATAATTTTTCTAAATCCAAACCGAACCGAAAATTGGTGAATAAGTCAATAATTAGTGAATTAGTAATAAAAGATTACTTATAGGTTGCATATTTCGACGTTCATAATCAGCTAATCTATTAAACTTAGAAAAATTTCATCTCATAAACCAGAAGAGGCCGAGAAAAATTGCATAGGGAAGTTTCTTTGGAATTAAAAAAAGAATCCACTGGTAAAGTTTCATCCATCCAAATCCCTACAACATCCCGTTTTGTAAACAATTATCTTACTATTTCATATCTATAAACTATAAAAAGTTTTTTTAATGATTTTTTATAAATTTTTTTTTTATTATAAAATGTCATGTCTTGTCTTGTAAATAAATAATATGATAATTTCTCAAGAAGTTCGGTTACCTGTCTCTTTATAAATATTGCATAGGGAAGTTTCTTTCGAATTAAAAAAGCAATCCAGTGGCAAAATTTCATCCAAATCCCTGAAACTTCCCGATTTGTAAACAATGACCTAAATTATTTGTATTAATTTAACATTTTTAATTTATTTACAATTATTCCTAAAAAAAATTTAATAATAAAATTTTAAAGAATATTAATATTTCATTTTTCAATTATTTGTATTTGAACATTTAACATCATAAATCAATTTTTCATTATAATATTCTTTCTAGTTAAATTTGTTTAATTCCCACACAATTTTTTAACGAATATATTTTCGGGGATGTTTCGATTCCTCTTAAAATATTCACTTTTCCCACATCAATGTCGCAGAGAAGTAATATAAAATAATTGAATGTTTTTCAACTCCTAACAAATTTTATATTGATCTTATTTGAATTTCAATTTTTAGTTGATGACATTTGCATGTCAACCATCGGCTGGTGGTCATAGTGCAGTTGCTGAAGCAGTTTCTACTCTTCGTCTACGTTTTGGTGAACCTGTACGATTTCGTTTTCTTGTTGGAATGTTGACGAGTGGCGGGGCGAGTGCTGAATTACAGGCAGCTGCACTTGCATTTCTTAATGCATTTGTCGAATCAGCTCATAGTTCACAGGCACGTCTTTACGTTCAAGCAGAGCTTGAAGCAGCCGGTTTCGAACTCTCTGCTGTCACTAAGGTACAATTTCAATCCAAATACAATTTATTATTTCAAAACTAAATTCAAAATAGTTGTAATATATAATAAATGATACATTGATATTTGTTTGGGTGGCGTTCTTTAAATTAATAAACTGGAATGTCTCCACTCGACTATCTCGCAATATGAATTGGATTAAATAACATAATATATTATAATTCAATTAAATTTAATTAATTAAATTACAAATTAAAATTAATAAATCATATTTATTACACCAGGGCGTGTTTGGCTTTTTGTTGATGGCATCACGCCACGTGCTGGCGCGTGATTTACAGTGTCAAAAAATTAATTCCGGTACTTTCAGCGATTCAATCAAGTAGAAATTCTATATATAGCAGTTTTCTACAATTTTTAATCATGTGAAAAAACTATCAAACATATATCTTTATTTTTACGGTCACTTTCGAGGAAAAAAAAATCAAAACGTTTTAGGTAATGACTCTCTTCCGGTTGAGCAACATTTCTCAATACTTGATAGAAAACTAAAAATTTTGAATAATGCCCGTATACTAAATTTCATTATTCTAGCTCAAACAGTTTTTACCTAACCTTGTCTACATACACACACAGACACAGACATTTTTCTCAACCTTAGCGAAAATGACTCAGGGACCTTCAAAACGTATAAAAACATCAAAATCTCAACATCGAAAATTTTCATGATTGCAATACTATCTAGATAGTAAAAATGGGGTCCTCTTCAAAATCGTTACACTAATAATTGGCTTTCTGAAAACATTTATGAAAGAAGTAGAAAATATCCCTGAAAATACAGAGGCTGGGTTTTATTGCTATGAAAATAAAGGAAACAGTAAATGAAAATTAATATTATATTATATAACAATAAATAGTATTAATATCATTATAAAGTTACATTAATTTATATCACAATCAAATCATCATTTAAGATTATTTAATAAATTTATTAATCATCATTTATGTGGTTTTCATATTAAAAACCATAAAACGAAAATCGATTGGCTTTCATTTATCAAAGACGCATAATAAATTACAATGATTCCAACATAAAGAAGTTCGAATCACTGTCCACACAGAGGTATTCCATCTCTTAGGTACCCATTACTCAGCACAGCATCGGTCCACGTAGTTTGGGCAACTGTATTCTTCACAATGAATGAGTTCAAGAAAGATGAGACATGGACAGCTTTTAGAATTGATAATTTTTCACATGATTAAAAATTGTATAAAACTGCTATATATAGAATTTATTGCTTGAGTGAATCGCTGAAAGTACCAGAATTAATTTTTTAACACTGCAAATCTCATATTATTTATTAATTTTAATTTAAAATTTAATTTAAATTAATATATATGTTATTTAATCCAATTCAAATTTGCGAGATAGTCGAGTGGAGACACTCCAGATTTTTTTTCTTATTCTGTCTTTTGATGTTTCTAGGCAACCCAACCTCACGCTCCTCATGCAGTTCAAGTAGCAACAGAAATGGACCGATGGAGAAGGAATTTTCTTGATTTTGATGCAGTTCGTGCTGAAGCAATAGAATCACGAAATCAAACATTGGCCCTTCAGGACCGTGTAGCTTTACTCGAGAGAAGAGTACAAGTAAATATTGATTTATTTATTTATTTGAAAATAAAGATTATAAAATCCTTTCTTGATTTGTATTTGATTGTTTGTTTGTTTTTAATTAGATACTTCAAGAGGAGAAAGGAATTTTACTTTCCTTAGAAAAATGTTTAAAGGAGAGATGTTCCGAGCTTGAAAGAGAAGTATGTAGTTTAAGAAAAGATCCAAAACGTAAATTATCTTTGAAACCAGGAAGATCACGCTTTGAGCCAGGACCTCAAGAAGATGAAGGTTGTGTTTTTGTTTTCTTTTTCTTTTTATTTATATAAAATATAATTTTGAATTTATCTTTTAACTTTAATTTGAAATAGTAATCAATATTTATTTAATTATTAATTAATTAATTAATTATTATTTGATTATAGGAATTTCTTCATCGGATCAGGATGATATTGAACGTGAACCTATGGTCTATGAATTGATGAATGTTCAAAATGAAACTATTTTAGTTGGAAGAGAATCCAGTGTTGATGATGTTATTGAAGATGAAGATGAAGAGACAACGATTGATGAAGTAAGAATCAATATTAGAATTTTAGAAATTTTTTTTTTAAATCAATAATGTTAAAGATATCATTCTTATCCTTTTAAAAATATTTTTTTTTAAATTTTTTAAGGTAATTGAAGAATTACGTAATATTATCAATGATGCTGAAACGGAAGCGTTAGCTCATGAAGAACGGCATACATATAGACAAATAATGGCATCAGCGGCAGCTGCCGCTGCACGTAATGTTGGTAGCACAGAGGCTGAAATTGTACCTGCACGAATTGTACCATATCCACCCCGGAAATCACGTAGTTTAGTTCATATTAGATTTGATGGAAGTGATTATGTTGAAGATATATTAGAAACAGCGCCATCTAATTCCACTGGAAAACTTTCTGGACAATCAAAATTATCAGCATGCCATGTTCCAGGATCCTATGGAAGTGCTGTTATATTTAAAGTAAGAAAATTATTAAAAAAAAAATCACCCAATATATATCAAATGAATACGTACTGGTACTATATGCTTCTTTTTTTTGGAATTTCTATAAACAAGTCTCTACTTTAAAGCCTACGAAATTTTACTAAAACCAAACTATATAGTAGTATAATTTTATAAATCATTTTTCTATTTGTTGTTTATAGGCGGAAGATACACCAACTGTTGATGGATTATATTTTGGTAGAGAATTTCTTCCATCGCCTGCTTCAGTATCAGCACCAGCAATTATTAGTGGCGGAATTGGCAGTATAGAAAATGGTACAGGATTAAAACCAAGAGCGAAAAGTTTAGAAAGAATTGGCGATTCTGGTTTAGATGCAATTGTAGATATTGTTTTAACAGGAAGTAATGGCAGTAAAGATGAAATTGGATGTGGAGGTGGACGATTTTCTTCTGGTCGTGGTTCAGCTGAAGATTGGAGTGTGGAACGTTATTCACCTGAAGGAGGGACAAATACAATTCCTCCAACTACTACTACCTCATCTACAATCAAACCATTCCAATTGAAACGTGGTCATACCAATGCTGGTTTATATTCTGGACAACATAATGTAAGAGAAAATCGCAGATCAACGGATATCACCTCAATGACGACATTAATTCCAGCAACGACAACTGGATCCATTGCCACTGAACGACTTTCGGATCTTCCATCTGGACTTTACTAAAAAAACAAAAAAAATTTTCCTGTAATTATGCAATCTTCAAGATTAATATATGTGTATTTTTATTTTATTCAACATAATGTATGTACTTCAAAATGTACTTTAAAAAAAAAACAAATGTCAGGGGTCTTTGTTTTCTATGAGGTGGTTTAGGGACACTTTCAATTTTTTTTACATTTGTCCTTATTCATTGTGTATAGACGTATAATCTAAATATAATGTCTCTTTTATTAGAGTAATCAAAATATAATATTATATAGTATTATGAAAGGATATTATCGGGGGCCTAGGCAACTTAGGCACATGCCTAGGGTCCGTAATTTTTGGGGGCCCGAAAATTTTTGTACATGAAATAGGCCTATATGCCAACAGTGGCCAAACCGTGGCTCGCTCAAAAAAAAAATGGTAAAATCTTTTCCGATTTGGCTTTTAAACATTTTCGATTTCACCCCTGCTATATGCTTTAAAACCAAACTACTAAACCCGAACTATGTATGTGTCCTGACTGAAAAATAGGCCTGGAATGACAATGTTGCCTAGGGCCCACTTTACCCGCCACTGGATATTATTTAAAATGTAAACAAAAAACAAAACCAAATGTCTCATTTGAAATAAGATTAATGTTCAAAAAAAAAAAATATTAGATTATTAAATAAATTAGAAGTTAGCTGCTGACATTTTAAAAATATTATTAAAAAAAATTCATATATCGATACCAGAAGAACCACATGATCTATTATTTCATTGTAAATACAACTTTTCAATCATTCTTTCTGTGATCGTTATCAAGAATATTAATTATCATATCGAGAAGAATACAATCAAAGACAAAAACTCATCGAAATATTTTATTTTTAATTGATTTTTTTTTTTTTTTTTATATAAATAAAAATAATAAATAAAATATATAATTATGTGGTTTTCACTTAAAATTGTCATATAAAATATAATAATATATATAATCACCAAAGTTTAAATTATTTTTTATACTATGTTAAAAAAATATACATAAGTAAATAAAATGTATGGTTAGGAAGGAAAATTTTTAAAAAAATCGAAATTTTATTCTATTTTTAGAGCAAAATAATAATCAAATAATAATAATAATAATAATAAATATATCGATATAATAATTTAATTATTTATAAAATAATTGAAATCTTTTTCAATAAATATATCAATTGCAATTATTAATAATTTATAAATGAACCATTTTATTTGTTATTTTGTTATTATATATCAATAAATTAAAAATATAATAGAAAACACAAATATGTAAATTTAAATTTTGTATTTTGTGTCGTGATATGAATTGTTAATGAAATGGTTAATATATTATGATTGTATTAGCTTTTTATTATTATTATTATTAAATATTTTAAGTAGTAGACCTTTTTCCTATTGCTAGTACTCTCCCTTTGATGAAACCAACTACGAAATCATATTTTTTTAAAACTGTAGCTTTACAAATTAAATCCATCCAATTCAATTAGTTGGTTAAGAGGAACATTTCATAAATATTCCAATTATTTTGATAGATTCTTTTGGATTATCAAAAATAGTTGAAAGATTATCTATCTTTTACTCCTACCTACATTAATTATGTACTTTTAAACTATGTATGAAATGTATATTTTCGCTCTCTTTCTCTCTCCCTCTTTCTATCTTATAGATAGGTATGTGTGTACATTAATTATTAGAAACAATAATAATCAATTAATAAGATTGCGACACTGATATTCGGTACAGATTGAAAGAAACTTTTTAATCAACAGTTCACACCCCCACTCTTAATTATAATCACGATGTAAATAAATTTTATTCAAATTGAAAAGATTATATTATAGGTACATATTAGAGTTTTATGTCTTATCAAAAATGGACTTGGCAAATTTTCAAAAAAAAAACGACTTATACAAATATACTTATATATACTTTAGAAAATAATTAATTATTCTTTATATTTTATCATTAATCTATTTTTTTTTTAATTTCAGGATTAGTAATTATTCATTGTTTTTTTAGGACATTTTTTTATAACTGTCCTCTCTCCTACACACACACATAGAATTTAAAAATCTGGAGTGTCTCCACTCGACTATCTCGCAAATTTGAATTGGATTAAACAACATAGATTAATTTAAATTAAATTAAATTAATTAAATTATAAATTAAAATTAATAAATAATATTTATTGAACCAGCACATGTTTGGCTCTTTGTTGATGGTACCACGTCACATGTTGGCGCGTGAAATTTGCAGTCGTGTTTAAAAATTAATTCCGGTACTTTCAGCGATTCAATCAAGCTGAAATTCTATATATAGCAGTTTTATACAATTATTAATCATGTGAAAAATTATCAAACACAGACATTTTTCTCAACCTTAGTGAAAATGATTCAGGAACCTTCAAAACGTATAAAAACATCAAAATCTCAACATCGAAAATTTTCGTGATCACAATACTATCTCTGGCGAGATAGTAAAAATAAAAGAAAATCAATGCAATGAATAGAATTAATTATACACATCGTTATATTCTTTGATTATTCATTTTATTATATAATAATATTTTCCTTTTCTTTTTCTTATTATTATTATTATTATTATTTAATTCATCTTTCATCTTCATTTTAATTTAATATTATATATATATATATACATATATATATGTGAGGGATAGTCAAAAAGCCAAGAAAATGTTTCAATTTTCTACATCGTGCAAACACCATCACTTTTTATCATCTTATTGTCACCAAAGTTCTTTCAAATCATTAAACTTGAAGACTCCATCCATAGTCGAAGTGGATTAAGGAGGAAATTAGCGTAGGGATTCTATTCACTTCCATCCAAGAAACAAAAAGGCTTAACAGGAATAAATAATTATTGTATTGAGAATTAAATTGTTTGGTGAGTGATCGACCGATACAATTAAGAATTTGGGTTTATATCTGCAATACCTGCCACCAAACAATTTCCTTTTATTTGGTTCACTAAGTTGAAGATAAATAAATTATCTATTGATGGAGATGAAAATTTATTAAAAGTTTAACAAGAAAATCTTGTAAAATGTCTGAGAGAACAAAAAAAAAAAAGTTTGTAGAAAAACGAGTTTATTTTCACTTTTCTGTCATTAGAATAAATATCACTTTTCAAAAAATACTTTTTGACTTTCTTCCATTTATAATATATTTATATATTATATACATATATTAACAAAAACAAATCACTATCACATTTGATTGTTTTTTTTCTGGTATTTCTCTGCTCAGTACAGAGAATTATACAGCACTGATTTAAAAAAATAAAGAAATTAATTTAAAAAAAAAAAAATAAAATTGAAAAATATAAGAAATTTTTTTTATAAAAATTAAGAAAAAATAACAAGGATTTACTCTCCCAAATAGAAACTATCGATCTCATCATTACACATAAGTATGAATATATACATAAATAAATAAATAAAAATAAAATAATAAAACTGGTGAAAAAAATATGTAAATATATAATATGCATATAAACAAAAAAAACACTTTTTCTAATTTTCAATATTTTTGACATCTTTTATCATAACTAATTATTTTATTTTAATATAGAAAAAAAAATAATGTCGTTTTTTCATGGTAATAATTTGTGTAAAAAAATGGAAAAAAGAATATATAAAATACATATACCAATATCATTATAAATGTGTGCAATTATTTTTTATTTAAATAAATTATCATTCTTAATCATTTATGTTTATATTCAATTCAATCCTTTCTTTTTTTAGTTATTAGTTAATATTATTAAATAATTATTAATATAATAATTATGTAATCTCTATCCATTATAAAATTATATTTTTTAACATATCTAATCTTATTATACTTTCCAAAAAAATTGTATAAATATATTCCTGTTTTTGAAGTAAAGTGTCCTACAATGTAGTATGGAAAATTTATTGTCAATTAATTAATAACAGATGTTAATAAATTTCGAAATAAAAAACATTACAATGATTCAAAGTGGCTTTGAAAAATATTTTATTTATATATGATTATTAATAATAATTAATCTTAACATATATTTATATGATTTTTTTTAATAAAAAAACAATTTTTCTATTTTTTTAATTGATTGATTCATTTAAAAGAATATAATTACTTAAATAATATCATATTTCAACTATAAAATATTCAATAAATAATATAATTGAATAATAATAAATTTTATTAACGAATCTGAGAACTTGTTTTACATTACAAATTAAATAATTTAAATTATTAATTTTATTAATAGAAATGTATATAAAAATGTTTATTATTATTATTATTATTATTATATATATATTTTAATAATTTTAAATGGGTACTAATGAATCATGGTAGACATCAGACATTTTAATTTTTTTTAAAAAAAGTATTCTCTCGGTTTTTTAAGAAAAGAAAGTGAATACGTAATGATCATCTATTTCATAGGTTCCCAAACTTTTTTATGTAGTAGACCACTTCCCATGTTTTTCGGTTTTGGGTAGACCCCCCTAAATTGATTTTGATTTTTTATAAAAAAATTTTACCATTTTTTTTTACAGCCTTATTGAAAAATCAAAAATGTTTTAAGAGCCATGTCAGAAAAACAATTTATCTTTTTTTTTAGATACATATTGGAATAAAATCAAAAAATGTTTCAAAAGCCATGTCGGACAAACGATTTACCTTTTTTTATAGACATATTTAAAAAAAAAATCAAAAAATAGATGTCGGAAAACAATTTACCTTTTTTTTAGAGCCAGGAAAACAAGAAGACCGCCATAGACCCCAATTTTTGTTATTCGCTGCCGTAGACCCCCAGGGGTCTATATAGACCATTTTGGGAACCTATAATCTATTTGATTTGCCCTGTATGTACCATGTTGTATCAAATATTCGTTTGTAATTCATTTTAATTATTACCCCGGACAGAACAACAGCAATATTCTACACAATATTCAGTTTGTTGATAATAAATAAATAAATAAATTTATTAAAAAAAACAAATAAACTGTATATAATTTTAGTTTAATATTTATTTCTCTTTTAGATAATAATTTAATTGAAGAATGTAATTAAAACAAATAATAATTATTGTCATTTTGGATTTAAAAAATAAAAAAAACTCAAAAAGTTTAAGTTAAATTCTTATGAAAAATTAATTATTTCGTCTCGAAAATGTATTTGTTTAAGAAATCCAATAGAAAATTGAATGCTTTCTAAAATATATAATAATAATAATAATATAACGAAAATGTGTTGTACCTACCGCCTATTTTCTAAATAATTTTTTTTTATTAAATAATACTTATCCAAATAAATCAAAGATGTCAGTTATATTCACTTTCAATATAATAATGACTCTATTATTCTATTCAATTAAAAAGGAATGTATTTTGTTTTACTCTCTCTCTCCTCCCCCCCACTCTCTATCTCTCTTTCTATTTCTCTCAATAAAATTATTATAATAATTCTTGTTAAAGAAACTTTATTATTTATTATTGTGTACATACATATATTATATTTATTTTGACAATGTAAATATGATGATTACACCATTACACAAGAATGAGAGGGAAATTTGGGTTTCATTGGTACAATAAGCATAAGATTCGATTTTTTACGGATAAATTTATAAGATAAAATGTGATAAAAATGAGTAAAGATGACGAAGTAACTTTTAAATGTTATTTTAAATCGCTTGGGAAGAAAACATTGAATATATAATTATCCTTTTGAAACAGAGATAAATATAGTATATACCTACTTGGAGAGAAAAGTTCATTTGTGAAATGGGGGGTGGGGGGTGGGGAGAGTGAGGTAGGAGGGTTACGTGGTTGGAAATCTTTCACTCCCTTACTTACTTACTTATTTACTTAAATTACTTACTTACCTATCAAAACCTTCAACTAATTTTTATATTTATTTATTAAAAATCTCTATTATTATTAGCTGGAGTGTAGCTATTAGGTATTAACTATTTATTAAAATACTCTCAGGCCCGGATTCATTAAGTATGGGGCCCACTTAAATTAAATATTTTATTAAATGTAATTTCGATATATAAGTATATAAATTAAAAAATAAAAATAAACAAAATATAAAAAAATTATAGAAAAAAAAGAAATAATGTATCTTTTTCTTTTTTCGTTTTATTTAGTATAGAATGTATTAAAGTATCAAATTTTTAATCTTGAAATTATTCTAAAAAAAAATAATTATTAATATAAATTTAATAAAAACAAATGAAAAGAAAGATTAGTTGTGGTTTATTAAAATGACTATATTATAAAAATACAGTATCAAAATAAGCTGGAGTGTCTCCACTCGAAAATCTCGCATTTTGAATTGGATTAAATAACATATATTAATTTAAATTAAATTAAATTAATTAAATTATAAATTAAAATTAATAAATAATATTTATTAAATCAGCGCATGTTTGGCTCTTTGTTGATGGCACCACGTCACGTGCTGGCGCGTGAGATTTGCAGTCGTGTTTAAAAATTAATTCCGGTACTTTCAGTGATTCAATCAAGCTGAAATTCTATATATAGAATTTTTATACAATTTTTAATCATGAAAAAAATTATCAAACATATATCTTTATTTTTACGGTCACTTTAGAGGAAAGCAAAATCAAAACATGACCCTCTTCCGTCTTCCGGTTGAGCTACTTTTCTCAAAAGTTGATAGAAAACTACCAATTTTGAATAATGCCCATGTACCAAATTTCATGATTCTAGCTCAAACCGTTTTTGAGTAATCTTGTCTACATACACACACACACACACACACACACACACACACACACACACAGAGAGACCTTAGTGAAAATGATTAAGGAACCTTCAAAACGTATAAAAACATCAAAATCTCAACATCGAAAATTTTCATGATCGCAATACTATCTCTGGCGAGATATTAAAAATTAATTTCAATTCAATGCAATTATTTATTACCTACTTTAAACATTTATCATTATTATTATTATTATTATTATATTGAATAGGTTATATTCGAATTAAAATAACACATTAATATTAATAATTAAATAGAATGAAAATAGGATTGTTAAGTTAACAATTTTTTTTTTGTTTTATTTCAACTGTTACTATCATTTGTAATTCATTTAATGAATTTTTCCAATGTTTTCTCGTATAAAAAGAAATAAAGTGGCATACTTCGAAATGAAAATCTTGATTGATTGGTTGATTTTAATTGGATAAAATATTATCAATAGAATAGTCAGTATAAATAAAAAAAAATATATATTTAGTTTATTTATAGAAATAAATAATATTTACATCCAATTAATAGAAATAATAGTAGATTAGTTTGTTTGTTTTTTGTCAATTGAATTAAGTTTAATAAATAAATAATCAATTTCTAAACATACAAATAAAATTATAAAAAATAAATCAATCACAAGATGATAACTTTTATTTTATTAATATTAGAAAAATAAATAGTTTCTTTCAAATTTGTCTTTTAGGTAGTAAAGGAAGAGTAAGATGAGGGAATAAACTATCAATAACTTAGGTTAAAACAAGGAGACGCATTATCACCAATTTTATTTAATTTAGTTCTGTAATACGTAATTAGACAATTTGGGGAGAAGTCAAACGGCATCGAATTAAACAAAAAAATTCAAATATTAGGTTACGCGGACGACTTAAATATAATAGGAGATTCGGTAATTGAAATTATAGATAGCGAAGAAAAATTAATCTAAGCAGAAAAAGAGGTGGGGCTGAAAATTAATAATGCTAAGACAAAGTATTTATTATCAAAGGGAATCAAAATTAAAATATATAAAACAATTATTATACCGATTGTATTATATGGGTGTGAGGCATGGTCTATGACCTTAGGGGACGAGAGTAGATTTAGAGTATTTGAGAACAGGATCTGTGAAGCATTTATGGGCCAAAGAAAGAGGAGGTCACCGGGTAATGGCGAATGCAATTGCATAACGAGGAATTGCATGACCTCTATGCATCTTCAGATATAGTTAGTATTATAAAATCGAAAAGGCTGCGATGGGCAGGGCACGTGGCTAGAATAGGAGAAGATAGAATGGCGAAAAATATATTGGTAGGGATACTGAGTGAGAAAGGTCCACTTGGAAGACCAAGGACGCGTCGGTGGGGAAATAATGTGGGAAGGGACGTGAGAGAGATGGGAGGGGAGGGTTGTGGCTCAGGGTAGGAATACTTGTAGGGGTGTGGTTGCTGCGGCCAAGAGCTTTCGAGTACTGTTGAGCCACTGAAAAAGGTAGATAGATAGAAAAATAAATAAAGATAATTAAAATGAATCTAAATAAGAAAAAAAGATTATTGATTGATTCTCTTATTTGTTAACATTTGTTTCTGAATATGTTACTAGTTTATTATACAATTACCTGCTTTAAAATTAGGTTAGTCCCTCTCAAATCTCACATTCATGGTATGTAGTTTTATATGTATGTTTTTTTCTATGTGTATGTATTTATATGAAATTAACCAGATGATCTGTTTTTTTTTGTTATTTTTTTGATAAGAAGGAAGACTTATTTATCTCATATGTCAATTTATTTATTTTATAATACATATATTCTAATTGTCAAGAGGAGTGGGTGTGTAATGGACAGAAAGTGAATCAATAATGTCTGTTTCAGAGACACATGTTAGTTTACCATCCTCAACTGTTGAAAATCTTATATTACTTTCATTAGCTGTACTGGCTGCAATTTTCCTTGCAGCATTTTTTATTTTAATATGCATTTGTAGGCGAATTCGTATTGTCCATAAATCAAGGTAAATTATTATCATTACTAATATTATTATTATTTTAAATTAAAATTATTAATAAATTATATTCGTACGTATTATTTATTGTATTATTTACTGTATTGTGTATTCAACGTTTATCTTATCTTATTAAGCTAGCTAAAATTGTTTGTATATATAGCCATGGGTTCTCAAAAACCGCTCTAACGATTTTTTTGAAATTCACACTAGATATAGTATTTATAAAGAAAAATTTGTTTTATTGATCATATCTCTGGAAAAATACCACTTCATTAGTTTTTTCTTAATTTAAAATATATATGGATCACGTCACAAATGACATCCATATTGAAATTTGACTCCCGCCTTTTTTTAAAAGATATTGTATTAATATTTTTTTATATTTAAAATATTTTAAAAATTTTTATTTAATTTCGAAATAAAATTAAAAATATATATTTTAATAATATTTTATAATTATAAATTACGATATATATTTATCATTCTTCCAATAAAAAAAAAATATTCATGCACTTAGAAACATACCTAATAACCCCAAGAGTTTCATTCATTTTAATCAGATTAATGCAATGATGCAACATTTAATAATTGTAATAAATAATTAAAGAATTGTATATCAGCTCGGTGTCCCAAGTATTAAGATTATCAGCCAAACCCAATAATAATGAATTATTTTTTTTTAACTTAATTACCGAGCCGAGGCTCGGGGTCCCGGTACTACATATTATAATATCATTATTAATACAAAATAATTTTTATTTCAATTGAAAACTTTACGTTACGTTACTTTTTCTAAGTGATGATGTAAAAATGGAAGGGGAAGAGAAAAGAAAAATAAATATTCTGATTCCTACTCCTATTTATCATTTATCTTGTATACTATTTTAATACAATACATAATAGCTAAATAATAGTAATAGTATCTCTGTGACTCTATGGAATTTGAAAATTCTTGATTTTCTATTATGGATTCCGTTAAATTTTTTTTCCAATTTGTTTAACATACACATATTCCAGGACTAAATTAAATAAAATTGGTGATAGTGCGTCTCCTTGTTTTATAACCCATTTCGAATTTAAAAAGTTTCTGACAATTGATTCCCGCATCTTACTTTTCTTTTACTACCTCCAAGACAAATTTGAATCCTATTCCTTTTTAGGAATTCGCATCCAAATCAAAATTTGAAAAAGTTTCTAAGAACTAATTTGTGTATTTACTCTACTAAAGATTTCCCTTTATATTATATTTGATTAATTCCGACGAGATCCCTCTTTATTCCCGCTGTTGTTTTATTATTTGTAAATTTTCCCATTATCATTTCAACAAACATTAATTTCTGATGAGTAAATGTATAAAAATAATAACTTTATAATTAATATTAATTTTATATCGGTATGACATGATATGAGAATAGCAGATTAAGAATTTTTGAAAATACGTAAAATTCAACTCCTATCTATCAATAATTTATTAACACCATTAATTTTATATAAATAAATAATCTTAGATACGAATTCTATTAAAAAATTTGCATTAAAAATATTTTTTGTTTATTTTAGTTTATTATTAGAAGATTCCATGTCTGATTCTTATAGTAGCTCTTGGGCGGATCCAGAGACTCTTGTACCACATTGTGTAGCTGTTTTAAGGGCTTGTCATGCCCTAACAAGACCATTAGCTTGTGCAGCTGCACTTTGTGATCAAAAACCAAGTTCATCTGCTAATTTTGTCGGGGTGGAACAGGTGATATTAAAAATTAGTAATGAATTGCCAATTAGAATATTAAAAACTTTTTGAATCAATGAAGAAATTGTAAATTGATTCTATTTATGTAATTATTTAGAGATATTTAATTTCATTTTTGATTTTTTTTTTTTAGGTGGCTAAGAAAATATCGCCAAAAGTGGATGATTTGGTACGTGCATTGTATCCCCCGTTAGACGCACGTGTATTAGAAGCTCGAACTGCAGCTTTGACACTTGCCGTCTCTAATTTAGCTCTCCTGGCAGGTGGTCGAGCTGCTGATAAGGCAATTAAGGATATAGAGCCACATTTAAAGGTAAATAATGAATTTATAATTATTTTATTTAAAGTTATTATTTTTTTGTATATTATATTGTATTAGAGAAAAGAAAAAATAATTTTCAATTTGTTATTTGAAGAAACAATGAATGATTACATATTTTTTTTTTATTTTAAGAACTTTAGTATATAAATATACAATATCTTAATCAAATGCATATTATGTATGTAGATATAATTTTATAAATTATTATATTACATGAATATTTTAATTAGAAGAATGATAATATATATACGAGGGTGGGGTGAAAAGTTTCCGGCCTGACCAAGAAAAACGATGTTATTAAATTTTTTTTTATTGCTTTATTTTTCAACATTCAAGAAGACCTGTACGATATCAGCTGAACGTGTGCGAAATATTTTGCACAACCATTTGAAAATTTGCTAACGTTCAACCAAAAACTGCTTTCAAAAACCATTTCTACCGACAATTTGGCGTAATCCAAACGAATTTTTGCTTCGATTCATAACTGTTGATGAGACTCAAATTAAATTTAATTAATTAATTAATTAGAACATCGTTATGAGAAATGTATCAGTGTTGATGGAGATGATGTTGAAAAATATAGCAGAAAAAAAATTTAAAAACATCGTTTTTCTTTGTCAGGCCGGAAACTTTTTACCCCACCCTCTTAATTATAGTATCAGATTGTTTATACAATACAATAATTGAGAATATTTTTAAAATAATTTTATTATTATTATTAGTATTTACTCATATTTTCATTATTATTATTATTATTATTATTATCTCTCTCTGTGTGTGTGTGTGTGGCTCTTTGGAACTCAGCAACAACATTTCTCCAAAAGTCTCTATAAGTTATTTCCATCCAACTCCTATTTTCTCCAATCTCTCTTACATCCCTTCCTACATTGTCTGCTCATCGGTCACTTTCTTTGGCCTATAAATGCTGCGAAGAATCCAATTTTCAAATACATACTCTAAATCAACTCTCGTTTTCCAGGGTCATAGACCACGTCTCACTCACATCCCTATAATACAACCGGCAAAATTTGTATAATACTATTTTGTATAATTTACACAATGATAACAGGTGTTAGCCGATTGCAACTTCTAAATCTTCTAAATTCTCCTCCTTCGAAATATATTACCCTTAGGGGTTATAGATAAATAAATAAATATTTAATTTTTTCTATATTTTCAAATTTTACGTTTTGTATGTTAAGATTTATTATTATTATTATTATTATTAATTTAATTGCTTTCAACATAATATTATTTCTATTTAAAAATTTTATAAATAATATATATATATATATATTAACAATTTGTATTTTTAAAATTATTGTTTTCAAAATTTCATAAATTTTTCTATAAAATTTTTTTATTAAGAGATAATAAATAATTTAATTTTATTGAGTATCGTGGAATCAACAAAAATCTTAAACATCATTAATTATACTCTCTTTCTCTCTGGATATTTAATTAATAAAACTTATTAAAAGATATTTAAAAAAAAACAACAAAATTATCTTAATGAAAAAAAAACCCGTCCAAATGTCCCTATCATAAACGAAAATAAGTACATTCAACTCCCATTCTTTTTCAAATCTCACTCGTCATCTCAGATTCACATAAGTATTGCCTGCCCAGACTAGTTTTGAATTTACCAACCTCGCGATCGATTCCCAATCGAATTCCCTACCAACAAGTGTTTTCACCAGACAATGTTTTTCCCTCCCATTTTAGTCACATGACCCATCCATCACAATATTCTTGATTTTATAATCTTAACTATGTTTCGAGATGCATTAAAGCCATCTTTCTTCGAATCATATATATTATACTACGAAAAATCGTATTTCTAAATAATCTAAATCTCTTTTCGTCCCTTAAAGTCATGGAACACGCCTCACACCCATATTAATACCACCGATGAAATAATTATTTTAAATAATTTAATTTTAATACCATTGGATAATAATATTACATTCAAATTTATTATATATATATATATATATATATATAAACTAATTCTCTTTCACTAAGAAAAAACACAAGAAATATGTATGAATGTGTATTAATATTTATTTATTTGTGACCTTGTTGATTTAATATATTT
This sequence comes from Labia minor, assembly GCA_963082975.1. Classification (NCBI taxonomy): domain Eukaryota; kingdom Metazoa; phylum Arthropoda; class Insecta; order Dermaptera; family Spongiphoridae; genus Labia; species Labia minor. Next base: position 88,889,835 of record OY720345.1, read on the forward strand.
AATTTCCAATTTAGATTGCTTAAAGGAAAATTAAATAAATATATTTTTATTATTTTAAAAAGTTATTTGAAAGGTTGTTTTTTTGTTTTTCAAGATCATGGAAATTTGAACTTTCACTATTTTATATTTTATAAGTCTCATTTCATTGATCTAATACTATTGTAGTATTACTATGGCTCTCTACTCAACTCAAAAACAAAAAAAATTATCCAGAACAATTACACATTCTTCAATTCTATTTTCTTCCCAAATTCCCTTACACCTCAAATTTTATTTAATATTATTTAATAAAATATAAATATAAATTTTTATAATTTCTAACTTCATATCATAAAAACTTTTACCAATGAATCTATTGTATTTATCAAAAAGCTATAATCCAACGATAAAGAGTAATTAACAAAGATGTGAACAAAAGACAGAGAAGATTTAGATTTTATCAGTGGTTATGGACCTTACAGACACACACACTCTAATGAAGTGGCTTTAGAAATGAACAACTCAAGAGAAGAAGCTGGAGACAACAAATAAACTTATCAAGAAAAAGTAGGCGGTAGACGGGGACTAATATCAAACTGTTAGAATCTAAATTACTAAAAGAACAAGAATTTGACTTGTCTTTTATAATATTTGTTAACATATGAATATAATGGGTGTTTTTTTTAGTGCTATAGAACTTTGAAATGGAATAAAACAAAGATGATTTTTTTTTAAATTGGCATGAAATATATTTTATTCGAAAGATAATCTTCTGGTATTTATAATATTGGTTATAATTATAATTCTGGTATTTTATTACAGTGTTTTAATTAACTTGCTTGGTTATCTGTATGGTTCAAATCTAGTAACTCATTTTTAACATAGTGGCAGTTGACCAATCGAACTAAAACTTTGCACATTTTTCAGATTTGGATGACAATACTTGAATATGAAATAAAGATTTCATTTTCTTAATTTATTAATTAATTAATAATTTAATTAATAAATTTTAACCCATCATTAAATATCATTTATAATCTCAAAGTATATTCAAATAAAACGTAAAACCTTAAAAATTTATTTACTAAAAACTTAAAAATAAAATAAATAATTAAAAACAAATTAAGATACAGTGTTTTATTTATAAATGCACTAAAAACTAGAAAATAATTTTTCACTTCAACAACAATGGTCTCTATACTTTGAATAAAGAGCCTAATTAAAATGAATTAGTTAATTTATTTTTTAGGGATCTCTCAAATAAAACGCTTGCATTTAAATTAAAAATGGTGACACTAGAAAATTAAAAGACATATTAAAATTATAATGCCCGAAGATTATCTTACGAATAAAATAAATTTCATTTCAATTTAAAAAAAAAAATCATTTTTGTTTTATTCCATTTCAAAGTTCTATTCTCTTAAAAAAGAGACCCTATATATCGTAGATATAAAGAGTTTACGATCAATATTCAGAGATACTCCATTAAGAAGTGATGAGTATAAAAGATAGCATAAATTGAAGATATGTCAGTGAAATCATGAATATTAGAGAATGAACATCAATCCTTAGAAAATAATGGTTAGATCATGTGGGAAGGGAAGCCAATCAATCACCTCCTTCCAACGGGTCCAAAATAATACATGTAGAACCAAGAAAAGAAGAAAGAAGAAGAAAAAACAAAAAATAAAATAAAATAAATAAATAGAAACTAATCAAAAAATTGTTTAATAAAAATAATGAAAAACATATGAAATTGAGAAAATTAATGTTTTAATTAATAATTAATCCTAAACTTTGATTTAATAAATTAAATTCAATAATTAATAAATAAAGAAATTTTATTTGTTTTTTTAATGAATCAATTTAAGTACCTATTAAAATATATTTAATGAAAAGATATTTTTTTTGACAATTTAGAAAATTAATTAAAAAATATCACACAAATTGCATATATATGTTTGATGTAAGAGAAAAATTATATTTTAATAGTCATTTATATTTATAAAATAAAAAAACATCATTATAGTTCATTATAACTAAAGAAAAAAATAATTTCAAATATGCTTCTTCAAATATAATGTAATAGAGTAAAAACAAAAACAAAAAATAAAATAAAATAAATAAATAGAAACTAATCAAAAAATTGTTTAATAAAAAACAATGAAAAACATATGAAATTGAGAAAATTAATGTTTTAATTAATAAGTATTATATATATATATATTTATATACATGTTACTTGCAAGTATTCTGATCATTTTTTTACTTTTAAAAAGACACTTATTCAGAAAAATTGGTATAACATATTACAATATAAAATATTATCCATTATTTTCTAAAACTTTTACCCAACTCTATCTTGCAAAATGACGATACCGTGTCAAAAAAACATTGTTGGTTTGGCAGCATTTCAATTTCGCACTTCATCACCATTCCAAATCGTGTACCAGCTAAGCTATGCTCTATCGTTTTGAACAAGGGGTAATCAGAAGGCGCTATGTGTGGTGAGTAGGCTGGGTGAGGCACAACTTCCCAATCTTTCGGAAAGTTCTTTGAGATTTGAATTGGGTTCTCGTGCAATATGTCTCGAAATTAATTGTCTCAGAACTTTTTAGGTCTTTCAGGCCGTTCTTTGTCATCAACATTAAAATAACCTCTTTTAAATCGTTGAAACAAAAACCTTCAATTGGAATATGACAGAACAACATCAAGTGTTTGATAAGCTTCGACAGAAGATATCTTTAATTCAAACAACAAAAGTAATGAATGTCGCAATTTTGAGCCCAGATCATCGTCTATATACACTGAATAACTCAATAATACTAAATGGAAAACTGTTATTTAATATAGAGTAATGTTAAAGCCATCGAATTTAATAGTTAGGCTAGTTTTGTTTGCATTGATACTTCCCATGTTAACCGATAGATGTCGGTGATCAAAATAAAATACATGCAATCATCTATTAAATTGAAAGAAAATAATTTTGAAAATTTATCAACTTTATTCGTAAATACTTAAATTTTTTTTCATAAAATCTTATAATATTAATATATGCTTATAATTTCTTGATATTTTTAAGTAAGATTCTTTCTATAAATCAATGTATGAATGAATGAATATATTAACATTTTATTATAAACTTGGTTAATATCTCCTGGTGATAAATGAAAATTACATTTCTTAGTTATTTTCCTTTTATATTTTTTATATAATATTTCTTTTCTTTTTTCACTTTTAGATAAATTATTAATTATTACAAAATCATATATTATATTAAAGTCAATAATTTTTTTTTTATATTTGCAGGTGTTAAGAGAAGCAGCTTTAGCACAAGAAGCTGCAATGCAATCACTTCAAAACAATAACAATCAATCTTCTAGTATAATCTAATAAATATTTTTGTTGTAAATTCATGATAAAATTTAATAAAATTTTAGGCTATAATTTTTAATAATGATTGTAAAGAAATAATAAATATTTTTATTAATCCAAAAACAAATCTAAAAAAGAATAGCTATCTTTTAATAAAGGTAAATAAATAGAATGGCGTTTTTACTATCCCGCCAGAAAATTTTCGATGTCTAGATTTTGATGTTTTTATACGTTTTGAAGGTTCATGAATCATTTTCACTAAGGTTGAGAAAAATGTCTGTCTGGATGTATGTAGACAATATTACGCAAAAACGGTTTAAGCTAGAATAATGAAATTTGGCATACGGGAATTATTCAAAATTTATAGTTTTCTATCAACTTTTGAGAAATGGAGCTCAACCGGAAGAGGATCATTACCTACAACGTTTTGATTTTTTTCCTCTAAAGTGACCGTAAAAATCAAGATATATGTTTGATAGTTTTTCCACATGATCAAAAATTGTATAAAACTGCTATATATAGAATTTCAGCTTGATTGAATCGCTGAAAGTACCAGGATTAATTTTTTAAATTCATTTTTTAACACTGCAAATCTCACGCGCCAACACGTGACGTGGTGCCATCAACAAAGAGCCAAACATGCACTGATTTAATAAATATTATTTATTAATTTTAATTTATAATTAATTAAATTGAATTTAAATATAATATATGTTAATTAATCCAATTCAAATTTGCGAGATAGTCGAGTGGAGACACTCCAGCTTATTTTTTATAGAAAAGTGCTATTCACAAATAAAATAATTCAATGATAAGTTCTATAGTTAATATAAATAAAATTTGAAAAAATAATGAAAATCGTTAATGAATTAATTATACATACCCAACATAATATAAATATTTCAATTGGTATATTTAAATAAATGTGGTTGCTGCGGCCAAGAACTTTCGAGTTCTGTAAAGCCACAGAGATAGATATAGATATTTAAATAAATTATATATTAATAATTTTCTTTTTAAATTTATCGATAGTTTAGAGTTACAACTATTATTATTTATTACATACTTTTTAACCAATTTCATGCATACAATTATTCGTTTTTCTTTTTGCGTCTTTAATTATTATTAAAATTATATTAGATTCAAACATATTATAAAACCATTTAATAAATAGCAGACAAAGAGAAAGTTTAATATTTTTATATATATATTGTATTGTGTGTGTATATATTATAGATATATTATGTGTATAGTTATAGGAATTACTTTTCTTTTTTTTAAATTATTAATTATATGAAGAGATGGTATGATAGGTGAATTTTTTTTTCTAGTAACTTGTTTTAGAATATAATTTCCAAGAACTAAGTTTTATTATATATACCTACGGCTCGCGGGCCGGATACGGCCCGCGAAGATGCTCAATCCGGCCCGCCAGCTCCTAGTCGGATATTCGTAAATTATTAAAATTTACCATGTATTTTTTAAATTTATTAAAATATTTTCCGTGGATTTTATTAATTACAATATTTCTGATATTGTTATATGAATTTTGATTGAATATTTTGTATTTGTATAAAAAAAATATGGTATTTTGTTCTATTGAAATTTTAACCATGTATGATTTCATTTAATTCTAAAAATAAGTTAAAAAACGCAACATTTGCATAAAATTTATGAATATTAAAAAAAAAAATTGAATCAGCACATACATATTCGTGAATTCATTGAAAGTGTTGAATTTTTTTCAAAGGTGCCGCTAAGATATGCAAATATAAAGAAATCGTATGTTATGATGAATCCGGCCCGCGGACAAAATGGTTGGGTACCACTGTAGTGTAGGTACAATGAACGAAAAAAAAATAAATGGCGCTGTTGTCCGGACAACAGATGACAATGGGATTTCTCAATCGGTTGATTGCCCGACAACAGCGTCACCCTGGCTTTTACTTTTTACCATCCAATGTTTGCTAATTTCATCGTGTTTGTTGTTTATTAGGTTATGTAATTTTTTTTTTGCAATAAAAGTTTGTAACATACATTTTTGTTAAAATTTTGATAAATAAAATGAGCTCCGAAGAATCATTCACCCTCGGGCTGTTGTCCAGTGCGGACGTGTGCCAGTCTCAGGATTGCCCAGGATTCTTCGGAGCTGCAGAGCAACGCAGTGAGTACAAAACCACCCAATCTATCAACCCAAAATACCGATATGAACCCTTGGTCACACAGACTAAGACCCAGAATCCCAAAAATATTCCCACCTAAATAATCTCCCCTGAAAATGGCGCCAAAATGGGTGCCGAAACGTCGATAAAACAAAAATACGTGATTATATCCCTGATAAATCTGATAATAATAATAATAATAATAATAATAATAGTAATATATTATTATATATATATATATATATATATATGTATAAGATATGTTACTTATATGTTTATTTTGAAAATAATTGATTAATTGGTTGTTAAAATTTGTATTATATATACTATATTATTATAATTTCAAATATTTTTGATTTCACTTTCAATATTTATATATATAAATTATATAAATATAATATTTTTTTTTATTTAAATTTATTAAAGAGATATTATTTCTAATCTCTTAAACTTATTTAAAAAAAAAATGAATAAATATTCAACTAATATATATTCTTCTATTTTTTCTCTTCATCTCTCAATAAATAACATTTCGATGTCTATGAAATTTATTTATTAATTTTTAAGTATGTGTATGTGTATTCCATTAGATAGAAAGAGATAGTGGAGGTCCCATAAATATTCTTCGAATTGAGACGTTAAGAAAGCTTGTATGGCGCCATTGGGGATATCCATTTCAAATTCCATTCTAATGTCGATGACATTTACCTTTTAAAATATAATTAAACACTCTCATCCTATCTCTAAAACTATATTCATTAATTACTCTCTCCAAAAAAATAAAAATAAACATATCAATTAAAATCATTAATTTAATAAATACAGATCTAATAAGAAATAATTTAAATTCTATTTATAAATTAATATTAATAAAATAAAATTAAAATTGTAAAAAGACCAAAAAAAAAAAAATTCAAATCTTATCTTAATATACTAGAAAAAATTGTATGTATATATAATTGAATCGATTATTTCGAAAAGGTATTATCTCCAACAAATGTAATTCTTCAGGGGACTAAAACAACTGATTTTTGAAAAAATTAAAAATTTTATTAAACTAGTTCTTCCGTGTTTCTTTTTAGCTATCATCTGGTAATATTAATTTGTGTTAATCATTATTTTAATAAATTAGTTTTGTACTGAAAATTCCAAAAAAAAATTTTTGATATGTTCCCTTTTCGAAATTTTGTAAAATTGCGGCCACCATTTTTTAAAATCAATAATTTCGGAAGTTGTAATGTTGTAGATATCAAATTTATTGGTATTTGATGATGATTTTATTAATTCGATACACTTCTCAGGGACGTAAAACGAAACAACTGCTAGAGTACCTTTTCGAAATAAATAAAGTTATCAGAATTTTTTTCTTAATGATAAAACTTCGAAGTTGTTTCCTTTCTACTCTAAATAGGTGTTATTACGCTTATTTTACAAAATGTAATTTTTTTCTCAATTTTTAAAAAATTCGGAAATGTTACCTTTTCGAAATAATTGATTCATTTGTATTTTTGAAATATTAAACCGCTGGAAGATTTTGTTCGAAATTCACATATAGAAAAATCGATCTGCATGGTTTCAACCTCAGGAAAAACCATCTTTATTAGTTTTTTACTTAATTTAAAATAGGAAATTTAAATAACGTCAGCAACTACTCCTTAAATACAAAATATTATAAATAAAATTAATTTAAATTAAACAAGTCATACTTTTCTGTCTTTTAGTGTATGAATACGTACGTTTAAGGGGTGTATGTTTTATGACTATTTTTTTTAATTTATGTTCTTTTAAAATATTTGAACGGTGGCTCGGTGAACCAGTTATTAATATTGCCAGCCAAACCCGATAATAAGGAATAATTTTTTTTAAAGACCGGCTCGACGAACCAGGTACAAGTTTTATAATTGTCATAAGAAATAATGAATCTAGGGATGGTTTTAAAATCTAACGCTCCTCTATCATTTATATGAGCACCTATTCTACTCTACTCTTCTCATTTCATTGAATTTTATTTACATCCTCCTTCATCTTCCTATTTTTTACCGACCGACGATAGTAAGGGAGGTATTGTTTTCACACCAAATTTCACATGTGGAGATTTTTACATATCTCCACGAATCATGCATTTTCTAAACAGAAAAAAGTATTTTTAGCATGATGTCTGTCCGTCCGTCTGTCCGTCCGTATAGATGTGTACAGCCTGAACGGCTCAACGGATTTTGATGAAATTTGGTATATTTACTTAATGCATCAGTGCGATGAATTGATCAACTTTTGGTGCAAATCCGGAAACCGGAAGTGGTAGTATTAGCGATCGACGATAGGAAGGGAAGGGTTATTTTCACACCAAATTTCACATGAGGAGATTTTTTTATATATCACCACGAAACATACACTTTGTATTGGTTTTATCCTCGGGAAAATCATATTTATTAGTTTTTTCTTGATTTAAAATTATATGACGTCATCCAGCCATTCATGACGTCACAGCCTGGTCTTACATATATATTATAAATAAAATAAAATTAAAAATGTTTATATTTATTATTTATGTATTCATATCTGTTTTTTATTACATTAATAGATATATTAAAATTATTTGAAATTGTTTCTGTAGCTAGAAATTAATTTACTTCAAACCGTCGGTCGGTTCGGACCTGGCCACAGGTCAACTTATTGTACTTCCTATTACTTCGATTCCTGAATAAGTTGACAACTACCCATTCCAAATTTATATTTATATTTATATATATATATATATATAATATATTTTATATGTATGTTTCATGACTATTTTTTTTTTAATTTATGTTCTTTTAAATTATTTGGACGGTGGCCCGGTGAACCAGATACTCTTAATTAAAATGAATATAATTTTACAAATTTTAAATTATATTTTTTTTTTTCACAAATAATTTTTGTCAAATTATATTCTTAATTAATGCATATATATATATATATATAAACAGTTTAGTATTGCTATTTTATTTTAAATTCAAGGTAGCAAGTGAGCGATTGGATTTTTTTTAACCGGTTTTTCTGTTCCCCCTCCCCCCTCCTCTCTGCGTGTGTGTGTGTGTCTTTCTGTCTGTTTAAATGTAGTAATTGAATTAGGGTAAAGTCATCAATCAAAAAGCCCTGAATCTTGTCCTTAACACTGAGTATATAGTGAAAGAATTAAAATTGCTTGTTCTCCACATAAATTTTCTTTTAATATTGGCTAATGTGAAAGTGGTTCGTTCTTATAGGAGTATAACCATTCTTTTATTTCTATTTTTTTAATGAGATTCTATTGGACGACACGTTGTTAGAGAAATTAATATATATATATATATATATATATATATCTATATGATGCCAAGGTTATTTGGCTTCCGAAGTCGCCTTCCTACTCCCCTTCATTGCCCCCAAGGCCTGTTCCTCGTGCCATAACACACAACTGCACTTCCTACTAAAAACAAATTTGCACAATTTCCTTTTCTTCTTTTTATTTCTAATAAATATTTTCATTAAATTCCTAGGAGGTATTCAACCCTTAGCAATTAACAAAAAATTAAAATTATTATTTCTAAATTGGGAAAAAATTTAAATAAATAAGCTGGAATGTCTCCACTCGACTATCTCGCAAATTTGAATTGGATTAATTAACACATATATTATATTTAAATTAAATTTAATTAATTATAAATTAAAATTAATAAATAATATTTATTAAATCAGCGGATGTTTAACTCTCTGTTGAATTAAAAAATTAATTCTGGTACATTCAGCGATTCAATCAAGCTGCAATTCTATATATAGCAGTTTTATACAATTTTTAACTGAATTTTTATTTACATTATATACAAATATAATTCCAAACATAAGAAACGAAATCTATATACTCGTATATAAAGATCAATTAAATTTAAAATTTAAGTATATTTAGTTTATTTAATTATTTATTTATTTTTGAGATAATTATTAATAATAAATTACTAAACTAATTAATTGATAAAACCATGATGAGATCAAATTCTTTAGAGAAATCGTTGTTAGTGCTTGTGGAAAGTTTCAAATGGATTTCATAATTGGTTATTAGGTAGGTATAGGAATATAAGGAATCTCTCTCCCCCTAGCCCCCACCCCACCCCACCCACCCCACCCCACCCTTCTATCTGTCTCTCTCTCTCTCTCTCTTTCCCTCTCGCACCCTCCTGTCTATGTATCACCTACCTCTTCTCTCTTTTTGTAAATGTTTACGATATTAAAAATAAGATATAAGTATAAATATGTTGGTGTTGGTGTTTGTATATAATGAAATGCAAAAGAAGCTGTAAGGACCCCGGAGGGGAATTTCATCACTAGCCATTCTGCGACACCAGTGAGACAGAGACCCCACCCCAATGGGTGGGGTAGAGAGGGAAACGGGTCAGGGCGCGCCAAGTGACCTGAAAAGAACCCCTGAGGCATCCCCTAAATGTCCTTTGGACTAAATAACTTGAGATACCAAACTTTAAAATGATGCAAGGTTGAAATCGACGCGCTTATATTTACATATTTATATTTTTTATGAATTTTTTTAATAATAAAAAAAAAGGATATTTATATTTTTTTACTATCTCGCCAGAGATAGTATTGCGATCACGAAAAATTTTTAATGTTGAGATTTTGATGTTTTTATACGTTTTGAAGGTTCCCGAATCATTTTCACTAAGGTTGAGAAAAATGTCTAGGTGTATGTATGTAGACAAGATTACGCAAAAATGATTTGAACTAGAATCATGAAATTTGATATACGGGCATTATTCAAAATTCGTAGTTTTCTATCAAGTTTGGAGAAATGTAGCTCAACCGGAAGAGAGTCATTACTTACAACGCTTTGATTTTTTTTTCCTCTAAAGTGCCCGTAAAAATAAAGATATATGTTTGATAATTTTTCACCTGATTAAAAATTCTATATATAGCAGTTTACGTGGTGCCATCAACCAAGAGCCAAACATGCGTTAGTTTAATAAATATTATTTTTTAATTTTAATTTATAATTTATAATTAATTAAATTAAATTTAAATATAATATATTATGTTATTTAATCCAATTCAAATTTGCGAGATAGTCGAGTGGAGACACTCCAGCTTATTTTAATAAAATTCACAAGTATATATATTTTGTATCACTGACATTCTATTCTTTTGGAAATGAATTACCCAAAATAATTTATAATTATAATCTAAAAACTTTTTAAGCGATGATGGACAAGAATATTTAGGTATTATAAGTAATAATATAGATATTTCAAAAATTAAAATAAAATTAATTATATTATTTATTGGAATAATATAATATAATATTTTATACAGGTAAATTATCAATTATTTCGTTTAAAAAAAAGCAGGAAATGTTAATTTCTAATTCAAAAAAAAAAAAAAAACACAATCTTAATTCATTTAGATTTTATTTCACGGACACCATATTTAAATAACATTAATAACTGTCATAATTTTAATTAAATTTAATTGTATATCTTACATACACTATAATCTTACTTTTTTTTAAAAATAAAATAAATAAATAATAAACGAACACTATGATATGTTTTCTCATATCATATTTTTTTACAAAAAATTTCACTTTTAAATTAAATTAAATTTAAAAATGTCTTATTCATACTTAGAATAAATATATCTTCTTTTTTTCTTCTTTTTTCTTCTTCTTCTTCACATTTTCTTCTTCTCTCTTCTTCTTCTTCTTTTTCTTTTTCTTCTTCCGTTTCTACTTCAAGTCTATTTATTTATTGGAAATATTAAATTTAATACAATACATTAATAATTAAATTTATAATTTTATATTTTGAGATTAACTATTTATTCATTTAAAATTTTGATCATACTTGTTGAACTTGAAAATAAAAAAAACTTTATTAGTCCTTATAAAGCGATATATTAAGAGATATATATATATAATAGGTGAATTGAATTTATTTTTTCTTTAATTAATTAATAAAGTTAAATTAAAAAAAAATAATAATAAAACATTTGGAAATTTTATTTGTGATCAGATTTAATAATTATTAATTGGATTTTTTTTTTGCTTCGTTAATGTTGACAGCAACCATCCAAGTTCAAATTTATTTTGCCTTGAATTTTTGCTTTAGTGTTGTTGTATGTATCAAGGTTATCATCTAATACTATTAAAAATTTATTTAAGAGCTTTAAGAAATAATAAATATCATTCTTAAAATGGTTAGTATTAATTTCACATGTAAGTACTTTCTCTTTTTTCATTATAAATTTTATAAAATAAAAAAAAAATAACCAATCATAATCCTTTTTTCTAGTATATATTTTCTTTTTGTTTTGTTTGTAATAGATATTAAATAAATTTTGTTTGTAAAATAAATAAATAAATTTTATCTTAAAAATCTATAAATATATCTATATAGTTAATAGAGATCATAAGTTCTATATTACTAATAATAACTGTTTTCAAAACGGAAGGCTTTAGGAATTTGAATGAAACTTTGCCAGTAATTTACTTTTTTAATTCCAATGAAACTTTCCTTATGTAATATTTCTCGGTCTCTTCTAGTTTTCGAGATAAAAATTATTAAAATTTGTATAAAAATCCATTGAAATTCTATTTAGCTACCATGTTTTATTTATTTGACAAGTAGAGGGCTCTATTAATTTTCAATTTTTGTTTTAATTCGGTTTAGATATATGAAAATTAAAAAAATCACTAATTAAATAATTTTTCTAAATCCAAACCGAACCGAAAAAAACGAAAATTGGTGAATAAGTAAATAATTAGTGAATTAGTAATAAAAGATTACATATTTCGACCTTCATAACCAGCTAATCTGTTAAGGGAAGTTTCTTTCGAATTAAAAAAAGAATCCACTGGTAAAGTGTCATCCAAATCTCTACAACATCCCGTGTTGTAAACAATTATCTTACTATTTAATATCTATAAACTATAAAAAGTTTTTTTAATGATTTTTTATAAATGTTTTTTTTTATTATAAAATGTCATGTCTTGTCTTGTAAATAAATAATATGATAATTTCTCAAAACTTTAAAGTTCGGTTACCTGTCTCTTTTTTGTTTCCTCTCATTGTATTAAATTGTAATTATTGTATTAGTAAATAAAGTTATAGCAAATCAAATTCATTTTATTCACATACTAGTTATAATATTTATTTTCTTTTTAAATAAATGAATTATTATTACAATTGTTTGAAATGTACTTTTTTAATCATTTTGTTATTTTTTTATTTATGTTTTAAGATTAATATTTTTAAAAAATTTTTATGTGTTTTTGATTTATGATAGATATACCAAGTACTCCTCTACTTATATATATATATATATATATATATATATATATATATATATATTAAGGTGACCAACCGTGCTCCTTTAGGGAGGACAGTCCTCCATTTGTAAGCTCTGTCCTCCTTTTGTAAGTGTCCTCCTAACTGTCCTCCTTTTTGATATCTGTCCCGTTCTTTGAAATATTTAGAACATTTTGTACTTTTTTTCAAAATATTTTCAATTTGTCTCTTAAAAAAAAGGCCAAACATTTTCTGGACTAAGCTTTTGAACATTTCCGAATTTTTTCCAAAGTTTTTTATCAATTTGGTTCTAAAAACAAGGTAAAATGTCCTGATTTGGTGTTTTCAAAAAATGGTCTCCTTATATATATATATATATATATATATATATTCTATATTAATATTAAATTCTATTTTACTCATAATATTTTAGGAGTATAGGAACAAGTAAAGAGAATGAAAACATTGAAAACAGAATCATACATTGAAATTTATATATAAAAAGAAAACAAGATAAATGTTATTTTAAAAATTAATTTTTATTATTATTATTATTATTAAATTATTACTATATAATCTTTAATGAATTATTTCAAATAATTTTAGATAATAGGTATACTTTTAAATATTTTTATATACATTTTAGATTTTCTTGGTGCCTAATGTTAATTCTCATTTATGGTAATAATAGTTCAAGATGAACTGGATGAATAGTCAATTAGAATATAGAAAATAAAATAAAATTAAAAAAAAAAATAATTTAAAGATAAGATATTTTATAAATAATAAATAATTGTAGAATGAGTATTGTATTTTTGAGATGTATTGTATAAATTGTATGACACAGTGTAATATATATATATAATTTTATAAGTGAAGGGGATTAATAAAAACTATTCGCTTTCGGTGGGAGATAGTGAGAGGGAGAAGGGTCCTGAAATGATGACGTCATAGTCATATAAAACCCGGTACGAAATTCAAAAACACTTTCAGTCCGAGAGTTGTGCTGCTCAACTACAGAACTAACTTAACAACACAAATTTTGATTTTTTTTTTTAAATTTGTTTTATTTTTTTTTAAATATAAGTATATGAATATTTTTTTAATAGGAAAGTTATAATTAGAAAAGGAAATATCATGCGATTCTCATTTATGTAAGTGACTACAAAATTATTATTATTATTATTATTATTATATTATTTTGTTTTAATGAACTGGCAACTGACCTCTCCCACTATTTGTAAATCAATTGTCAATCAATTATATATATCGATGAAGAATATTTATAGGAAGATCATTTATATTGCTTTCTCTCACTCTCATTCTTTTTTCTTTTTCTTTTACTTTTATTTTCTTTCCCTTATACTACAGAAATAATAAGTAATTACTGTTTATTATTTATATATATTGATTTTATAATTTATATTTAAATTCAATTTATTCAGAAATGAAAAGCAAAAAAAAAAATGTAAAATTTCTATTTTAGCATTATCATCTTATATAATTTTTGAAAAAAAACAATTATAAATTAACTTAAATTCTCATTTAATTTAAATTTATATATATATATGTATATTAATGTATACCTAAATGATAGACAATATTGGTGATAGTGATTGTTTGGATTTCAAATACATTACAATCATTACACATTTATCTATGATGTTCTTTCAATCTATTAGATTATTTTTATTAGAATTGTTTCAAATGTATTCAAAGAAATACATAAGTATATAGTTTCATAATTACTATCAACATATAGTGATTTAGAATTTGTGTGTTCTGTAACAAAACAATTTACACAGATGAAAATGAATATCCTATCAATAAATAAATTGGGAATTATAAATTATTTGATAATTTTTCTGTTATGAAGAAAATATAAAATAAAATTAAAGGTTCTTTTCAAAAATTTTTTTATATAAATACAATGAAAATTTATTTTTTAGTATTATACTAATATTAATAATATTAAAATATAAATTTTACTTAAAAATTGATTAAAAGTTTTTGTATATTTCATCTAATTTTTTTTTTTTTTCGAAGAAAAATCGAATTTATAGAATTATAATCTATTACTTTTGTAAATTTCAAAAAATTTTCGAAATTGTCGGTAATCAATTTTTTAAGGTAAAAATTGTGCATTCGACATTTAATTTCAAATTAACAGATAATCAGGAAAGATAATTTTTACAAATTTTCTATTTATATAAAAATAATAGAGAAGAAATCAAATCAGGAGTTATATATTTGGAGACAAAGGAAATTAGATTCTGAAGTAGATTCGATAAATTCGTTACTCTTTTATCAAAGGTGTATTTGAGAAAACCGAAACCTCCTCCTCTCCTTCACACCCTTAAATCAATCACATTATACACTTTTACTTTATATTTTCGTATAAAAAAAATATGATACTAATTCAGAGTGACTAAAACTTCAATGTCATGTTATTAACATAAATATGTCTATAAAGTAATGCCACTACTTTTAGAAACATTCACATTAATGACTAAGGGCCAGACACTAATAATAAATATAAAATTGCTAAAGAATTTAATAAATTATTTAATAACTAAAGAAATAATTTAATAATTAAGTAAAAATAATTTAAAATTTTTAATATTGCTTTGGTTATTTTCATTAATAGTATTTATAGCCCCTTTACAGTCACTCAAATAACAAAGTTTGTTATTTATAGAAAATATACCAATACTAAAATAAACAATTACACTTCTAAACAAGTAATGTAATACATTTAATGTATATTCAGAAATCAAAAAGAATAGATGAATCTTGATGCAAAAAGCAATATCAACAACAACAACAACAAGTAGAGAGGTTGGAACCTGTTTGATATGACCTCATTCAAACACAGGAGTTCTCTTTCCTGCCAAGTAAGAGTAGTTAGTTATCTATCTTTTTACTTTCAGTTCATAAAAATAATACATAGGAACTCTCATAGCATACATTTTGATGATTATATATTTAAAAAAAAAAAAAAAAAAGAGAATTATATCAATAAAGACTTAAGATACAAATAACAGTTCAACACAATTTCTTTCTTTCTTGAAACTACATTAACATAACTCAAAAAGTTTTACAAAGAATCACTAATAAGTTAAAAATGGCGTCTAAAATAGTATTCCTAATTCAATTTTTATAAAATTAATCCTTTGTTGTGTATTATTATATTGTAACAATAAATTAAGAATGTTTTTTTTTTTATTATTACAAAATACTGTCTTATATATATTTATATATATTTCACATATAAGTAATTAATATTTTAATTTATATTTATTTATTTATTTTAATTTTTGAATTTATTAATATTTATGCTGTGTATGAAATTATTTATGAAATAAAAATTATAAATTAAAAATATAATATTAAAACCAGTCTAAATTTTTATTATGAAATAATCAGGGAGCAAATCATCAATCTAAGCCACCCAACAATAAATTTCAACATTGAAACTTTCATAATGATTTTTGGCCTTACATTAACCAAAGAAAGATAAACTAATACATGTTTGGAAAAAAAAAAATTTCAAATATAAAATTAGAAATTGTAAATTCTCGCATTTAATAATCCTTTGTTCAAAAGCTTACAAAGGAGAGTGAAAAAGAGATGGGAGTGGCGGGGGATGAATGCTTAAGTTATTCCATCCATATTCATGGTAGAACATATAGTATTTTTAGTTATACGACGACTCATTTCAATAGTAAATATAAATTTGGAATAAAAAAATATTTTTATAAATTTTAAATTTTCGAAGATGATGCCACGTAGGGTGTTGGTTAACTGTGTTAACTCACATTCTCCTAGTCCCAGGCTTGAGAAAAATAATTTCTCTAGCTAGGGTCAACCCACCCTCCGGGATGAAAATTGTGAAGCTATTCAATAAAAAGTAGTGCCTTTGATCAAGAAAAGCAAGGTAAAGGTTGAATTGTGCCGGTTGTACTGATCATAGGACACCTAATTGATATATCCGACTTGATAAGCATTGTCCTTGCGAAGGATGTACAAAAGTCAGAGGTTTCTTCTTTAATTGTATATCTATTTGAATCTTGAATATATGATTTTATTTTGAATATATAAATTTTAAATGTATTCTACTATTAGGTTAGTAACATGTTCCACATTCATAATACGTGTTGTTCCACAATTTTCTTAAAATTCTTCTTTTATGAAAAATAAATTATTTATTTTTATATATTTTTTAAAATAATTTTTATTTTAGAATTATTTGAAAATGATATATAAAAATAGACATATAGAGATGCAATTGTAATAATATTTATTAATTGATAAATAAAATTTATTAATAAAAACAGTCTAATGTTTAATTAAGGTACAAAGAGCACGTGTAGTATGTCTGTCTGTCTAGAAGCTTGCTTGCTTAGTTACTTACCTTGATGTCCGTTATGTAATCTGTCCGCTTTTACAGTTACCCACCCGGCACGAGTAACATTTTCCAAGAAGATTACCATGAATATTAATTTATTATTATTATATACTTACACTCACTCTCGATATAAATAGCGATTATTAAAAAAAAAAAAAATCTGTAAATAATTTACTTTCTTAAAAAAAAAAATCGAAAATCAAAAATTAATAATTAATTGAAATAAAATCAATTCATTTAACCTTGGCAGAGAGTAGTTAAAATATTTTTAAATTAAAAAAAAAAAAAAATAGACTGATAACT
The DNA here is from genome assembly GCA_963082975.1 of Labia minor. Lineage (NCBI taxonomy): Eukaryota > Metazoa > Arthropoda > Insecta > Dermaptera > Spongiphoridae > Labia > Labia minor. The sequence goes on from OY720345.1 coordinate 88,907,372, forward strand.
TGTCTTTAATTTTTTTTTTTTTTTTGGGTCATTTTTGTTGAATATTTTAAATATATAATTTGTAATTTCTTATTTTATTACAAACTTGATATTGAATCAAGTGAGAAAGAATATAAAAAAAGTAGTTCATGTAGAAATCATTATTCAACTTTTCCGAATAAATATTAAATATTAAACTTAATCAATTATTTAGTTTATGATGGTGATTATATATATATATATATATATAAAAATTATTAAAAATTTGTCTACTTAATACTTTAGACTTCATCGAAAAATTTTTTTACCAAATTTTAAAAACGATTTATATAAAATAAATATTTTTATTAGATATTATATATTATATAATCATTATTCTATGACACTGACATAGATTACATTTTGACATGTTTAATTTATATTAAATAAAATAAAATTAACAAATTCAAAATAAATAAATAAATAAATATATATCTTAGTAGATAGAATGATGCAGATGATAAAATGATGATGATATGTTAACCGATTTAACATTTGGTGGTTTTTAAGTTTAAATTTAATTTTAATTATAATATACACTCGTATATAAAACAAATTTTGAGGCTTTTTAAATAATGCAAATAAGCCACTCTGACTTGAATTAGGATTGTTTACAGAACAAAATGATGAAGGATTGGTTTTCGACTTTTTTCTGAAAGAGAGAGAGCGAGCTAGTAAATAGTATTTTGGGAATCCCTCAATAGTTTTGGGTTGCACCGTCAGAGCATCACATTACATAAGCCAAAACAGGCGAGTAGATCAATCACCAAATTCAATAATAATAATACTTAATTTAAACAAAATCATTTAGAATTGCACCCGTTACAATTTTTATCTTTACCTTTCCATATATTCATTTTTAATATATATATATATATATATATATTAATATATTTGTTTTTAATTTCTAGATATATTACTTAACATTTCTTTTTTATACTTAAATGATTTTAATCTAATGTTATTCAGAATAAAAAAAAAACAAAAAACAAAACAATGTTGATAATTTGATTCTAATAGATATAATTGAATATTATTATTTATAATATTATTGAAATTATGGTTAATTTTTTTTTTGATCCCTCCCTCATTCTAATAAAACTTTCGCTTTATAAAAGAAACATTCGGATAGAGAGAGAGAGAGAGAGAGAAAGTAATGAGGGAGTAAATTTAAAATATAATTATTTGTATAATCTTACCAATTATTTGTAGTTATTATATTCAATCAATGAAAAATGATTACAATATGACAGACTAGCTCAAGTTTCATCTTTAAGTTTATGTTTATTTTTTTCTCATGGATCATGAAAACTGTTCAACTATTGTATTAGTTTACAGATATACAGGTCGTTATAAAATCAATTGAAAAATAATCACCAGACAAAAAGTAATGGAATTCCTTTATTTCTCTTTGGTTTTATAATTTATTTCTATAATTTTATTTATTATAGTTAATTTAATAATAGATTTAGTTAGAAAATAATATGTAAAAATACTTCCCCTATACGAAGTATGCGGGAAAGTAAAAAAATCTACAAAACCTTAAATATTTATTCAAATGAAAATTATTATTTTTATTTAATTTATTTACAAATATAATAAAGTTTGTAAACAAATTTTTTTATTTTTACATTTTTTTCAATGGAAAATAAATGTAACAAATAAAGTTGTTTTTTTTTGTCTATAATTCAATTAATTGTGGTTGTAACCCTTTTTTCATCCAATTTACAATTTTGAACAGAATATACTATTTCTGATATTTTATGTATTTCATCTTTTACAACATAACATTATATTAAAGGGATTTTTATTAAAACACTACATTTTTGTATAATTTATTTATTTAGTTAAATAAATGTACAACGTTTCGACTGTTATCAAGTACCTACTGTATTTTTGCTCCTACTCAACCAGACAGAATTATATACTGGTAGATGATTGTGATGAATGAAAATTCAATGGTAACCTAAAACAAATGATTGTGGTTTACAAAATAATTTCGATGTTTAAATAGGAAACTCCAAAAAAGGAAAAAATAATTCATTTTTTTTTTATTAAAATCTATCTTATTCATAAAAGTAATAAATATTAGTAGAAAAAGAAGAAAATTGATGTTAAATTCTCCATAAAAATGTTGAACTCATGATTATTCTAAAATTATTAAATTTGTGCATAAAATTTAATTCATATTAAAGAAAATCTTTTCTTGTCTTTATCAATCTTCATTTCTTTCATATCATACAAACAAAACAAAAAACTATAAAACACTAAATAAATACATGGGCTGAAAAGTCCCGGGATTTTTCAATAGGTGACGCCACTAGAAAATGAACTTGACTCATTTCGAGAGGCTCATCTGTCAATAGTTTATGTATGAAGTATCATGACATTTCGTCCATTCGTTTACAAGCTGCTGTCGTTGGAGTGATGTTACTTTCGCCTTCATAAGAATAATGTAAAAACAGGAATATCGCGTCTTGATTAAACAGATGTGGGATAAAATTCCTGAAACCACTGCAATGATTGTTCATAAATTTTCCCCATTAAAAATTAATGATTAATCAAGGCGCGATATTCCAGTTTTTCCAATTTTCAGTGACAGATGAGCCTCTCGAAATGAGTCATGTTCATTTTTTAGTGGCGTCACCTATTGAAAAATCCCGGGACTTTTCAGCCCATGTAGTAAAGCAGAAGTAAATAAAATAAATCTTATTATAGGTAAATATATATATATATATATACAACAACCAACACTCACTCAAACAGACAGTTGCAATATTATACTATATAAATAAAATAATTACAATTTAATATTGTACAAACTATGAATTTAGGAGAAATTTATTAATTTTTATAATACTATGAACAAATATATTATAATAATAAAAAATATTAATTTAATAATTTATTTTTTCTTTTGTGATTCATTTATTTTTTTAAATTTTATTTTAAACTTTCTTAAAAGATGATTATATAACATTTAGGTATATATGTTATGTACTTACTATTTATAAAAGTTAATTTACTACAAAATAATAAAAGAAAATATATATAGAAAATTATGAAAGAGTAAAAAAAAATCTATTACTAAAGGTTAATTCACAAGTGAATTGAAAACAATAAAATTAAATTGTTTTTTACTAGTTATGAAATATATTCAATAGAAAGAAGAAAAAAAAATTAATCCATTAAAAGTAAGGAAGATTGCAATTTAATTTTTGCATACATTTATGTAATTACTATAACAATATCATTTATAAATAAAAAAATGATTTATTGAATGAGTGGTATGATATGATATCTTCTTTAGAATTTGGTTTATTAATATTATTCACACAGAATAATTCAACTAGTATTAGATAATGGATAGTCAAAAGTAAATGTCAGTAAATGTTAGTAGATTCAAAATTTCAACACCGAAACATAGATTTATAAAAGGATTACAATAAATTTTATTTGAATTTCAATCCAGATAAGCAGAAAAAGAACTTCTTTTGTACAAAATTGTTTATATTGGCTCACTCGTAGTAAATTTTTCAATTTGAAAATTGAAAGGTTTTTCAATTAAAACGAACAAAAGAAATCAGAACTCATTTTATTTATTTATTTTTTTTTTTTTTGTTCTTAATTTTATTTCAATTTGAACATTAAAATTAATAAGATAACATTATAAGATGTACAATAATTAATTAATTACAAAAAGGAAATGTATATTTTTATGTGAATAACTCCAATTTTCATCTTTGATTAAGTTTTTCTTCACGAAAATTTAAAAATGAGTAAATATTTTTGAAAAAATTAATAAATAAAACCAATTTCATATTCTCAATATGAAATAATCAAAATAATTCCAAATAATATTTTATTTATAATTATGTAAGTAAACAAGTAGTTTGGAAATGTACTACGCCAACAATTTTATCTTAACTCTTGAATCAACATAAAATAAATACTATGCATTTTTTCAATAAAAAACAAACTATAACTACAATAAATCTAATTAAATAAATATATATATATATATTGATGTATACTTATATATATTGATGTATACTTTCTATAATATTAATATTAATTAATTATTATTTAAAAAAAAAATAAATAAATCATTTTAATATTTACTTTATTTGAATTGGGTTCGATTATTAATTATTAATTATTGAATAAATAATATATATATTTTTTTACTTATTATATTATTAAAATAAAATAAAAATGTAATTATAATTTTCAGATTATTTACTATTAGTCTTATAGTAGTGGTATCAGGAGCACCAGCATCGGATGCTGATTACGACTACGATGCACCTGCTCCAGCACCTGTAGCAAAGACAAACAGTCGTTTGAGTGGATTACTTAGTGCCAGGCAAGCGAGGGGTCCTGTAGTCGCTGCAGCATCTCCGAGGGGGGTGAAAGCTCAACAATTGAACAAAGGAGGCAAAGCAGAAACACCACCACCACCACCACCACCAGCCGAAGAAGAGGTTGATATTTTAATTTATCCGTATTTTAGCATCTAAATATTTATATTCTTAAAAATTAATTTTAACACAACATTTCAAAATATCTATTATTATATCTAGAGTAAAAAAAAAACTGAAATTAGGTAGTTTTTTTTCTAATAATAATAATAATAATAATAATAGACCAGACAATTGATTATAATCGCCCAGATATACTTTTAATTAATCAAAATGACAAAACACAGCCACTTTAGTTGAAATTGCAGTTCCACTAACACATAACCTAAAAAAAAACTGAAGGCGAAAAACAAGCTAAGTATGAGGAACTTGCATTCCAACTAAACATTATCATCTCTGCGGAAGAAGTAATATCAAAAGAAACATCAAAATCTTTCGATCCCCAACAACATACTGAAAATAGGCCAAAGAGCAATTTTACTACAAACCTGTCATATAGTTCGAAAGTTTCTTAATTGAATATTGTTCGGAGGAGTATCCGGGATAGAGTGAAATCTCTCCCCAGATCGTCCGAGCCTAAGCCTTAAAAAAGAAAAGAACAATCAGGGTAGGTGAAAGTTTACCAGTACGTAATACTGACTAAGCGTAACAACTCGGACAATAATAATAATAATAATAATATATATATATATATATTTATAATGTGGTTTTCTTTATTTTTAAGGGTGACTTAAAGACTTATTTGTTCCTAAAACATTTTATTAAAATTAATACAAATTGAATATATAAATAATAAATAATGAATTATAATTACCTAAAACAAATTAGTTTCTTAAAGTCTATTATCACTTATATTAATATATGTTATCAATCTATTAAAGTGTTTGGCAATTTATTTTAACACATTTGACAATTTATTTAAACACTTTCTTATATCACTATTGCCAACCCCGGAATCAAAAGTCTCTAGCTTAATGGGTCAGAGCGAATATATGAAAATATATTACATCTCCCTCCCTTAAAAGTCAATTCCTTGAATTGACATAAGAAATTATTTTCAATATGGAAGTAATTTATTAATATGATACAAGTTAGGTGAACATTTTCTTTTTCCACTATCTACTTCATATATTGTATTAGAAATTTTACCTAAAATTCTGAAAGGACCTGATCTTATTTGTTCGAGCTTAGTCCTATTCAAATTATTACCCCTTTCGACATATACCAAATCGTTTCTTTTAAATTTATAATCTCTTCTTGTTTTATCGATTCTTGATTTATTCCTATTGTGATATTTCTGCGAGTTTAAGAAAGCTTTAGTTCTGTCCTCTTTTAAATTCTTGTTCGTTTGAAGCTCCTCAGGTAAAATAGTTTTTTCTTTTCCATTCATCAGATAGGCTGGAGAAAATTTCGTAACACTATGGGTGGTTTGATTATATTCCTCTGTACATTCAATAGCAATAGTTGACCATGATCTTTTCAAATTTTCTTGAATTTTACAACGAATACGGTTTACAAGGGTTTGATTTAGACGCTCATTTAACCCATTAGAAAATGGACAATCCGTTGCGGTAAAAATTAGCTTCGTGCCATTTTTATGTAGAAATTTTTTCAATTCCTCTGAATTTATGCTAGGGTATTGGTCTGTTAATAGAATATCTATTTTATTTTTTTGTAAAATAGGTGATAAAATTTTTATGAAGTCGTTGGCTTTCTGAGTAGATGATGGATGAACAAAAGCGTAACGGCTGAAATGGTCAACCAAAAGATGTAAATACTTCTTTTGAGATCGATTTCCACCAAATCCTCCTATTGTGTCTAGAGACATTATTTCAAAGGGTTTAGTTGCAGGACCCATTTGTGACAACACACCTAATTTTCGACGCCTTCGTGACTTATTCTTTTTACATATGTCACATCTATCACAAAATTGCTTTATTAGTGTATCCATTCCTTTAAAGTAATAGAAAGGACGGATTTTTGAAGCTATATGATTAGATCCAATATGGCCATACTCTAAATGAATTTTCTTTATAAGATCAAGACCGAAAACTTTCGAAATAATAATCCTTTCTTTATTTCTTACACGTTTATAAATGAGATTGCCTTTTTTTATTGTATTTTTTATTTTTAAAAATCTTTCTTCATTATCTTCTTGGTCCTTGTTGAGTTCCATAATTGAAACTAAATTTACTAATTGTAGGACATCATCTATATTTTCAAAGCACTCCAATACAGGATTTCTAGAGAGTGCATCTGCTTCTTGATTTGTTTTCCCTGGTGAATATCGAATTTTGAATTCATATTGAGACAAATAATAAACCAAATCTCCCAACTCTTCATCTGTACGAGATTTAATTTTTAAATTTTCAAGAGGTTTGTGATCCGTAATAATGGTGAATTTGAGTCCTAGGAGCCAATGTTGCCAATATCTTAATGCCTCTTTAATAGCAAAACACTCCAAATAAATAGCTTTCTTCTTCTTTTGTGCTGTTGATAATTTTTTTGAAAAATAAGCTACCGGGTGTAGCTCGCCATCGTCTTGAGTCTATTTTAAGATAGCTCCTATCCCAAGACCACTTGCATCTGTAAATATGAACGTGGGTCGATCTGGATCAAAAATTGCCAAAATTGGACTATTGCATAATAGTTCTTTTATCTGCATAAATGTATGGTCCTGGTCTTTTGTCCATTTAAATGATGAATTGGCTCTTAGAAGTAAATGTAGAGGTTCTAATAATTTTGTACTGTTTGGTATATATTTGTGATAAAAATTAATTTTTCCCAAGAATTGTCTTACGTTTTTATTATTTTGTGGTGTTGGAAATTCTTTAATGGATTTTACATTGTCATGATGAGGCCTTACTGTGTTGTTTCCAAGAATATGTCCTAAATATTTTACTGAGCTTTGCGCAAATTCACATTTTGACATTTTCAGCAAAAAACCCTCTTGTTTAATTGCCAGAATAACTTTTTTTATATGGTTTAAATGATCTTCAAAATTTCTAGAAAATATCAAGACATCGTCAATGTAGTTTACACAGAAATCTTGCAGACCATTTCGTCGGATTGCATTGGCTAATACTCGTTGAAATACTGCTGGGGAGATTTTTAACCCGAATGGGAGGCGTGTCCATTGGTAATGACCGCTTTGAGTGACAAAGGCAGTTTTATATCGGTCTTTTTCTCTCACTGGTACCGACCAAAATGCAGAATTGATGTCTAAAACGGAATACCATTTGCAGTTTCTTGATTTAACTATAATATCTTCAATCCGCGGAAATGGTTGGGACTCGGGTACTAAAATCTTGTTAAGCTCACGGAAGTCTATACACAAACGAGTGCGTTTCCCATCTTCTTTTTTAAACGCTAGGGTTACAGGAGCTGCGAAAGGAGAATTAGACTCTTCTATTAATCCCCTTTCCAAGAGCCCAGAAATTTGATTCTCTATTTCTTTTTCATCTTGTATAGAACACCTGTATGGTTTTCTTGAGATGTATTTGTTCTCTGTTAATTTCAAATGGGTTTCGTGGTTTTGAATTTCTCCAACATCATACTTACTCTTCGCAAAATATTGGGAATTTTCTTCAATTAATCTTCGTAAGCGTTCAGCTTTTATCACGTCTAAATGATTTAATTTATCTTTAGTTTGTGTGAAATTAATACTCTTATTCCCATCTGGATAAGGCATTTTTGTTCTATTTGAAACATTTTCAATTTTCTCTTCATTTACTTTTTGAAAAATCTTTAAATCATCATTTTGAATCAAATGAAATTTCTTTATAACATCTAATCCTAGAAGGATATCATACGAAAAATTATCATTTTTTACTATATGGGCTTCTACTTCTTTTTCTATTTTATGAATCTTTAATAATAATTTTACTTTTTTATAGCTCTTTTGCACACCACTAATCGTCTTAAAAATTTGCTCATTTTTCTCGATTATTCCATCTCCAATTTCTTGTATTATTTTTGAATTAATTAGAGTTATATTCGATCCACTATCATATATTCCTTCAACTTCTTTGTTTTTATTAAGGATGACATTTAGTCGAATTAGTGGTGTGTAATCTCGTTTTTTTGATCTTGTTCTTCTTCTATGTTAACATTATTTACTTCATTCAATTTAGTTCTATTCCTAGTTTCTAGATTTCTATCTGATTTGTTTCGACATAAAGCCATTGGGTGAAATCTTCCCATCATACCTAATCGTTCGCAAATTTGGCATGGCTTTTTTATTTCTGTTTTTCTTCTCTCATCTTTATAAACATTATATTCTTGTCTATAAGGTATTTTACTTGAAGCAAGATTATTATCTTTAGTAATATTGAATCTTTTTAATTGATTCATCAGTTTTTCTATATTTTTAATTTCTTCTTTATCCAATCTGTCTTGAATGTGTAAAGGAAGACCAATAACTATATGGTTTATTCTCGATTTCTCTGTCATTTCCGGTTCTGTTTCTAAAAGTAGCTTCTCTTTTTTTAATGCATAATCCATTATAGGTCCATTAATATATTTAAAATGATATGCGTATCTCTCATTACTCCAATCTTTGTCAGCATATATTTTTAAAAAATTATTTTTCCAAACTGACCATTCTTCCTGGATCGTTAATTTTTGCAATGTAGCACTGTACCAATCGATGGCATTTGCTTCTAAAAATAATCGTAGGATTTCTACTTTTGTCTCATCTTCTGTAATCTGTTGTCGTGCACATTCCTTTTCAAAAGTTTCCATCCAATAGGTTGAATTTTGTTTTCCTGTGAATTTCTCTAAAACAAATAATTTTTGAATTTGAGCTACATCAATCTGTTTGGTTTCTCTCGAAAAAGATATTCCTTGTGCAATTTTTAACAGTTCATTTAGGTCCAAATCTCCTTTACTACATGACTTTGATAGTGAAATTTCTTGAAGGTAATTATCTTGAAATACAAAGTTTTTATCCTCATCTGTATATATTGGAACCATATCTGGAGGTAAAGTTAATTTTAGGTTTATAAACTGACCTTGTTTTTTTTTTCTTTTGCTAGATGAATAATTATTTTCAATTTCTCCATTTCGTAGATGTAGACAGAAGAAACTAATTTATAATGTGGTTTTCTTTATTTGAATATTAAGGGTGACTTAAAGACTTATTTGTTCCTAAAACATTTTATTAAAATTAATACAAATTGAATATATAAATAATAAATAATGAATTATAATTACCTAAAACAAATTAGTTTCTTAAAGTCTATTATCACTTATATTAATATATGTTATCAATCTATTAAAGTGTTTGGCAATTTATTTTAACACATTTGACAATTTATTTAAACACTTTCTTATATCACTATTGCCAACCCCGGAATCAAAAGTCTCTAGCTTAATGGGTCAGAGCGAATATATGAAAATATATTACATATTTATATGTAGCGTGTGTTCTTTGTACTATTTTTAGTAGTATAAGCAAGAAATGACTTGAAGATGTTCTGGATGTAAATGTGAGTGTCAGGGCAACTAAAAGAAGACATAATGAAGCAAACTAACATGGTCTCAAGAAGTCCAGCAATGGGCCCAATTTTCTTGCTTGTGCTACTCAATAGAATATGTCCTTAAGAACTTACATTCAAATAAAATGGTAATTTTTGTTCGATATTCATCTCTGATGTACTGATCCTGGTCGCCTCTGGAATGTGTTGATATCTCGAAATCGTTTAACTACTATAAAAACAAAAGTTTCTGTCGTACGAAGAACATGAATGAAAATATCTGTTATATGGTAATGTTGATCGATTTTTCCCTCTGAATCCGCAATGATATTCTCCTAATATTTTCTCTGACTATGGTTGTAATTTTAAGAAATTAATATTCAAGAGAATCTTATATACAATGTCGACAAAAGAGAAATTCCCCTGTAGTTATTGCAGTTGGTTTTTTTTTCCTTGTTAAAAAATAGAATAATAATTGCCTCCTGTTTTATTATTTTTAAAACCTGCTAATTTAAGATCATCGACACATATCAAAAGTCAATAAAATTAAAAAGAATAAATAATATGATAATTTACTGAATTATAATTAATGATAAAGTAGTTCCGGGGGGGGGGGGGATCCTACTTTTTGTTTGGAACCGGCACATCTAAAAAACAAAAGTTCTTTTATTTATAAGGGAATTTTGTAAATAAAACCACATATTGATATTTGTTATTGTAAATTTATTCAAAAAATACAAAAAATATATTGCTACTTCTACAATCGAAACGTTGTGTATATTTTTTGTATTTTTGGAATAAATTTACAATAACAAATATCAATATGTGGTTTTATTTACAAAATTCCCTTATCAATAAAAACAACCACCAAAGCTTTAATAATTTAGTTCTTTTATTTGTTTAAACACTGAACAGATTCTTTCAGCTACAAATAATTTTGACACTTAAGTATCTACCATAAAATAATGAAACTAAACAACTGATAAATATAAATATTTATAAGGTCGAATTCTTAAATCCCAAATGAGGATGGTGACCGTTAGTTAATGGATTAATTAAAAATAGATATTTTCATAATATCTAGATTCTATGCACTTATTTTTTATTTCATTATCATATTTTTTTTTAAAAAATGTATATTGGCTTATTAATAAGTAAATTTAGAAAAACAAGTTAATTTTTATTAATATAAAATATTTTTCTAATAGACTTAAATAATTTGAACTATTTATAATAAACATATATTATTATATAATTATACAATTTCTCTTATTTAATCAATCTTTTGAAAGTATTATCTTTTTCTTTAAATGATTGGCAATTCATTTGAAGTTGCATAACAAATTTTTTTTTTCTGATTGAATAGTGTTGAGAGTTGAAGAATAACCTTGCAAATAAATATTTTTAAAATAAATATTCAATACAGGAAGAAAAGAAAAAGTAAAAAAAAAAAAAAAGAATTAATATTCAAATGATATATAAATTCGGGATGTATTCAATCAGTTTTAGAATATATAATTATAATAAAAGAAGGAATTTATTGTATTTATTATGCATTATTCATCAAAGTGAGAGAGAGAGAGAGAGGGGGGAGGAAGAAGTATTTTTATTTATTGTATTTAATAGAATGGAAATTTGTGTTTGTAGGATGAACAATATGATGATGAAGTTGAGGGGGAAGTGGCTCCTGAAGAGGCAGCGCCCGCTCAAACGACCACCACTGAACCACCCAAGAAACTTGTTCGTGGAGGTCTTCGGCCATTTCGAAGCAACGATGATCTTCTGGCTGCCTTGAAACGAAGACGACAACAACAAGTAGGTGTTGTAGCATAATAAATTTCTATTCTTCTTCTTCTTCTTTTATTCAATAAAATATAATAAAATGATTGATTATGATTAGATATGATATGATGATGGTACAAACAAAATTCAATTTGTTTATGTATTTGTGAAAAGGGATCATCGAGTAGTAGTCGAGCATCGCCATCCCATGATGAAGATTCACCAAACCAAGAGCCAGAGCCAACACGAAGCTCTGCCTCCACTCGAACAACACCATCATCCGGCAGAAGAAAATTTAATAAATCCCTTTCAGGACAATCATCCAATGATTCGCCAGCAATTGAAGAAACACAACCATCACAATCCCGTGCGACATCCAACACGCGAACTGGACGATTCCAAAATAGTAGAAGCAAACAACAACCGGCACAACAAGAAGTGGAAGAAGAGAATCAATCGGAACAACAACAACAACCATCACGAGCACGATCATTTGCACCACGACGAAGATTTTAGAGAAAATTTATGTTTAGCAATGTGAAAACAGAAACAAGTAAAATAAATGATTTTTTTCTTTGAAGGTTTTGTATAAAATAAACAAATAAACAAATATATATATATATATATATATTCGTTTAAAAAGACTAAATCTATAACTATAAGAAATACACAATATAGTAGTATATAATCTACTTCAGCGGGCGCCCGGTCATAGATCCCATCCAACCACCCTACCCCCACCCCCGACCCTTACCCCCCGTCCTCCAGATAGTAATTAGGACTATACTTATTCTTTAACGGTAATAAGGACTTAACTTATAATACTTTCTAAAATAGAAGTAAGCCTATGATTTAAAAATACTGGGTAGTGCAGAGGTTCCCAAACTTTTCTGGTTTGCGGCTCCCTAAATAATTGGATTTTTCCGAGGCTCCCTTAATACATCCGATTTTTATATAAATTTTTACTCTCTTGAAAAATGGGAAAAACTTTTCATGCCTCCATCGGAAATGTTTCAGAGCATCGCAAAATCATCTGACCTTTTTTTTAGAATAATATTATTGACAGATTCTTTCAGAAAAAATTTATTGTTATCATTTTACATCATCTACATTCTCGGTGTTTCACATAGTAAATGATCTTCAGGTTATGGAGATGGTGGTGGTTTATTAGAGAAAAAACAACGCTGCGAATCACCGCTTAAAGTAAAATAGAGTCTGGTTTTGATTTCCCTCTCATTATCTTCTCATAATATCTGTCAGGTAGAAACATTTTAAAAATATGCTTCTTAGAATCTCTCACGGTTAACAGAAGCGTTTCTCCAAATTTTGAGGTATGTATGACTGAATCCAGTATTGTATATATTTCTGCTCCATCCAAATCTTTTACCTTTACTAGCGTCCTATTTGCCGAATTTAATGTATTAGCCAGATCATTCTGAAAAGGGGATTAATGAATAAGAGCACTTTCTTTGATGACATTAAAAAAAAACACTGTATATATACCTTGAATGCACTCGTCGAGGCTGTCGAACTTATGTTACCTAGAAAGCATGAGGTTTTAATACCCTAATTAGGCACAAATATAGCCACTCTGCCATCTGGTGGACGGGGGGTGAGGGTCGGGCAGGGGGGTGGAGGTGGGGTGGGTCTATGATCGGGCGCGCGCTGAAGTAGATTATATACTACTCACAATTCTAGATCATATATTAAATATTTAATATATTTGTATTTGGTTTAAAATCTATATTAGTGAAAAGTATATTTTGTAATACTTAATTAAAGAGCAAATTTTTTTTTTGTTTTTGTTTTTTTTCCAACCTTGCTCTATTAAAGTGATTTTTTTTTTTTTTTTTTTTGCAAAAATTGATTTATCTCTCTCTAAATATATATATATATATATATAGTGTATATACAATTAAATAAATTTGAAGAGATTTAAAAAAATATTATATTTTTTTTATTTTAATAAAACTTCTATTTGTTTATAAAATAATCAATTTTTTGTGTGATTTAAATGAAAAATACAAAAATTTTTAATTAAATTTTTTATTTTTTTTTCACGGATTATAATTTCTATTTTTGTTATGTTCATACAAAAATGTATAGTATATGTATATAGTATGAAACAAAAATAAAACAAATGAAAAACAAAACTCTAAATTTCATTTATTCTATTTATTGAATTATAAATAGAATTTATTTTTTCATATTTACTCTTTGACAATAATCAAATAATATATAATATTATATATATTAAAATTGCTAATAAAAGTGTATATAAGGAATACCCACATTAATTTAGTTAGTTTAGACATATTTGGTATTTCTTATAAAAAATGTTTATTTTTGTGTAAAATTTAAAAATGAAAATTCGTAACTGTAAACAAAAAATTAATATACTTAATTGTAAAGAAAAAAAAATCAAAACATAATTATATAATAATTTCTAATTATTCTTTTATTTCTTCATTCCATTAATATTTTTTGTTCAAATAAATATAAATAATTACTTTTCAATAAACACGATTTTAAATGAGAATAAAATATAAAACAAAAATGTATTAGTTTTTTTTTTTTAATGCAAAATTATTATTGTGAAATAAATCATTTAAATTGATGTTAAATTTAAATTCATGGTAGATAGATAAAAAAAGACATCATTTACATCTGGATCATCACATGTACTCTTGAAGATTACACGTATTTCAAACTATAAGTAAGTATCGATTAATTTAATTTTTTTTTTTTTAATAATATGATGGATCATGATTATAAAAAAAATATAACTAATAATATAAAAATAGAGATAAATACACAAATAGTGAAAATTAATTAAGCCACTCAATAATTTTATGATTAAAAATTCCTTATTAAAATTTGAATATTTAAATTTCAAATTCTGAATTTGTATATTTTCTTTATTTATAAACTTGATTATATATTTATATATTACCTAATATAATAAATCAATATATAATAACATTTCAATAAAGTGTATGTATGATAATTTTCTTAAATTCCATGAAAAAAAAGATTGTAAAATTATTGTAAAATAAATACAAGTAAATTATTATTTTTTTTTTTATTTAATATTTTGACTTGTCTAATTATATGCATTAAGATTAAAATAAACTACAAAAAAAAAAACATAAAAATTAACTTTAGAATTACCATTTAAGTATTTAGTGAAATATTTATTTAATATTTTAATTTAATATATTTTTATAATAATAATAATAATAATATATCTACACAATTGGAAAAAATATTCACAAGAAAAAATGTGACATTCATTTTTTTAATTTTCTATAAATATATGATATTCCATTAATACAATGAAAAAAATTCTAAAAACAAATTTTATATAAATATTAAATATAAATATATGTACCGTTATCATGGTTAAATATAAGATTATGGTTAAATTATAAAATTGATCCATTATACTTATATTTGAATATTTTTTTTTTTTGTATCCAAGTATTTAAAAATAAAATATACTCAGAATAATTATCATATATGAATTAAAAAATAAAAAAAAAACCGACTTGAAGAACAAATATAGGTATATGTGGTTGTCCTTAATTGAATTTTAAGTTCATTGCAATCTCCCCTATTGCAATGTCATTTAGTCTCGAATTTAGCCTTGGACTTTTTCTTTTTTTTTATTTCTCGATATAATTAAAATACTATACATAGTAATATATATATGTATATGTATCAAGGGCAGAAATAAGGTTTTCCTGATATTCAAATATGATAATAATACATTTTCTACTCTGTTTCATTTTTTTTTGTATTTGTATTAAAAATATCTATTAAAAATTAATATTTTATTAGATATCAATGGAATTTGAATATATATATATAGAAGTGGTAGAAACCTTGACATTTATTTTTTTTTCCTTATAACATTAGGTAGGTAGATAAACGTCATAAACTTTCGTCTTCTTAATATGTAAGAATTTATATATTTTTATAAAAAGATTAATTAATTACGATTTCTATTTAAAAAAAAAAACATACTTTAACTACATATATTTCAATTATATTAAAATTAAAAAAAAAAAAAAAAAATATTTTAATTTTTCTAACAAGAAATTTGCACTTTAATTTTGAAAAAATATTTGATACATGTTTGATACTTCCTACGCAATGAAGAAAACAATATTAAAAAAAGGAAAAGTTTAACATAAATATTATGAATACAATCACCAAATAAAATATTTAATTGATAATAAGACATACATACTTACATACATATTGTGAAATATTAATTAACATTCATTTTTTTTTTTTTTTATTTTAATTCTTTACTTTCTCTTAAATATTGGATAAATATGGATAAAAAAAATTATATGCAAAAATATTAATTTATATTGAGTATTACACCATTTTTTTTTTTAATTTTTCTTAAATAAACATCTCTCATCGGTTCACCAAATATATATAAATTTCTATTATATATATATATATAATGAAAAATGCATTGGAATGTATTAGGAAATCGGCCCAACCTTTTAATAAAATACCATCAAGAGGGAATATAAGCAATAAATTAATAGAATGACTCAAGACTCAATGATACTGAGGTTAAAAGATCATCTTCTCTACTACTACTAGGTTTAAAAGAAAAAAAAAAATCGAATTCAATATTTATTAGAAAACTATTTTTTTTAACTTTCTCTACTAATATATATATATATAATAATAATAATTTTTGATCATTTTTGATATGAAACTAAAAAAGAATCGTGATCTTAAGAATAAACAAAAAAAAAAAAAAATGATTTAAATCATTTGAAATAAAAGAAAAAATAATTTTTTTTTTAAATGTCACGATTTTGAAATAATTGGTCATGATGTCTTTTTCAAAATCAAAATTAAGAAATAGCCAAGGTACGAGTATCTAACGGTATGATATTCTTAATATGTTAAATACAATTTTAACTTTGGAAAGCTATTGGATTATTTTTTAAAAATAGTGATTTATTAAAATATCATCTACAATATCGTCATAGTTTAATACTTAATATAGAATTTTTGAAAATAAAATAAATAAAGAAATTGTTTTATGATATTATTAAGAATATATACATAAATTATGATAAATTTGCATTATTTTTACTATCTCGCCAGAGATAGTATTGCAATCACGAATATTTTCGATGTTGAGATTTTGGTGTTTTTATACGTTTTGAAGGTTCCTGAATCATTTTCACTAAGGTTGAGAAAATTGTCTGTGTGTATGTGTGTGTGTATGTAGACAAGGGTTTGAGCTAGAATCATGAAATTTTGTACATGGGCATTATTCAAAATTTGTAGTTTTCTCTCAACTTTTGAGAATTGTAGATCAACCGGAAGAGGGTCATTACTTACAACGTTTTGATTTTTTTTCCTCTAAAGTGCCCGTAAAAATAAAGATATAGGTTTGATAATTTTTCACCTGATTAAAAATTGTATAAAACAGCTATATATAGAATTTCAGTTTGATTGAATCGCTGAAAGTACCAGAATTCATTTTTTAACACTGCAAATCTCACGCGCCAACTCGTGACGTGGTTCCATCAACAAAGAGCCAAACATGCGCTGGTTTAATAAATATTATCTATTAATTTTAATTTTAATTTTTTAATTTATAATTAATTAAATTTAATTTAAATATAATAAATATATTATGTTATTTAATCCAATTCAAATGGCGAGATAGTCGAGTGGAGACACTCCAGCTTTTTTTTTTTTTTTTTTTTTATTAAAGTGAATTTATGATTAATATAAAAGTATCAATTTTTTAAATAATTTGTATTTAAGACAAATATAATTGTGTCATAATTTTTCAAATAGTAAGGAAGTAAAGAATTAATTTATTATTAATCAAAAAGTTATTAATTTATTTATTTTATTTATTTTTTTTTTTTATTTTATTATTATTAATTTTATTATCAGTGATATTATTTTATTTTTTTTTTGTTTGTTAATCTATTTGTCTAACTTTCAGGCGTTATCAATAAATTTGATATACCATTCTCTTAAGCCATGGTGTTTAAACAATGACCATTCGAGGGCCAAATTGCAAAAAAAATAAAATTATGCTGGGCCGCTCATAAATATTTTTTCAACAAATGGAAATAAAATTAACTAGAGTAAAACCTCTCTATAAGGACACGTCTAATAGTTACTTTATCCATTTTAATTCACAATAAACATTGTTTTTAACAGTGTTTTGAGAATCTCCTTATAGAGAGGTTTTAATGTATATATAGTTTTATAAAAATAAAATAACATTTTTTTATTATAATTAGATATATGTATCAAATTATAAATGAAAACGAAAAATATTGCAAACATTAATTATTTTACTAGAAATGAGCAAATTTATATATTTTCATAATTTGTGTTTGGGCCGCATCTCAAAGGGTATAGGGCCGCATGCGGCCCGCGAGCCGCACTTTAGACAAGCAAGATTTAAATAAAATAATAATAAGGGCTTATTTTTCTTTCATTGATCATCTACATACTATTTGCATATTTTTCTTATAATTAGATCTCAATTGTAAAAATATTTCTATGATCGAATGAAAATAATTAACTTTTACTTTTGTATATGATGTGAACATGTTTAGAATATTATTATTTATATTATTATTATTATTATTGTTTATATACATATATACATAAATAGTTTACTTTATAAAAAGTTCAATGATCCTAAAAGATACACACAGATATACATTGACTGAGATTTTCATTGATATATTATATTAGAAAATTCACATACAATTTATTATTTAATATATATCTATATAATAATAATTTTTTCTTCTTATCTTTCTTCTTTTTTTTAATGTTTAATAAAATTGTATATATATATATATATTTATTTATTTGTTTATAAAAATATTATTATAGTTTATGTTAATAGTTAAATTTATTTATATAATTCAATCAAATTTTTGTTTTTATTAATAAAATAATATTTATTTCATTGAATTTTTTCAGTATTTTAAATATTTATTAAAATAATTAAAAGAAGTTGGAATTATAATATTATCATTACAATCTGATATTTTCAGAATTATTTAAATTTTTTCAATTTAAAAAAAAATGCAATATAATGAATATGTACTTCAGAATTATGAACGAGAATAATTTAGAGCAATTAATGTGCAAGTGAATAGAATTATTAATAATAAAATTTAAAATTATAATATTTTAGAAAAATATTTTTCTCACCATATTTTCTTGAATCTCACGATAATTTCGTTTTTATTTTGTTTTTCTTTTTTCCTATTAAATTAATAAATAATTTCACATAAATTTATTTCATAAGATTATTTTTTTTTCTCATATTAATTAATTAAATATATATTAATATATAGAGACAGTTGAAGTTATAGTCACCCAAAATTTTATTGAAAGAGATTGCAGAAGGTAGGTAGACAAATACATATTATAATCCTTTTAAAATATGTAACGTTCCTCACCCTATTGTCTGTTTAAAAAATCAAAATCCACTTTCAAAATGTAAATAAAAATTTAAAATTTAATAAAAGATCGTTCATTTAGTTTTTTTTATTACCTTAATTTAAGGTAAAAATTCCAATTTTAAATCTATACATTTATAAAATACCTATATATACTACCTTGTTCAATAAGTTCGCGGAGCGATAAGATATAGTACATTGGAAGACCGTCGATTGACTGGAAGAGATTTAACAGAGGCTTTAAGTATTTCATTGGGCACAATGAGCAATATTTTGAGTGTTAATTTGGATTTCAAAAAACTATGTGCAAAATGGGTTGGTTTCTTCATTTCATTTCAATTCAATTCTGCGAACTTATTGAAGAACCTATTATAATATTATATAACAGCCTAGATCAGAGGTTCTTAAACTGTGGTCCGCGGACCCCTGGGGGTCCGCGAAGCCCTTACTGGGGGTCCGCAAAGCCATCGTACAGGTGCACGAGAAAATGATGAGTCAGTTAAAACTTTATTTAATATAAAAGGAGCGATGGCATGGCTTTGTGAGGAAACAGATCAAATACCCAAATTCAACGAAATGTGCAAGAAAATTATTGCTACCGTTTCCATCTTCATATTTAGCTGAATTTTCTAATAAAATCTGTTCTAGAATATTCAAAAAAATCGTTATTCACCAATCACTGTTAGAAATATTCACCATATATCCTTGTTCTTATGAGATCTTAAGCCAGAAATTAACTAATAAAATGACGTAAAGTACCTAAAGTTGGGATGGGGTCCGTCAAAAAGAATTTTCTCAAGTGGGGGTCCGCGGAGTACATAAGTTTAAGAACCTCTGGCCTAGATAATTCTATGTATGTTTAACAAACGCTCCATGTGGCGCCTCTGGAGGATCAGTTGGGAAGTTGACACAAAATTAATAATTCTAGAAATTTTCATAAAAAAAATGTTTAAATTTTTATTTTAATATTCAATAATATTAAAAGTAAAATCAATTTTAATTAAATTAAATATTACTCCTAATTGATTAATATTTTTTAAAACAAAGTAAGTAAAATGGTATATATTCAAATTTTTAATAAAACTAAATTTAAATGTGTTAGTTTGTAAACGCGACCATGACAGATTACAAATGAAAAACAAATGATTTCAAAATGTATTGAATGTTTTAAATAAATTTTTTTAAAACATCAGTGTTAAATTGTTATTGTTAATTTTAAATTCATTTGAATTAAATTAAATATTAATTAATTAATATTTTCTTATTTTAAATAAAGATGGCAATATTTTTTATATATAAATTTATAAGTTAAAACTAATATTTTAATTTGAAAAATTGTGCGGTTTTCAAATATGAGTTATAACGTAGATTGGCTAAAGCAATGAGAGAGAGAGAGAGAGAGAGATTCCCATAAAAAAAAGGTAAAATGATTTTGTGTGGAAACTTTTGAACATTTTCGATTATTTTAAAATTGTTTTCAATATGGTTCTAAAAAAAAGCTCAGATGATTTTGCGAGGCTCTGAAACATTTCCGATAGAGGGAAGAAAAGTTTTCCAATTTTTCGAGAGAGTAAAAATTTATATAAAAATCGAATGTATTAAGGGAGCCTCGGAAAAAATCCGATTACTTGGGGAACCGCAAACCAGAAAATTTTGGGAACCTCTGGGCTAAAGAAAGAAGGACATAATGATTAGCACGGCAAAAAAAATTTGTTTAAGTTATACTGAAGTTTTGGTTCGCAACTAAAATAAATCTATAATTTTTTGTTGATATTAAATTGCTATTTTCTTTATACACATATTTTATAGAATTATTTATTTCTTGACATATTTTGTTACTTTTTATTCTTTGTATATAATATATCACTAAAAACAGTTTTTTATTTTATTAATATTATTTAAAGGGTAGCCCATTTTATTTAATTTTATCAAATATTTTTTTAACTATCAATAGGATGTCCTATGATGATATAAATTAAACATTGGTTTATTAAACCATGTTTATTTTTCTGAGGGCATCTACATATACACAAATTTTCATACTTTAAACGAACGTGTTGTTGTTATTATTAGCATGGTATATTTATATATAATTTAAAACTCGAAAAAAGAAAATATCTTACTCGAAAGTGATCAAAGAGTTTAGCTATAAACACTGAACCCCGTAGATGGGGCCTTTTCTCTATATTTTAAATAAGAACACAACAAGATATGAATATTTTAATATACTGATTGAATTAAAATGAATGAAAACCTTTTGTACCTATACAGACTTTCAACCAAATGCTATGTATTACTTCGGGGGTAAAGGGGGCAGTGCCCCTTGCACAGGCCATCTATAACAGTGCTCCGCAACGTTTTTTTATTCGTGGCACACCAAAAGCTTTTTCTGGTTTTCACGGTACACCAAATTTAATAGGTATAAATATAATAAAACAACACGTATACACATCAGAAAATAATACATTAATTAATATTTTAATTCGTTTTATTTTACATATTTACGGTATTATATGTACATAACATATATAATTAATTACAAAATTACAATAATACAAAAAAATAGGCAAAAAGGGTAATTAATGTGATACTTGAGCTTGTTTCAAGGAACACAAGTATTTTATATTGGGCTCGATATTTGATAGTGCAACTCGAAGTTCTTGATCGAGATTTTTTAAGCAAGACCGCTTATCATTTTTAATTAAAAGAAGTGTCGAAAAGCTTTGTTCGCATGAATATGTCGTTGAAAAGAGGATTAAAATTGAAATAGCCTGTTTTGAAATTTGAGGATATTCATTCTTAGCCGAAATCCAGAAAACATCCAATGGAACTTCTCCAAAAGTAAGTTTTAACGTCCCGTCGTTACTCAGTTCAATAAACTCTTCTTTAAATTTAAGAGAAAATGCATCAACAGATTTTTTTGCATTAGTTGCAAAAGGATTGCGAATCCAATCATATTCTTCACTTTTAATCGAATGAAAATAGTAGTCGAATTTATTTTCCAATGTTGTTAAATGGGATTGGGCCAGATCGATAATTAATTGCCTATTTTCAATTATTGTATTATGAACCCTTTGAAACATTTCTAAAGAGTTGTTACTTAGTTCATTCTGCCAAAGTTCCAGTTTATTTTTGAACCCTTGCAATTTGTCGGAACAGGTTAATAAGTTTTCATTCGGACCTTGCA
Organism: Labia minor; assembly: GCA_963082975.1. Classification (NCBI taxonomy): domain Eukaryota; kingdom Metazoa; phylum Arthropoda; class Insecta; order Dermaptera; family Spongiphoridae; genus Labia; species Labia minor. Next base: position 88,929,741 of record OY720345.1, read on the forward strand.
TTTTTCTATTAAGTTCATTAAGATGGTCGAAAATGTCAGCCATATATGCAAGTTTGGCGATCCAACTGTTATCTTCGAAGTGCTGGCCGAGTTCGGGCATATTTTGACTTAGTAAAAACTGATGCACTTCACAGCGAAGTTCAAACAATCTAGTCAACACTTTTCCTCGGGATAACCAACGTACTTCAGTATAAAATAATAAAGATTTATGTTCTGAACCCATTTCTTCACAAAGCATTTCGAAAATTCTTGTATTTAAAGCTCTTAATTTAATAAAATTTATAATTTTGATGCATTCATTCATAGTTTTTAAAAGTTGTTCTGGTAAATTCTTCACCATCAATACTTCCCGATGTATGCAGCAATGTGTAAATTGTATTGCCGGATTTTGTTGTTTTACAAAGGCAACAAAACCCTTTATGTTACCAGTCATTGCTGCGGCGCCATCAGTACAAATACTCATGCAGTTACTCCATTGTAGATTATGTATTTTGAAGAAATCATCAGTTACTCGAAAAATATCCTCTCCAGTAGTTCGTTCGGCAAGTTTTTTACAAAATAAAAAATTTTCTTTTATGCAATCTTCGCCAACAAAACGTACAATTGCAATTAATTGTGCTTGATTTTTAATATCCGTTGACTCGTCAATTTGAAGAGCAAAATTGTTAGCTGCGATCAATTTCAAAATAAGCGTGTTCAAAATATCTGTTGACATGTCGCCAATATGTCTTTTAATAGTTTCAGCTGACAGTGAAACCTTACTCACTTCCTGAACCTCTTTAGGTCCAAGCATAACTCGCACAATTTCCATACATGCTGGTTTAATAAGTTTTTCTCCAATAGTATGAGGTTTCTTTTCACGAGCTATTAATCTTGCAATGTAATAGCTAGCTTCTAATGCTTTATCGGAAACAGATACGGTCGACATCATAAATTTTTTTTGTTTTAAATTTTGAGCCAAAAACCTTTGAAAATATGATATATCCTTTTTAGCACAATTCGGATGTTTTGAAGTTAGATGGCGATTTAGTTTACTGGGCACCATTGAGTCGTTTGTTAATTGTTCGTTGCAAATTACACATAATGGTTTCGGAGCCGCTTCATCGCCGCACCAATAAAAGCCATAACGAATGTAGTCTTCGAAGTATTTTCTATTCACAATCTTTCTTTTCTTAGCAATACTGCTTGTGCAAGGTTCATCATCTTCTGCCCGAGAAGTAGATTGTTTTCCAAATAAAAATTTATCCATATTGAAATGGGCACAAAAATAAATCACGTTAATAACAAACACGAATGGTTAATTTATAAACTTCTGCGATTTAATTTATAGGGGTGTATGTGTCCAGTAGAAATTCGTATCTAACACTGACAATATAATATAATAAATATATATTTTATGTTAGAGATTACAATTTATAAAACAGTTCGTATTGCAATATTTTAAACAAAGTTGTATATATATATAAATATAAGTTACAAATTTGTTTAAAATGTATGTTTAAAATAATATATAAATTATATATGTATATACATATATACATGCATATGAAATTCATCTTTCTTGTGAAATAGCGCGAATTTCGTCTGTTTTAAAATTTCTTACGCAGAAGTTTTCACTTCTGTCGGCCAGTCCCACGACTGCCAATTTTGCTTTTTTAATTTCGAAAAGCTGTAAAGCACTTTTTTTTGTCTTTAGTTTGTTTTATAACCACTTGGGGCTAAACAGTTTTTCAAAAAAACACTAAAGAAAAAAATATATATATAGATATTATATATTTATGTATTATTGAGGAGCACAAGTTCATTCATTTTAATCAGATTGATGCAAATGTGTAACATTTAATAATTGTAATAAATAATTAAAGAATTGTATATCAATATATTTTAAAGGGTAGAGCGAGAGCTCGGTGTCTCAGGTATTAATATTACCAGCCAAATCTAATAATAATGAATCATTTTTTAACTTAAGTACCGAGCCAAGGCTCGGGGTCCCGGTACTTGTATTTATGATTGAAAATGTAAAGTTTTCAGTACGACCCAGACTACAGAGTCCATCTTCTATTTACTTCTATTGACATCCATTTCTTCTATTGTGTGAATACATTATAGCAAGTGCTAAACAATTGTTATTTTATTGATGGTTTTGCATTGAAATATAGTAAGTATATACAATTCGTTTTTATAAATTGTAAATTTGTATTAGAGTACATTGCATTAAAATAAATATGTTGTGTAATTTCAAGCGGCGGCACACCTGTGTTTCAGCTGCGGCACACCGGTGTGCCACGGCACACCGGTTGCGGAGCACTGATCTATAAGACTAGTAAACTCTATTGTCTTTGCTGAAACAAAGTTTTTGGCGCCACCATGCGAGTGCAGGCAGTAACTAATTGAAAAAAAATCGGGCTTGTGTGTATGTGTGTTTTTGTCCGGTTTTTGCATGCAGAGTTATCGGTTATGCGCCTGCAGCGCCTCTTAGCGGCGCCACATAGGGACATTATATTAAAAAAAATGGTTTCACCGATTTCTAAGGAGTTGGGGGGCCCTGGAAGAGTGCCAAAGCAAGTACCTATTATAAATAGACTAGAAAAAAATATATTTATGAAAAGAACGATTGGAAAAGGTCCGGTTGGTGGACCAAGGAAGTGGTGGGTGGACAATGTAAGAAGGGACGTGAGAGAGATGAGAGAAAATAGAAGTTGGATGGATGTAGCTCAGGATAGGGGAGATTGGAGGAATGTGGTTGCTGCGGCCAAGAACTTTCGAGTACCGTAGAGCCACGGAGATAGATGGATACCTATTGAACTATAAATTTAACTTTTAAGTTAAAATTATATAATATTAAATATAAATATTTAAATGAAATAAAACATAATAAAATAAATTTATAATCAATATTATCATATATACTTAGGTACCTAGGCAATATATATTTAAGTTTTAATAAATATTATCCTGTTTGTAGAATTATAATGAGTTTGAGCTAATTATAAATTATAAATGATACTCTCAAGGTTAAAGAGTGAAATCGTGTTTAAATAATCACATGGGTAGATTAATAAAGTTATATATCTATATCTATCTATCTATATAGATAAATAGAAATAGATATAAATAGATATGTACTTAAGGTAGGGTGACTAAACGTCCCGTTTTCCCCGGATTGTCCCTTTTTTAGGTGCTCTGTCCCGGCGTCCCGAAAAATGTCTTTGGGACAGCCTATTGTTCCGTTTTTTAAACATTTAGGACATTTCGTACTTTTTTCAAAATTTTTTCAATTTGGTTCTAAAAAAAAGGTAAAACGTTTTCTGGACTAAGCTCTTAAACATTTCCGAAATTTTTTTCTAAATTTTTCTCAATTTGGTTCTAAAAAAAAAGGTAAAATGTCCCGGTTTGATGTTTATGGTATGGTCACCCTAACCTCACTTGAAACATAAACGTAAAATGAGTAATAATTTTTTTTTTCATATGCAGTAGATTAATTTATTTATATTTTAGGAAATTTATTTATTTATTTAATTATAAATTATTATAAACAGAGGAGAGGTTGATTCCATTAATTGAATGCTTCTGCTATTTGGTTTTTCTACTTTAACATCATCTGAAGCAAGAAGATAAGGAAACGAACAATTGTTGATATTATTATCTTGAAAATTTTAATAAGCCTTGTTTAGTTTTAAATATTTTTAAAACTTTTTTTATTATAATTAAATTTTGTTAAATGTGTGTGTATATGAATACATGGTACATATTTTCAATTTATTTAAAAGAATATGTCAACACTGACTGAATAGAAAACTTATCTATAATTTGTCAAATAATTTATTAAATAATTTAAAAAAAAAGCTGGAGTGTCTCCACTCGATTATCTATTATATTTAAATTAAATTTAATTAATTGTAAATTAAAATTAATAAATAATATTTATTAAACCAGCGCGTATGTGGCTCTATGTTGATGGCACCACGTCACGTGGTTAAAAAATTAATTTTGATACTTTCACTGATTTAATCAAGCTGAAATTCTATATATAGAAGTTTTATACAAATTTTAATCATGTGAAAAACTATCAAACATATATATTTATTTTTACGGTCACTTTAGAGGAAAAAAAATCAAAACGTTCTAGGTAATGACCCTCTTCCGGTTGAGCTACATTTCTCAAAAGTTGATAGAAAACTACGAATTTTGAATAATTCCCGTATACCAAATTTCATCATTCTAGCTCAAACCGTTTTTGCGTAATCTTGTCTACACACACACACACACACACACACACACACACACACACACACTCACTCACTCACTCACTCACTCACTCACTCACACATACACACAGACATTTTTCTCAACCTTAGTGAAAATGATTAAGGAACCTTTAAAACGTATAAAAACATCAAAATCTCGACATCGAAAATTTTCGTGATCGCAATACTATCTCTGGCGGGCGAGATAGTAAAAAAGTGCATTAATCTTAATGATTTAAAAAATTTAGCAAATATTTTAAATGAAATATTAAATACTATTCTTATAAATTATTTATTTTCAAATGAATTTATTAATATTTTTTTTATTAATTAATGAGATATTAACAATTAATTTCTAAATATACGGTAGGTATATAATAATTTTATTTTTATTTTTAATTTCTAAATGAAAGTAGATTGATTTTTACGAGTTCCATCAAATATACATTTGCAATTAGTTTATTTTTGTTTTCCGATTGTAATCAGTGAAAAAAAAAATATAAAAATAAAAAAAAAAAATTATCATGTTTTAAATGTTTAGCAATTGAATTGATTAGTAGGTCGGGATTTCCTTATGAACTTAAAAACGGACCTTTTCTTTCTTCTCTCACACACACACACAGTCTTTATGACACATCTTATATGAGAGAAAGAAAAGAACAATGCGTCAGTATAGAAATATGCCCGTTTTTAACGTTATGCAAGCCTTGAATACTTGAGATATCTTTCTCTCTCTCGAAGTGAAGGGGAAGTAGAACTCTCAATGGCGTCTTACCACGAACTCTTTGCTGATCCTTTCTTTCTCTCCCTCTCATTTATTATTTTGTAACCTGTTTAAATACAATAAGGATTTACCTAATAAAAGAAGTGCCATTTTTAAGGGGATGAATTGTTAGATAAGCAGTTTAGAATCAACTCTACTTTTACTTACACAAAACATACCTAGATAAGGGATGTATATTATAATATTATCGTCTTAATAGAGATTTCTAAAAATTCTACCTTCTTAAATAAATTCCATACCTCACATCGATATATAATAAAATTCTAGAGGAAAAATATCAGGTTTATACATTTTTTCAGACGTAAGGTAAAGCATACAGTCGTTGGCCCCCTTAAGCAATTCCTAGCAGTCTTTAATGCATATCTGGGCAAATTGCGGAACAATCTGTGTCTCAATTAGGTTTGCAAAACATAAATACGATGAGCATTTGGATGAATAAAAAAAATCATTTTCTCGTGACATTTTCAATAAGCACGTAAAAATCCTAAAAAATACAGTTATTGGCCCCCTATTATAGTTATTGACTTGAGTATTGTATAGTGATTATACGACCATACAACTAACGATTACCTAACCATAGTTAATAGCGCAATTTTTAAAATAAAAATCTCTTATTATTTGTGTTTTAGTGATAGGGGGCCAATGACTGCCTCGGGGCCAACGACTATCATTTACCCTAACTCAATTTAAATTTCAATTCAACACAAATATTACTTTTTCTTTGCTATCTATAATAGAATATATTTAAATCGTCCGCGTATCCTAATAAAATAATTTTTGATTAACTAAATTTCAATCGATTTTTTCCTAATTTTGTCTAATTACGTATTTCAATAATGAATAAAATAAGATTGGTGGTAACACATCATCACATCACATTTAAACCATATTGATTTTAAAATGTTTCTAATAGTTAATTCAAGTATTCTTTACCACCCTCATGACAAATGATTTACGAGTATATTTAAAAAAATTGTAATAGAAAGATGAATTAATAATAATAATAATAAAAATTAAATTAAATTTATGTGTTAACAAGGATATCATAATTTTCTATTTGAGTCATATATAAAGATCTACTTTTTTCCTGTTTAATACTCACTATTTCTTTAATCTTATATTAAAAAAAAAGAGTTTGAAAAGTGTTTTGTAATTTTTAGATGAATAATGTATGAAATTTTAGAATTGAATTAGAATTTGAATTACAATTGAAAAAATAAACAAAAAATTTTTTAAAACAAAATGATAATATTTGTAAAAATCTTTTACATCGTTAATAATAATTAATGAATGTTATAATAATTCTAGATGAGTGAATGGAGTTGAACTGTTAAGTGAAAGTTTTCCATTTCAAAAGTCCTTGGGTGGTGGTTTTGTACTCTGACTTTACGGAGGACATTCATTTGTATGTATGTGTGTTTCTTTACCTTCAGAAATTTACAGTAAAAACCAAAAACAGTAATATTGGCTAGCCACAATAAATCGTCATCAAATTGATGAATAAGAAATGATAAATGAAAACAGATCTAGAGCAGGAAAGGTTCAATGACGATAATCATGATGATACATTCTCAGTAAACAACATCCGTTAACAAGAACAAAAAAATTATCTTTAATTGTATGAATCTATTTCTTCTTTTTTTTCTTTTTATGGTAAGAAATTTAACCTGATTTTTTAGATTTTTTCATAAAATGAATAATAATTTTTTTTTAATTTAATGTAAGAATGATTGTTGAATTATAATTATTTTCAATGTACTCGTAAATTCTATATTATAAACTTTTACAATAATATAATCAGTACCTGGTTCACCGGTCATTAAAATTTTTTTTCAGTATTATCGGGTTTGGCTGGTAATATTAATACCTGGTTCACCGAGCCACCGTTCAGATAATTTAAAAGAATATAAATAAAAAAAATGTTATAAAATATACGTACGTATTATTGCACTGAAAGACAGATATAGATATAACATAAATATTTTTAATTTAAAATATTTTGTATTTTGTCTTACGTAGTTGCTGACGTCATTATTTTTAATTAAGAAAAAAATATTGAAGATGACTTTTCCCGAGGCTGAAACCAATACACATCGATTTTCTTTATAAAAATTATCTATGGTGTGAATTTCAAAAAAATGGCCTGTGAATATAACATAATATATAATTCGTCATTTAATTTTATTTATATTTATAATATTTTGTATTTAAAGTTTAAGCTGGCGTAGTTGATGACATCATTTAAATTTCCTATTTTAAATTTAGAAAAAACTACATAATGATGATTTTTGACGAGGCTGAAACCAATACAGATCGATTTTTCTTTATAAAAATTATTATGGTGTAAATTTCAAAAAAAATTCGAGCTGTTTAATATTTCAAAAATATACAGATATACAGTCAACCCTCATATAACGCGATGAGTCCGTACCACGGTATATGGAAACCACGCTATAAGAAATTCAGATTTTTTTAACCGTACAAACCAGGCTAATAGCAACCGTCATTTATTATTAACGGATAAACGTCGTTTCATTTATTATTAACGGATAAACCTGCATTAGAACATTTCTATTTTGAATTTTATTTTTTATTGATTGTATTTACAATAATATTTATTAGTGAGCAATTTAGGAAATTCTACGAAAAATTTTTTTTTAGAACCAAATTGAGAAAAATTTAGGAAAAAGTACGATATGTCCTAAATATTTAAAAAAAACGGGACAATAGGCTGTCCCGACGACATTTTTCGGGTCGCCGGGACCGAGCACCTAAAAACGGGATAATCCCGGAAAAACTGGACGTTTGGTCACCCTACCTATATTATCTATAAAGAGAGTGAGAGAGAGTTTCAGTTATTATGGATGACTTGGTGATAGGAAAGATTCTTTATTATTGATAAAATAAATGATCATGTAAAGTACATATTAGCTTGGATATTGATTGCTTAGTTACATAACTACATAACTCAATTGTAAATTCTAATAAATACCTTGAATATATGAAATAGGTGATATTTTCTCTATGACTCGTTCTTAAAAACAATATAAAATTAATTTTTGTTTTATTTAATGAAAAGAAAGAAAATATTTATATTATATGTGTGGTATATATATATTTTTTTAAATTAAATTCAAATGTTTTAATCACTTCCTCGACCTTCAATGACAATTCCAAGGGTTTCGCCAAAGTGATTACACCAGAAAAAAGAAAAAAAAAACTGCTTTATAATAAAATTATGTATCATTTTTTATAAGTTTTATAGTTTAAAAAGTATTTTAAATGAATACAAAAAAAACAACAGATTCTTAGATGTTTAAATGTTTATTTTTTAAACAAAAGTACTCTTATTATATAGTATATTAAAATAGGATTTATTAGTAATAGTATATTTAAAATTTAATGAGAGAAAAATGAATATAAAGATTAAAACACACATCCCGCCAGAGAGCAGCATAAATCAATCAAACTTAGAAAAACTTATATACAGTATAATACATTGTACCTACAGTGTACATAATTGGAAATTTATTAAAAAATGAAAAAAAAATTAAATTTCAAATCAAATATACATATTGTATAAAATTGATTGATAATCAGGGCGATCGACATCTTAAAGGGGGCGATTATTTGACTATACGATTATGGGGGGCGATAGAATTTTTTGGGGCAAAATCATTTTCAACTATAAACAATACCTCCCTTATTATCGTCGGTCGGTAAAAAAGATAAGATGATTTTGCGAACAGGCTTTTTCCGCTTTTTTTTCAATTTTTTTCAATATGGTTCTAAAAAAAAGGTAAGATGATTTTGAATTTTTATCTATTAAAATTTATAGGGGGGCGAATTATGAAGCCGGCCTTACAAAGTGGGCGTTTGGTCCAAAAAGGTTGAGAACCATCTGTATAAAACAACCATTTTATTCATTATTATTGATACTAATACAATATCATTATTTTTTTAAAAATTATTTTACTTATTTGAATAGTGGTGATTGGAGAGTGGGGGGGGGGTTGTTGTTATATATAATTACATGAATTTCTGATGATAAATGATTATTAAATCTTAAAATATTTATATCTAAACAATATATATATATATATATATATATATATATCTTTATAATTATCAACATAAGAAATTATAAGATTTCCGTTTAATTACTGTAAAATAGGATTTCTTTAAAATATTTAAAAATAAAATAACTCCAATTCTATTAAACTTTTGATTTGTGTCCAAATTTATTCATATTTTTCTTTTTATAATTTTCCAATTTAATGTAAAAGTTATATTTATTTGTATTCTGATTGAAATTCACTTTTAATCATTTTTAGCATTTAATGAATAAATTACATTTAGTAAATATTTATATATTATTATTATTATTATTATTAGCTATTATTATAAATGTATCATATGGTATACATATTACTTCTATAATATATAAGTAGATTAATGATTAAATAAATAAATAAAAAAAAACAAATTTCACTTAAACAGTCATGCCAAGAGATTAGCTAGCTACAAGAGAATAAATTGCCAACAAATGATGGTAGCTTAAAAGAGAAGGTATAGAAAGATTAAAGATGGAAAGTGATGGAGACTTGCCAAGGAAATAAAATGTCATAAGGATCCCATTTTAACGATGACATACCTCAAGAATTTGGATTCTTTATAAAGATATTTACATACATTTAAATTAAAATATTTAAATTGTTTTAAAATCACAAACAGATTACTAATTCTGTATAATAATACGTATAATACGTATAATTCAATTAATTTAGTACTATTATTCTAGTTTTAATTGTCTGCTCTTCTAAATGATCTAATTTAACTAATTAAGTACAGTGATTCTCAACCTTTTTTTTTACGGCGGCACACTTTTGACGGTTTAAAAATTTGGCGGCACACAAAGAAAAAGATAAGTGTAAAAGTTTACCATATTGAAAAAAGTGGTCCCAAAAACGGTTTACCTTTGTTTTATAGAACCAAATTAAAAAAATTTAGAAATTCGGAAATGTTTAAGAGCCTCAAAATCTGGCGGCACAGTGGTTGAGAATCACTGTCCAAGTAGATATATCAAAAATATTTTAGTAAGTAATTAGAATAAAATTTAAGTAGAGTACATAGAGAGAATGTACATTCTACTCGTATATACCTACATACAAGCTTTCTGTTGATTTCCCCCACTCTAAAGTTATATTTTTGTTTTCCATGTTTTGATATGATACTATCTATAGATTCCGAATTATTATGAATATTCTCTCCACACGATTATTATTAATCAAAATTCATGAGTTTTCGAACTGATGGGAAAGTGTTTGCGTTGATCTTGAGAGTAAATTCAACCGGAATAATCCATTGTTTTGTCGATCTCTTGTTCTCTGGATAAGAAGGTCTCCAGGTGACGAACAATTCCATGTAAAAGTGATTTTGCATATTTTGCTTAAAGAAGTGCAAACACTAATTTAACATTGACAATCGTGTAAAATATTGTAAATATTGATGGAGGCTGAAATTTTATATGCTGTCATTTGACTCGGATACTTTTCAAACAGACTTCGTATGTAATAACATATATTTAAAAAAAAAAAAAAAAAAAAAAGAAAATTGTTGCATGTACGAACGAAAGATTAATTCAATATTTTTTTAAAATCGTGAGCCTGGATGATGGTCCACCTTTGTAAGAATAAACTTTGACTGAGTGGATTTTTGAAATGTTTTGTGCAGAAACTCATATCATTTAAAATATAATTTTCATATTCCATCTGAAACTTTTCCGACATACACTTACATTGAAAGACTTGGTAATTTTAATTAATTACGATTAAATCATTTTCTTTATACAATTTTTATTTTCAATTTATTTCATTTTTTCCCCATATGTTTATATTTTTACCGACCGAAGATTGTAAAGGAGGTATTGTTTTCACACCAAATTTCACATGTGGAGATTTTTACATATCACCACGAATCATGCATTTTCTTAACAGAAAAAAGTATTTTTAGCATGATGTCTGTCCGTCTGTCCATTATGTGTCCATATGTACAGCTTGAACGGCTCAACGGATTTAGATAAAATTTGGTTTATTTACTTAATGCACCATTATGATGAATGGATGAACTTTTGGTGCAAATCAGGAAACTGGAAGTGGTAGTATTAGCGATCGACGATAGGAAGGGAAGGGTTATTTTCACACCAAATTTCACATGAGGAGATTTTTTTATATATCTCCACAAAAATCATGCACTTTGTATTGGTTTTATCCTCGGGAAAATCATCTCCATTAGTTTTTTATTAATTTAAAATTATATGAAGTCACCCAGCCCTTCATGACGTCACAGACAGTAAATAAAATAAAATTAAAAATATTTATGTTATATCCATATCTGTTTTTTATTTTTAAATATTGACAGTCAAACAGCAAAGAAATAAATAAATAAACTAAAATATATTTTTATATTTTATTCATAGTGAATAATTTTAATTTTAATTTTAAAGTTTTTGATGTATGACATTCCTATGTATACATGAAATTAATTGTAAATGTGAAAATTGATATGTGTGAAAACACAAATATAATTAAATCTAAATAATTAAATGATTTATTGTAAACAGTAAATTGACTAGCTGTTAATTTTGTGTTTATTATTTTTGTTTTTGTTTTGCTAAAGGTTAATTACAATACGAAAAAAGAGGTAAAAAGTGTCAAGGCGGCATCAATTCAATCACTTACTTCCTTGAGAACTCTTTTTATATTCGTATATATAATATATATACTACTATTACTAGTTGTGTTAGGAGTAGTAGTAGTAGTGGTAGTATAATATATCTTCTTTCACATGGAATTTAAAACTTTTTGTCAATTAATAGCTTTAAATTTCTATATAAATGAGAAGTTAATTTAATTAACAAAAGATAAATGATTTTAATTCTTATTGTATTATGGGATAATATTTTTTTTCTTTTATTATTTTTTATTATTTTGTTTATAATTAAGATAACAAGATAGTAAAAAGTATTTAAATTTCGTACACAAGTCGTTTGGAGATAAAACACCCTTTTTTATTGTCTTGACTATCCCAAATCCAGTCAAAATTAAAATGTAAACCCCGGGATGACCAAAAAACCAAAAACAAAAGTTGATATAAAATAGGATCCCCTCCTCCGGCAGGATTGAAAAACGATGTGTTTAAATTTCGATCTGTCAATAACAAAGTGATTGCTACAGGTAAAGACAATAACAACAATAAAGCAGTAATTGCAATTAAAGTTAGATTATACTAATTATTAAAAATTTATTTTATAATTTTCAGTAAATTTTGCATATAAAATAATAGAGAATAATATAAATATAAATTTTTTTTTATAAAATAACGTTTTTCTCATGGACTAAAAAGAATAAAATAATTTTTCTATAAGCCTGATAAAGTTTATGGATGAATTGCTTCATATCCAACTAAAAACGTTGGGCGCATTTAGTTTTATTTATTTATATGAATAATAAAATGTTTATGTGTTTGACAATTTTTTTTCTTATGCAATAAAATTGATAGATTAAGATCTAAGAAATTAATATTTTATTATTTTTTTTTCAATGTAATATACTTATTTCAAAGAACGTAACAAATTTTTATAATTTTTTTTTTTTGATATTTATATTATTTTATTCTTTTTAGTGCAATTTTAATTCGATAAATTTATTAAATATAACAAGACAAATAGAAAAGAAATAGAAAATTTGGAAATTGAATAAAACTTAAAAAATATATTAATCTTCTAAAACTGATTTTATGTATTAATATTAAGTAAATGTGATTATTGTGAAATAATGTTTTTAAAAAATATTAATTATATTAATTAAAAATTCCTTTTTTAATGTTATAAATTATTTTTAATTTTTTCAAAAAGAAAGCCAACTCAATATTTATCCATCAGATGGCGTGAATGAAAAAGCGATTATGGGTCATTCATTATTTATTATAAGTAATATATATGTGTTTATTTATGCACAAAAAAATTAATTGACATAATTATTTGTTTAATTTGCCTTTTAAAATAAAAAAAAAATTAACAAATTTGTAAAAACAATATATAACCCTTAAAAAAATTGTGTTTTGGCAAGATTCAAATCGCGGAGGCAAAAACATGAGGGCTGGTGTCAGCTCGTTCACCCATCATGCATTTTTATTTTAATTGTCTCACCAGGGTAGTTGACTATCTCTTTGTCAACAGTTTTCCGCAAGATGGCGTGAATTTTCATTCAAATTTTTGACAATGATTTGCTAATTGCATTAAAATTAATGAATTATAATTAAATTATATTACTTCTATACCTTCTAGGGATTCATTGAAATATCTATAAGCATTGTTAAAAGTCTAGATAAGTTTAAAGTTGATGAAAAATCGATTTCAATTTGTCATAAGTGCGAACAGACAGACAGACAGACATGAAGTGAAAATGATAAAGACGTTATAATATAAAAAGAGAATTCATTGAATGTAAGGGTATAAAAATTACTATTTTTTATTTAATTTCTCAAAAATATAATAAACCCTTTTAGAAATTTTCCTAATTATTAATTTTTAAAATTTCCTATAAAATAATAATAATAATAACAATAATAATGAAATAAAATATTCGGCAATTTATTTATACTTTTGTTCTTTACCTTTTATTTTTAGCAAGAATGTTATTTCATTGGATTAAATTGCAAAAGAAATCGAATGCTGAGTAAAAAGGTTCAAGGACATGAAATTCCAAAGAACATAAATGTTCTGCCATTGAGACATGTGAATAAAAAGAATAACTAGACAGACGAACAGACAAACAGACAGAACACAAATAAAAAAAGAAAGAAAGGAGTAAGTGTAAAGGTAATGGTTAAGTCCATTTATCCAAAACATTAAAGTTGAAAAAATTCAAATTGTAAATTGCTGATAGAGTTGAATTATAATAGATATACATACACGGATAGTATTAAAAAACAAAATTCACTTGGCAATGAACTAAATAGCTATCTTTATTGTCTAGATTTGTAGAAGATGTAAAAGAAGGAAGGATATGCTTTATCATTCAACTAAATTAATTTTTTCTTTCTTTTTAAGAAATTTTTTTCTCTATCATTTACATACCTATCTAGATAGTAATATTTTAACAATAAAAAAATGTGTTACCTTTTCACTAACATTTCTCCTATGGAAGGGGGGAGGGCATTAATAATTGATTGATTCCCTACTCGATTTTTATTATAATACTAAATACTCAAACTTGCAATGAATTTAACTTTAAATAAATAATAGGTTGGTAGAAAAGAAATTTCGTTTTTTCCACCATTGAATTTAATTGTATTTTTTCGAACTCAATTTGAGATATAAATAGCTTAATCACACATTAAAAGTATATATATATAGCAAAGGTTGTGTTTGAAAAAGATCAATCTACCTCTATTAGGTAGTTTTATTATTAGTGCCCTCTTAATTATCGAGAGCAATAAGCAGCTTTTACATCATATTTTAGTTTTTATTATAGAAAACTTAAAAATACTGAGAAAAAAATTAAACGATGAATATGAAGAAGATGAGTTTACAATGTACCAGTGCTAGAACTGGTTTGTAAGGTAATTGTTTAGTCTAACCGATGTAGTATGATGGATTTTGATAAAACTTTGTCAGTAGATTCCTTTTTTGAATTAAAACAAACTTTTCTTAAGCGGTCACTTTTAGTTTACGAGATAAAAACTATTAAAGTTTGCATATAAATCCATTGATATAAATTTTATCTCGTAAACTAAAAGCGACCGCCACATACTTCTTAAGGAAAGTTTGTTTTGAATCAAAAAAGGAAGCTACTGGTAAAGTTTTATCAAAATCCATCATACATCGGTTAGACTAAACCAGAGGTGGCCAACCCAAATGATCTTGCGGGCCACTTTGGAAATGCATCATAACTTCGCGGGCCGCATATAAAATTATACATACCTATATTAGATTTAGACCCATTATAGATATTGTTTGGTTTGACAAATTGAAAAATAATGAATTTTTATTATGTTTACTATTATTTTATTTTATAAACATATATAATATAATAATAATGATACTGAATGCACATTGTAAAAAATATATAATACTAAAAATAAAAAAAGAAACAACGAAATAAAAAAAATGAAATCATATTTATTTCACTAGTACGATATTTGTTTCATGAGGGCGTAGAATTTAAAAGTGTGATGAATCTCGCGGGCCGCAAAAATGTTTACGGCGGGCCGCGGGTTGGCCTCCCCTTGACTAAACAATGACCGTTTGTAAAATTTGAATCCATTAATTTTTTGATTTCGAAGATGCACCACGTAGTGGATGAAGATCAGTTGAAGCTGACAAAGCGACGATAAAGGCAAAAGTCCAAAACATCAACTTAGATGTTTTGGACGAATAAACCATTACTTCAAATGATGAGGTCAAAAAACATCTGGATTAGTTATTTTCCTGAAAATATTTATTCATTATATGAAGATTCTCTTTCAATTTCTCAAAAAAAAAAAAAACGAAATTGCTTTCTTACCAACCAAAAAAAAATTTCATTCTCAATTTAAATATTCAATTTAGTTGATTTATGCGAATTTTAAATATAAATTAATTTAAAATAATTGTTTTGGTTTTTAAAATATTTAATATATATATGTACAACTCTGATGAGTATCGAAATGTCGTTTTAATAAAATTTCAATACATGTTGTTTATGATAAACTAAATAATAAAATAAAATAAATTAATTAAAAAAAAATATAAAAGATAATAGAATATATATAATTATAATATTATTTCAAATTTCATTATTATTAATATTATTCAATCATAAAGTTTCTTTTTTGAAAAAAAAAAAAAATCGTTAAGTAACAATTTTTCAGTATTAAATTAATTTAATACTTGATTTGTCTCTCATCATGGATGGTTTAATTGTTTAGCAATACGGAAAAATTTGTTTATTATTACAAATGAAAACAAAACATTTTATATATATAAATTTAGAAAGATTGTAAATATTAATATAATAATATTTTACACAAGACTGACTTCATGATTAAATAACTTTTTAAAGAAAAATTATATAAAAATGAAAAATTTACATTTCAAATTATTTGAATTGGGACATTTGGTATATAAAATAAATATATATATATATATATAAGTATATATATAGATAAGTTTAAAAATTATCAAAAATAAAATCCTTAAAGATATTATTTTTCCATTATTAGAATTTGAGGCGTGGTTAATGACTTTGATAAACGAGAAATAAATTCAAGAAATTTGAAAATAATATATGAACAAACAAAAAAATAAATAAATAAATAATGAAATCCCAGGGTAATATATACTTCTTGTATCTCTAAACAAACGAGTAGTAAGAATTATAAGTCAAGGAGATCATACACGAGATTTTCATGGATGAGAAAACATAGGCGAGAATTTTGTTTAGAGGGAAACTAATTTGATAAAAAAAAACAGTGGATGAATATACCAAGGACAAATTAGTTTGATAATTTAAAATATTTGGAAGAAAATTAGAATTGGATGAAAGTAGTTCCGGATGAATTCTTTCAAGAATGTGAATGATACGACCAAGAAATTTTGAGTTCATTTGCTTCACCGAAATAAGAAGATAAGTAATATAAATTTGGAATGGGTAGTTGTCAACTTATTCAGGAATCGAAGTAATATCAAGTACAAAAAATAGGAAGGTGAAGGAGGATGTAAATAAAAGTCAATGAAATGAGAAGAGTAGAGTAGAATATATAGGTGCTCATATAAATTATAGAGGAGCGTTAGATTTTAAAACCATCCCTAGATTCATTATTTCTTATGACAATTATAAAACTTGTACCTGGTTCGTCGAGCCGGTCTTTAAAAAAAATTATTCCTTATTATCGGGTTTGGCTGGCAATATTAATAACTGGTTCACCGAACCACCGTTCAAATAATTTAAAAGAACATAAATTAAAAAAAAAAATAGTCATAAAACATACACCCCTTAAATTTATGCATCAATGCACTGAAAGACAGATATAGTATATAACATAAATATTTTTAAATTAAAATATTTTGTATTTTGTCTTACGTAGTTGCTGACGTCATTATTTTAAATTAAGAAAAAAATATTGAAGAGGATTTTTCCCGAGGCTGAAACCAATACAGATCGATTTTCTTTATAAAAATTATCTATGGTGAGAATTTCAAAAAAATTCTTCGAAAGGCTTAATATTTCAAAAATACATTTATATCTTATATATAATATTTTGCTAATATAATAAGCAAATTTTGCTACTTTTGATTGATTTTTGGTCCATTCCACATAATACTATTAATGATTGAATGAATGAAAAAAAAACAAACAAACAAACAAAAACTAAATTTAAAATATTCCCATAGATGTTAATTTTCTCTCTCCCTCTCTAAGATTCAAAGACTTTTATAACAGGAAGAAGATTTTTAACATCAAATCTATAAACAAGTGATGATGTTAAGGAAATTAATGCTGATATCCGATTTTTATTGAAAAGGTGGGAAGGTGTGGTTCTGGAGAGGGTGTGTGAGGAGACCAACCAAAAGAGAGAGAGAGAGAGGCTTGAAGCAGCGACTGGCGCACTGGCTGCTTTCATTTCCTCACCGGCTGGCCTTAAGACCACCACAAAGTTAACATTCAATCGATCTTTTATTTTTTAACATAAATCTATATATATATATATATATATATACTATTTGTTCAACATCACTTTTCATTTTGTATACATCCTCTCTTTTTTGATTATCAATTGTACAACTACTCAGTTTTGAAACGTTTTTTTTTTTTTAATTAAGCTGCGCTTGTGTGGGTCGGGGAATCAGGACCGACCTCAAGCCAGCCAGTCGTCGACAAACATGACTGGAAAACTTGTAAGGTAAGTAAATCCATTAATATAAAATTTATTTAAAGATATTAGAAATAATTATATTCAAAATAATCACTCATAACTTTGCAATTAATCAGAATTTAAGTAAAAATCAATTCTAAATCGTATTCCTTAAATAATATTAATATTTTATGTAAGAATAACATATCTAGAAATAAAAAAATCAACATATGCCAACACATGTTAAAATTTATAAATATATGTAATACTAATTCATTTGTTTGTTTGTTTTTATTCAAATATATATTAATTAATTAACGTATGCAAAGTTTCCAATAATTAAGATAATAATTAACAAATTAAAAAGTAATGTTAATATATCAAGATAAAAAAAACTAAAAAATAGGACACGATTTAAGTATATATATATATAGTGCAGTGTTGTCAACCTTTTTTTTACCGCGGCACACTTTTACGCGTTAAAAATTTGGCGACACACAAAAAAAAAGATATTGAAAAAAATTGACAAAAAAGTCGAAAATGTTTAAGAGCCTGAACGCAAAAACATTTTACCTGTTTTTTTAGAACCATATTGAAAAAAATTGACAAAAAAGTCGGAAATGTTGGAGAACCTGATCGCAAAAACATTTTTATTTTTTTGTTAGTTTTTTTTTTAGAACCATATTGAATAATACATTTGTAAAATTTGGCGGCACATTTTGATAATCTCAAAAGTGCCGCGGCACAGTGGTTGAGAATCACTGTAATAGTGAATAATTTAAATATTTGTTTTTTGTTTTTTCTAGACCGTGTTTATTTTCAAATTTTGTTTCATTATTTTTAAAGTATAAAAAGGCATTTTACTTCATAAAGCGTTGTTTTGATATTATTTTGGTTTGTTTACTTACAACATTGACAAACACTTATAATTATGAATTAATATGTTTTATAATAATTCAAATCATATACTTAATATGAACAAATTATCCAAAGTTTCATCGAATATTTTTAACAATTCTAATGAAATTTTCAAATCAAAATATAACAATCTACTTTAGGTAAACTGGTACGATTAATAATAATAAATATAAATAAATTCATTTAATATTTTAGTTTAACAAAATTTTATAATAAATATATATTATTGAAATATCATTTGAATAAATTCAATTATTTATTTATTTTTTATCAGATCTTTTAAATGAAAGTAGTGTTGATACATAAGAATATTCAAAAGTTTTTTTTATTAGTCAAACTTTCAGAAAGTAAAAGAATACTTTAACATCTTGTTTTTTTTTTTTTTTTTTTTTGGAAATGTTAATATACCTTAAAACAAGTTTTTTTTTCTAATTTATTTAAATTAAATAAATAAATAAAAATCAATATTGTTATAATATTACATAGAAAAAATAATTTTATTTTAACTTTTTACTTTTCTACCCATATAATTTGTTTGTTTGTCTTTTAGTTTAAATTTATTTCTCAAATTTAGAATTTATTTAAAGAAATGATTAATCGAATATTTAGATTTATAAGATCATATAATACATAAATTAATTTCTTTAGAAAGTTAGTTAGGTATCTATTCAATATATATATATATATATATATAAAATCGAGAAACGATGATATTTAATATTTATTTTCCAAACTGTTTAATATTTTTTTTTTCTTTTTCTTTTTTTTTTTGCGTAATCATGGGAAATTTTTGAAATATTCTATAATTTTATAGTCTCCATTTCTTTCTTTCTTTCTTATGATTGACAAATAAAAAAAAATACTTTTTTTACAAATGGTCCGTGAATTTTAAAGCTCCATTTAACATTTTATTTATTAGAAGATGAACTATTTTTTCTATTTTTTTTTTCTTTTTTTTATCTCTCACATTGTATGTAAATTAGAATATTATTCTTTTGTTTATTTTTGTAAAAGTTAGGAAATACATAATCTTAGTTATCTGTTAGATTTTCTATCATGTTCAATAAAGTACCTGCAATGTTATCTTCTAAAAAGATAGGTTAAAGGTTAGCCAAAAAATTAATTATATTGACCCATATTTAGATTTATTTTTATTGTAAATTTTGACAAGATGTACATTTATTGTTAATTTATATTAATATTTTTTTACGATTAGATATATAAATCCTATTTTTTATTTTCTTTTAAAATATAATTTTAAAATTATCAATATTTTTTTTTTTTAAATTTTATATTTTTATATGTTATCTTGGTAATTGTTTAGATTAGTTGTCATGTCATTGATTTGAATAAAATTTTAGCAGTGGATTCTTTGTTAATTCCAAAGAAACTTGCCTTATGCAATTTACGGGATAAAAATTATTAAAATTTGCATATAAATCCATTGATAATCTATTTAGCTACCATGTTTTATTAATTTGGCCAGTTCCCCTAATTTATCTCTCTCTCTCTTTGTGTGTGTGTGTGTGTGTGTATGTAGACAAGATTACGCAAAAACGGTTTGAGCTAGAATAATGAAATTTGGTACACGGACATCATTCAAAATCAACTTTTGAACGATACCTCCCTTACTATCGTCGGTTGGTAAAAATGTAGCTCAACCGGAAGAGGGCCATTACCTACAACGTTTTGATTTTTTTTCCTCTAAAGTGACCGTAAAAATAAAGATATAGGTTTGATAGTTTTTCACATGATTAAAAATTGTATAAAACTGCTATATATAGAATTGCAGCTTGATGGAATCGCTGAAAGTACCAGAATTAATTTTTTAACACTGCAGATCTCACGCGCCAACACGTGACGTGGTGGCATCAACATAGAGCCACATACTCTCTGGTTTATTATTATTTATTAATTTTAATTTATAATTTAATTAATTACATTTAATTTAAATATATAATCTATGTGTTAATTCATCCAATTCAAATTTGCGAGATAGTCAAGTGGAGACACTCCAGATTTTTTTATATAGAGATATCTTTAAATATGCATATGTATTATTTAATTATAATATTATATATATATATGGAATTTAATGTTATACTTGTTTTATTTATATTTCACGTTGCATTCCATTTGTGTACATCTAAGAAAATTTCTTCAACTCTAGAAAAAAGATTTGATTAATACCATTTGTGTGTAATAATAATATAATAGTATAGAAAAAGTGTAAATGAAAAGTGTACTAAATTCAGAAATTATTATTTCAACTTTTTTGTATTTTTTGTAACCTTGTCAATATTAAAACTTAATTTTAAATAAGGAAAAAAATTGTCAACAGTTTTTCTATCATGTATAATTAATATTATTAATATTAAATCTCCTTGAAGTATTAATTAATAATTAATAAATATATTTATAAAAATTAATCCTATTGATCACACACATTCAATAGTATACAATAATAATAGAATTTATTTGATCAAACTATGTTACTTACAAAATTAAATAATATTTAAATAAATAAAGAAAGAAATTAAGAAACATTTAAGAAAGTGTTAAAATAATATTTGCATGCTTGATGAATTTTATCCACTTTAAAATAATAATAATAATAATAAAACTTTTTAATATATACACATTATAAATACTTAAATCTACAAAAATACAGAGAATACTTATAAAAAATCTTAAATAATAATTGACAAATATCAATTAATATTTTCGACAAGGACATTTATGGATAGATTCCGTTAGAAACGGAGAATCTAAATAAAAGTAAAAACGGTAAAAAGTGAGAGAGGGCAGACAGAAAAAGTTATTAATGAATGAAGGAGATAGAGAGAGAGAGAGACTAGACATGAGAGGTATTCTATATTTGAATTGGCAGGAAAAAAAAATAAATGTTGCCTTTCATTTCTTTCTATAAAATTAAATATTAAAACCAATCTAGAAGAAATATGTTTCTGTTAATTACTTTAATCTCATTTCATTGTACCTTTATTATTATAAATATTTTAAGGAATGAATCTAATTAATGTAATTCTATGTATTATCTAATATAATCGATATTATTTTTTTAAGAAAAAAATATTTCCCCTTCTTTTGATTACATAAAATGTTCTTTGTTAGTTACATTTAATATAAATGAAGTAATACATTTATTTTGCTATTTTTATAGGTAAACGTCTTTTTAATATAATTAATTTTTTAATCAGAAATATTTTCGATTTTTATGAAATATGATATTAAATTTATAATTGAAGATAATGCAAATAATAGTTAGGATCTATTCGACAAAAAGAAAAGATAAAGACACCCGCAAAGTGACTACCAGTCCACACATTTGAAATCAATTTGTAGCAATGACATCTTGTCAACCTAATCAGAAAGGAATTCATTCCAAATCCACGAAATAAAGGGTATGGGTGGGTTTTATGAATACATACGAAAATTCCTACCTATGGGGCGCGCCCTCCTCGGGGGGCGCAAGAATATCCAAGAGAAAATATTATTTAAAAAGATTAATTAATTGACAAAAATTCCCTCTAAGGTTGGGCTAGGAATGAAATTTTATTTTATTTAATAATTAAGCAAATTAAGAATTATTGAATAAAAAAGATAAATATAATCACCTAAAATGATAAATAAATTGTTTGATCATTCTTTTTTTATAAAATTAAAACAATAAATATTCTGCCATCTTTTAACGCTTAATTTATTTTAAGTAAAGATACTCAATGTAAATATAATATATATTTATATGCGTGTATGTTTAGGTTTCTTATAAAAGGTTATTTACTGGTTATTTTCACGTTGAATTAAAAAAATTCACCCATTTATTATTTATTTATTTATCATTTTGATTGATTATATTTATCTTTTTTATTCAATTATTCTTAATTTGCTTAATTATTAAATAAAATAAAATTTCATTCCTAGCCCAACCTTAGAGGGAATTTTTGTCAATTAATTAATCTTTTTAAATAATATTTTCTCTTGGATATTCTTGCGCCCCCCGAGGAGGGCGCGCCCCATAGGTAGGAATTTTCGTATGTATTCATAAAACCCACCCATACCCTTTATTTCGTGGATTTGGAATGAATTCCTTTCTGATTAGGTTGACAAGATGTCATTGCTACAAATTGATTTCAAATGTGTGGACTGGTAGTCACTTTGCGGGTGTCTTTATCTTTTCTTTTTTTTCATTTTGTCGTATTTATACAATTATTTGCATTTTCTTCAATTATAAATTTAATATCAAATTTCATAAAAATATAAAAATTTTTATATTAAAAAATTAATTATATTAAAAGGGAATTTTTGTCGGAGGGAATTTTGGTATGATACGGGGTTTTATACATTCCCTCTCATTATAATAAATCAATTTTCAATTATTAGAATTATTGGACCTCAAAGATAACACAAGATTGAACTTCATTTGGGTAACATAGGTGTGTATTGGAATTTCATAATTTTCTTTGTTCAAGAAGACAGAAACGAAGGAGTATAGATATTTATTAAAAGATAACAATAATACATTCTTTGTTTAAAAGAAATCTATAATAAAAAATCATATTGTTGCCATACCGCTAATTTGTCGTTGACTATGGACTGTATTTCTTTATTTCTTTATTTTTGAACAATTGCGTTCAGTGGGAACCCTTTTACTCCATGTTTCAATCGCTTTTTTTCCTCCTTATCGAGACTGTCTGTAACAATCATCCATTTGCATCGCCTGCAATTAACTCGTTCTTTTTGTCTCTTCGCTTTTGGATAAGGCCAGATTTCTTCCGGAGTACATATCCAAAATTCCCTCTCTCCAAGGATTCTCCGGATCATATACCGTTACAGTAAAATACATAGAATTATAAAACTAAATTATAGTTATAAATATGCAATAGCTGAAAATTCAAAATTTTCCATACACTAAACGCTCAAAGCGACAAGGGAAGACTTTGTTTGGTCAACTCCCCAAAAATAACCTCAAGGGATTTGCAAAGTATCTACAGAAACCCTGTTAAATACTAGCATAAACACTAACCTTGTAGCGTAACTAGATGCAAAAAATAAATAAATAATATTTCTTTAATTATCGCTTCCGTTCGAACCTTAAAAAGAACAGAAAAGGAGCAAAAATCTGTTTTTTGGAATTTTCTTCGGAAGTTGTTAGGCTCTCGGGCATTTATCAATATTTGAAATGTTTATTGTAATGTCTACATAACAAAATTATTTTAGCTCGAAAATATAATGAGGGGTCAGGAAAATCGGGCTATACATTTTGTTCCCGTGCCCAAAATATCCCCGGTCTCGCCTATATACATTTTTTTTTGCAATTAAATCGAGTAGTCCAGAATTTTTTAACTGTTGGTCAATACCTGTAATTTTGAAATTTTTTTAACTTATTTGCATATACAACATTTGAATTTATAAAATAAAAAAAAAAAGTATTAAGAATAGAAAAAGTGAAATCGAAAATCACTACTTTTACTTGCATATAAATATTTTAAATTTTAATTAAAAAAAAATAAATTTTAAAATTTCATTTCTTACGATAATATAGTGTAAGTTATTGAATTTATTTTTATTATTTTATTATAATATATATATATATATTATAATTTTTGAATTTGTTATTTATTTAAAATGTTTCTTTTGTTTTATGTTTTCAAAAAATGGCATACTTAAACAGTAATAAAAAACAATTCTTTGAAATGCTTGTAGAATCTTCACAGCCAAAAAAATTTAAGAAAACCCTGGTTTAGTCTAAATATTAGATTTGTTTTATTTTAAAGAATTTACAAGAAAAAAAAAGAGAAAAGACAAATGAAAGGTGAAAATACTTTCAGTTCCGTTCTAAAATATCTCCATCTAATTTATATTAGATATGGATTTCAAGAACATTTCCTGGCATTGACATTGGCCTTCTTCACGGCTTCATTCTCTCTCTCCCTCTCATCTGAATACAAATGAATCTATTTATTTATTTCTTTTTAATCAAGATGATGGAAAAGATAATACCTATAATACCTATATACCTCTATACCTAATATGTAATGTATCTACATAAGATGTAATTTTTCTAATAATTACAAGTTTTTATTGGCAATTGATAATAAAAATGATTAGGATGATTGATGTGACCGTCACCTTGATATCCAAGGGCAAACCATTTAATCTGTAACGGGATTACTACCAAAGGACTTCCTTGTAACACCACTACAGATCTAGAAACAGTAAAGGTTTAGTATTTTTTTTTAATTTACTTATATAAAAAAAAACCTCTGACTTTTGTACGTTCTACGCAAGGGCAGAGCCTATCAAGTCGGTTATATTAATGAGGTGTCCTATGATCAGTAGAACGAGTCCTACCAACCTTTACCTTGATTTTCTTGATCACAGGCGCTACTTTTGATCAAGTAGCTTCCCAATCTTGGCGGGGTTGACTCCGTCCCATAGAACCCAGTTAGAAAAATTCCCTTGCTAGGCCCGGGACCACGAGAATGTGAGCCAGCTACGCTACCATCCACCCTGTGACGCCTTTACTTCAAATCTATCTCACTGTGCAAAAATTTATAATCTAAACCACCACCGTCTAACGAGCCATGGTGAATTACCTCTTTATTCGACCTTGAATATTTCCAATATTTACACTGACAAGAAATTACAACCAAATTCGATAATAATAATAATAATAATAATAATACATTAATAAATATATTAATGATGAAATTTTATGATACTTTATTTTTTCTTTTCAAATTGAAAGTGCTTAAAGATTTTTATTCAATTTATTCTGTTTTTTTATAGATATGAAATTTTATATAGATATATATTGTATTTTTTTAATTGGATGTAAATAATAATAATAGCGTGTGGCGCCTTATATATAAAAAAACAAACAATTATATTATATCTATTTCATTATCACTATTAACTCTAATATTCTCGATATTTATCCACGAGTGAGAAATGTCTAAAAGTGAATGAATGGATGCTTTTTTACTATCTCGCCATTTTCGATGTCGAGATTTTGATGTTTTTATACGTTTTGAAGGTTCCTTAATCATTTTCACTAAGGTTGAGAAAAATGTGTGTATGTAGATTACCCAAAAACGATTTGAGCTAGAATGATTAAATTTGGTACATAGGCATTATTCAAAATTCATAGTTTTCTATCAACTTTTGAGAAATGTAGCTTAACCGGAAGAGGGTCATTACCTACAACGTTTTGATTATTTTTCTTCTAAAGTGACCATAAAAATAAAGATATATTTTTGATAGTTTTTCATATGATTAATAATTGTATAAAACTGCTATATATAGAATTTCAGCTTGATTGAATCGCTGAAAGTACCAGAATTAATTTTTTAACACTGCAAATCTCACGCGCCAACACGTGACGTGGTGCCATCCACAAAGAGCCAAACATGCGCTGGTTTAATAAATATTATTTATTAATTTTAATTTATAATTTAATTAATTTAATTTAAATTAATATATGTTAATTAATCCAATTCAAATTTGCGAGATAGTCGAGTGGAGACACTCCAGATTTTTTTATGTTGAATTGAGAGTTAAAACAATTTTATTAATATTTAAAATTTTCTAATAAAATTGTTTAGAGTCCGTATTCAGCCTAAAGAGAAATTTAGAGAAAAATATTCAAACAAAATTTTTTTATTTTTTTTATTTATTTAATTATTATATTTAAAATTCCAAGCTACTATTCATTGATTCAATGCTATTTTAATAGAAAAACAAAACTAAGAAATCAAGGATGTGTAATGAGATTGGCTAAATGCTAAAATGTTTATGAACAAAAAAATAAATAAATAAATAAAATCATATTTGATATCTAATTATTATAATTATTTAGGTAAGTAGTAAGTAAAAAAGTAGAAATATTCTAAATAAAAATTGTGAAATGAAAAAGAAGTTAAACATGAAGAAGAAGAAGAAGAAGATGAAGAAGAAGATACTGATTCTGTTGTCGTGATGGCCTTGTGGTTTAAGCGAAAGTTAATGAAAGTGAATGGAATGAAAGAGGTGGAGTGGGGTGGGGAAGGGGGAGGCGAAGTGGAGGTAGTCAAGAGATGTGTGAAAGTAAAATGGGTGCCGGCCGGCTCCGCCTGGGACAGGTTCGGGAAACTGTTTTCTCTTTCGTACGGGGCCACACACACACATACACACACACAGTCTGCTTTATTCTTTTATTTACACACATCTGCCAGCAAGATTATTTTTCGGTCCCTCCCAAAATTATTAATGAAGATGAAAGGAGGTGGAGAGGTGAATGAAAGGGAAAATAATAAAATAGGTTATCGATTTAAAGGACAAACAAGGAAGAGATTAGATTATTATAATTTTTTAAAATGATTTTTCAATTCATAAATGTCATTTCTAAAATGTTAAAAGACAAACAATACATTAAAAAAAATTATATAATAAGTATAAATATTAAACTTTCAAATAGAAAAATTAAGTAAAAGAAATAAATCTTAGCATTAAAGTAGAAATTATCAATCAAGGCATACCATATTCATATATGAAATAATTTATATACACCCTCCATTCTAAAAGAAATCGAACTTTTTAAAAAAACAAAAAACCAATGTACATTTTGGAACAAATCATTTTTATTAATCAATGTATTCCCCTTCTGCATCGATACACAAAATTGCACGCTCTAACAAGTTGTCAAACGACTTCTCCATGTCCTTTATTGGAATGGTCTTTAGGACGTCGGTCGTCGCCTTCTCAATGGCTTCAATCGATGCGTGCCACTTTGATTTCAACCCCAAATGCAGTTTAGGGAACAGATAGAAGTCGAACGGAGCCAGATCTGGTGAATAGGGCAAATGATGCAAAGGAATAACGTCATTTTTGACCAAAAATTAAGTTACAAATCGCGAATGATGTGATGGTGCATTATCGTGCAAAAGAGTCCAACTGCCGATTTCTCGATATTTTTGCCGTATACGACGAATTCTTACCAGCTTACGCTTCATGACGCCCAAGTAAAATTCTCCAGTGACTGTCTGGCCGGGTGGAACAAATTCTTTGTGAATAATTCCTTTTTTGGGACAATCATCACCATATGCATTTTGTAGCATTTGGTGCGTTTCAGTAAAAGTTTTACCAAGTTTAACACAAAAATCAATTGCAGTTCTTTGTTTGAAACTCATTTTCCGACCGATGTACAAAACCTACTGACATTTGAAACGCAATAACTTTTGTTGTATGCATCCAAATGTCATGAAATTTACACCAGTTATCAATGAGGTACTAAGTCATCTACGAGTAAAATATTACAACAGATGGTATTAGTGGTACTATTTTTTTTTAAAGTTCGGTTTATTTTGGAATGGAGGGTGTATCATTTGCATCATTTATTGGGAGTGAAAATAGGCGACTTCTGAATTTATGTAATATAATCTTACTTTTTGTAAATTGAGAATATACAATATTTGATAAGTTTCTGTATTTGAATTACGTACAGAATATCATTCATTATATATTGTAATTTTTAATGGTTTTTTATAAGTAACATTTAAAAAGCTTGCATTATTAAAAGATTATCTTAATTATAATTAATTTTATTTATTTATTACTTGATATATTGATATTAATTTGTTTTCATGATTATACTTTATTAGAATTTTATAATTTATGTAAAATCATTATTAATTTGATATCATCTTGAATTAATAATTTTTTTTTCTTAACCTATCATTTAATAATTTATTTATGTTATAATATATATAGGCACATTTTATGGATAAATCATCCAAAATATAACATATATCTGTTAACGCAAAGGGGTTTACCAATTGAGTCCTGTTTCGGGCTCCCCAAAAGAAATTATTTTAAAGCGCATAAACAAATCCACTATTAGCATTAACTATTTTTAATTAAATAAAGACTGGTAATACACGGTCGCCAGCATTTGGAAATTATTTAGGTAAACTCATTTTCGAGGATTTAGTCTCTCGTTATTTAGTTTGATTTGTGATTTTACTTGAAGTTCGGCTTATCTTCATCACTTTTGTTTTAATGGTAGTGACGATTTTTGAAATAATTTTCGAATTATTTTCTACATAAATTCATTTAGATTAATATAAATTTTCTCTAAAAAAAATAGTTATCATTTGCATGCTTTTATCTATTTTGAATTTATCCATTAAAGGATGATTTAAAGGATGATTCCGTAACTTTTGACGAAAGATACTAATAATAATAAGAATCGGATATTTTTTTTTTGTGAAAGTTTCTCTGTATTTCCTTTATCTATTTTTATCTTATTATATTTCACCTTGTACCTAAACATCACCACTGTATAGTACTATTGTAAATATAATATACAACTAACTAACTAACTGATTTTGAAATTTATTTGTTTTTCTTGTATTTTTTTTTTTCTTTTTTTCTTTGTTTTATCTCGTATGGAAAATTATTTGTGCAATAATTCAACTTATGAAAAGAAGAGAGTGAAAATAATAGCAAATTATTTCAATATTTACTGAATTTTTTTTTATATAATCATATAAACATGTATTTATTGAAAATATTTCGAGTCCTATATTAAAATGAATTGTTTTATGTCTCAACCAAGTTTATTTTATAAAATTATAATAATGATTTTTTTGTCTAATTTGTTAGTAATCAAAAGATTGGAATTTTGATTACTTATATATATATAGATAAATATAGTTTATTTATTTTTTAGAAATACTAGAAAAACAAAATTTGAATAAAAAATATGAAAAGAAATAATGAATAAGTGAGCCAGAGAATTGATAATGTATTGAAGAAACAATTCTTTTACTACATTTAGACAATCATCACCATATGCATTTTGTAGCATTTGGTGCGTTTCAGTAAAAGTTTTACCAACTTTAACACAAAAATCAATTGCAGCTCTTTGTTTGAAACTCCTTTTCCGACCGATATACAAAACACACTGGCATTTGAAACGCAATAACTTTTGTTGTATGCATCCAAATGTCATTAAATATTAATTAATATCAATACAAAAGAAATTCATTTATTTATTCTGTATTCATTACTTAAACTAAATTTTATGATTATTTGAATCCACAAAAAAAAAAAATATATCGAAAACCGTTGGAAGGAGAGAGAGGAGTGTATAAAAGGTTAATAAATAAATAAAATAAAAATACAAGTAAAAAAAAAACAGAAACAAAAACTTATATCACTGGAAAGTGCACTCACCTCAGATTTACGTACTGGCCTCCAATTTCTTGGTTCTAAAAATATTTTAACAAGAATACGGAAATTGTATTTTGTGAATAATTTAAAATATATTATATAAAATATAAATAGATTATATAATTTATAGAAAATTATTTATTATTATTATTATTAGTACTAATATAAATACCAATAGAATATTTGTAAAATAACAATCTTTTTATTTTATGATTAGGTTTTTCATTTTAATTTAATATTTGTTTCTATGTTGGTAATTAATTATATAAATAATGATTAAATTCCTAAATTAATTTCCATATTGATTATTAATTAATTAATTTATTTTTTAAAATACTTTGTTATTGTGAAATTGATATATCCATATGATATTTATATTATTAATAAATTTATACAAATGATTCTAAAAAAATCAATTAATATTAAATATTTTTTATTATTTTTTTTATATATATCTATAATATATATATTAATAAATAAATAATATAAATAAATTAAAATAATAAATTATTAATAAAAAGAAATAAATAATCAAAAAGAAATAACAAATTAATTTTGTTTTTTGTTTTTTTGGGGAGCAAAAAAATGTTTATATATTCATATACATTCTACATAAACCATAATTTAATGTAAAATAAAATATTATCTATCTACATATAATATAATATAACTAGAAACAAGATAAAATATAATAAAATTCTCTTTCTAACTTGGATAATTTCCTTAAATGATGTAAGAGTGAATAATGATTACCTCTACCAATTTCGAAAAACTTCTATATATAAAAAAAAAAAATTTCACTCAATTAGCATGATTGTCGTTGTTGGCATTTACTGACTAACTATAAATATTTTTTCTTTTTTTTTGGTTTTAATATTAATTTCCTAACAAAATTTCTATGAAGAAAGAAAATTCTTTAATATTAATGTAAATCATTATAAATAATATTATTTATTACTAATTTAGAATAATTAATAATAATAATAAATATTATATATAATAGAAGAAACAAATAGAGAATGTTAATGAGGATTACTAAAAAAGGAAAAGTGGTTAACAGCCATCATGCTTGCTCATTTGCCGATGCTCTTTTTTTTCCGGGAGTGAGGAGATACAGCAACACTGCAGAAGATCTCCTTGAGATGTCTAAGAAATGGTTCTTAAATATCAAAACTAGTTGGTTTATTTATTTTATATATATATATCAATAATTCTCTTTGTTTTCAAAAAGACATAATCATCATCATCATCATCATCATTATCAACCTTGATATAGTGAAAGGTTAGATGCGGGACAAAGAAGTTATGTGAATTATAGAGGTACAATAAAGTACTTGGTTTATTAAAGAATTTAATAAATATTTTAGTTGCAACGTCCCTCCCATTTTTTTAAATTATTTTAATTATTTTATTCATAATATTCTAATTCAATAATAACGGATATTAGCATTATTTATTTATTTATTCGAATTATAGTAAAGGGTCTTTCAAATTGGACGGTTTTTTTAATTCTTAAATAAAATACACAATTTGCATTGATTTCAAAAAAATTTTTATTGGTCATTAAAGTATAGTGTATGACATTTAAACACCAAAATTAATATCCGCCATATGTCCACCTCGTGTAGCTCCATAAATGCGCAATCTTTTGTCAAAATTTTAAATGTCATTTTGGCATAATTGCAGTTCCAATTCACCAATAATATGAATAATTTTGTCCTTCAGCTCAGGAATTCTCATCATCATCATTCTTATAGACCTGGCTTTTCTCGTAACCCCAGAGAAAGTAGTCCAATGGTGACAGATCACCTGATCTTGGTGGCCAATGGACATCACCATTTTTGGAGATTACACGTCCAGGAAATTTTGCTTGTAACAACTCGATGGTTTTATGTGGAGTGTGACAGATTGAACCATCTTGCTGATACCACATGCTCTCCAGGTTATTATTGTTCAATTTAGGCCCCAAAAAGTTAGTTATCATTTCACGATATCGGAGGCAATTCACGTTAACAGCTTCACTAGCATCATTTTCGAAAAAGTATGGACCAATGACACCTCCTGACCACAACTCACACCAAACAGTAACCCGTTTAGGATTTAATGGTTTCTGATGAATCAGTCGTGGATTTTCCTCGCCCCAAATACGGCAATTTTGTTTATTAACATAGCCACCAATTTCCAAATGTTCTTCATCCGGAAAAATGATTTTTTGAGAAAAGTCAACCGTTTAAATGTCATGCAATATAAATACACTTTATACTATACACTATACTTTAATGACCAATAAAAATTCTTTTGAAATTAATGCAAATTGTGTATTTTATTAACCGTCCAATTTGAAAGACCCTTTACATATTTGAAGTGTTACAAATGTCTTTTTGCCGACCGTTGTTAGGAAGGGAAGGTATTATTTTCACACCAAATTTCATTTGTGGAGATTTTTTTACATATCTCCACAAATCTCCGCATTTTGTTAACGGAAAAAAGTATTTTTAGCAAGATATCTGTCCGTCCGTCCGTCTGTCCATTGTGTGTCCGTATAGACGTGTATAGCTTGAATGTCTCAATGGATATTGATGAATTAATTTTGATATATTAACTTAATTCATCAGTAGCATGAATTCATCAACCTTTGGTGTATATCCGGAAACCGGAAGGGGTAGTTTACAAAGTATTAATTTTATATTCATTGTCGGAAATTGGTGAAATAAAAAAATACCTATATATAATGTTGTTTCTAATTATTTTTAAATCGCCGCTCGATCGTTTCTGTGCCTGGTCGTAGCTCATTATTTTTTTATTTTTTTTATTTTTTTTTTTTTTTGATTATCTTAAAAATCTTCTAAACAGGTGGATGGTGCAAGCGGTTAAACGACAGTTAAATATGCTTGTTAGCAATTGTATGCAAAAATTGGTAGAGTATATAATGGAATCCCATAAGAAATGATTTATCATGTTTAGGATTGCCGTTATTAGTAATGTTTGGATCAAAATTGGTATTTCAAAGCTTGAAAGAAATGATAAAAATATCAAAAAGTGAAACAGAGACAGACGTCCCACGTTGGATAAATAAAATCATTTTCTTAAAATTATTAATATTAATTGTTTTCTCTTTATAAATTATTTAAAATTGAAAAATAATATGTTTTTAATAATTGGAAGAAAAATATATTTCATGAAAGTTTAATGAAAAACTAATAATTAATAATATAATTAAAATTAAAATCAAAATTAAATTATAGTCTATGACCTTGTTTTTGAATTATTATTATTATTATTATTATTATTATTATTATAACATTTTCAAAAAGAATGTTGTGTTCGAAGAATTTTAAATTTCTCTTTAAGAAGGAATTAAAATCGAAATCCAAGAGTTGAAGGTTGCAGTGAGTCAATGACTGACTCACTTGGAAATGTAATATATGTAGGTAAGTTATATTATATATAATATATAATATATAATTGTTATTATGAAGGTCAAAAGTAACCATTTTAGCAATCGTTAGTAGGGATGGGAGTGGAGATATCAGAAATGGTGACCAAATCAGTTCCACGCCCATATTCCATTTTATCAATAGGTGTGAGATTAGGCGGGTGGGTGACTGGGTCCTAAAATATAAAACGGAATTCATTGTATGTGAATGTATAATATAAGTAAGTAGAATACTATATTATATATAGATTGATAAAGGTCTTATGCCAAGGACAAGATTTGATTCTATTATTAGAGCTTTCTAACTAAATTATCCTTTACATATGCCCAACAAAAAAGCGTCGAGTGCATATAAAAATATTAAATTTTTTACCTACTACTTATGTTCAGTTAATAAAGTGATACACGAGTTGCAATTATATATTCAAAATCTTATTATATCTATATCTTGTTAGTTATATATTTATTTTATAATGTTTCTCTTAACTTCACTTGGCGTCTGTCTCTTTGTCTGTCTGTTCGCTCTTTTGACAAATTGAAATCGATTTATTGAGATAGACTTTGGAAAATTTTTATAGATATTTCAATGGATCCCTAGAAGGTATAGAAGAAATATAATTGAATTATAATTAATTAATTGTAATTAATAAGCGATTAATTACTTTTAGTAACGAACTCTTTTTGTATTTTTCCGATTAATTTTTTTTCAACGGATTCTGAAACATAAATATATTGTGATTTCAGAATAGATAGATTTTCATTTTGTACGTATTTAAAAAAAATTTATTGCATTGAAATTAATGATGAATTCTTATTAATCAGGTTTGTTGCCAATGAAAGAGGGGTTTCTTCCCCTCAAATGGCATAGAGAAAAGATCTTTTTTTATTATATATGTCCCGAGAGAAAGGAAACAAAACAATAGAATAATCTTTTTTTATGAAGACAATATATATATTTATATATACATTTATATATATATCAAATGTATATATTTATATATATATACATTTATAAAATCTCATATTAATAAAAATTATTTATTTATAAATATAATATAATAATTATTATTCAATAATACCATTTACTTAACATAAATGCAAAAATCAATTTTGGAAGATTAATATATTTTTTGTTTTATTCAATTTGTAAATTTACGTATAACTTCATCTTTTCTATTTCTCTTGTTATATTAAATAAATTTATCATATTAAAATTACACTAAAAAGAAAAAAATAATATAAATATAAAAAATTTTTATAAAATAAAGTTTTTCCAATGGACTAAAGAGAATAAAATAATTTTTCTATAAGCCTGACAAAGCTTATGGATGAATTGCTTTATTTTCAAATAAAAACGTTGGGCGCTTTTAGTTTTCATTTGATTTCTATGCAATTAACTTCCTTTATAGAGCTATAATTCATATATATACATACCACACTAAAACAACTTCATTAACAAGTAACACTATTTCTAGTCTTATAATCAACCATTGGATCTGATTGATGATATGTAAATTTAATAAAAATTCTTTTAAATTTTGATACATACTTTGATATAAGTATATTACAGTGAAAATGAATTTTATTGCATAATAAAAAAATTTGTCAGTTTATGTGTTTAATAAAATTTTTATTATTACAAAAATTTGACTTGATTATTTATATAAATAAATAAAACTAAATGCGCCCAACGTTTTTCGTTGAATATGAAGCAATTCATCCATGTCAGGCTTATCGAAAAATTATTTTATTCTTTTTAGTCCATTGGAAAAACGTTATTTTATAAAAATATTTTATATTTATATTATTTATTAATAATAAATGAATTACTTAACTTATATATAACAGAAAAAAAAGTTTGTTTTTCTTATAAGTAAGTATATAAAGATAATTTACTTATTTTTAAATTTTTTATATATAAATGAAATAAACTACATTATTATTTAAGAAGGATGGATTTTATTTGTCGATAATTTTGTACAATTTATGATAAATTTTCAAGGAGATTTCTAAAGAATCCTCAAAGAAAGCAGAGAAAACAGAGAATGCCAGAAATCATCCTTTCTACTTTCAAAAAAAAGAAGAAAAAAAAATAATCTTCTGATTAAAAAGTTTAATTAATATACGAGTATAATCCAGGATTATAAAATTTCAACTAATTATTATTATATTGTACATATATATATATTTTAAATATGTATATCGTTTTTTTTTAAAAAAAAAGAATATTAAAATGGAATAAATGATTGATTATTTATAACCTAGGATGAATGTTTTCAGATGGTGGGCACTGGTGACCCTGGTAACGGTGGGATGTTGGGCGGCGCCTCACGCGAAAGACGTCGACCCCGAGAAATTGATCACCAAGCCTGACCCGGACAATGAATTTGTTCACTTCCATACTGGTCCAGCTCGATCAAAAATAGGTATTTTTAATTTTTTTTTTTTTTTTTTGTCATTAATCATTAATCATTATTTTAAAAAATCACTTTATATGTACAATTGTATAAATTACGACAATATTTCTATAAACACAAAGAATAGTATATTATTATTTATTATTTTTTTTAATAATAATTTTTATACTAAGCAAAGGAAAGTCCTTCTCTTATCATCGATTGAAACAATATACACAATTGATTAGAAAAATGTAACTTATAAAACAAGATACAAGATGTTAATAAATAATACAACGATATTATTAAATAAAAATCTAATTAACAAAAGATATTTTTAATTACGTCATTCATTTTTGTATAAGTATTTCTTAAAATTTACGAAACTAGAAAAAAAAAATTCTTTCATGAAAATAGGTCATATTTTTGTTACGATTTCCATACAAATTGTTCTGATTCATTGGATTCTCAAATAAATTACAAACCATATGGATTGATTCAGAGTGTATATATCTTTCTTATATATATATATACATATATATATTAAATTAAAGATTAGTGAAAGAGAGTGAGAGTGGGAAAGTGGATATAGTAATTTTAAATTTTCAAGGCATGTGAACTAGAAACGATTTCATAAGTCATTATAAATTAAATTAAATATATATAAAAGTGAAATGATTAATATTTTCTAAATCAAATTAACAAATTTGTGAATTTAATTTTAAATAATAGAACAATTATAATCTTTTATCTTGCCTCGTTAAATTCTAATATCTTAACATATAATCAACAATTTAATCAAATATAATATAATATAATTTATATATATATATATATATATATATATATTGAAATATAAAATTTCTGGTTTATACTGGATACATCTGATTTTAAAAGTTCAACTACATTTGAACTTTTATTCCCAAACAAATTGGAAAAAAAAATTAGTAGTTTGAGAGTCCATCATCCATTTAGAAATAAGATTTTTGTTAAATATTTCTAATTTTTTTAATAATTTAATTTTATAAAAATAATATATATATATATATATAGATAATTAATAAAACAAATAATAAATTCAAGAATATAATACATTCTGATTTAGTAGATTCCTTGCATGGTACTAATATTTAATAATAATAAAAACATAAATAAGAAAAATCAAACAAAAATTGCAAATAAATTAAAATTATAGATTTTTCTACATACAAATGAAATAATTATACATTCGTATTGAAGTAAAATTATGAATATCATACCTTATAAATTTCTAAAGGATGCTCACTCCATAACAGCTTCATTCAAAATTCATGATCATAAAATTAAAGAGTAAATAATAAAAAATAGAAATAAAAAAAACCTCTGACTTTGTACGTTCTACGCAAGGACATCGCCTATCAATGAGGTGTCCTATGATCAATAGACTGGGTCCCCTCAACCTTTATCTTGATTTTCTTGATCGGAGGCGCTATTAAGTAGCTTTTCTACAATGTTGTTCCCGGAGGGTGGGTTGACTCCGTCCCATAGACCCCAGCTAGGGAAATTCACTTGCCAGGCCCGGGACTTGAACCCGGGACCATGTGAATGTGAGACAAGTTCGCTACCCACACACCCAATGGCGTCATAATATATATATAAATGATATTAATAAAATTAACAAAATTGGTATGTGTGCTTTCCTTAAAGTCACAATTAATCAATTTTTTTAAATAATTTTTTTTTTTAATATCCCCTCGCTACGCCCCACAGGATGAAAATCGGTGTATGATGATGATTATAAGTGGAACATTTATTGACAAAAGAGAAAAAAGATTGGTCAGAGGCGATATAAAAATTTCGAATTATAAGGATATTAAGAGAGAATGGATTTCACGAATATTCAGAAAAAATGTCATATTACCTTTTTGTCAAAAATTACATATAAACCAAAAAAATTAGATTATTTAATTCAATAAATTTAATATTTAAAATTAAATTGAATTAAGATGATGATTGAAAATGGAAAAGGTTGAGAAATTGGATGAAAGCGAGAATATATTCTCAATAGTTGGTAGTTATAATAATAATAAAAAAATTGAAACAAATAAAATAATTTTATCGTATAATATTCATGTTAAATTGATATTCATGCACAATAATAATAATAATAATAATAATAATAATAATATCCACAAAGCAAATCGTAATTAGAATATATTTCGTTAGATCCAGGATTTGCAACCTCCCATAAGATTCCAGGCCGAGACCCGCCAACTGCATTGGAAGCTGAAGAGGCCGAATATGCTGCAAGCATTAAAGTGAAACACGTTAAACGTGAGATACACGAAGAAGATATTTCAAGTGAGGTAAGAGAAAAATTTTTTTTTCACTCTATTAATTTATAATATATTTTATACTACATAATATATTCCTATATTTATTTAGTAACCAATTAGATAAATAAATTTCA
The DNA here is from genome assembly GCA_963082975.1 of Labia minor. NCBI lineage: Eukaryota > Metazoa > Arthropoda > Insecta > Dermaptera > Spongiphoridae > Labia > Labia minor. The sequence continues at coordinate 88,968,100 of OY720345.1, forward strand.
AAATATATCTTCTAGGTATCTATCTATCTATCTAATTTTATTATACTAGCAATATATATATATACTAGCTGCTCCGAGCGCCTTCCAGGCGCTCTTCACACCTAGTCGGGGGTCCGCCCCCTGTACCCCCGAGTAATACATGGTATTTGGTTGAAAGTCTGTATGTAAAAGGTTTTCATCCATTTTGTTTCAATCAGTATAAGTAGATAAGACATATATTTGTTTTCTTGGAAAATATATTTTAATTTAATCAACAACAAATTTTAATAGTATAATAAGTAAGATTTATAATATATATATATATACTAATATATTTGTGGCTCTTTGCATTTATTTAAGTAGATTTTAATTAATTAAATAATTAATATTCTAAGTTTATGAACATTATTTTTTTTATAAATTATATTAATTAAAATTTATTTTCTTATTTCTGTTTGTTCTTTATTTTACATATATAATATATATGTACAAAACACAAAACAATAACACAGACAGACACACAGACATTGCCTTTTATATATATAGATTAAAACCTTCCCTGGGATGCCCACAACAATCCCTGAAAGTTTCACCGTAATCGGACGGGTAGTTTTTGAGTATTTGACAGACACACAGACATTGCCTTTTATATATATAGATTTCTGATCTTAAAAATAAGAAATTTTTAAATTTGTGAAGCATAGTGCCAATATATGTCCAAATCAAAACATTAATGAACCTTTGTAAAATTATTATTATTATTATTATTATTAATTTTAACATTTTTATAAAAAATAATTTTTTGATTTTTTTAAAAGAATTCTTATTTATATTCATTTAACTTTCCTCAAATAAACAAAACAAAAAATAAAAATTCATAAAATTACATATCAACAATATTATATAATATATGAGATTTTTTTTTTAAATAATTTCTTTAATTGGTAATTATTTAAATTGATAAAAAGTAAAGATCTATATATTTTAATATTTTATGTTCAATTAATATTATTTATAAATATTATGTTATATCATTTAAAATGATATTTAATTAACAGAAATAATAAAAAAATTATAAGTATATTAATATAAATATTTTTAATAGCCATCAGGTCGAACACACATGCATAGATAGATTCTTTGTTCCAAGGAGTCAAGGGGCTTTTAATAAAATCTTGTAAAAAATGTTTTACTCTAAAAGATAATTTCTGTTTTTTTTTAAAAAAAAAACATGACTGATATTTTCTATTTACATAATATAATTCAAAAGTCGCCTATTTTCACTCCCAAAAAATAATGCAAAACAAAGTTTGAGTATACACCATCCATTCCAAAAGAAATCGAACTTTTTAAAAAAATAGTACCACTAATGCCATCTGTTGAAATATCTTACCAGTAGAAGGCTTAGTCCCTCATTGACAACTGGTATAAATTTCATGACATTTAGATGCATACAACAAAAGTTATTGCGTTTCAAATGTCAGTGTGTTTTGTCGAAAAATGAGTTTCAAACAAAGAGCTGCAATTGATTTTTGTGTTAAACTTGGTAAAACTTTTACTGAAACGCACCAAATGCTACAAAATGCATATGGTGATGATTGTCTATCCCGTACGCAAGTTTACGAGTGGTTCGGGCGATTCAAATCGGGTAGAGACGCTGGATGATGACGATAGATCAGGCCGTCCCAGAAAAGGAATTATCCACAAAGAATTTGTTCCACCCGGCCAAACAGTCACTGGAGAGTTTTACTTAAGCGTCATGAAGCGTTTGTTGGCAAGAATTCGTCGTATTCGGCAAGAATATCGAGAAATCGGCAGTTGGACTCTTTTGCACGATAATGCACCATCACATCGTTCGCGACTTTTTCTGAATTTTTGGTCAAAAATCACGTGCATCATTCTCCCTATTCATCAGATCTTTCTCCGTGCGACTTCTATCTGTTCCCTAAACTGCATTTGGTGATGAAAGGAAAGTGGTACGCATCGATTGAAGCCATTGAGAAGGCGACGACCGACGTCCTAAAGACTATTCCAATAAAGGACATGGAAAAGTCGTTTGACAACTTGTTGGAGCGTGCAAATTTGTGTATCGATGCAGAAGGGGAATACATTGATTAATAAAAATGATTTGTTCCAAAATGTACATTGGTTTTTTGTTTTTTTAAAAAGTTCGGTTTCTTTTGTAATGGAGGGTGTATATACAAATTAGAAGTGAGTTTTTATAAAATAAAAATAGTAGAAAAAGAGAGGAGAAATTACATTTTCAACTTCCCATCGAATTTAATTTAATAATATTCCCAGACACACAAACGCGTAATATTCTTCAAACAATATTCACGTAACATAATTTTTTTTTAAAGTACCAAGCAGCATATATATATATAAGTATATTTTTTATAAGTAATAAAAATGAAATTTTCTTATATTTCAATCTTGAATAGATATTAAAATCATTTTTATATGGTAATATGACATATTTTTAGAAAAATATATCATCGGTTGAATATAAAATTGTCACAGCCACGTCAAAAGAACAAGATGGACCAATTAAAGTAGAGATTAAAGCAAATTCTGGACTAATTGAAGATAAACAAGTAAGAATTATTTTCTTATATATATAAAAAAAATAATATTTAATATCAAGTATAATAGATTTAAATTATCATAGTTTGTTTCAAGACATCGAGATCATAGGTTCCCAAACTTTTTTGTGTCGTAGACCCCTTGCCATGTTTTTCGGTTTTGGGTAGACCACCTAAATTGATTTTGATTTTTTATAAAAAAAATTTACCATTTTTTTAGAACCATATTGAAAAATCAAAAAAATGTTTTAAAAGCCATTTTGGGAAAACAATTTACCTTTTTTTAGAGATGGTAAAACACGTAGACCCTCATAGACCCCCATTTTCATTTCATGGACCCCCAAATTTGTTATTCGCTGACGTAGACCCCTTGCAGGTGCCATAGACAAAAAAATAGTCCCATAGAGGTCGATAAGGACCAGTTTGGGAACCTCTGATCTAGATAATAGACAAGAATATTAATTTGTGTCATTAATTTTATAATTATTCCTTTGTATCATTATTTATATTATTTTAACAAAACTTTTAGATATATTTCAAAAAAAAAAAAAAAATTCAAAATAAAACTTGAATATATTTATTTTCCTATTCGACAAAAACGAATTTTACAATCTTCTAAGCATTCTACAAATTTTTTTATTACAAATTATAATATTTAATATATAGTACCGGGACCCCGAGCCTCGGCTCGGTACTTAAGTTAAAAAAAATGATTCATTATTATTGGATTTGGCTTGTAATATTAATACCTGGGACACCGAGCTCGCTCTACCCTTTAAAAAATATTGATATACAATTCTTTAATTATTTATTACAATTATTAAATGTATTAAATAATATTTTATTGAAAAAATATTAAAAATTATAAAACTATCTAAAACTTAATTAATAAAAGAACAATGAATAAATAAATCACGAAAATAGATAAAAAAAAATGCACGCGGCGAGTTTCGATCCTTCGAACTCGGGGAGTAAAAACAATTGTTCTTACCGCTGGTCTATGATATTTTAATAATCACAAAGATATTTTTACCATCTTTCAAAGACATTTATTTGTTTTGTTGTTTTTTTTTGAGAGAGATTAATAAATATATATATATATTTTATTAAAAATAAATATTTTTAATTTTATTTCGAAATTAAATAATAAATTTTAAAATATTTTAAATATAAAAAAAATATTAATACAAAATTAAAAAAAGGCGGGCGTAAAATTTCAAAATGGATGCCATTTACGTCACCCATATATAATTTTCAATTAAGAAATTAATAATGAAGCTGTAAGTTTCAAGAGATGTGATCAATAAAACTCAATTTTTCTTTATAAATACTATATCTAGTGTGAATTTGAAAAAAATCGTTAGAGCGGTTTTTGAGAACCAATGGTTATAGAAAGAAATATAGATATATAGATATATATATACAATTTTAGCTAGCATAATAAGATAAGATACGAGGTAGGGTCAAAAAGTTCGCGGAATGGTCGCTTATAGTCAAGTATTTATAAAATGCATATTTATAATAATTTATTTATGTAATTATCGTAAAAGAGAATTCCATTCCAATAACTGAATTATGATATTTTAGATTATAAAATATTAACAAAATATATAAAAGAGTATCTAATAGATTAAGTTAATTAATTATTTTGTTTTATTTCAATTTTGTATATATGATGTTTCCTACTCAATAATTAATAAATAAATGTTTAATAACGAAATTAATGAATATTGAAGTGAAGTATATTATATAGTTAATAAGTTGACCTGTGCCCAGGTCCGAACCGACCGACGGTTTGAAGTTAATTAATTTCCAGCTACAGAAACAATTTCAAATAATTTTAATATATCTATTAATGTAATAAAAAACAGATAGGCATATAACATAAATATTTTTAATTTTATTTTATATATAATATATATGTAACAAGAATAGGCTGTGACGTCATGAATGGCTGGATGACGTCATATAATTTTAAATTAAGAAAAAAACTAATAAAGATGATTTTTCTCGAAGATAAAACCAATACAAAGTGAATGATTCGAGGTGATATATAAAAAAATCTCCTCATGTGAGATTTGATGTGAAAATAACCCTTCCCTTCCTATCGTCGATCGCTAATACTACCACTTCCGGTTTCCGGAATTGCACCAAAAGTTGATCAATTCATCCCACTGATGCATTAAGTAAATATACCAAATTTCATCAAAATCCGTTCAGCCGTTCAGGCTGTACACATCTATACGGACGGACAGACGGACGGACGGACGGACAGACATCATGCTAAAAATACTTTTCTCTGTTAAGAAAATGCATGATTCGTGGAGATATGTAAAAATCTCCACATGTGAAATTTGGTGTGAAAACAATACCTCCCTTACTATCGTCGGTCGGTAAAAAAATTATTTAAAAAAATAAATTAATAAATATAAGAAATGTATCATGAGAGAATAAAAAAAAAAATCATTATTTGTTGAAATTCGTTCTTTATTTATTATAAAGAAAATAAAAAATATATTCAATTTCTTTTCGGTCCAATAATTTTTAAGATAAAAATACATATTTATATTTTGTATATATTATATCTATTTTTTTTTTAGTCTTTTGACGATTTTAATAAAATTTCCAAATTAATTTTTTTTTTATTAAAAATAGTCTTTGTGTTAGAACAGTTTTAATATACTTATCTGATATTTAGGATTTTTTTTTCATTTAGGCATCTGATGATGAACTAAAAATTATGTCTACAAAGAAAGCCACATCATTAGATGAAGGAATAAAAAAAGTTGTATTAAAAGAAAAGGAGGATGAACGATTAAATGCTGATATTACACCAGAGGCTGTTACAGGAGTACAAAATCCAAAGTTTTTAGCTGGACCGGAAGATATATCATTACTTCCTAGCAAAATGTCTGAAAAGTAAGTTTTTCTTTTTGTTTTTTAATTGTTAAATTAACAAATTGACTTGCTGCAAAGAAAAAAAAAGTTTTGTATGCTTAATTTTTTAAATTTAATTATAGATAAATAAATAAAAAATTAAATAATTTTATTAATGGTACTTTATATGTAGTAACTACAATTACAAATAGTAAATAAAAACATAATTAAATTTAATAAACTTATGCTTCAATAGAAATTATATTCATAATGCAATTTTTTAAGTGTAAATTTTCCAAAACTCTAAAATCTATTCTCGTTTATTAAATTCATGGATTACGCCTCAAATTCACATCTAATATGTACACTTCTTCTTAAGGTGCCGTCTCCCTTTCGGAGTTTGGCCATCATCATGACTAGGATAGCCTTAGAAGCTTCCCAGCCATGATGATTTTTCTTGGGAATGTTAATGCGGTGGTTTCCCGTTGCTTTCCGCATATATAGAACCAGGAACTTTAAAGTTCCTGTAGCCGGAGACAGCTGATGTTAAATTGAATTTTATTAGAAAAATTTGTTCTTAGTTGGAATCGAACGCCGACTTCTTGAGTAGAAAATGGCTACGCTACACTCTCGGCTAGCTGCCTCCTTGTACACACAATCAGCAAATTAATAGTTTTATACATTTTTAATTTGAAATCTTTTGATAATAATTTTAATTTAAATTTTAAAAATTTAAATTCTTATATTTATTATTATTTTTTTCTTATTATATTTCAAATTCGATATTTTGTAGTTTTAGTATAATTAATATTGTTACTTTCTGTTAAGTAAGTAATATTTATTCTTTCCATTAATAACTTCAAGTGTCATTACTATTCTTGCGATAATATTTGTGATTTATCCATGCTATCTAATCTAATATAATTGAATTTACTATCTCTTCTCATAGATTTAATTAATTGTCCTAAATTAATAAATTAATTAATATCTCCAATTATATAATAATATTTTTATATTTGATAAACTTTGTATATAACTTTAGCGTATCTACAAGAAAAAATGATTTCGAAGTTGTTCCTGTTAACCTTCCAAAGGGAAAGAATCTTGGGAACAAAGATGATGTTGACTTCGTGGATAGTCCATTCGCTGATAAGGTCAGATATCGTTATTATCACCTCTCTCTCTCTCTCTATTCAACATACATTTTTTTAAATAAAATTTGAATTTCAAATTCATTTAGTGAAACTATTTATTATACATTATATACTTTGTGTATTTAATTTCAATATTTTTGTATAAGAGACAAGAAATATAAAAAAAAAAAAACTTTGGTCTTCCAATCGGTGGCAAAACAATACATTGGGTATCCTCTTGATCCATCTATTCGCGGCTTGTAAGGCCTAACTAATTAAAGAAAATTTTTATTCCTGAAAATCGAAAGTGGGATTAAATTAAACGGGATGAATCCTTAATATCTGTTAATTTCGCTCGAAGGGCTAAAAAGAGGGATTAATATTAAAATCCAATAAATATCTCTTCACTTCTATCGCTGGACTGTATAAAAGTTCTTTTTGAGATATTAAAGATTCGGGTAGGATAAAAGAAATATTTTAACAATATTTTAATAACAAATTTTAATTAATAATAAAAAGGTTAATTATATTTAGGATAGCCTAAATATATATAGAACAACTTAAATCTAAATTTAATACTATTCATATGGGGATAAGTGCACTTATCTATTTTTGACCACGGGGATAGGGAAAGGGAATTCGCCAACTCCTCGCCTCTTTGATGAGCCGCGAATTTGTTGCCTAATTAATCCAGATATCAAATGACTTTTGGAAACCTGGTGACTGGTCACTCGTTAGGGGTGGTACTAATTTATTACAATAAAAGGCTTAAATTTAAATGAATTATCTTAATAATTCCTAATATAAATTTTATAATTACTTAACATTAAAATTATTTTATTATTTTAATTAATATACAGAAAAGGGCGGCAATTCAAATTAATTTTTATTAAGGTTCCATGCGAAATCACATTGAAAAAATAAAAAAAAAAAATATTCATTTATTTTAATATGATAAATGTAAAGAGATTGAACCGATTTACTATACATTAGTAAATATTATTATTATTATTATTATTATTATTACTATACATTTAATAAATAAACAAAAATCTACATTAAAAGTTAATAGGTTTTAGTGCCTGCTGGTGCTGGAAATCAACAATCTCGTATTGAAATAAAAAAAGGGCCTAATGGTCAAGATTATGAATACGAATACGTATATTATTATGAAGATGAGGAGGATGCCGCTGATGCCCCTGCAACGTCGTCAACCACAACACCATCAAGTAGAAGATATTTACCCACAGAGACATCAGCCGGAAGTGGTACATCACGAAGTGGATCCGATCGAGGAAAGTAAGAAACTATGAAAAATTTAATTACTATTTTCTACAATTTACTATTACTTTATTACTTTCTTTTAAATAATAACTCGATTAATATTTGAAAAAATAAAATAAATTTTTAAAGAAAATCTGTGTTAAGAGCAACAAATGTTGATATAATAAAGGATTCGTAGCATAATATAATATATATATATTTATTTATTTTAATATAAAATATAAGAAAATGATGCCGAACTGAACTACGTCATCTGAAATAATAGAAAAATAAAAAATAAAAATATTGAAATAATATTGTATTTTTCATATTAAAAGAAATAATAATTTGTTCAATTTAAATAAAATTTTATCCAAAAAATTTTTATGAAATGAATAAATTTCCAAATGGATCATTTTAATGAAAATATTTAAAGAAAGGATAAGATGAGGGAATAAATGACTATTGGAAACATTTTATATTTAGAAATGTTTGCAAATAAAGAACTCTTTTGATATACAAGATTAGATTAGATATATTTTTTTAATTGATTGAATTCAAAAAAGAAATTAATTCATAAAGTAAAATAAAAAAAAATTCAGAATTTTTATACAAATATAATATGATCAAAAGTATGATCATAATTAAATATCAAAAAAAAAAATGGTATTAATAAAAATTAAAACTACTGAAACGAAAATAATTAGAATTAAAGTAAAAAGCTTATTTTGTGAAAATTGGTCCATAGATTTATGGGAATAGAATAGATTCAGGAGGTTTCAAATTAAAATTTATTATAAATTCAATTTATTGATAGAATTTTCATGGATTACATAACAAATAATTGTAAGATATTTATAGGAAAATTGATAAATGGATCAATAAGAACGGCTGCTGTATTCCTGATCTTTCTCAAATGATGCTTAAAAGAATTAGCTGGAGTGTCTCCACTCGACTATCTCGCAATTTGAATTGGATTAAATAACATAATATATTATATTTAAATTAAATTTAATTAATTAAATTATAAATTAAAATTAATAAATAATATTTATTAAACCAGTGCATGTTTGGCTCTTTATTGATGGCACCACGTCACGTGTTGGCGCGTGAGGTTTGCAGTGTTAAAATTTTAATTCTGGTACTTTCAGCGATTCAATCAAGCTGGAATTCTATATAAAGCAGTTTTATACAATTTTTAATCATGTGAAAAATTATCAAACATATATCTTTATTATTACGGCCACTTTAAAGGAAAAAAAATCAAAACGTTGTAGGTAATTACCCTCTTCCGGTTGAGCTACATTTCTCAAAATTTGATAGAAAACTACCAATTTTGACTAATGTCCATGTACCAAATTTCATGATTCTAGCTCAAACCGTTTTTGAATAATCTTGTCTACACACACACACACACACATATATACAGACATTTTTCTCAACCTTAGTGAAAATGATTCAGGAACCTTTAAAATGTATAAAAACATCAAAATCTCAACATCGAAAATATCTCTGGCAAGATAGTAAAAATTGTTTACTTTTCAATCTAAAATTTGTGTTTTTGTATTTATATTAGTATATTGTTATTTTTTTTAGAAATCGTCAGAGTAGTCAAAGTTTAGAAGTACCAGCTGATGATCGTAAACGTTATACAACAATTGATCGCACTACTAGTCCAGTTCCTGAAGTCAATGAAGTTGTACCCTCTCGTGGAAGTGGAGGAAGGTAAATATTATAAAACCAATTTAATTATGTTTACTACTTAAGAAAATTTAAGATTTTATTTATTAAATTCAAGTATAATATTAAAATTTCTATTATAATGTTTACAAGTATAGAATTTAATTTATTTAATATTTTATCTTATTAAAATTCAGGTGAATGACGTCAATGGTTTAGAGAGAGCCGCCTTCACGATTTGTTATTCTCTCTTATAAATACCAGTGAAGTGAAGGTGGCATGAACGAACGATTTTATTAAAAAAAAAACAAATAAAATAAAAATATTTTTGTTTATTTTCCTCTTTCTCAATTACCATCTGAAATGAATATTAAACAATTTCTTCTGATTATGATTATAAAAGAGAAAATTAATACATTTTGAATAGTGATAGTAAATAAACAAAATTCCTGTTAAGAAAATTAAATCAACGATTTTGTATTTACAAGCCATTAACTACTAGTAGGATATAGTAGTAGTGATGTAGAAGGGGGAATGGAGGGATGGATAAACAGATAGAATGAGAGAGAAAGAGAGGGAGAGAGATTTTGAGTATGTATGTATGTATGTATGTATGTATGTATGTATGTAACTAATAGGTGAAAGTGATAAAATCATACAAGGTCCTTTAAGATTTGGTGACGTTTGCTTGCGATCAAATGGCACACGCCCGAATCTCTGGCGCCGAGGTTGTGACCCGATGTGAAAGCAAAAGTAACCAACTATCCTCCTATCTGGTTGTCAAGGAAAACCCCTCCTCGTAAAAAAAAGTAAAAGTCATCACTTATATTCGTCATAGATCATATATTATCTATATATATTATCTTATTATACTAATAAAAATTGTATAAATCTTTGTCTTGAAAATTGTCTATAGATTATATATAAATATGGGTGTTTTTTTTAAAAAAAACAATTTCTTTCTTTAATTGATATTCATTTAAAATGATAATTAAAACATATTATCTTATTTTATTTAAAATATATATTCAATGTGCAAATATATATATATATATATATATAAGGCGCCATTGGCCTCCCTCACATTCACATGGTCCCGGGTTCAAGTCCCGGGTCTGGCAAGGGAATTTCCATAGCTGGGGTCTATTGGAGGGAGTCAACCCAGCCTCCGGGAACAACATTGGGGAAAAGCTACTTGATAGCGCCTCCGATCAAGAAAATCAAGGTAAAGGTTGAGAGGACCCGTTCTACTGATCGTAGGACACCTCATTGATAGGCGTTGTCCTTGCGTAGAACGTACAAAGTCAGAGGTTTATATATATATATATATATATATATATATATATATATATATATATTATAAAATGAGAACTTTTAGAATAAATAAATTAAATTAAATTTAAATCATAGGTTCCCAAACTTTTTTGTGTCGTAGACCCCTTGCCATGTTTTCCGGTTTTGGGTAGACCCCTAAATTGATTTTGATTTTTTATAAAAAAAATTTACCCTTTTTTTAGAGTCTTATTGAAAAAATCAAAAAATGTTTCAAAAGGCATGTCGGAAAAACGATTTACCTTTTTTTAGAGCAGGGAAAACACGTGGAAAAACATCTGAGTCAAATTTATTCGTAAAATTTAAATTTATTTTTAATTTTAGACATCGTGGACGTAACCTTTCAACGCCTGTGCCTGAAACAACGACAGAAGATGAAGTAGAACGTCTTCCATCTAATACACGATTTCCGCCTCGTTCTAGAGGAGGTGGTTCATCAGCATCCACTACCACACCATCACCAACGCCATCCACTGCCAGTCGTACCCGTGGTGGATCATCAGGAGGCTCTGTGAGAAGGCCAAGCCTTGAATTGGTCGATAGTCAATCATTTAGAACTCATTCAAGTTCATCTGGTGAACCAGATCAACCGAGTTTTCCATCTGTTCTTCCAGCAGGTTTGTCATTTTTACATTTTTTTTTTCTCTCGAAAATTAACATTATTATATAGAAAGGGTCATTGTTTTTTTTAAGGCTATTTTAAAAAGATATTTGCTCCATTTTTTTGAAATTGTTTATTTACTATTTATTTATTTTATTATGTATTTTGTATTATTTATATTATTTCTAGATTGAAATCATTTTTTGGTAATTTCATTCAAAATTTTTTATTTTTTTTATTTTATGATATATAACAGATACGAGAACAATAGTATAAATTTTTTAAATCGTTTTTTCATTAAATTTACAAACTCGTATATTTAACTTATTTTTGGAACAATTGTCTCTTCAGTTTTGTGATAAATAATTAATATCTCTTAAAATAAAATATACATACAAATATATATTTTATTATTTCAAAAGAGATGAGATAATATTATTATATTAAAAAAAAAAATAGCCTTTAAATTAGTAAGTGACCCATCCGTCTAACAGGACCAGTACGATTCCTGGGTGTTACACCGAACGAGATTGTTTTGTCAGATCCAGCTCCAGTGACGGAAGACATTGAAGATTCACCACCGCCGCAGAGGAGACCAACCATTCGAAGACCACCAGCAAGTACAGTTTCAGCTCCAGCATTACCTGTGGAAACAGAAGATAATGATGATGAAGTACCTCCAAATATTATCGGTAATTATTATTATATAAAAGAAACTTCAGACTTTTGTACCTTCTACGTAAGGACAACGCCTATCAAGTCGGTTATATCAATGAGGTGTCCTATGATCAGTAAAACGGGTCCTATCAATCTTTACCTTGATTTTCTTGATCGGAGGCACTACTTTTTTTCAAGTAGTTTCCCAATGTTGAGCCCAGAGGCTGGGTTGACTCCGTCCCATAGAACCCAACTAGAGAAATTCATTGCCAGTCCCGGGACTTGAACCCGAGACGACAAAAATGTGAGCCAGCTACGCTAAACTCTCACCATTTAGCGCCTTCAATTATTATTATATACTAAGAATAATATGTGTATAATAATAATATTAATAATATTAATATTTAGGTGGTGAAATAAAAAATTTTATTCGAACATTTTTGGTCGCACTCTTCCTTAGGACATGAGTAATGTAATGTTTATTAATGTAAAAAAAATATATATATAATACATATTGAAAAAAGGCACAACACGTTAGATATCAAGGGCGGTTAAACAATGAATAAATTAACAGATCGAAATGAAACTTTTGATGTATTCCTAAGAAAGAACAAATATGAAAATGGCGTCTAAGTTTTAGGTATAATATTGACGAATAGATGGCGCTCCGCAAACTTATTGAACAACTTTGTATGCATACAGCAAAAGAGAATAAATATTGAAAATTTTAATGTAATGTTTAACACAGTGATTCTCAAACACTGTGCCGCGGCACTTTAGTGTGCTGCGAGATTATGAGGCTCTTAAACATTTCCGACTTTTTTATCTAAATTTTTTCAATTTGGTTCTAAAAAATAATAAAAGGTAAAACGTTTTTGGGACTAGGCTCTTAAACATTTCCGACTTTCTAAATTTTTTTTTCAATGTAGTTCTTAAAAAAAAAAGGTAAACCGTTTTTGGGACAACTTTTTTTCAATATGGTAAACTTTTACACTTATCATTTTCTTTGTGTGTCGCCAAATTTTTAAACCGTTAAAAGTGTGCCGCGGTAAAAAAAAAGTTTGAGATTCACTTGTTTAACACATACTTACTTACTAAAAAATTGGCAAATGTAAATTGTATTAGTATTCATTTGATAATTGACAATTAAAATAAATAATACAATTGTATATAGTTATATACAATATTTTTGTATTGTATGTTTGCACTCGCAATTTCGACGAAAATTGCTGGAATAAAATTTTGTATTTCAATCGCCTGTGGTGTCCACATCCTAAATATTCCATTTTAATAATAGATAATCTAATATTATATTTTAACATTTAATTATTTCGATTATTCTTCTAATTCTTTATTTAAATAAAATACAATATTTTTTTTTATTTTAGGTGGTGGAGGAAGAACACCTGAATTTTCACGTGAATCTACTCTTCCTCTTTCAACAGATGAACCTATATTATCGACAGATGATGAACCAATAGAGAATGCTGATAGTCTTACAGTGCCTGCAATGATGGATAAAGCAGCTTTAGAACTCTACGCGGCGTTACAACAGGCCTCGTTGAATTCTTTAGATCCTGCTGAGGCTGGTGATGCTGACGGAGTTTTTACTACAGAGTCGGTAATGAAACAATATAAATCATGCATTGCCAATATATTACAATTATAAAAAATTAATTTAATGAAGGTGAAGGTCTTTAATCTTCTACATGTTACAAATTTATCTCTAAACTCGAAACTCAAAAGCAATTTTAAATAATTTCATGTACACAATTTGGAACAACATAAGATAAGAAATAAACACATCAAAATATTGATTTACAAACTTTTACAAAACGAATATAATACTAATATAATTTGATTATCATTTCCACTATTCAAAAAAGTATTTTATAATATATTTTCATGATTCTTTAGGATTTGACTACTACACCTGAACAAACTACTACTACAACTACTACAACGACCACAACAACAACAACAACAACAGAAGCTCCAACAACGACAACAGAAACACCAGTTGGTCGTCGAGGTGGCCCTAAAGCACGCAGACCTAGTCGCTTTAAATCAAGTGGATCCACAACTACAACTACAGAACCTCCCCAAGAGACATCTACAAAAGCACGAGGACGATTTGGTTTAAATAAGTAAATTATTAATTTTTTCATATTATGTAGATTAATCTTTAATTATAAAATATTTTTTTGATTATTTATTAAAAATTATTTAAATATATATATATATATATTTTAGAAATGGTAATAACGGTTTTGGAGGACGTAAAACAGGTGGAAGAACTACATCAAAACCAATTGAAGATTCTGCTGCTGAAGGAGCACATGAAAAGGTTGTTAATACACCACGTAGTAATTACTTCATAAAAATTTTTTAATAATAAACCTTTAATAAAAAAAAATAGTAAAAAAATATTTTAATTAATATATTTTTCACATATTTTTAAATAATTTTAGTGATTTTTTTTTTAATATTTTAAAAAAGTATTTTATTCCATTTATAAAGGAATCGACAAAAGAAGTAGCCCCATCACGTAACTTTAATCCTAATCGATTCAATTCTGGATCATCCCGACGAAGAGGAGGATCCACATCAGCACCATCCACTACTAATGGCGAATCGGCAACAACAAATTCAGTTCCTAAATCAACTGTACATCATGATAGGTAATATAAAAAACAAATTGAAAATTAAAAAAAATACTTATCTTAGTTTAACATTTCCATATCAATTTTAACACAATTTTATTTTAAATTATTATTCATATGTAGTCAAAATTTGTTATTTTTACATCCATTAAAAGAAACATACAATATATATACACAATTTATATCTCTAAAAAAACAAATTAAATGAAAATCTTTAAGCAATTTCAATATGAAAATAAAAATTAAGTATAATAAAATCTCATCATTAATATATGTATTAATCTATTATTATTATTATTATCACATCAAATTTGGTTGTAATTTCTCCTCAGTATAAATATTGGAAATATTCAAAGTGTAACAAAGAGTCATTTCACCATGGCTAGTTAGACGGTGGTCGTTTAAATTATAAATTTTTGAACAATGAGATAGGTTTGAAGTAAATTGCTAGTAGATCTTTAACCTAAGGCGCCACAGGGTGGGAGGTAGCGTAGCTGGCTCACATTGGTCCCGGGCCTGGCAAGAGAATCTTTAGCCTGTTTTCAAGATGTTTACTGGAATTAAAAGTTCTTTTATTTAGTATTTTTTTTATATGGGTTTTAAGATAATTTATTCTATTAAGAGATTAAGCCTCAGTAGTTTGCTTTTTATCAAGCTTCCATATATATATATATATATATATGTATATTTGTATTTATTAAAGCTTTTGTGGTTATTTTGATAATTATTAAGGGAATTTTTATTAAAAGACCACATTGTTTGTATAAAATTATTTATTAAATTAAAATAACTGTACAACGTTTCGACTGCTTGCTCCGATCCAATCTACTGTGTCCGCTTGAATCGGAGCAAACGTACGGTTAGTTGAAAACGACTTCAGAATAAGCAGTCGAAACGTTGTACAGTTATTTTAATTTAATAAATAATTTTATACAAACAATGTGGTCTTTTAATAAAAATTCCCTTAATAATTATATATATATTTTATTTGTTCTTTATATTTTGTTGTTTTTCATTTTCTAACTTTTTGATATTATGCATCAGTGAGAACTGCAATATCGATTATCTGAGCTATATTTTAGACTGTTGACTATTTTGAACAGAACAGTCTTATTAAAGTTTGGTTTCTTTATCCTCTAAAAATACTTGTCACTTATATTTGTACTTTTTCTAATACTAGACTATAAATGGGTCCCCATTGAGCATGTCTGAAATAAATTAATTAATTAATTAAATGAATAAATAATTTAAATAAGTAACTAAAAATTAAACTAACCAATTTTAGTAGCTCAATCCTTTTCAGAAAACTGAAAAAATTTTCAATATTTTCATATTCATTTTGTAAATTCTTTATTTACTGTATATTAAGGCAATTAATTCTACCTATTATACATACTTATCTATTATAAACATAAATATTTAAGTAGGCTACTTAATTATTGATGATTGATTGATTGATATTGGTATAGTACTCGTAAATATATCACTCTATTAATTTGTATAATCTAATTAGAATTGCTATCAATATGTTTAGATATAATCTTCGTCCAAGACGACCAGGACAACGAGTAACGACACCATCACCATCACATACCGAAGAGGAACATGAAGATGATGGCACAAGTCATACTTCAGAAAGCACCCCAGCACCTAAACCATCAACACGGTATACTAAATTATAATAAATTAATAAAATAGAAAATATTCAAATACGAATTGTATATTTCAGCGCTCGAATAAATTTAGCTGGTGGTAATCGTTTATCATTAAGACCAGGTCCACGATTGAATCTTGGACGCCCTGGTACATCTACCCCTTCAATTACATCATCAACAACCCCATTAGTTGAAAATGAAGCTGAAATTGAAGAGGAAGAAAGTCATAGCTCATCACCTGAAGTAAATTTTAAACTTTTTTTTCAAATATACTTATTTTGTTTTACATTGATTGATTGATTGATTCTATTTTATAATAATTTTCATTAAATAACCTCCCCAAACTTAATGTTATATTAATTTCTTTTTGAGGATGATTATGCCGACAAAATTAATTAAATTGTTACTTAAACTTTTACATTAACTAAATGAATCATAATAAATTGTTTGAAATTTATTTATACTTTAATTCTAAAAATTTCAAAAGAGTATTTATTTTGATAATTATTAAGGGAATTTTTATTAAAACGCCACACATTGTATAAAATTATTTATTAAATTAAAATAACTGTACAACGTTTCGACTGCTTATTCTGCAGTCGTTTTCAAGTAACCGTACGCTTGCTCCGATTCAAGCGAACCAAACGTTGTACAGTTATTTTAATTTAATAAATAATTTTATACAAACAATGTGATCTTTTAATTCCCTTAATAATTATCAAAATAAACACAAAAGCTTTAATAAATAGAAGTATTTATTTTTTTTATTTATAATTCATTATTTTCTATTATTATTATTATTATTATTATTTATTATGTATTATTGGTAAATAATATTAAAATCTATTAAATTCTAGACAGATGATAATGTTACAACAACACCTGTGCCTGCATTAACAAGATTACGTAATAGACCACGATTACGTGTACAACCAAAAGCTTCGTCGGCTTCCAATCCAACACCCACGCCTATTCGTAGAGGCCCTAGTCCTTTATTGAAAAAGAAACAGAACCCAATAGCTGAACCACAAGAAGAAAAAATTCCACGTTAGTATAATTCAATATTAATTTATTAGTTATAAGAACAAATAAAACCAGATTTATATTAAAATGTGTTATATATATATGAACCGTTCGTTTATTTTGAAAGTGAAGCAAGTTCATTTTTTGTTGTTTCCAACAAAATGAAATGTTAACTAGCATATTTTGTCAATTAAAAATATTGATTGATTATTTCAAGTTTGGCCAAGTTTTTATCAATTTATCAGAATGTAAATTGATTATATATTTTTAAACGAATATAACTAAATATACTTAAATAAAATAATACATACAATTTTTGTTTTTTAAATATGAACAAAATATTTTTTTTTTAAGTTATTAAATATTAATTAGTTATAAATAAAAAGTTTACAGTAAATTAAGTATAAATTATATAATATCTCATTTTTTAAAAAAACATGGACTTACACCACTTTTAAAATAAACGGGACGCGGTATAATAATAATAGCAGGGGTTCCCAAAGTGTGGCCCGCGAACCCTTTGAATACGGCTGGTGACATCAATCTGATGGTTGATATTTTTATTAATATTAATTTTTAAAAAAAAATAGTAAAATAGGTAGATAATAAAATTATATGTATATTAAATGTGGTAAATTAATAAAAAGAAAACAAAAAATCACGATATAATTATTACTTATTTAATATAGGTGACTCCTTTTTTTTGGCCAGCAAGTATTTTGGGGTATACTACCCCTGTAATAGTATAATACTACAAAGTAGATATAAGGAAATTGGAAGAAGATAGAAAATGGAGGAGAGATATTTTTCTATTTATTTTTGCAGCATTTCTATCTCGAATCACCCCTCGTGGATAGATAAATAGATATTTTAAAAATAATTTATAAAAATAAATTTAATATAAAAGAATAAGTTAATAATACTTAAATTCTGTTATAAATTTATTAAATTTTTATTAATTAAAGATATTAAAAAATTTTATTTGATTAGTTCATCTTATATATATATATATATATATATAAATATATTAATTTATTTTGATGTTATATTTTTATTATTTAGAAGCTGAAGAAAAAGTTGAAAGTGAAAATGAAGAACAAAATAATAATGAATCCGCTGGATCAGAGTCTGAAACAACTCCAGCAGCTGAAACTTCATCCGAACCAAAAGGTTTAAGTGGACTTTTGGCAGGACGGCGAAGAATTCCTGGTGGAAGAATTAGAACACCTGGAACATTAGCTCAAAGAGCACCTTAAATATGTGAAAAGGAGAGAGAATAATTATATATATATATATATATATATATATATATATAGATGTGTATATTAAAAAAATAATAATTATCTTCTTTGAAGAATGTGATTTTAAAATTAAATCCCTCTCATCTACTGGAAAAAAAATATTTTAAATGTGATAATAAATATTATACTGTCAATCATATTTTTCATATTTAATTCTTTTTTAATGTAGATATAAAGAAAGAGAAAATAAAATAAAAATTCAAAAATAATAATACTATAATTTAATTTCATTACTAGTATTATTATTATTATTATTATTATTATTAAAGAAAAAATAGAAACGAAAATATCAAATAATATAATTTATTTATTTCTAGATATTGAAAAAAATATCTTGGTAACTTGTAAATGTATTATAATATATATATATATATACTCATATATATATATATTATAACTCTTTAATTAAAATACTACTAGTACTACATTAAATTTCTATTTTTATATAATAAATAAATAACATATTGTGTGCCAATAAAGGAATGTAAATAAATAAATAAATTTTAAATAATTTATTTTTCTATTGTTTTTAATTTTTGTATTTATTTCGAACATTATTGATTGATTGATTGATTGATTGATGCTCGAAAATAAATTTTAATTTTTACTAACTAAGATGTATATTTGGGCTACTTTGAATCTACATATATCTCTGAATTGAAATATTTTCTCATGGGGAATTTTACAGAATTATTTCCAAAAACTAATCAATGCCGTTTAAAATGTATTTTACTTTGTTATCTTCATATCAGCCTCTAAAATATCATATGGAATTGTTTGATTATATGCTCAATGCCTGCAAAGAAAAAACGTTTTTTTTGATTAGAAAAGAATAACTTACTCAGAAAAACCTTTCTATCCTCCAATCTTATCACTTATCACAGTTGCGAATAAATTTATGTTCAGGGTTCAAGGGTTTTTTTTAATTTTTTGCTTAATTGGATCGTTAGTATAAAATGAGCTGTGGCCAGGTACAGAACCGACCGACGATTTGAAATAAAGTAATTTCCAAACAACATTATATATATGTATATATAAAGTATCAAAAAAATGAGTGAAAAATTTCCGACAATGAATATAAAATTAATTCTTTGTAAAATACGACTTCCGGTTTCCGGATATACACCAAAAGTTGATGAATTCTGTAAATATACCAAATTTTATCAAAATCCATTGAGCCGTTCTAGCTATAGACGTCTATGGACAGACGGACGGACGGACAGATATCTTGCTAAAAATACTTTTTTTTCGTTAACCAAATGCATGATTCGTGGAGATATGTAAAAACTCCACATGTGAAATTTTGTATTAAAAGAATACCTTTCCTTCCTATTTTCGGACGGTAAAAAGGAAAACCTTAAAATTTAATAAACTACAAAAAACGTTCTAATAAAAATACAAACATTCAATAGAAATTTTGCATTACACAGGCCCCTGGGGTGACACTTAATTGGGAGATTTGAAACCGAGTTTTGCTGATTCTCATTGCTGCTTTGTAAAAATCAACATGGCTCTGTGGTCTGGTGTAAATCGTACGGATGGTCTGTGTCAACAAAATGGTTTTTAATGTAGGTATAATTTTATTATTATAGAAATTATTTTATTATTAATTATTAAACTATATATTATATTATATTATATGTATATACATATATTTAGGGTAATTATACAAAACAGTCATCCAGCCATGGATTTGGATAAAACTTTACCAGTGGGTTCCTTTTTTAATTCCAAAGATAAAATTATAAAAATGGTTTTTATTTATTATAAATATTTTATATTTAATTTAAATTATATCTCAACCTATTTTAAAATATTTTTATCTCAGCTAGATTAGGCTCCAAAGTATAATGTTATATTAATTAGTGAATTGTTTCATATTAAACTAAAAATATTGGGCGCATTTATTTTTATTTATTTACATGAAACATCAAGTCAAATTTTTGTAATAATAAATATTTTACTAAACACATAAACTGACAAATTTTTTTTATTATGCAATAAAATTAATAGATTAAGAGCTAAAAAATTAATCTTTTATTATCTTTCACTGTAATATGCTTATTTCAAAGTTTGTAACAAATTTTAAAAGAATTATTATTTTCTTAAATTTACATAATATCAATCAAATCTAAAACAGTTGATTATACTAAAAGAAATAGTGTTACTTGTTAATTAAGTGTTTTAGTACGTGTTTTAGTAGTGTGTAAGTATATTGTCGTATATTGGAGGCAGTGGCGCAACCAGGATTTGATCCTGGGGGGGGGGTTTGGTTTGACTAGCCGCTCCACCTTCCTATGCCCCCCCCCTGGCTCTCTCAAAGACAAATTTTCATTAAGGGTTTTTTTTATATTAAATATTTTTAAAAAAGTTTTGTAAATGAAACACTGATTTTACAAAATCTGTCAAAAAAATTTAATTTTGTATTTTATTTACTCGTATTCACAGTTTTAGAAAGAAAATATTTTTTTCCAGCTATAAGTAAATCATTTTAGCTTTCCTCATGAAATAAGGATAGCTTATACGATGATCGGAAAATTTTGAAAATTTTTGCTTCGAGATTCTTCGAGATTTCCACTTTTCAGACATTCTGAATCCAAAACTGCAAAAAAAAATTTTGAACCGACTCGTTACCGAGATTACGTCTAAATAAAATGAGATATTGTCTTGAAATTTGATATTTAGATCTTTTTTTTGGGAATGATGGGCGGGGATTGGATTGTTTTTGGACAAGATCGTACTATAAGTAAGGGTAGTTTAAAGAGGTGTCAAAGCACATTTTATTGATTTCCTCAATAAATACCGATTTTTATGAGAATTATCATACTTTCGTATTAAATTTATAGGGAATCAAATTTACTAAAAGTTTCATTATATTCATTTTTACCTAAACTTAATAATAAAGGAATTATTTATAAAAAACTACTTTAAGATTTCGAAAGCTTTTCGTCCGCCCGTAGTGGCAGGATATTTTGAAAGAAATCATGTAAAAATCCATAAGAAAAAATCCCTAAATGCAAATATGCCTAAAAGAATAAATCTCTAAATAAAAAATTTCCCTAATTTTTTTTTACTTATTTAATAGCCGAAGAGACTTGAATGAGGTAGTTATTCATCATGCTTGGTGTCATCACATCTGTTTCATCTGGTTTTTTAGCGTCCCATTTTTCATGGTTTGTCTTCATTATGGTCAGAAGCTCATCATGCGAGTCGCTGAATCGTTTCCTTGGTGAATCAGGCTTCTTACCACGAACATCACGACAGATTTCCAAAGAGATAAGGTTATGCTCAATATGGATTTGCTTAATCAGGTCCCATACTAATGTCTTATAACCTTCTAAGCATGATTGTTGTAACCTTCCAATGCATTGTTTGTTCGAGGCAAACCCATCAAAGTGGCATCGTAGATGTTCCAATGTTCCAATGTCGAATTCGGGGTCATAAAAGCCAGCCAAAAATTGTTCACCTAGCCAAGTGCGCTCGAAGTAAGAAAAAAGATCACAAAGTTTTACCCTGTGGGTCGTCCAGCTAATGCTTGGTAGGCTACAATGACTTTTGATGGTGGTACCAAAACCAAAGCTGCAAGAGTTCGTAAATGAGTGGAGTTGTCAGGATTATCTATATCATTATAGATTATAGAATTTGACACCTCTATTTTTTGGAAAAATCACGTGTGTGGGCCCTATGTATGTATTTTTGGACCTATTTTTCCCTACTTTCGGTCCAGGCCCGATTACCTCCTTTGGAGGTGGTGTCTCAGGCAACTGAGTGTCATGCTCACCTTGTGATTTAATTTTTTGAGTCACAATTAAAATTAATACAAAAATGAAAAACTTTGTTTTTAGTGATTTTTTCAGTCAGCGATATTTTTATTTAGGGATTTTCGCTTTTGGGGATTTTCGGTTTTAGGGATTTTTGACTTTTATGGATTTTTTCCTTTTGGGATTTTTACCCGTTTCCATTTTGAAAAAATTAGTCTTCGCTTCATAATTTTTATGAAATTAGCAATTAATGTATTATTAATAAAAAATATTTAGAATTTGAGTAATATTTTTATTTATTTTATATTTAAATAATAGTCAAATTGGAAAATTTCACAATCATGTATTAATCTTATATTAAGTCTTTTGTTTTTTATGATTTAGGAGAAATAATAAAATAATTTTTTATTTCTTATATTTAATTCTGTACGAAAAAATAAGCAATTTTTATTTTTGTAAAAATTTTTTTAAAATAAAATAAACTTACTTATTATACACTAAGTTATACTTTAAGAATTTTTTTTTCTTTTCTATTTGTAATATAGTACATGATATACAGCAATTTATATTTTTTTCTCTCCTGGGGGAGTTTTAACCCCCAACCCCCCCCCCTGGTTGCGCCACTGATTGGAGGCTTAGTAAGAAGAAATGGGTTTGAAAATTAATAATTTAAATCAGAGGTGGCCAACCCGTGGCCCGCGGGCTGCATGCGGCCCGCCGTAAACATTTTTGTAGCCCGCGAGATTCATCACACTTTTATATTCTGCGCCCTCATGAAATAAATATCGCACTAGTGAAATAAATATGATTTCATTTTTTTTATTTCTTTGTTTCTTTTTTATTCTTAGTATTATATATTTTTTACAATATGCATTCAGTATCATTATTATTATATTATATATGTTTATATGTAAAAATAATACTAAACATAATAAAAATTCATTATTTTTCAATTTGTCACACCA
Organism: Labia minor; assembly: GCA_963082975.1. Classification (NCBI taxonomy): domain Eukaryota; kingdom Metazoa; phylum Arthropoda; class Insecta; order Dermaptera; family Spongiphoridae; genus Labia; species Labia minor. The sequence goes on from OY720345.1 coordinate 88,991,572, forward strand.
AACAATATCTATAATGGGTCTAAATCTAATATGGGTATGTATAATTTTATATGCGGCCCGCGAAGTTATGATGCATTTCCAAAATGGCCCGCAAGATCATTTGGGTTGGCCACCTCTGATTTAAATGTTGCTATCTGGCGGGCACCTGCAGTACCATCTGGTGGGCGCCTGCAGCGCTAACTAGTAGCGCGAATCATCAAAACTCGGTTTCAAATCTGCCATTTATTAACAGATGGTCTGTGGTCTGTGTCAGTCTGTGGTCTGTGTGTAGCACTTTTGAGTAAATAATCTGTATAATTACCTTTTAGAATCTTTTTTAAATTACTTTACTAATAATAAAAAATGCCTTTACCAGCTGCTTTAGCTGCAAGATTAGCTAAACGTGGAATAATAAGCAAAAAAAAATCAAAAAGTAGTTTTTTTTTTTTAAATTTTAAAAATATTTAAGTATATAATTTTTTCAAAATGTTTAAATTATTACTTTTAAATTCCTTTTAGGTAAATCTTCACAAAATCAACCGGCTAATATTATAGAAGAGGAAGTTATTGCAGAAGATTATGATTCAAATAGAAAAGATATTAATGAATATGGATTCGAAAATTTGGAATTAAAATTTAAGGTAAAATTTTAAATAAAAAGTCATTTTTATAATAAATAAATATCTATAACAAAAATGTAATATTCAATTCAATTTCATTCGAGAAAACAAAAAAAAAACTTGTCTCAAGAGAACCAATCCAATGTAAATTAGAATTATTCAATTCAATTCATTTAAATGTCAAAAAACAGCGATTCAAAACAGAGACTATATATAATCTTAAATTGAGAAAATAATAATAAAACATATTTCAATTAATATAATAATCTCAAATCTCAATAATTATATGTAGTAGTAGTAGAATGAAACTAAATTGGGCTTAAAAAATAATGTAAAAAAAACTTAAATCCAATTTAAAATATTAATTTATTTTCATTTATATTTTTATTTTTTAAAATTTTTTTAATTAAAAAAACATTTCATTAAATGTCTCAAATGAAAAAAAAAATTATTAGTTAATATCAATTTGAAAAAAATTTCTAACATTTTTATCATTCATTTTTAATTAAATCACACTTTGTCGAGTTTTCTCAATATTTGTCTGAAAATTGAGTTTAATAAATACCTAAATTTTAAAAAATCATTTGCAAATGATTTGAATTTTCTTTTTTGTTTATATTTTTATATATCTTTTTTGTTATAGGGTCATCCTGGATGTCCAAATAAATCCAATATATATCATGATTGCAATTTAAAATGTAAAGAATTATGGGGTTTAGGTAAAACAGAACCAAATGAAAAATATTTAAAAAAGAAACAAAGGATGCTTCAAAAATATCCACTACCAGAAACTTGGACTGAAGTTTATGATCCTGGAACGTAAGTTAATAATAATTTTCTTATATTTATATATTTATAAATTTTTAAGCTAGTTGTTTTTAAATTTTAATGTATTTTTATTAATAAATCTATATTTATTTATACCATAAATATAAATGTTTTTCTTTTCGTCAAAAATTCAAAACATAAATAGATATAAATAGATAAACATATTATAACATAACATTATAAGCTTATTAAAATAATTCAAGAAAGAAAATATTTTTTTTATTTGTCATTCGTTTATTTCTTTTCTATTCTCTTCTAGAAGTAATTTGCTTTTAAAACTGTCCTTATCCTGAGTCAACTCTTATTTTCTCTCATCCCTCTCCATGCCTCACACCCATATAATACAACTAGCAAAATAATTGTTTTATATATTTTAATTTTGATTCCTTTTGATAATAATTTTGACGAGATAAGTATTTAAATTTTTCTACATTTTGTATGTTAAGACTTTGTTGTCTTGAATACTGTTCTTCTCTGTTACTAAATATTTTGTCTTAGCACTATTAATTTCAAGCCCCACCTTCTTTCTAGCGTCTATTAATTAATTTTTCTACCTCAACTTTAATTTGTTTTCAAATATCGATAATTTTAATTTTTATTTTTTTTTCTATTTTATTAGAGGTCGATATTTTTATTGGGATAAAAACACTGATATGGTGAGTTGGTTATCACCATTACATCCTAAAGCAATAATATCTGAATCAGCTAAATATTTAAGAGAGGAACGTCATTTAAAACAAACAGATCAAGAAGAGAATGAATCTGATGAAGGTTCAGATGAAGAAATATTAGTATGTGTATTTTATTTATTATTTTATGAAATTATATAAACTATTCATTATTCTTGAGAAATAAATGTTTGTTTGTTTTTTAGGCAAGTGATGAAGAGACAAGTGAAAAACGTAAACGAGCTGAACAAGAGAGACGATCTCTTAGAGAAAGGGATCGTGATCGTGAACGTGAACGTCCTTGGGCTAAAGGACGAATTAAAACTAGAGATAATGATATTGATCCAATGGATCCAGCTGCCTATTCAGATACGCCAAGAGGAAATTGGTCTACTGGCTTAGCTAAGAAAAATGAAGCTAAAACTGGCGCTGATGTAACAGCAAATGGTCCACTTTATCAAATGCGACCGTATCCAAGTCCAGGAGCAGTTTTAAGAGCAAATAATGCAAATAAAAATACAGAAAGTGATGATGAATAAATAGAAAATTCTTTAAGAGTGAATAAACTAACTCTCTTTTTTAATATAATTATGTAATATTTTCTTTATATTACTTAAGTATTTTATATAATATAATTTATATAATATTTATATATAAAAAAACTAAAATGATCATTATTTATTATCTTTATTAAATATATAAAATTTGACATAACTATTTAATTTATATATATATAGTAAATGTAACATATATAAAATAAACAAGAAATTTTGACATAAAATAAAAACTTAACGAAAATCAATTAAGCTTAATTGTCAAAGTCGGAATGCCTTCTCTTTTCGTATCAATACTTGTTCAACTAGATTTGATAATCGTAAATAGAACGATGTGGTTCCTGCTGTGCAGAAAGATGAGGACTCCTGATATGGTAGAACTATATCATGAAAATATGTTTTGATGATACCTCTAAAAATAATATTTTTTTATTAATGATAATTAAAAATTATTTTATAAATTATAAAATAAAACATCTAGAGCAGTGATTCTCAAAGTAGGCGCTGGAGCGATCCAGGAGGGGGGGAAATATCTGGGTTTGATAGAATAAAATGTACAGATTTCTATGAATATGTCAGTGTAAATGGCGACAAAATGACAGCATTTAAATTTTTTTTCACAACTCTTTTTTTTTTTTTTTGATCAATTGTACCTAGATTGTTTTAGATTATTTTATATGTAACTCAAAAAAAGGTTATATCCTATAAGCCTTAAAGTAAAGATGAAATATTAGTGTTTTTAGTAATAAATTTTAGTAACAAACAACCTAATAGATATCTTTTCATTCAGCTCCGATAGACAATTATATGTATAAATTCACCAAAATCACTAAATAGGTTTGGATTGATTCATATTCACCTAAATAGTAATAGACAAATTTCGCATTAATATTTGTAAAGTTATCCTTTGTTTAGTTTATATTAATATATTGAATTCTATGTTAAACTAATATAAATCATAGTAGTTTCAAATGAAGTCATCCCACAGTTGTAATATTTGAAAATCCAATTTTTGTTTTAATTTTTTTGTATATATTTGATGTTTTCTTAATACATATGTCATTTTATTTGAGCAAATAATGTAACAACGATTAGATCAGTGAATGTTTTAATACGGTCATGCTGCAGCATTCCATTTTTAAATGAATCTTTATTGAGTATTTCACATGGGAAGTTAATGGAAAGTTTATATCTAGATCAGAGGCTATAGTGTACCCAATTAATAAACCAATACCAATGGTCTTTATCTCTAAAATAAAAAAAATAAAGAATAAAATCCATTAATGAATTTATCTATCTTTCGATTCATAATGGAAAGTATTTAGGAATCTCAATGATATATTTCGATTTTCATAAAGCATTTTTTTACAGCATGATCTCTTATCAAAGTAGGGTGCTCTTGAATCCGAGTTTACTAGTTAAAAATACTAAAACAATAATTGTTCTAATACATTCGCGCCCCCTTACAACAGTCTAAAATTGATTATTATGATTATTTTTTTTTAAGAAAGATCTTTTTAATTTTAATAAAATTTCTTTATTTAATTATATTAGCAATAGAGCATAATAAATATCTTTTGAACAATAAAAAAACAAAGCAATAATAATAAATATTATTTTAAAATATAATTAATATAATTTAACTTTGGTCTTAAAGTAAATGCAAATTTCTGGATAGTACAATTTGGTTGATAACAATACATTTGCATAAGGAAACACCTCACTTAGACAAAATTTTGTTGAAGGAAACGAATGAACTTGGGACAAGAAAATTGAACTAGGACCAAGTTCAAGGGAATTGAAATTGAACACTAAACCAAGCTTATGAATAAAAAAGGACTTAATCAAAAGTAGCATGTTTATAAACTAAGTTAACGGAAAATTGGATATTTGGTAAGTAATCAATAAATAGCCTGTTGTGTGTTTAAAATAAATTCAATTTCAATAGTTAATGAATCAAATTAATAGAGTTCTTTTAAAAGTTAAATAAGATTTGGAAAAGAACAAGATAAGGTAAAATAAAAATAAACAAATAGTTAAAAATTCTTATTAATCCTTTCCTTAATTAATTATGTAAATATAATATAAAAACTTATATTTCTTTGAATTTTAAACAAATTAGAAAAACAATGAAATGTTTATTATGCAAATATTTTCTTAGTCAATAAATAATTGAATTATAATTAAATATTGTTAAAATGAATTATGTGTTTACCTTACCCGCTGGGATTGTGAGTAATTAAAAGGTAAGATTTGACAAAGAAAAGAATAAAAAAGTTTATTCGTGAGCTTGTCCAAAGTAGTTACAACCATTGATAGTGATCGTAATGTAGAGTGAATATAATCCAGGGGGGCGAGCCCCGCAGGTTGGAAAACACTAATGTAAAGTATGAATACTATTACATAAGTTATAATTAAATATTTATATTTATGCATTTCTTATTTTCAACCCCATGCGAACGTCTCTAATATAACTAAAACATTATAGTAATGCAAATGGAAAGGAAACTACAGTGGTGTATAAGATTTTTAATAAAATAAAGGTGTTGTTGAAAATACGGCGCAACTGTTATCGTAGGATCGTGAGTGGCGTGGGAAGGGGGGATGGGAAGGACGCCACAATACTAGTGCCTAGTCGGCTCTAACACGTAAATTCGGCCCTGAGGGCCGGGCAGAAGGACATCCCAGACATGGAGAGTGCGCTGTGTGATTGTGAAGATATGGCGAGAGAGGGGGTGGCGATTTCTTGGTGTATACTTGACATTTTTAGTAGTTGCTATGAGTATCCTGTGTTTCTTTTGAATAAGTTATTCATAATGGTTGTTCTATGGTTACTACTCAGTAAGCATTATCGTATTCGGTTTGGTTTTGGCCGACGTGATGCTGTTCACGATAGAAAAGCTATTCGTTTGGGCAGCAAATTTTTAGAGCAACAGATTCTCAAATGTTCTCAATAGAGTGAAAACAACAAGGCTAATATCGTACAATAGGCTAGAGCAGCGGTCTTCAAATTTTTTCAAATTTGTACTTACTACAGTTATGTTCATCAAAAAGTTCTACCAAAACATTAATTTCGTTACTAAAAGTAACTTCTGTAGATACCATCAGTGGTACATGTACCACATTTTGAAAATGTATATTTTTTAAATATATGCAGGTATGTATTAATAAAAACCTTTATTTTAAATCAATGGTATTCAATCTGTGTTCTACAAATTCCTGAAATTTTAACATGAAAAAAGGATGAATGTCACTCTTTTTAAAATTAAATAATTATACATAATTAAATAAAAGTTTGTTTGTTGTATTTCACTGATTTAAAATAACGAGCGACTGTGCTCAGATTATCAAGTAATAAGTTTTGTATATAACTGATTATTAAAATTTTCAATATTTTTTCAATATAAAGAATATAAATAATTATAATTAAATTGAATATAGATTTAAGATATTTATATTTGAATTATTTTACTTAATTTATTAACAAACGTTTTGCTAGTTTTTGTTATATTATTAATTTATTCATTTAATATTTATTTGATTTTCAAAATATATCAAATATTTTTCTTTATTTAAAATTAAGTTTATTATTTTCAAATAACTATTATATATTTATTAAATACCTATTAGTGTCTTTTAATAAAAAAAAATGTAGAAATCTTATATATATACATATATTAAACTATAATATTTATTAAATAGGATAATATGTTTGGTACTCTCTTAAGAAATGTATATTATATGTATGAGATAGGCATTCAAGATGCAGTGATATTTTTTTATTTATATTGAATTCTTTTATTGACAAATAAATGAGAAAAATAAAAACAAACAAAATGACAAGCTAGGTGAAAGGATTAATTTTCCAAAAAAATTCTTCAATTCAAGATTTATTTGAAACATTTGAATTTTGCGCTTTTGTTGAACAGGATTTAAATAAGGAGCCATTTTGTTTGGCCAATCGAACAAATCCAACCGGCTGGAAGTGAATCACGTGGTTCATCCCACGTTGGGATTGTGGGTAAACAAGACGTGCTCACGGGGAAGCCATATTCTTCACTCCCCGAGTGATGTCTGCACATCCACGCTCTCAGGAGAGTGATGCCTGGGCTCTTTTGGCCTTAAAATCGGCACCGGCAAGCCCATCCAAACTACAATGGAGTCCCGAAAGCAAAGGGACCCCGATTGCACGGCTAGAAGGCCGAGAATTCGAATATATGGTCCGTCAAAAACGGATAACCATTGGTCGGAATAGCTCACGAGGCGAGGTCGATGTAAACATGGGACATTCAAGTTTTATTTCTCGTAAACATATCGAAATCTTTTTCGATCATCCTCATTTTTATATGCAGTGTAACGGAAAGAACGGTGTATTTGTTGACGGTGTGTTCCAACGAAAGGGAGCACCACCATTACAATTACCAAAATCGTAAGTAAATATTCTATTTCAAACACACATTCTCTACACACACACACACATATATATATATATACATGCATATACAGCATGGAAGACGAGATTTTTGTAAACATGTAATGCTTGCGTGGGGGTCGGACCGGGCAAGGACATATGCCAACATTTCACAGCCTTAGGCCCTTTTTTCATTCTTTTCTATCTTGTTGACTCATATATATAATAATAAAAGGATTCACATTGCTAACTAGATGATACTATTTTTAAATCATTTGCCAAGTTAAAAATAACATAAGACATGTCAGAAAAGAAATCAAAATAATATTTACATATTATTTATTTTTAATAAAATTTTAATAATATTTTTATTATTATTTACCGAATATTATAAATGTATATATATATATATATATATATATATATATAAACAACCAAATCTAAATCTAGAGATATGATTAGATACTATTTAACATCACATGACTTTGAGAAACAAATATTTATTATATTCTTTGATTGATATATAAATGATAAATAATTTTCTTAACCTTATATTACAATATTTATTATAATAAATGTAATTTTTCCATTATACAATCTTTTTTTTTAAATATTAAAATCAATACCTTAACCCATTTTTATCTATTTATAACCATTTTATTACCTTTCAGTAAACATATGCATTAATCCATTTTGGAATATTTTATAATAACTAGTTTTATATTGTAATAAATATTTAAAATTAAATTTATATTTAAAAAATTGAAGAAAAACAACTCTTAACTATTATTATTTTATTATTGTTATTACTTCATTAATTAATTCATTCATATAATATATATATTTTTAACTTATAAATAAATTTTATTTTATATATTCTTAGAAGTTTTTAAGATAATTTTATTAAATTATAAATAGAAGTTATATATATATATTTGGTAAATAGTATTATATTATTTTCAAAATTTTAATTTATTAATTTAATTTAAAATCAATTCTTTTAAATTTTATTTATTGATTGTTACAATATATTTTTGTATATAATGTACACAAAGATATTAGTTAATATAATTTAATAATTAGTTTAAATTTCTATTTGATGATTTAATAGTATAGTATTAAATAATATAAAAAAATCCAAATATTTCTAAAATAGTTGGATTAGCTAATTAAACTAAAATTTTTAAATAATTTAATGTTTATTAGTAATATTGGTGTCTTAGGGAGACACACATGCAGGTTATAACTTTAAAAATACACTTCTTTTCCTATTTTAACTTCATATATCAAAATATTATTTTATAAATATAAACAAATTTGATTTTAAAATGTATAATAGTTATATTTACATTCCTCCTTCGAGTTTAGAAATGTTTATTAAATATTTGGAAAAATAAATGATGCAATATAAATAAAATTATTCTTTAATTGTAAAACTTTATATAGCTTTAAGAACAAAGCAATTTTTTTGTAAATTTAAGGAAAAAATACTTCAAATGACGTTTAGTCTTATTGGGTTGTATATTTAAATTTAAATATATTAGTTACCCTAAAGAAAGATATATTAAATATATATTAAAGTATTTATATTTATTTTATTAAAATAAAAGTGTTTTTTGTTTAATTTATTCATTCTTTGACTGAGGAGATCTTGTTTTCCTCACTTAACCTCCTAAGGATAATTTCTTCTTTAATTAACAAAAGAAGTAAAACTTATCAGGTTAATGTTGTTTCTTACTTAAATTAATATTAAATCTGTCAGGCTGACGTTAGTGCTTGATAGTTTTAATCATTCTATTTTCAGAAAAAGTACTAACAACATTAATTTGTATTTGTTTTCATGCTTTTATATTGATATAATTACCAACAACCAATTTATTATTATTTATATTTTCAAATTTATATATAAATATATTAAATATTAATAAAAATTTAATATTTAAAGGAAAATATCTTTTTTCAAGAATATGAAATGTTTAAATTTTTAAGTTATCTGCAAATAATTTTAATAGATTTAAATGGGTAATTTTCATTTATAATATAAAGAATTTACTATCTTTATATAAAATACTACAAATTTATTAAAATAATATAAAAAATTCATAAAATCAAGAAAATTAATTAGGTTATTTCAATTATAAAATTTAATTTAATTTTCAAAAATATAGAATTACACTTTTGATCAAAAAAGTATATGAACACAAATATGAATTAAAATCAAGTGATAACTTGAAAATGTAAAAAAAAAAAATAAAAGTTAAAATTATTTAAATATATAAATTATTGGAATTCCTCAAAAATATTTTGCATTATTCTACCTTTATTTTTTAATATTGATTTTTATATTATAAACATTTCAAATAAAAAAGGAATGTATGACCAGATTTTTCAAAGTCAAAAGAAGTACATGTCATGACTAATTAGTGATTATTACAAATATCTAATTTCAGTTTCCACAATTTTATGAATATTTTCCAATCATACACTTAGAACATCTTATAAGAAACAATATAAATGCAGAACTTAGTACATACTAAATCTTCTCATGAACGAGGCTTTCATCTATTATTAATATTTTGAATATGTTTAATTTCTTAAATTCATTTTTAAAGAATTTATATTTATATAATATAAATTCTTACTAAAATTTAATTTGTGACCATGAGAAGTCACATAAAACTTCTATGATGAATTTCGAAGTTCCCTCTACATTTGGTATTAATCTTAACGATAAATTATTTTCCATTAAATAGTTATAGCAGTTTGTAATCACTATTTTCATTTTTACTTGCCCGGTATTTTATTGAATTTTTGTTTAAGTCTTAATTAATTTTTTTTTTAAGTTCAAAATTAAGATGTAATTAACTCTTATAGATATTTTCTATTTCTACGTGGATATTTTCAGAAAATAATTATAAAAATATTACTTAACTATATATTCAGCAATCTCTTTATATCCTCGTGGATCTTCAATGTGCTGATATATATATACACATATATTAATATTCAAAAACATAATATTTATAGTTTTATTATATTAATTAACTTGTTTTGTTTTGTTTTTTATTTTAGGTGTACCTTCCGGTTTCCCAGCACAAATATAAGACTTGTTTTCCAATCTCTTGTCGATGAAACAAGTGATCCCATACATAACCCATCTGTTTATCATAATTATCAATCTTCAAGTGGAAGTTCTCTTCACCCTCATCATGGTCACACTGCTGGGTCAGCAGCATCATCCCCGAGTGGAAAGTCATCTGCAAGTGGGGCACCACCATTACCTCCATTACGAATAAATATCCCTGAACCATCAGATACAGCGAACTCTTATGGTTCATCACCATTTCCTTCCCCAACTGGGACTATATCTGCTGCAAATTCCTGTCCTACAAGTCCGCGTGGTGGCCCTCATCATGTGATGGTTGGCATGACAGGAGCACATCCTGGAATGATCATGTCTGCTGGGGGTGGTTCTGCATCCCATTCATCCAGGCGTATCGAACTTGATATGTTAAATGAGTCTGTTGTTAATACAATAACTGTTACAACCTCTGGAGGAATCCATGATAGGTATTTATAATCGATAGATTGAAACTCAAGTTATATCAATTTAATAGATTTTATACAAAACCCACATTCGAAACTATGAGAGACATCAGAGTAATTTTATTTCTTACATTCTTTCAACGAATAATGAGATATTACAATAAAACATTTTTTTTATTTTGTTATCTCTACCTTAATCTTAAAAAATATTAAAAAATCTTATTATAAAATCTTGAATCTTAAATTTATTATTATTTTTTTTATTTAATTTAGGACGCTTCGAAAAATATAAAGTAAATTAATGTTATCTTATAAGTGAAACATTTCTTTATACTTTCATCGTATCCATATCAAATCATATACATTATAAGAATTGATATAATTATCTATATTCTAAGTTTTTTCTATTTAATAATATATATTAATGTTGGCGTTAGTTTGATTTGATGAAAAGAAAGATTGAAGCAAAATAAGCCCCAATTTGAATTTTCAAATAAAATTTATGCTAACAATGATAAAAAAGAAAAATTAATCAAGCATAATCTTTGAAATTCAGGCCTAAATAATTTTATTTTCCATTGTTAACTGAAAAATGTATAATTTATAGCTTTTGTGTTTAAGAAATATGAATGGATTATAGTAACATCATTTGACATTGTGTGCGTTTTTAGGCAAGATCTGATGGTTAGAAACACTACTAGTCAATCGACATCCTCAGGCCTCAATGTGGTGGCCAGTGGACCAAACGGTACATCACCGTCATGCCCTCCACCTTCCGGGTCTGGAGTTTCTCATGAACCATATAGTCCTCCAAAAGATGACTCTAAACCACCATATTCATATGCGCAACTAATTGTTCAAGCAATTGCTTCAGCTTCAGATAAACAATTAACGTTAAGTGGAATCTACTCATATATAACCAAAAATTATCCATATTATCGCACTGCTGATAAAGGATGGCAGGTAAATATTTGAAATATTTCCAAAAATGTTTACATATTCTATTTAATTGTGGTATGATTGGTCTGTTGCTTTACGAGAAAATAAAATTCATTTATAAAATATCAAACAGTGTTCGGTTCGTAGAAAATTTTAATACTCAGTAAAATCTATATGGGAAATTTGTTTTAAATCTTTACTTTAGTAAACTTATCTGAATAAAAATTGCTCTGAACTAATTAAAGAAAATTCACTATAATCGTTCTTGAATTGATAATAGCATCCATTTTCTATTTATTAATATTAATTACACTGTTTATAGAAAATAGATAAAATAAAAGGTGGAAGGTTTGATCTATTTACCAAAAATTGATTGAAAACTAAGTAATTGCGGATTTTTAAAGAAAAAACAAAAACAAGATGTTTTAGGAGGTTTAGAATACATGTATATGGTACATTCAGTTTCTCTGCTATATCTCCCATGTTGAGTTATATCAATTAGGACTATTATTTGCTCAACATTAACCAATACAAAATTTTGTGTATCAATTTTGACACTATCGTTTAAAAAACTTCATAATACTATAACACAACATAGAACATTTTAGGAGCATGTGTTATATTACTATTTTACGAAATTAAAAAAAACTAATGCAACAAATATCTTCCCTTTATAATTTATTAAACACAATATTTAACAGATGAATGAAATGTTCTCAACGAATTAAAGATCATATCTGTCCGAAGATATAAACTGCATGAAAAATATAAGTAGCAATATCTGTTAGTGAAATCCGCAACTTAGAAAAATATAAAGTTCACATCGATCGTATATAAACAAATGTGTAAACTGATCTAATGAGAAAAATCTATCATCTATTGCTTTGTAAAATTATTCATTATTTACTTATCTATTTCAGAATTCGATTCGGCATAATCTTTCATTAAATAGATATTTTATTAAAGTTCCGCGAAGTCAAGAAGAGCCTGGTAAAGGTTCATTTTGGAGAATTGATCCTCAATCAGAAGCTAAATTGATTGAACAGGCTTTTAGACGAAGACGCCAAAGAGGTGTTTCATGCTTTAGGGCACCATTCGGCCTTTCTTCAAGGTATAACACAAATATTATTTAATTATTTTAGTTATGTAACTCTTCACTAACCTTGCTATTCATTCCTGTAACACAGAGGTTCTTAAACTGTGGTCCGCGGACCCCTGGGGGTCCGCGAAGCCTTTACTGGGGGTCCGCAAAGCCATCCTACAGGTGCACGAGAAAATGATGAGTCGGTTAAAACTTTATTTAATATAAAAGAAGCGATGGCATGGCTTTGTGAGGAAACAGAGATCAAATACCCAAATTCAACGAAATGTGCAAGAAAACTATTGCTACCGTTTCCATCCTCATATTTAGCAGAATTTTCTTTCTTCAATATTATAATTTCTAATAAAATGTGTTCTACAATATGCAAAAAAATCGTTATTCACCAATCACTGTTAGAAATATTCATCATATATCCTTGTTCTTATGAGATCGTAAGCCAGAAATTAACTAATAAAATGACGTAAAGTACCTAAAGTTGGAATGGGGTCCGTCAAAAAAAATTTTTTCAAGTGGGGGTCCGCAGAGTACATAAGATTAAGAACCTCTGCTGTAACACATTACATAAGACGTCATGTAAAAAATCCCTTCTATATAGTCCAGTATATATGTTAAGTTTATGTATAGTATATAGTAATTTCGATTGGTTATAAAGAGGACATTTAGTTGCAATCTAATTGAGATTCTCTCTTGTTAAGAGGAAAATGTCATCTCAAAATCATAAAATTTTAACTTAATTTAATCTTAACTTAATATTTAATTATTTGTTCATTTAATTTCTGAACTACTTTTGAAGTTTTTTGGCGTTAATGACCAAGAATACCAATACACATTAATGATAATAAGGTTTAATGGTTCCAGAATTTAGAACAACTGGCATATTTTTTCATGAGTGATTTGCTTTTATTTAATTTTCATTTTTCTTTTCATTATTTTTATCTATAGGTTTTTCATTGATGGAGGGAAAATCTCAGAAAATTGTTTTTTTATCTATCCTTCTAGATCATTTAAAAACTAAAATTTATAACGGAATTTTGTAAATAAAAACAACCACCAAAGCTTTAATAATTTAAAATCTTTAATAACTACTTTTTACTATTTTTCTTAAATCTTCATATATATTATAAAATGATGAAATTTAGCCAAATCTGATTATTCGGCATTTTTGCCTTGAGTAATTTGAAATTATCTCCCAACGAGAGCGATTATTACACTGATTTCTTAAATGTTATTATAAATGATTTCTGATATTAAAATGATTTTTAATATTTTAATTAATATTTTTATAGAAGTGCTCCAGCCTCTCCAAGTCATGTTGGAATGTCAGGTTTAATGACACCCGAATCACTTTCTCGTGAAGGCTCACCCACCCCGGATCATTATCCGGATAGTACAGGAAATTTATCGACAAATTCTGGTTCAATTCATCATCTTGAAGTAAAAACTTCTCAATCTGCACCTGGATCGCCTGGTCATCATGGGTCACAATCTAAAATGTCAAGTTCACATCTTCTTCCGGGTACTCATGCTATAGTAGTGAGTAATGGAATTTCTGACGGCAGGGAAGGAATGCGGCATGGCATACCTAAAAGCACTCCAATAAAGATTGGTAATCATTTTATTTATTAATATTTTAGAGTCTTAATTAATAGTTGTTAAATACTAGTATCGAATTGAAAATGCAGACAAATATTTTTATTATTGATCCTCACTGGCTTTGATATTGTTATAATTTTAATTTTTTAAATAAATTAATTTTATTGAAATGTTTCTATTTTCTTTTAGAAAAATATTTGGTTCCAAATAATAACTCGACAGTAGATGATCGTTCTCTTTCGCCAGGATTTACACCAGCTCCAGTTATTGTACAAACTACATTCACTAATTATAGGTATTCCATCCGTTTCTTTAAAAGTTTTTAAATGTTTTTTTTTTAAATAATTCTATTATTAATATTTCCATTATTTGTTTTTATTAAGTATTTCTAACTTGGAATTTTACAAAGATTAACTAAAACAGAATTTCCTAATTAAAACACATTATTTTTTCTGTGTGAGCCAAAAAAAAAATTAATTCATTGCTGAAATTTTATTCCTTGTAGATTTTATTCGGATAATTTTATTTTCCTTAATAATTAATCTTTCTTAGTATATATTAAGAATTTATAAAAATATGCTCTTTATTTATTTTTTATTCGTTTTAATAAAATATGATTTATTTAATTTTAGTGGAGCGTTTGTTACACCTGGGCTTCAATGTGGACAAAATTTGGATCCAATTTCAAATGCAGGAGGAACCTTAAAACGTCATCATAATGATTTAGAAGGTGGAGCACCAGGAAATGGTGCCACTTCACCACATTCTGGAAACGAAGAAGAAGGTGACTCGTGTGAAGCTGATACCACTATGGAAGAAGAAGGGAAAAAACCTCGATTAGATACAGTCCAAGAAACAACTTGCGATCGCGATAAATAGTGTAGTTAAACTATTAATTGTTCCAACATTATTTTATATACCAACTCCCCTCAACACTCCCACACCCCCTCCAAAATATTTATCTATCTCTTTAAATATATATATTTATTGAGATAAATATTTATTTATCTTACCACATACCGTTTGATAAATAAATATTTATAAATTTGTGTGGATAGATAATATTATAGTTATATAAATATATTTACAAGAAAGAAAAAAGAAAAAAAATACCTTCAAATGCCATTTTGGAATATTCAACCCAAAGTTGATTAAAAACTTTTTCTTGATCATTTTATTTTTAAATTAATTCTCCCATTCTCCCCCACCAGAACGCTAAGTTATTCTTATCTTTAAAACAAAAAAAAAAAAACAAAAAACATAAAATCCAAAAAAAATTCCATTTATAATAACTAACATTTTTACCACTTCTTTTTTTTCTTTAACTATTATAATATAAATCATTTGTTGTATATATCTATTAAAGAGAGAGAGAGAAAGAGAAAGAGTGGGATAAAGGCCAGCAATTTTGCCATAGTTTCTCGGCTGTGTCTATATTAAAAAATAATTAAAAAAGGTATTTAAGGAAATAAATATTCTTCTTTTTTAATGTTGCGCCAATATTAAATCAGTAAACAAAAATTTTCTATTGTTGGGTATAATAATTTTAATTTAAACTTTTTTTAAAAAAAAGTTTTTAAAAGAATGAAAGTTTTCCCTTCCCGCCCCCAAATAGAACTATTATATTTTAATATATTGTTTCGTCTGATATATCATTAATGAATGATGAGAAAAATATTTGGTTATTTATTACATGATTAATTTTGATTTATTATAATAAAGACTCTTAGTCTATCCTAGAAAAATATTATATAATGTAAATAGTAACACATGTTTTTGGCAAAAAAGTGTTTTTATATTTTTATCACTATTATTATCAGGTATAATAATAGATGATTAATTGTATGAAAGCTTATTATCTTTATAATATATCATTCATGATTAGTTGTCTATTTATAGAGAAGAAGGATAAAACAAAACAATATATATATATATGGTATATATTGTAAAAAAGTGAATATTTGACAGGTCATATATATTTATATAACATATAGTATTTTTTCTTTGTTTTTTTTTTTTTTTTTTTTTTCACAATTTTAATTCTATTCTTTTCTTACAAAAATAATATAAAGTGTGACTTGTCAAAAATTTATATTTTTTATTAAAAACCATCCATATTGACAATTTTTTTAAATTTGTCAAATTGGGCATTCTCATTAAATTAATATAAACTGAAAAGTAAAATAATAAGTCCCTTTGTTATGCAATATTTGTTTTTTTCTCTTCCCCTAAAACTACAAATAAAGAAAAAGAGCTCCTTGATAAATATTTAAATAAGTGAATCTAATATAAAAATTAAGTATCACTATTGATTGATATATTTATCTAAATTAAAACAAAAAAATAATTTTATTATATAATTTTACTTTGTGAAGTCATTTTTTTTAATTGTTTATTAAACAAATTTGACAAAATGCCAGGTGTATTTAATTTTTCTATACTGAAAATGAATATTTAAACTCTATTAAATAACTCAACATAACGATTTAAATATTTATAAATTTAAATATTTTATGGAGCTTATTTTTTCGCAGTAAAAAAAGCTTTTTATTTGGTAAATCAAATATGAGAATAAGAAATTAATCACACCAAGAAAAGAGAACAATTGCATGCACAAAAAATTACAGGTGCTAAATTACTTGTATTCTAAAATAAATAAATAAATATGAAATTAAAAAAAAATCAATCAAGTGTTTTACAAAATGATCCTTATTTTACTATTCTAAATGTTTTGTTTTTTTTTAAACCAAATATTTTCTATTTTTTTTTTGTTATGTTTTTAATATGTAATTTAATTTTTTTTTTAAATATTGTATATAAATTTCATTTTTTTCCTCTTTAAAAATAAACATGAGTAATATATTTTTAATATTTTTGTTTTTTTTTTAATTAGTTGAAAATGAATGTTAATTTATTATTCGTTTAGAAAATTATAGATTATAATAAAAACTAACAAAATATAAATATTTATATAATATACATAAGGAAATATAAATGATTAAAGTATGAACAAATAAATGAAATTAAAAAAAAATGCTTGTAATTTTAAATAATCAAATTATATATAACATTTACAGTTTTTATTTATTATTTTATGCTCTCATATTTCATTTTAATATATAAATACACAAATAGGGGAATTTTAAATATTATAAACGAGTATATATATATATATATATATATATATATATATATATATATATGTTACAAATGTGTTAATTTCAGTCAGTGTGTACATTAATTAATAAATTGTATTTATTCATAAGTAAAAGTATATACATTCAATGAAATTAGAATTTTCATTAGTAAATACAATAGTATAGTATATAGCAGAGGTTCCCAATCTTTTATGGTTTGCGTCTCCTTGAATCATCGGATTTTTTCCGATGCTCCCTTAATACATCAGATTATTATAATATAAATTTTTAACTTTCTTGAAATATTGGAAAACTTTCCTTTTTTAAAAGCGATTACCCATTTAACAGCGAAAAATTAAAAAGCTTATTTCAAGTATTAGAAAATTTAATTGAATATTTCGCGGCGCGCTCCCCGGTGAACCGCGGCGCACACTTTGGGAATCACTGGTATATAGTATATTTTAACTAATCAAACGTAGTATAAGTGTGCGCAAAGGGGATTGTGTAAATTAACTCAACTTTTTCCAGGTCTATGTACATCTCACACCCTTAAAATTAATTAAACAAATTAATTAATGAATATAATAATTGTAAAATGTATAAATTAATATAGTTATATATATATATATACACCAGGGTGGGGTGAAAAGTTTCCGGCCTGGCCAAGAAAAACGATGTTTTTAAATTTTTTTTTTTGCTTTATCTTTTAACATTCAAGATAGCTGAGACCTGTACGATGACAGCTGAACGTGTGCGAAATATTTTGCACAACCATTTGAACATGAAAAGCTGTGTGCAACGTGGGTGCCGCGTTTGCTAACGTTAGACCAAAAACTGCTTCGAAAAATCATTTCTACCGACAAGTAGGCGTAATCCAAAAGAATTTTTGCGTCGATTCATAACTGTTGATGAGACTTAAATGAAATTAAATTTAATTAGAACACCGTTATGAGAAATGTATCAGTATTATGTTGAAAAATTAGCAAATAAAAAAAATTTAAAAACATCGTTTTTCTTGATCAGGTCGGAAACTTTTCACCCCACCCTCGAATATGAGCGGCACAAACCTTCGATCGTAAAAGGATAGATATATTGTTGAGAAAGATTTTGTTTTCAATTTTTAATAAACCACTCTCCAACGACCGATGGTTGTCATATAACAATAAAATATTTATATATATAATGTTACGATTAGAGTTTAGTTTCATTCATTTACTGACTGAATTTACGCTTTAACTGTAATATATATATATATATAGGAAAAAATATGTATATACTTATAAATTACTATCATGATATCATTAAATAATAAATTTTCTGGAAAAAAATAATATAAAATAAAGGATAAAACTTAAAAAGTTAAATAATATTTAATTATAAAATATTATTAATAACGTTTGTGTTATTTTAAATATTGAGAGCAATGACTGAAAAAATGAATACAAAAACAAATTATATAATAATTTTGATAAAAAAAATTTGAGAGAGAGAGAATATAAAGATAGGATTTATTTATTAATATTTTTTTAAATGGACGGGTAATTCTTTAAGATATAATGTGATTTTTTTTTAATAATTTTAAAAAATATATTTTATCTTTGTTATTAATTAAAAATTTGGTATAAATGTATAAATAAATAGTTAATTTTTTAATGTATCGTTAATATATAATAGAATATAAAAAATTAAGATAATGAATGTAGAATATCTGTACACCTGTAAATGTTATTACATTTCTTTTAATTTTTAAAATTATTTTTTTAATATGATTTCTATATCATTAACTATAATAATCAATGTATTTGTATATTATCTCGATAGAGTAACAACACTTCTTGTTTGGGGTTTTCTATAAAATAGTTTATTTACAATAAATATACATAGGCAAATACACACACTCTTTCATCATCATAGTCATCACGAATCTAAACCATCTAAACAGAAGAGTCCAAGCGAATCCTAAAACTGCCTAAAACGAACAGCATCCAATTTATATATTAATCCCTCCCCTACTTGGGAGAAGGGGAGGGAGACTTTCTCCTGGTCGTCACCAGGGGTTCGGGCATCCCGTGGTACATTTCCGCTGCTACCCTTGGTTACATTTTATCTTTTGACTTTTCTCTACCTAAAATAACAGTTTTCCATTTACTATTATTGAGTTATTCACTGTATATAGTCGCTATCATAGAACGCTCAAAATTTATTCAATACATTCATTATTTTTGTTTGATTTTAAGAAATTTGTTGCCGAAGCCCATCAACTTATGGTGATGATGCTCCGTCACATCCCAATTGTCAGTTTTGGTTTCAACGCTTTAAAAGTGATGATTTTAATGTCAATGACAAAGAACGGCCTGGAGGACCAAAAAAAGAATTGCAACACTTATTGGACGAGAACTCAGCTCAAACTCTTAAAGAACTTTCAGACACCTTAGCAGTTGATGAATCAACTGTTTCGAGACGTTTACATGTAATGGGAAAGATAGAAAAGGAGGGAAAATGGCTACCACACGAATTGATTCAAAATTTCATTTCGAACCGTTTCAACATCTCGAATATTCATAGCCTAAAATCTTGATGTGCATATGGTAGGATCAGCGAGATGTAGTGAATGAATTTAATGAAACTGTAACTGCAGATGTCTACCGACGTCAATTGAACAAATTGTTGCAAAAAAAAAACAGAAATAGCAAGTAACAGGTAAAGTCATCTTCTTACATGACAACGCTCGGCCACTCGTTTGCAAGAGTTGTGAAAGATACACTGTTGCAGCTCGAATGGGAAGTTCTCTCGCATCCAGAGTACTCACCAGACATAGCGCCTTCTAATTACCACTTGTTCAGATCGATAAAGCATGACTTGGCTGGCACACTGGAACGTTGCCAAACCAACATCATTCTTTAGGCACGGTATCGCCATGTTGCAAGAAATATGAGTAATTGTTGTAGAAAATTATGGAAAATATTTTTCTGAATAAATGCCTTTTTAAAAAGTGAAAAAATGATCAGAATACATGCAAGCACCTAATAGAATTATTAAAAGAAAAGAAAGAAATACAAAAATGATGGAAAATATTTTGATTAATATATATTGTACCAATTTATGTGAATAAATGCCTTTATAAAAGTAAAAAAATGATAAGAATACATGCTAGCACCTAATAAAATCTCTAAAAATAGTACATTTTTAAAAACTTATTTTTAAGTTTTTTAATTAAAAATTAATAAATACACTGTGATGAAATTTCATAGGGAACATGAAAAATTCGTTAAGAATAATATAGAGCCTCCATGTAATGAAAGTAAAGATAAGTAAAAAATTTGAAATTCTAATCAACCTTATAATTACATTATGATTTTGATCATTAATATTTGAGACCAATGAAGGGATATGATTTTATTTCGTTCAATAACGCCAAAGATAAATAGTAGTGAATGCATAGTAAATAAAGGCAAAAATTCCGTATTTTGATAATAAATTTATGAATTTCATTCTGTATTAAATGTTCAAATATTGACGGAAAATTTTTTTTTGCCTCCTATAATAGGGAGATTTAAAAACAAAATAAAATAATAATAGATATAATTTATTTATAATATTTATAAAATAAAATAAAATACAAATCAATCAATTAGTTTTATTATAATTTTATCATATTTAAATTTCACAGTTGGTAATAATTGTGCAACTTCACTTGGATCAATTAATTTAACGGGATGTACATTTAGATCACCAATTTTTGCTTCTTGTGATGTATATTCACGTAAAATATAACTAGTTTCAAATTCATGATAAAGTCTTGTATCATTAATCCTTGCAAGAACACCATCAACACGTAAGAAGAAACGAAGTAGAATAAAATAACTTGAGGGCATAACTCGCTAAAAAAAATAAAACAAAATAATGAGTTTTTAATTTATATTCTAGCTAGAATTATAATTCAAACTCTCGTTTCTAAAAATGATTAAATATAAGTCTAATTATTAAATGTCAGTCAATCATCTATAGGAATCATCATGTGTGAGCATTAAAACAAAATTCAAATAATTTTTAAAATGAATAAAAATTGTTTTTCTCCTGAGATAAAGTTTAATTTAATTTATATGCCAAATGTTTAATTACTAAGTTAAAATTTATATAAAAATGTATGTACATAGATATAAAAATATATGTTTAGATATATTTGATTACAAAATCATTTTTTCAAAGCCTATTGGAATCCATATAAACATTATTATAAAGATTTCCATTTTTGAATGAAATAATATAATAAAATTTCAAACAACACTTTATAATATATATATATATATATATATTAATAAGGTGAAAAAAAAAATTACAAAAATTTGAACTTACAATTTTAACAGAACATGAAGCAACACCATTATCATGTAGTTCATCTTCAAATAATGTTAAATCATTATAAAATAAAATTTGTTCACGTTGTTTCAATTTATCCATATTAATTCTTTGCGATGTTTCTTCTAATGTATACTCACCAGATAAACTTCCCATATAATCAGATGTAAATGTCCAATCAAATGGTTTTATTTCATCCAAACTACCTGATTCCTGTCTAGAATAATAAAACAATTTTATTGTAATATTATACATTCATAATATTAATATTAATATTAATACATATATATTTACTTCTCTTTTAATAATCGAAAAGCATTCTCGTTATAGGAAGTTTTAGTGAAAGATCACATATTTGTATAATTTATTTATTGAATCAAATAAATGTAATGTTTCATTAAACATTCCTTTAATAATTATAAGATAAACCACAAAAATTTTAATAAATACATTCTCGTTATAATAATTTTTGTTTAGTTTTAATATTTACTTTATTGATAGAATATTGTTAAATGAAAGAATAGAAGTAATGTAAATTATTTTTTTTTTGTTTTAAATTAAATAAAGAAAATAGAATCTACCTGGTTTCTTTCCAAGCTTCAGCACAAGCAATTTCCAAGGGTGGTTTACCATTGCTCACCCTTTTTAAAGCATCTAATGCATTGAATTCAATTTTAAATCCATTTTTATGAATTAATTCAAGTATATTATTTGCAAATACCATATCAGGCATATGAGGAAGTTGTAATTCTTTACTAAAACTAAAGAAATACCAATTAGAAGGTATACACTTTTCATTTAAAAAAAATTAAACATTATTTATTAATACTTACAGACAAAATAAACAAGGGTCTGTGGATTCTTCGCTACAACCACTATCACTTTCTTGTTTGCTACATTTCGAATGTAATATATGACTTTTTTTATATTTCACTATCCATGTATTAAATGTATGTTCTTCCGAATTAACTGGCAAACGTTTTATATCTACTTCAGATTTATTTGACAAACTCATAATTTATAATTTATTATTCTTTTTTTTAAATATATATAATATTACAAAGATATATATATATATATATATATTAAAGATTTAATATATCTTTCAAGGGTTATTTGTCAATTAATTAATATTTAATAATTGTAAAGTATCGGTTTGACTAAAGATGGCATAACTTACCATAACCTCACCTTAACACAGTGGTTCGAAATAAATCAAATAATAGAAATTGTTACATTTTATGGTAACGAGATCATTGAAATGATATTGAATGTAAAAAAAAAATAATTTCTAATATTTTCTCTTATTAAATAGTGGTTGGCTGTATATGTTTTGAAAAACTTTTTATTGATCCATAAGGTAGTTTTTTTTTAAAGGCGGAGAGAACTTTAAATTGAAAAAAAAATACAGAAAATTATTTTTAATATTCATGAAATTGGCTTTATTTAAAAATAATTGTTTGATATTATTGTTTAAATATTAATTGTGCTCACCGTGGTCAATAATATGTTGACTAATTTTATCAAACCTCATTTGGAAATCATTTATGTTGCAAAAATGTGGTTACAAAAGCCCCAATTTATATATTAATTTATTCAATAAAACATTTGAAGAAAGATTAATTTCCCGATATGGACCTCTGTTAACTGGTCAGCATTAATTTTTTTTTTTTTTTTTGAGGTAGGGGTCGATTTGTAAAGTCACATGCCGATAATCCAAAAACAATTGAGAATTTATTATAAATAAATACACTCTGATTTATTGCAAAGAATGTAGAAAATTGACAGACGTAAGAATAATATTTTCTGATTAGACACTATGACACTATAATATTAATAAAGTAATTAAAATTATTTATTATATATATTTAATAAGGTAATAAGGTAATGGTGTATTGATATTGTGTGGTATATTGGAAGCTTAGTATCGGTTATTAAAAAAATGAGTATAAAATTAATAAAATTCGTCTTTAATTTAATTGGCAACACTCTGATTCTTATTAATTGAAAATAGTAGGATGGACCAGCAAAGTTTGATCAGTGTAGAGATACATTAGATTTCTCATTCAGATTAAAGATACAATATTAAATTATAATAAAATTAACATTTAAATGTTAAAGAGCATTAATAGTTAATTAAAATGATATTTACAGAATTAAATGATGAAAGATGTCAATATAATTAATAAATGAACTATAGAATAAAGTTCATTTAAATTAGATTATTAATATTCACATTTTATATTGTTTAGCAATTGCAAATTTTAAGGGATCGACCACTTAGCTGACCATGAATCTATATAGCGAGAAAGATGGGCAGACATTGTCCTTAAGGCGGGAGTCATCTTTACATCTTTTCATTGAATGAGATGTCATGTTGTAGGCTTTTTAACAAATATAGTGAAAAGACTACTTTTTTAAATTAAATTTATAAATTATATATCATTTTCTACCATTTCTGATTTTAAACACGAATCATTTCAAATTTCATTGATATCTCAAATATTTGCATGGATTTCATCGGAAAAACGAGATATTTCTCTAATTTATTAGCGAAAATGCTACTTTTTAAAATATAAGAGTTAAATTTATAAATTATATATTATTTTCTTCCATTTGTGATTCTAAACCCGAATAAATTCAAATTTCATCGATATCTCAATTATTTGCATTGAGTTCATCGAAAAGGCGAGAATTTTCACTAATTTATTAGCCAAAATGCTACTTTTTTAAATACAAGTGTTAAATTTAAATATTATATATCAGTTTCTTTCATTTTTGATTCTAAACAAGAAACAATTCAAATTTCATCGATATCTCAATTAATTGCAATGCTATCGTTGAAAAAGCGATATTATTCACTAATTTATTGGATGTGGCTATTTATACATACAGTATGTATAAGAAATTAGCTATTTGTAGTTACTTTTAACATACTAACTAACCAAAAAGTTTATTAATATTAATATTTTAATAAAAACTACATAATTTTAGAAAAATAACGTTTTAGATATTTAATGTTTATTGTTACAATATACGTAAAAAGCAAAACAATAAAATAGATAAAGAATTAGATATAAACTGTATACTTAAGTACTTATTTTATTTTTATTCCGTGTTTTAATTTGCTTCTTGTAAAACCGAATCTGTTTAGTTTTTTTCTTCGGACGTCCTTTAGACTTAATTTTTGTTTTGAATTTTAAGTTTTCATTTGATTGATGATTTGTATCGGATTCGTTCTGACTTTCAGTACTAACTAAGCTATCCATGCAACTTCCAGCTTCAACTAAATTACTTGCCTCAGATTCTATTGAACAAATTGTATAGGTCCACTATACTCATTCTCAAACAGAGAAACCCCATTTCTAGCATTTTTTCAATTAATTTTAGTTCGTTCATATATTAGTTAAAGGTTGAAGTTCCATAATTTGATAAAATATCTGCGATATTTTTTGTTATTGTCAGTGCAGAATCGAATTTTTCTCGATTCGATAATATTGTTTGAAAACCATTGAATTCATCCTTGACCATATCATCAATGACCTCATCATTCATGCCTTCATCATCGATATCAATATTTCTAATAGTTTCTGTATTTCCAACTGAAGTAATGTATCTTGGATGGAAACATGTTTTTGAAAAAATATCTAAGTTATTGTATTTTGTTAACATAAAAATATGGCTACATAATGTATGTATAAATAGCCAATTGCTTATACATACTGTATGTAAAAATAGCCAATTGCGTATACATACTGTATGTATGAATAGCCACATCCTTTAAAAAGTAGGATTTTCCCTTTAGTATTTGAAAAAAATCACTGTTATCTGCATGAATTCAATGAAAATATTTAAGAAATCGATGAAATATGAATTTATTCGTCAAGAGAATCAGAAAATAAATAAAATAAAATTTAAAAGAAAATTATATCCCTAGTATTTAAAATACTAGGATTATCCCTTTAATATTTGAAC
Source organism: Labia minor (assembly GCA_963082975.1). Classification (NCBI taxonomy): domain Eukaryota; kingdom Metazoa; phylum Arthropoda; class Insecta; order Dermaptera; family Spongiphoridae; genus Labia; species Labia minor. The sequence goes on from OY720345.1 coordinate 89,017,283, forward strand.
AAAATCACTCTTATCTGCAGGAATTCAATGAAAATATTTAAGAAATCGATGAAATATGAATTTATTCATCATTATAATCAGAAAATGAATAAAATGAAATATAAAAGATAATTTTATCCCTCGTATTTAAAAAACTAGGATTTTCCCTTTAATATTTGAAAAAAATCACACTTTTCAGTAAGAATTAAATGAAAATATTTGAGAAAGCGATGAAATATGAATTTATTCGTCATTAGAATCAGAAAATGAATAAAATAAAATATAAAAGTTAATTATATCCCTCGTATTTAAAAAACTAGGATTTTCCCTTTAATATTTGAACAAAATCACTCTTATCTGCATGAATTCAATGAAAATATTTAAGAAATAGATGAAATATGATTTTATTCGTCATTAGAATCAGAAAATGAATAAAATAAAATATAAAAGATAATTTTATCCGTTGTATTTTAAAAAGTAGGATTTTCCCTTTAGTATTTGAAAAAAATCACTCTTAATTCAATGAAAATATTTAAGAAATCGATGAAATATGAATTTATTCGTCATTAGAATCAGAAAATGAATAAAATAAAATATAAAAGATAATTATATCACTTGTATTTAAAATACTAGGATTTTCCCTTTAATATTTGATCAAAATCACACTTTTCAGTAAGAATTAAATGAAAATAATTGAGAAAGAGATGAAATATGAATTTATTCGTCATTAGAATCAGAAAATGAATAAAATAAAATATAAAAGTTAATTATATCCCTCGTATTTAAAAAACTAGGATTTTCCCTTTAATATTTGAACAAAATCACTCTTATCTGCATGAATTCAATGAAAATATTTAAGAAATAGATGAAATATGATTTTATTCGTCATTAGAATCAGAAAATGAATAAAATAAAATATAAAAGATAATTTTATCCGTTGTATTTTAAAAAGTAGGATTTTCCCTTTAGTATTTGAAAAAAATCACTCTTAATTCAATGAAAATATTTAAGAAATCGATGAAATATGAATTTATTCGTCATTAGAATCAGAAAATGAATAAAATAAAATATAAAAGATAATTATATCCATCGTATTTAAAAAACTAGTATTTTCCCTTTAATATTTGATCAAAATCACACTTTTCCGTATGAATTCAATGAAAATATTTGAGAAATCGATGAAATATGAATTTATTCATAATTATAATCAGAAAATGAATAAAATGAAATATAAAAGATAATTATATCATTTGTATTTAAAAAACTAGGATTTTCCCTTTAATATTTGATCAAAATCACACTTTTCCGTAAGAATTCAATGAAAATATTTGAGAAATCTTTGAAATATGAATTTATTCGTCAATAGAATCAGAAAATGAATAAAATAAAATATAAAAGATAATTTTATCCCACGTATTTAAAAAACTAGGATTTTCCCTTTAATATTTGATCAAAATAACACTTTTCCGTATGAATTCAATGAAAATATTTGAGATATCGATGATTTATGCATTAAATCGTCTTTAAAATCAGAAAATGAAAAAAATGATATATAAAAAATAATTTTATCCCTTGTATTTTAAAAAGTAGGATTTTCCCTATAGGATTTGGACAAAATCACACTTTTCCGTAAGAATTCAATGAAAATATTTAAGAACTCGTTGAAATATGAATTTATTCGTCATTAGAATCAGAAAATGAATAAAATAAAATATAAAAGTTAATTATATCCCTCGTATTTAAAAAACTAGGATTTTCCCTTTAATATTTGAACAAAATCACACTTATCTGCATGAATTCAAGGAAAATATTTAAGAACTCGTTGAAATTTGATTTTATTCGTCATTAGAATCAGAAAATGAATGAAATAAATTATAAAAGATAATTTTATACCTTGTATTTTAAAAAGTAGGATTTCTCTTTAATATGTGAACAAAATCACTCTTATATGTATGAATTAAATGAAAATATTAAAAAAATCGAAAAAATATGAATTTATTCATCATTAGAATCAGAAAATGAATAAATTAAAATTTAAAAGAAAATTATATCCCTAGTATTTAAAATTCTAGGATTTTCCCTTTAATATTTGATCAAAATCACACTTTTCCGTAAGAATTCAATGAAAATAATTGAGAAAGAGATGAAATATGAATTTATTCGTCATTAGAATCAGAAAATGAATAAAATAAAATATAAAAGATAATTTTATCCCACGTATTTAAAAAACTAGGATTTTCCCTTTAATATTTGATCAAAATAACACTTTTCCGTATGAATTCAATGAAAATATTTGAGATATCGATGATTTATGCATTAAATCGTCTTTAAAATCAGAAAATGAATAAAATGATATATAAAAAATAATTTTATCCCTTGTATTTTAAAAAGTAGGATTTTCCCTATAGGATTTGGACAAAATCACACTTTTCCGTAAGAATTCAATGAAAATATTTAAGAACTCGTTGAAATATGAATTTATTCGTCATTAGAATCAGAAAATGAATAAAATAAAATATAAAAGTTAATTATATCCCTCGTATTTAAAAAACTAGGATTTTCCCTTTAATATTTGAACAAAATCACACTTATCTGCATGAATTCAAGGAAAATATTTAAGAACTCGTTGAAATTTGATTTTATTCGTCATTAGAATCAGAAAATGAATGAAATAAATTATAAAAGATAATTTTATACCTTGTATTTTAAAAAGTAGGATTTCTCTTTAATATGTGAACAAAATCACTCTTATATGTATGAATTAAATGAAAATATTAAAAAAATCGAAAAAATATGAATTTATTCATCATTAGAATCAGAAAATGAATAAATTAAAATTTAAAAGAAAATTATATCCCTAGTATTTAAAATTCTAGGATTTTCCCTTTAATATTTGATCAAAATCACACTTTTCAGTAAGAATTAAATGAAAATAATTGAGAAAGAGATGAAATATGAATTTATTCGTCATTAGAATCAGAAAATGAATAAAATAAAATATACAAGATAATTTTATCCCACGTATTTAAAAAACTAGTATTTTCCCTTTAATATTTGATCAAAATCACACTTTTCCGTATGAATTCAATGAAAATATTTGAGATATCGATTTTTTATGCATTAAATTGTCTTTAAAATTAGAAAATGAGTAAAATGATATATCAAAGACAATTTTATCCCTCGTATTTTAAAAAGTAGGATTTTCCCTTTAATATTTGAAAAAATTCACTCTTATCTGTATGAATTCAATGAAAATATTTAAGAAATCTATGAAATATGATTTTATTCGTCATTAGAATCAGAAAATTAATAAAATTAAATATAAAAGATAATTATATCACTTGTATTTAAAAAACTACGATTTTCCCTTTACTATTTTATCAAAATCACACTTTTCCGTAAGAATTCAATGAAAATATTTGAGAAATCTTTGAAATATGAATTTATTCGTCATTAGAATCAGAAAATGAATAAAATAAAATATAAAAGTAAATTTTATCCCTCGTATTTTAAAAAGAGAAAATTTGACTTTAAAATTTGAACAAAATCACTCTTCTTCTTCTTCTTAGCCTTATTTCCCACGGGGTGTGGGGTCGGCTCTTCTCGTTAATTGGCGCCAACTAAATCTGTTGTTGGCGTCGTCTGCAGAGAGACCAGATGCCATTAAGATCTCCCGTTATACGGCAGGACCAGCTGGTTTTAGGGCTCCCACGTGGTCTTTTGATACTCAACCTTCGATGACGGTGATGATGGTGTTGACGATTTTGATGTAGTTGTGGACGATTTGAGTGAGGTTGATGGCAATGATGCTGATGCTGACCGATGTGACGATGTTTGTGTCGGTGATGATGTCGATGTGGATGTAGATGTGGATGTGTATGTTGGACTATCTTCTTTAGCCCACCTCGTCCATAGGTGGGTAACCCTAACCCATTTCTCGCATCGCCCGGGTGCTGACAATGCGCGTCGCTTGCAGGGGACGCCCTAGCCGTTACCCGTATAACATTTCTCCATTAATTGTTGATGCGACGCGAAGATGATCCAGCCGGCCTGTCGCTACAGCCTGACGCGTGGATTGGAAAGAAGGAAGAGGAAATAAAGGGGATTGGGTCTGGATGGATGATTTGGGTAGGGCATCCACTCCCTTGGTCGAGGAATGAGAGAAAATGCATGTGCTCGCGTAGGGCAGTGGGCGATACTCACTGAGGTAGGTCTGTCTCTCACAGGGATCGTGAGAAGGTATCTACCCGCTACCCGCAGCAGCTGATGTTAAATTGAATTATTTTTATTTTTATTAAATAAATAATCTTGAGTTCTATGCTGGGATTCGAACTCAGGCTTCCTGTGTAGAAATCTCGTACTCTACCCACTGAGCCATGCTGCCGCCTAACAACAAAATCACTCTTACCCGTATGAATTCAATCAAAATAATTAAGAAATCTATCAAATATGAATTTATTCCTCATTAGAAATAGAAAATGAATAAAATAAAATATAAAGGATAATTTTATCCCTTGTAATTTTAAAAGTAAGAATTTCCCTTTAATAAATGATCAAAATCACAATTTTCCGTATGAATTCAATGAAAATATTTGAGATATCGATTTTTTATGCATTAAATAGTCTTTAAAATCAGAAAATGAATAAAATGATATATCAAAGATAATTTTATCCCTTCTATTTTAAAAACTAGGAATTTCCCTTTAATATTTGATCAAAATCACAAATTTCCGTATGAATTCAATGAAAATATTTGAGAAATCGATGATTTATGCATTAAATCGTCTTTAAAATCAGAAAATGAATAAAATGATATATCAAAGATAATTTTATCACTTCTATTTTAAAAACTAGGATTTTCCCTTTAATATTTGAACAAAATAACTTTTATCTGCATGAATTCAATGAAAATAAAAGAACTCGATGAAATATGATTTTATTCGTCATTAGAATCAGAAAATTAATAAAATAAAATATAAAAGATAATTATATCCATCGTATTTAAAAAACTAGTATTTTCCCTTTAATATTTGATCAAAATCACACTTTTCCGTATGAATTCAATTAAAATATTTGAGATATCGTTGAAATATGAATTTATTCAGCATTATAATCTGAAAATAAAAAAAATGATATATAAAAAATAATTTTATCCCTTGTATTTTAAAAAGAAAGAATTTCCCTTTAATATTTGAAGAAAATCACTCTTACCCGTATGAATTCAATCAAAATATTTAAGAAATGGATGAAATATGGTTTTATTCGTCATTATAATCAGAAAATTAATAAAATAAAAAATAAAAGATAATTTTATCCCACGTATTTAAAAAACTAGGATTTTCCCTTTAATATTTGATCAAAATCCCACTTTTCCGTATGAATTCAATCGAAATATTTGAGATATCGTTGAAATATGAATTTATTCGTCATTAGAATCAGAAAATGAATAAAATAAAATATAAAAGTAAATTTTATCCGTCGTATTTTAAAAAGAGAAAATTTGACTTTAAAATTTGAACAAAATCACTCTTACCCGTATGAATTCAATCAAAATAATTAAGAAATCTTACAAATATGAATTTATTCCTCATTAGAAATAGAAAATGAATAAAATAAAATATAAAGGATAATTTTATCCCTTGTAATTTTAAAAGTAAGAATTTCCCTTTAATAAATGATCAAAATCACACTTTTCCGTATGAATTCAATGAAAATATTTGAGATATCGATTTTTTATGCATTAAATCGTCTTTAAAATCAGAAAACGAATAAAATGATATATCAAAGACAATTTTATCACTCGGATTTTAAAAAGTAAGAATTTCCCTTTAATATTAGAACAAAATCACTCTTACCCGTATGAATTCAATGAAAATATTTAAGAAATCGATGAAATATGATTTTATTCGTCATTAGAATCTGAAAATGAATAAAATAATATATAAAAGATAATTTTATCCCACGTATTTAAAAAACTAGGATTTTCCCTTTAATATTTGAACAAAATCACTCTTACCCGTATGAATTCTATGAAAATATTTAAGAAATCGATGAAATATGATTTTATTCGTCATTAGAATCAGAACATGAATAAAATAAAATAAAAAAGATAATTATATCCATTGTATTTAAAAAACTCGTATTTTCCCTTTAATATTTGATCAAAATCACACTTTTCCGTATGAAATCAATCGAAATATTTGAGATATCGTTGAAATATGAATTTATTCATCATTATAATATGAAAATGAATAAAATGATATATAAAAAATAATTTTATCCCTTGTATTTTAAAAAGTAGGATTTTCCCTTTAATATTTGAAAAAATTCACTCTTATCTGTTTGATTTCAATGAAAATATTTAAGAAATCTATGAAATATGATTTTATTCGTCATTAGAATCAGAAAATTAATAAAATTAAATATAAAAGATAATTATATCACTTTTATTTAAAAAACTAGGATTTTCCCTTTAATATTTGATCAAAATCACACTTTTCCGTATGAATTCAATGAAAATATTTGAGATATCGATGATTTATGCATTAAATCGTCTTTAAAATCAGAAAATGAATAAAATGATAAATAAAAGATAATTTTATCCATTGTATTTTAAAAAGTAGGATTTTCCCTTTACTATTTCATCAAAATCACACTTTTCCGTATGAAATCAATCGAAATATTTGAGATATCGTTGAAATATGAATTTATTCATCATTATAATTTGAAAATGAATAAAATGATATATAAAAAATAATTTTATCCCTTGTATTTTAAAAAGAAAGAATTTCCCTTTAATTTTTGATCAAAATCACAGTTTTCCGTAAGAATTCAATGAAAATCTCTGAGAAATCTTTGAAATATGAATTTAATCATCAATAGAATCAGAAAATGAATAAAAAAAAAAATTTAAAAGATAATTATATCACTTGTATTTAAAAAACTACGATTTTCCCTTTACTATTTTATCATAATCACACCTTTCCGTAAGAATTCAATGAAAATATTTGAGAAATCTTTGAAATATGAATTTATTCGTCATTAGAATCAGAAAATGAATAAAATAAAATATAAAAGTAAATTTTATCCGTCGTATTTTAAAAAGAGAAAATTTGACTTTAAAATTTGAACAAAATCACTCTTACCCGTATGAATTCAATCAAAATAATTAAGAAATCTTACAAATATGAATTTATTCCTCATTAGAAATAGAAAATGAATAAAATAAAATATAAAGGATAATTTTATCCCTTGTAATTTTAAAAGTAAGAATTTCCCTTTAATAAATGATCAAAATCACACTTTTCCGTATGAATTCAATGAAAATATTTGAGATATCGATTTTTTATGCATTAAATCGTCTTTAAAATCAGAAAACGAATAAAATGATATATCAAAGACAATTTTATCACTCGGATTTTAAAAAGTAAGAATTTCCCTTTAATATTAGAACAAAATCACTCTTACCCGTATGAATTCAATGAAAATATTTAAGAAATCGATGAAATATGATTTTATTCGTCATTAGAATCTGAAAATGAATAAAATAATATATAAAAGATAATTTTATCCCACGTATTTAAAAAACTAGGATTTTCCCTTTAATATTTGAACAAAATCACTCTTACCCGTATGAATTCTATGAAAATATTTAAGAAATCGATGAAATATGATTTTATTCGTCATTAGAATCAGAACATGAATAAAATAAAATAAAAAAGATAATTATATCCATTGTATTTAAAAAACTCGTATTTTCCCTTTAATATTTGATCAAAATCACACTTTTCCGTATGAAATCAATCGAAATATTTGAGATATCGTTGAAATATGAATTTATTCATCATTATAATATGAAAATGAATAAAATGATATATAAAAAATAATTTTATCCCTTGTATTTTAAAAAGTAGGATTTTCCCTTTAATATTTGAAAAAATTCACTCTTATCTGTTTGATTTCAATGAAAATATTTAAGAAATCTATGAAATATGATTTTATTCGTCATTAGAATCAGAAAATTAATAAAATTAAATATAAAAGATAATTATATCACTTTTATTTAAAAAACTAGGATTTTCCCTTTAATATTTGATCAAAATCACACTTTTCCGTATGAATTCAATGAAAATATTTGAGATATCGATGATTTATGCATTAAATCGTCTTTAAAATCAGAAAATGAATAAAATGATAAATAAAAGATAATTTTATCCATTGTATTTTAAAAAGTAGGATTTTCCCTTTACTATTTCATCAAAATCACACTTTTCCGTATGAAATCAATCGAAATATTTGAGATATCGTTGAAATATGAATTTATTCATCATTATAATTTGAAAATGAATAAAATGATATATAAAAAATAATTTTATCCCTTGTATTTTAAAAAGAAAGAATTTCCCTTTAATTTTTGATCAAAATCACAGTTTTCCGTAAGAATTCAATGAAAATCTTTGAGAAATCTTTGAAATATGAATTTAATCATCAATAGAATTAGAAAATGAATAAAAAAAAAATTTAAAAGATAATTATATCACTTGTATTTAAAAAACTACGATTTTCCCTTTACTATTTTATCATAATCACACCTTTCCGTAAGAATTCAATGAAAATATTTGAGAAATCTTTGAAATATGAATTTATTCGTCATTAGAATCAGAAAATGAATAAAATAAAATATAAAAGTAAATTTTATCCCTCGTATTTTAAAAAAAGAGAATTTGACTTTAAAATTTGAACAAAATCACTCTTACCCGTATGAATTCAATCAAAATAATTAAGAAATCTATCAAATATGAATTTATTCGTCATTAGTAATAGAACATGAATAAAATAAAAAATAAAGGATAATTTTATACCTTGTAATTTTAAAAGTAAGAATTTCCCAAACAAAATCACTCTTACCCGTATGAATTCAATGAAAATATTTAAGAAATCAATCAAATATGAATTTATTCATCATTAGAATCAGAATATTAATAAAATAAAATATAAAAGATAATTATATCCATCGTATTTAAAAAACTAGTATTTTCCCTTTACTATTTTATCAAAATCACACTTTTCCGTAAGAAGTCAATGAAAATATTTGAGATATCGATTTTTTATGCATTAAATTGTCTTTAAAATTAGAAAATGAGTAAAATGATATATCAAAGACAATTTTATCCCTTCTATTTAAAAAACTAGGATTTTCCCTTTAATATTTGATCAAAATCACACTTTTCCGTATGAATTCAATGAAAATATTTGAGATATCGATGATTTATGCATTAAATCGTCTTTAAAATCAGAAAATGAATAAAATGATATATAAAAGATAATTTTATCCATTGTATTTTAAAAAGTAGGATTTTCCTTTTAATATTTGGAGAAAATCACTCTTATCTGCATGAATTCAATGAAAATATTTAAGAATTCGATCAAATATGAATTTATTCATCATTAGAATAAGAAAATTAATAAAATAAAATATAAAAGATAATTATATCCATCGTATTTAAAAAAACTAGTATTTTCCCTTTACTATTTCATCAAAATCACACTTTTCCGTATGAAATCAATCGAAATATTTGAGATATCGTTTAAATATGAATTTATTCATCATTATAATATGAAAATGAATAAAATGATATATAAAAAATAATTTTATCCCTTGTATTTTAAAAAGAAAGAATTTCCCTTTAATTTTTGATCAAAATCACACTTTTCCGTAAGAATTCAATGAAAATCTTTGAGAAATCTTTGAAATATGAATTTAATCATCAATAGAATCAGAAAATGAATAAAATAAAATATAAAAGATAATTATATCACTTGTATTTAAAAAACTACGATTTTCCCTTTACTATTTTATCAAAATCACACTTTTCCGTAAGAATTCAATGAAAATATTTGAGATATCGATTTTTTATGCACTAAATCGTCTTTAAAATCAGAAAACGAATAAAATGATATATCAAAGACAATTTTATCACTCGGATTTTCAAAAGTAAGAATTTCCCTTTAATATTTGAACAAAATCACTCTTACCCGTATGAATTCAATGAAAATATTTAAGAAATCGATGAAATATGATTTTATTCGTCATTAGAATCTGAAAATGAATAAAATAATATATAAAAGATAATTTTATCCCACGTATTTAAAAAACTAGGATTTTCCCTTTAATATTTGAACAAAATCACTCTTACCCGTATGAATTCAATGAAAATATTTAAGAAATCGATCAAATATGAATTTATTCGTCATTAGAATCTGAAAATGAATAAAATAAAATATAAAAAATAATTTTATCCCAGGCATTTAAAAAACTAGGATTTTCCCTTTAATAAATGATCAAAATCACACTTTTCCGTATGAATTCAATGAAAATATTTGAGATATCGATTTTTTATGCATTAAATCGTCTTTAAAATCAGAAAATGAATAAAATTATATATCAAAGATAATTTTATGCCTTCTATTTTAAAAACTAGGATTTTCCCTTTAATATTTGATCAAAATCACAAATTTCCGTATGAATTCAATGAAAATATTTGAGAAATCGATGATTTATGCATTAAATCCTCTTTAAAATCAGAAAACGAATAAAATGATATTTCAAAGACAATCTTATCACTCGGATTTTAAAAATTAGGATTTTCCCTTTAATATTTGAACAAAACCACTCTTACCCGATGAATTCAATGAAAAAATTTGAGAAATCTTTGAAATATGAATTTATTCGTCTTTAAAATCAGAAAATGAATAAAATAAAATATAAAAGATAATTTTATCCCATGTATTTAAAAAACTAGTAAAGTAAAACCCCCAGTGGTTGACACTCAACCAATAGTTGACACTTTTATCAAAAATTCTAAATAATAAGAAACTGGCGGGAAGGAATCAAATTAAACTAGCAGCTTCTTCAAGTGTCTTCTCCTGGCAACTGAACTGAAAACTATGATCCGCCATTTGCCGGCAGTCATCCACGTGAGAAACAAAAATATCGGTGGCTCTTTGTGAATTTTTAATTTCGCTTGTTTTCCTTAAGAGTTGAGTTAAGCATCGCATTTCAAAGTAAGTATTGAAATCACTTATTAATTCACCATTTTGGGGGATGTTTTGATTGATTTGGAGTTTGAAATGTTAAAGAGTTATTATTCTGTGAACTTGGTACATAAATATTCAAAAGATCATTCTTAGCGTGGGGTGTCAACTAATGAAGCTGAATGAATGGTATGTATTGTGTAGTTGACACCCAGTGTTAAACATTGGAATCAATGAGTGTCAACTATTTAATTTTTTCCCAGATGCCTCCTACGAAGGGGAAATTCAGAAATTACACACAGGAGACGATGCAAGCAGCTGTAGAATATGTGAGGCTGCACAAGACACCTTACAAAACTGCAGCAAAGAAATTTAACGTGCCCAGGATCACATTAAAGTACAAAGTTGAGGGGAAAACCCCAATTCAAAGGTAAAACTAGAGAAAGTCTGTCTGACAATTAGGTTATTTATATAGTGTAACTAGTAGTTCACACCAATTATTATCTGGATTAGCTCAGCTGAATTCACTTTCATTATCAGATTCATTCCTATCCAATCAACTTGAGTTATATGCTTTGTTTTTTTCCAGAAAAATGGGACCAAACAGAGTATTAACAGAACAAGAAGAAAATACTATTAAGGACTGGATCATCAACATGGCCCATGCCGGTTTTCCTGTTACTCAAGATCAAGTCACAGGCAGTGTCCAGCGCATTTTAAAAGAACTAAAAAGGCCTAATCCATTTAAAGACAATCGTCCAGGAAAATCGTGGTTGAAAGGATTTATGAAAAAGTATCCAGAAATTGTTGTTCGAACGTCGCAAAATCTAACAAAAACTCGAGCTAATATTTCTAAAGAAAACATTCGGAACTGGTTTTCAGAAGTTAAAGTATACCTGACGGAGAGTGGTCATCAAGATATTTTACTCGATCCAACCCGGATATTCAATACTGATGAGTCAGCTTTCTTTTTAAATCCAAGTGGAGGCAAGGTCCTGGCAAAGAGGGGGGATAAAACTGTGTACCAACAAGTCAATCCAAATGAGAAGGAGTGCCTCACAGTTCTTGTGACCCAGAAGCTGTAAATTTTCCAATTCAGCAAAACACAGCAGATGTCACTAATCAACAGGAGCAGAAACGTTTTCTAGAAGATGGGTTAAACTTCCTAAATAAAAGTATTCAATTGAATAAGTTACAGAAATTTCGAGATGGAAATAAGTTGGAAGAAAGGGATATGTCATTGTTTGAATTGTGGCAGACCACAAAAAATAAACTAGAAAATCTTCAGACTGCAATAAATAAACCATTGCAAGTTACAAATACAATGCAGAACTTCATCACTCCAGTTTCAACTAATGAGCCAGCTATTGCACCTTCTGACCTGCCAGTTGAGAAGACCTTCCTCAGTGAAACTGATCCAGCTTCTAGTCAACCAGGAACTTCTACAGCTCATACAGTCACTGACATACTCAGTCCATTCAAGAGACACTTGTTTTTTAAAAAACAAACTGAAGTTCCCCCCAAAAAGAGGACTACACAAGAAAAAATTCCTGCCATTGTATCAGGACATAACTTCCAGCAATATCTCAAGAAGAAACAACAGAAAAAAAAGGAATCAGAGAAGGCTAAATTTGAGCGTGTTGCTGAGAGGGAGAGAAAGAGAAAAGAGAAAGAACTTGAAAAGGATTTGAAAAAAATAGCAAGAGAAGCAAAGAAGAATAAGCTATCTTGAATAATATATTATTGTACAAACTCTCTGTATTAAAAAAAAAAAATAAAACCTAATTTTTCATGAATTAAGAGCCTTTTTATCATGTGTCAACTATTCATCCAAAAGTGTGTCAACTACTAAGTTTTCATTCTTGGTTGGGTGTCAACTACTAATCCAATTTCATTTTTATGTAGAAAATTAATATAATTTTTAACTTGAACTTTTAGAATTATTGGCTTTAGGAACTTGATAGAGGGATATTTATAGACTCTATTGTTGATTAAATGGTTGCCATAAGGTGAATGAACTCTGAGCAAAGTGAGTTGAAAGCCGAAAATTTTGTTAAAGTGTCAACTACTGGGGGTTTTACCTTATTTTCCCTTTAATATTTGATCAAAATCACACTTTTCCGTAAGAATTCAATGAAAAAATTTGAGAAATCTTTGAAATATGAATTTATTCGTCAATAGAATCAGAAAATGAATAAAATAATATATAAAAGATAATTATATCACTTCTATTTAAAAAACTAGGATTTTCCCTTTACTATTTGAACACAATCACTCTTATCTGCATGAATTCAATGAAAAAATTTGAGAAATCTTTGAAATATGAATTTATTCGTCGTTAGAATCAGAAAATTAATAAAATAAAATATAAAAGATAATTATATCCATCGTATTTTAAAAACTAGTATTTTCCCTTTAATATTTGATCAAAATCACACTTTTCCGTAAGAATTCAATGAAAATATTTGAGGTATCTTTAAAATATGAATTTATTCATCAATAGAATCAGAAAATGAATAAAATAAAATATAAAAGATAATTTTATCCCACGTATTTAAAAAACTAGGATTTTCCCTTTAATATTTGATCAAAATCACACTTTTCCGTATGAATTCAATGAAAATATTTGAGATATCGATGATTTATGCATTAAATCGTCTTTAAAATCAGAAAATGAATAAAATGATATATAAAAGATAATTTTATCCATTGTATTTTAAAAAGTAGGATTTTCCCTTTAATATTTGGAGAAAATCACTCTTATCTGCATGAATTCAATGAAAATATTTAAGAAATCGATCAAATATGAATTTATTCATCATTAGAATTAGAAAATGAATAAAATAAAAAATAAAAGATAATTATATCCATTGTATTTCAAAAACTAGTATTTTCCTTTTAATATTTGAACAAAATCACATTTTTCCGTATGAATTCAATTAAAATATTTGAGATATCGATTTTTTATGCATTAAATTGTCTTTAAAATCAGAAAATGAGTAAAATGATATATCAAAGATAATTTTATCCCTCGTATTTTAAAAAGTAGGATTTTCCCTTTAATATTTGAACAAATTCACTCTTACCCGTATGAATTCTATGAAAATATTTAAGAAATGTATGAAATATGATTTTAATCGTCATTAGAATCAGAACATGAATAAAATAAAATAAAAAAGATAATTATATCCATTGTATTTAAAAAAACTCGTATTTTCCCTTTAATATTTGATCAAAATCACACTTTTCCGTAAGAATTCAATGAAAATATTTGAGGTATCTTTGAAATATGAATTTATTCATCAATAGAATCAGAAAATGAATAAAATAAAATATAAAAGATAATTTTATTTCACGTATTTAAAAAACTAGGATTTTCCCTTTAATATTTGATCAAAATCACACTTTTCCGTATGAATTCAATGAAAATATTTGAGATATCGATGATTTATGCATTAAATCGTCTTTAAAATCAGAAAATGAATAAAATGATATATAAAAGATAATTTTATCCATTGTATTTTAAAAAGTAGGATTTTCCTTTTAATATTTGGAAAAAATCACTCTTATCTGCATGAATTCAATGAAAATATTTAAGAATTCGATCAAATATGAATTTATTCATCATTAGAATAAGAAAATTAATAAAATAAAATATAAAAGATAATTATATCCATCGTATTTAAAAAAACTAGTATTTTCCCTTTACTATTTCATCAAAATCACACTTTTCCGTATGAAATCAATCGAAATATTTGAGATATCGTTGAAATATGAATTTATTCATCATTATAATATGAAAATGAATAAAATGATATATAAAAAATAATTTTATCCCTTGTATTTTAAAAAGAAAGAATTTCCGTTTAATTTTTGATCAAAATCACACTTTTCCGTAAGAATTCAATGAAAATCTTTGAGAAATCTTTGAAATATGAATTTAATCATCAATAGAATCAGAAAATGAATAAAATAAAATATAAAAGATAATTATATCACTTGTATTTAAAAAACTAGTATTTTCCCTTTACTATTTCATCAAAATCACACTTTTCCGTAAGAATTCAATGAAAATATTTGAGAAATCTTTGAAATATGAATTTATTCGTCATTAGAATCAGAAAATGAATAATATGATATATAAAAAATAATTTTATCCCTTGTATTTTAAAAAGAAAGAATTTCCCTTTAATTTTTGATCAAAATCACACTTTTCCGTAAGAATTCAATGAAAACCTTTGAGAAATCTTTGAAATATAAATTTAATCATCAATAGAATCAGAAAATGAATAAAATAAAATATAAAAGATAATTATATCACTTGTATTTAAAAAACTACGATTTTCCCTTTACTATTTTATCAAAATCACACTTTTCCGTAAGAATTCAATGAAAATATTTGAGATATCGATTTTTTATGCACTAAATCGTCTTTAAAATCAGAAAACGAATAAAATGATATATCAAAGACAATTTTATCACTCGGATTTTAAAAAGTAAGAATTTCCCTTTAATATTTGAACAAAATCACTCTTACCCGTATGAATTCAATGAAAATATTTAAGAAATCGATGAAATATGATTTTATTCGTCATTAGAATCTGAAAATGAAAAAAATAATATATAAAAGATAATTTTATCCCACGTATTTAAAAAACTAGGATTTTCCCTTTAATATTTGAACAAAATCACTCTTACCCGTATGAATTCAATGAAAATATTTAAGAAATCGATCAAATATGAATTTATTCGTCATTAGAATCTGAAAATGAATAAAATAAAATATAAAAAATAATTTTATCCCAGGCATTTAAAAAACTAGGATTTTCCCTTTAATAAATGATCAAAATCACACTTTTCCGTATGAATTCAATGAAAATATTTGAGATATCGATTTTTTATGCATTAAATCGTCTTTAAAATCAGAAAATGAATAAAATTATATATCAAAGATAATTTTATGCCTTCTATTTTAAAAACTAGGATTTTCCCTTTAATATTTGATCAAAATCACAAATTTCCGTATGAATTCAATGAAAATATTTGAGAAATCGATGATTTATGCATTAAATCCTCTTTAAAATCAGAAAACGAATAAAATGATATTTCAAAGACAATCTTATCACTCGGATTTTAAAAAGTAGGATTTTCCCTTTAATATTTGAACAAAACCACTCTTACCCGATGAATTCAATGAAAAAATTTGAGAAATCTTTGAAATATGAATTTATTCGTCTTTAAAATCAGAAAATGAATAAAATAAAATATAAAAGATAATTTTATCCCATGTATTTAAAAAACTAGTATTTTCCCTTTAATATTTGATCAAAATCACACTTTTCCGTAAGAATTCAATGAAAAAATTTGAGAAATCTTTGAAATATGAATTTATTCGTCAATAGAATCAGAAAATGAATAAAATAATATATAAAAGATAATTATATCACTTCTATTTAAAAAACTAGGATTTTCCCTTTACTATTTGAACACAATCACTCTTATCTGCATGAATTCAATGAAAAAATTTGAGAAATCTTTGAAATATGAATTTATTCGTCGTTAGAATCAGAAAATTAATAAAATAAAATATAAAAGATAATTATATCCATCGTATTTTAAAAACTAGGATTTTCCCTTTAATATTTGATCAAAATCACACTTTTCCGTAAGAATTCAATGAAAATATTTGAGGTATCTTTAAAATATGAATTTATTCATCAATAGAATCAGAAAATGAATAAAATAAAATATAAAAGATAATTTTATCCCACGTATTTAAAAAACTAGGATTTTCCCTTTAATATTTGATCAAAATCACACTTTTCCGTATGAATTCAATGAAAATATTTGAGATATCGATGATTTATGCATTAAATCGTCTTTAAAATCAGAAAATGAATAAAATGATATATAAAAGATAATTTTATCCATTGTATTTTAAAAAGTAGGATTTTCCTTTTAATATTTGGAGAAAATCACTCTTATCTGCATGAATTCAATGAAAATATTTAAGAATTCAATCAAATATGAATTTATTCATCATTAGAATAAGAAAATTAATAAAATAAAATATAAAAGATAATTATATCCATCGTATTTAAAAAAACTAGTATTTTCCCTTTACTATTTCATCAAAATCACACTTTTCCGTATGAAATCAATCGAAATATTTGAGATATCGTTGAAATATGAATTTATTCATCATTATAATATGAAAATGAATAAAATGATATATAAAAAATAATTTTATCCCTTGTATTTTAAAAAGAAAGAATTTCCGTTTAATTTTTGATCAAAATCACACTTTTCCGTAAGAATTCAATGAAAATCTTTGAGAAATCTTTGAAATATGAATTTAATCATCAATAGAATCAGAAAATGAATAAAATAAAATATAAAAGATAATTATATCACTTGTATTTAAAAAACTACGATTTTCCATTTACTATTTTATCAAAATCACACTTTTCCGTAAGAATTCAATGAAAATATTTGAGAAATCTTTGAAATATGAATTTATTCGTCATTAGAATCAGAAAATGAATAAAATAAAATATAAAAGTAAATTTTATCCGTCGTATTTTAAAAAGAGAAAATTTGACTTTAAAATTTGAACAAAATCACTCTTACCCGTATGAATTCAATCAAAATAATTAAGAAATCTTACAAATATGAATTTATTCCTCATTAGAAATAGAAAATGAATAAAATAAAATATAAAGGATAATTTTATCCCTTGTAATTTTAAAAGTAAGAATTTCCCTTTAATAAATGATCAAAATCACACTTTTCCGTATGAATTCAATGAAAATATTTGAGATATCGATTTTTTATGCACTAAATCGTCTTTAAAATCAGAAAACGAATAAAATGATATATCAAAGACAATTTTATCACTCGGATTTTAAAAAGTAAGAATTTCCCTTTAATATTTGAACAAAATCACTCTTACCCAATGAATTCAATGAAAATATTTAAGAAATCGATGAAATATGATTTTATTCGTCATTAGAATCTGAAAATGAATAAAATAATATATAAAAGATAATTTTATCCCACGTATTTAAAAAACTAGGATTTTCCCTTTAATATTTGAACAAAGTCACTCTTACCCGTATGAATTCTATGAAAATATTTAAGAAATCGATGAAATATGATTTTATTCGTCATTAGAATCAGAACATGAATAAAATAAAATAAAAAAGATAATTATATCCATTGTATTTAAAAAACTCGTATTTTCCCTTTAATATTTGATCAAAATCACACTTTTCCGTATGAATTCAATGAAAATATTTGAGATATCGATTTTTTATGCATTAAATTGTCTTTAAAATTAGAAAATGAGTAAAATGATATATCAAAGACAATTTTATCCCTCGTATTTTAAAAAGTAGGATTTTCCCTTTAATATTTGAAAAAATTCACTCTTATCTGTATGAATTCAATGAAAATATTTAAGAAATCTATGAAATATGATTTTATTCGTCATTAGAATCAGAAAATTAATAAAATTAAATATAAAAGATAATTATATCACTTGTATTTAAAAAACTAGGATTTTCCCTTTAATATTTGATCAAAATCACACTTTTCCGTAAGAATTCAATGAAAATATTTGAGGTATCTTTAAAATATGAATTTATTCATCAATAGAATCAGAAAATGAATAAAATAAAATATAAAAGATAATTTTATCCCACGTATTTAAAAAACTAGGATTTTCCCTTTAATATTTGATCAAAATCACACTTTTCCGTATGAATTCAATGAAAATATTTGAGATATCGATGATTTATGCATTAAATCGTCTTTAAAATCAGAAAATGAATAAAATGATATATAAAAGATAATTTTATCCTTTGTATTTTAAAAAGTAGGATTTTCCCTTTAATATTTGGAGAAAATCACTCTTATCTGCATGAATTCAATGAAAATATTTAAGAAATCGATCAAATATGAATTTATTCATCATTAGAATTAGAAAATGAATAAAATAAAAAATAAAAGATAATTATATCCATTGTATTTCAAAAACTAGTATTTTCCTTTTAATATTTGAACAAAAGCACACTTTTCCGTATGAATTCAATTAAAATATTTGAGATATCGATTTTTTATGCATTAAATTGTCTTTAAAATCAGAAAATGAGTAAAATGATATATCAAAGATAATTTTATCCCTCGTATTTTAAAAAGTAGGATTTTCACTTTAATATTTGAACAAATTCACTCTTACCCGTATGAATTCTATGAAAATATTTAAGAAATGTATGAAATATGATTTTAATCGTCATTAGAATCAGAACATGAATAAAATAAAATAAAAAAGATAATTATATCCATTGTATTTAAAAAAACTCGTATTTTCCCTTTAATATTTGATCAAAATCACACTTTTCCGTATGAATTCAATGAAAATATTTGAGATATCGATTTTTTATGCATTAAATCGTCTTTAAAATCAGAAAATGAATAAAATGATATATCAAAGATAATTTTATCCCTTCTATTTTAAAAACTAGGATTTTCCCTTTAATATTTGAACAAAATAACTCTTATCTGCATGAATTCAATGAAAATAGTTAAGAACTCGATGAAATATGATTATATTCGTCATTAGAATCAGAAAATTAATAAAATAAAATATAAAAGATAATTATATCCATCGTATTTAAAAAACTAGTATTTTCCCTTTAATATTTGATCAAAATCACACTTTTCCGTATGAATTCAATTAAAATATTTGAGATATAGTAGAAATATGAATTTATTCATCATTATAATCTGAAAATAAAAAAAATGATATATAAAAAATAATTTTATCCCTCGTATTTTAAAAAGTAGGATTTTCCCTTTAATATTTGAACAAATTCACTCTTACCCGTATGAATTCTATGAAAATATTTAAGAAATCGATGAAATATGATTTTATTCGTCATTAGAATCAGAACATGAATAAAATAAAATAAAAAAGATAATTATATCCATTGTATTTAAAAAACTCGTATTTTCCCTTTAATATTTGATCAAAATCACACTTTTCCGTATGAATTCAATGAAAATATTTGAGATATCGATTTTTTATTCATTAAATTGTCTTTAAAATTAGAAAATGAGTAAAATGATATATCAAAGATAATTTTATCCCTCGTATTTTAAAAAGTAGGATTTTCCCTTTAATATTTGAACAAATTCACTCTTACCCGTATGAATTCTATGAAAATATTTAAGAAATCGATGAAATATGATTTTATTCGTCATTAGAATCAGAACATGAATAAAATAAAATAAAAAAGATAATTATATCCATTGTATTTAAAAAACTCGTATTTTCCCTTTAATATTTGATCAAAATCACACTTTTCCGTATGAATTCAATTAAAATATTTGAGATATCGTTGAAATATGAATTTATTCATCATTATAATCTGAAAATAAAAAAAATGATATATAAAAAATAATTTTATCCCTCGTATTTTAAAAAGTAGGATTTTCCCTTTAATATTTGAACAAATTCACTCTTACCCGTATGAATTCTATGAAAATATTTAAGAAATGGATGAAATATGATTTTATTCGTCATTAGAATCAGAACATGAATAAAATAAAATAAAAAAGATAATTATATCCATTGTATTTAAAAAACTCGTATTTTCCCTTTAATATTTGATCAAAATCACACTTTTCCGTATGAATTCAATGAAAATATTTGAGATATCGATTTTTTATTCATTAAATTGTCTTTAAAATTTGAAAATGAATAAAATGATATATAAAAAATAATTTTATCCCTTGTATTTTAAAAAGAAAGAATTTCCCTTTAATTTTTGATCAAAATCACACTTTTCCGTATGAATTCAATGAAAATCTTTGAGAAATCTTTGAAATATGAATTTATTCGTCATTAGAATCACAAAATCAATAAATTAAAATATAAAAGTAAATTATATCCCTCGTATTTAAAAAACTAGGATTTTCCCTTTAATATTTGAACAAAATCACTCTTATCTGCATGAATTCAATGAAAATATTTGAGATATCGATTTTTTATGCATTAAATTGTCTTTAAAATCAGAAAAAGAGTAAAATGATATATCAAAGATAATTTTATCCCTAGTATTTTAAATAGTAGGATTTTCCCTTTAATATTTGAATAAAATCACTCTTAGCCGTATGAATTCAATGAAAATATTTAAGAAATCGATGAAATATGATTTTATTCGTCATTAGAATCAGAACATGAATAAAATAAAATAAAAAAGATAATTATATCCATTGTATTTAAAAAACTCGTATTTTCCCTTTAATATTTGATCAAAATCACACTTTTCCGTATGAAATCAATCGAAATATTTGAGATATCGTTGAAATATGAATTTATTCATCATTATAATATGAAAATGAATAAAATGATATATAAAAAATAATTTTATCCCTTGTATTTTAAAAAGTAGGATTTTCCCTTTAATATTTGAAAAAATTCACTCTTATCTGTTTGATTTCAATGAAAATATTTAAGAAATCTATGAAATATGATTTTATTCGTCATTAGAATCAGAAAATTAATAAAATTAAATATAAAAGATAATTATATCACTTTTATTTAAAAAACTAGGATTTTCCCTTTAATATTTGATCAAAATCACACTTTTCCGTATGAATTCAATGAAAATATTTGAGATATCGATGATTTATGCATTAAATCGTCTTTAAAATCAGAAAATGAATAAAATGATAAATAAAAGATAATTTTATCCATTGTATTTTAAAAAGTAGGATTTTCCCTTTACTATTTCATCAAAATCACACTTTTCCGTATGAAATCAATCGAAATATTTGAGATATCGTTGAAATATGAATTTATTCATCATTATAATTTGAAAATGAATAAAATGATATATAAAAAATAATTTTATCCCTTGTATTTTAAAAAGAAAGAATTTCCCTTTAATTTTTGATCAAAATCACAGTTTTCCGTAAGAATTCAATGAAAATCTTTGAGAAATCTTTGAAATATGAATTTAATCATCAATAGAATCAGAAAATGAATAAAAAAAAAAATTTAAAAGATAATTATATCACTTGTATTTAAAAAACTACGATTTTCCCTTTACTATTTTATCATAATCACACCTTTCCGTAAGAATTCAATGAAAATATTTGAGAAATCTTTGAAATATGAATTTATTCGTCATTAGAATCAGAAAATGAATAAAATAAAATATAAAAGTAAATTTTATCCCTCGTATTTTAAAAAGAGAGAATTTGACTTTAAAATTTGAACAAAATCACTCTTACCCGTATGAATTCAATCAAAATAATTAAGAAATCTATCAAATATGAATTTATTCGTCATTAGTAATAGAACATGAATAAAATAAAAAATAAAGGATAATTTTATACCTTGTAATTTTAAAAGTAAGAATTTCCCAATCAAAATCACTCTTACCCGTATGAATTCAATGAAAATATTTAAGAAATCAATCAAATATGAATTTATTCATCATTAGAATCAGAAAATTAATAAAATAAAATATAAAAGATAATTATATCCATCGTATTTAAAAAACTAGTATTTTCCCTTTACTATTTTATCAAAATCACACTTTTCCGTATGAATTCAATGAAAATATTTGAGATATCGATGATTTATGCATTAAATTGTCTTTAAAATTAGAAAATGAGTAAAATGATATATCAAAGACAATTTTATCCCTTCTATTTAAAAAACTAGGATTTTCCCTTTAATATTTGATCAAAATCACACTTTTCCGTAAGAATTCAATGAAAATATTTGAGGTATCTTTGAAATATGAATTTATTCATCAATAGAATCAGAAAATGAATAAAATAAAATATAAAAGATAATTTTATCCCACGTATTTAAAAAACTAGGATTTTCCCTTTAATATTTGATCAAAATCACACTTTTCCGTATGAATTCAATGAAAATATTTGAGATATCGATGATTTATGCATTAAATCGTCTTTAAAATCAGAAAATGAATAAAATGATATATAAAAGATAATTTTATCCATTGTATTTTAAAAAGTAGGATTTTCCTTTTAATATTTGGAGAAAATCACTCTTATCTGCATGAATTCAATGAAAATATTTAAGAATTCGATCAAATATGAATTTATTCATCATTAGAATAAGAAAATTAATAAAATAAAATATAAAAGATAATTATATCCATCGTATTTAAAAAAACTAGTATTTTCCCTTTACTATTTCATCAAAATCACACTTTTCCGTATGAAATCAATCGAAATATTTGAGATATCGTTGAAATATGAATTTATTCATCATTATAATATGAAAAGGAATATAATGATATATAAAAAATAATTTTATCCCTTGTATTTTAAAAAGAAAGAATTTCCCTTTAATATTTGAACAAAATCACTCTTACCCGTATGAATTCTATGAAAATATTTAAGAAATCGATGAAATATGATTTTATTCGTCATTAGAATCAGAACATGAATAAAATAAAATAAAAAAGATAATTATATCCATTGTATTTAAAAAACTCGTATTTTCCCTTTAATATTTGATCAAAAACACACTTTTCCGTATGAATTCAATGAAAATATTTGAGATATCGATTTTTTATGCATTAAATTGTCTTTAAAATTAGCAAATGAGTAAAATGATATATTAAAGACAATTTTATCCCTCGTATTTTAAAAAATAGGATTTTCCCTTTATTATTTGAAAAAATTCACTCTTATCTGTTTGAATTCAATGAAAATATTTAAGAAATCTATGAAATATGATTTTATTCGTCATTAGAATCAGAAAATTAATAAAATTAAATATAAAAGATAATTATATCACTTTTATTTAAAAAACTAGGATTTTCCCTTTAATATTTGATCAAAATCACACTTTTCCGTATGAAATCAATCGAAATATTTGAGATATCGTTGAAATATGAATTTATTCATCATTATAATATGAAAATGAATAAAATGATATATAAAAAATAATTTTATCCCTTGTATTTTAAAAAGTAGGATTTTCCCTTTAATATTTGAAAAAATTCACTCTTATCTGTTTGATTTCAATGAAAATATTTAAGAAATCTATGAAATATGATTTTATTCGTCATTAGAATCAGAAAATTAATAAAATTAAATATAAAAGATAATTATATCACTTTTATTTAAAAAACTAGGATTTTCCCTTTAATATTTGATCAAAATCACACTTTTCCGTATGAATTCAATGAAAATATTTGAGATATCGATGATTTATGCATTAAATCGTCTTTAAAATCAGAAAATGAATAAAATGATAAATAAAAGATAATTTTATCCATTGTATTTTAAAAAGTAGGATTTTCCCTTTACTATTTCATCAAAATCACACTTTTCCGTATGAAATCAATCGAAATATTTGAGATATCGTTGAAATATGAATTTATTCATCATTATAATTTGAAAATGAATAAAATGATATATAAAAAATAATTTTATCCCTTGCATTTTAAAAAGAAAGAATTTCCCTTTAATTTTTGATCAAAATCACAGTTTTCCGTAAGAATTCAATGAAAATCTTTGAGAAATCTTTGAAATATGAATTTAATCATCAATAGAATCAGAAAATGAATAAAAAAAAAAATTTAAAAGATAATTATATCACTTGTATTTAAAAAACTACGATTTTCCCTTTACTATTTTATCATAATCACACCTTTCCGTAAGAATTCAATGAAAATATTTGAGAAATCTTTGAAATATGAATTTATTCGTCATTAGAATCAGAAAATGAATAAAATAAAATATAAAAGTAAATTTTATCCCTCGTATTTTAAAAAGAGAGAATTTGACTTTAAAATTTGAACAAAATCACTCTTACCCGTATGAATTCAATCAAAATAATTAAGAAATCTATCAAATATGAATTTATTCGTCATTAGTAATAGAACATGAATAAAATAAAAAATAAAGGATAATTTTATACCTTGTAATTTTAAAAGTAAGAATTTCCCAATCAAAATCACTCTTACCCGTATGAATTCAATGAAAATATTTAAGAAATCAATCAAATATGAATTTATTCATCATTAGAATCAGAAAATTAATAAAATAAAATATAAAAGATAATTATATCCATCGTATTTAAAAAACTAGTATTTTCCTTTTAATATTTGAACAAAAGCACACTTTTCCGTATGAATTCAATGAAAATATTTGAGATATCGATGATTTATGCATTAAATTGTCTTTAAAATTAGAAAATGAGTAAAATGATATATCAAAGACAATTTTATCCCTTCTATTTAAAAAACTAGGATTTTCCCTTTAATATTTGATCAAAATCACACTTTTCCGTAAGAATTCAATGAAAATATTTGAGGTATCTTTGAAATATGAATTTATTCATCAATAGAATCAGAAAATGAATAAAATAAAATATAAAAGATAATTTTATCCCACGTATTTAAAAAACTAGGATTTTCCCTTTAATATTTGATCAAAATCACACTTTTCCGTATGAATTCAATGAAAATATTTGAGATATCGATGATTTATGCATTAAATCGTCTTTAAAATCAGAAAATGAATAAAATGATATATAAAAGATAATTTTATCCATTGTATTTTAAAAAGTAGGATTTTCCTTTTAATATTTGGAGAAAATCACTCTTATCTGCATGAATTCAATGAAAATATTTAAGAATTCGATCAAATATGAATTTATTCATCATTAGAATAAGAAAATTAATAAAATAAAATATAAAAGATAATTATATCCATCGTATTTAAAAAAACTAGTATTTTCCCTTTACTATTTCATCAAAATCACACTTTTCCGTATGAAATCAATCGAAATATTTGAGATATCGTTGAAATATGAATTTATTCATCATTATAATATGAAAAGGAATAAAATGATATATAAAAAATAATTTTATCCCTTGTATTTTAAAAAGAAAGAATTTCCCTTTAATATTTGAACAAAATCACTCTTACCCGTATGAATTCTATGAAAATATTTAAGAAATCGATGAAATATGATTTTATTCGTCATTAGAATCAGAACATGAATAAAATAAAATAAAAAAGATAATTATATCCATTGTATTTAAAAAACTCGTATTTTCCCTTTAATATTTGATCAAAATCACACTTTTCCGTATGAATTCAATGAAAATATTTGAGATATCGATTTTTTATGCATTAAATTGTCTTTAAAATTAGCAAATGAGTAAAATGATATATTAAAGACAATTTTATCCCTCGTATTTTAAAAAGTAGGATTTTCCCTTTATTATTTGAAAAAATTCACTCTTATCTGTTTGAATTCAATGAAAATATTTAAGAAATCTATGAAATATGATTTTATTCGTCATTAGAATCAGAAAATTAATAAAATTAAATATAAAAGATAATTATATCACTTTTATTTAAAAAACTAGGATTTTCCCTTTAATATTTGATCAAAATCACACTTTTCCGTATGAATTCAATGAAAATATTTGAGATATCGATGATTTATGCATTAAATCGTCTTTAAAATCAGAAAATGAATAAAAAGACAAATAAAAGATAATTTTATCCATTGTATTTTAAAAAGTAGGATTTTCCCTTTACTATTTCATCAAAATCACACTTTTCCGTATGAAATCAATCGAAATATTTGAGATATCGTTGAAATATGAATTTATTCATCATTATAATATGAAAATGAATAAAATGATATATAAAAAATAATTTTATCCCTTGTATTTTAAAAAGAAAGAATTTCCCTTTAATTTTTGATCAAAATCACACTTTTCCGTAAGAATTCAATGAAAATCTTTGAGAAATCTTTGAAATATGAATTTAATCATCAATAGAATCAGAAAATGAATAAAATAAAATATAAAAGATAATTATATCACTTGTATTTAAAAAACTACGATTTTCCCTTTACTATTTTATCAAAATCACACTTTTCCGTAAGAATTCAATGAAAATATTTGAGAAATCTTTGAAATATGAATTTATTCGTCATTAGAATCAGAAAATGAATAAAATAAAATATAAAAGTAAATTTTATCCGTCGTATTTTAAAAAGAGAAAATTTGACTTTAAAATTTGAACAAAATCACTCTTACCCGTATGAATTCAATCAAAATAATTAAGAAATCTTACAAATATGAATTTATTCCTCATTAGAAATAGAAAATGAATAAAATAAAATATAAAGGATAATTTTATCCCTTGTAATTTTAAAAGTAAGAATTTCCCTTTAATAAATGATCAAAATCACACTTTTCCGTATGAATTCAATGAAAATATTTGAGATATCGATTTTTTATGCATTAAATCGTCTTTAAAATCAGAAAACGAATAAAATGATATATCAAAGACAATTTTATCACTCGGATTTTAAAAAGTAAGAATTTCCCTTTAATATTTGAACAAAATCACTCTTACCCGTATGAATTCAATGAAAATATTTAAGAAATCGATGAAATATGATTTTATTCGTCATTAGAATCTGAAAATGAATAAAATAATATATAAAAGATAATTTTATCCCACGTATTTAAAAAACTTGGATTTTCCCTTTAATATTTGAACAAAATCACTCTTACCCGTATGAATTCTATGAAAATATTTAAGAAATCGATGAAATATGATTTTATTCGTCATTAGAATCAGAACATGAATAAAATAAAATAAAAAAGATAATTATATCCATTGTATTTAAAAAACTCGTATTTTCCCTTTAATATTTGATCAAAATCACACTTTTCCGTATGAAATCAATCGAAATATTTGAGATATCGTTGAAATATGAATTTATTCATCATTATAATATGAAAATGAATAAAATGATATATAAAAAATAATTTTATCCCTTGTATTTTAAAAAGTAGGATTTTCCCTTTAATATTTGAAAAAATTCACTCTTATCTGTTTGATTTCAATGAAAATATTTAAGAAATCTATGAAATATGATTTTATTCGTCATTAGAATCAGAAAATTAATAAAATTAAATATAAAAGATAATTATATCACTTTTATTTAAAAAACTAGGATTTTCCCTTTAATATTTGATCAAAATCACACTTTTCCGTATGAATTCAATGAAAATATTTGAGATATCGATGATTTATGCATTAAATCGTCTTTAAAATCAGAAAATGAATAAAATGATAAATAAAAGATAATTTTATCCATTGTATTTTAAAAAGTAGGATTTTCCCTTTACTATTTCATCAAAATCACACTTTTCCGTATGAAATCAATCGAAATATTTGAGATATCGTTGAAATATGAATTTATTCATCATTATAATTTGAAAATGAATAAAATGATATATAAAAAATAATTTTATCCCTTGTATTTTAAAAAGAAAGAATTTCCCTTTAATTTTTGATCAAAATCACAGTTTTCCGTAAGAATTCAATGAAAATCTTTGAGAAATCTTTGAAATATGAATTTAATCATCAATAGAATCAGAAAATGAATAAAAAAAAAAATTTAAAAGATAATTATATCACTTGTATTTAAAAAACTACGATTTTCCCTTTACTATTTTATCATAATCACACCTTTCCGTAAGAATTCAATGAAAATATTTGAGAAATCTTTGAAATATGAATTTATTCGTCATTAGAATCAGAAAATGAATAAAATAAAATATAAAAGTAAATTTTATCCCTCGTATTTTAAAAAGAGAGAATTTGACTTTAAAATTTGAACAAAATCACTCTTACCCGTATGAATTCAATCAAAATAATTAAGAAATCTATCAAATATGAATTTATTCGTCATTAGTAATAGAACATGAATAAAATAAAAAATAAAGGATAATTTTATACCTTGTAATTTTAAAAGTAAGAATTTCCCAATCAAAATCACTCTTACCCGTATGAATTCAATGAAAATATTTAAGAAATCAATCAAATATGAATTTATTCATCATTAGAATCAGAAAATTAATAAAATAAAATATAAAAGATAATTATATCCATCGTATTTAAAAAACTAGTATTTTCCCTTTACTATTTTATCAAAATCACACTTTTCCGTATGAATTCAATGAAAATATTTGAGATATCGATGATTTATGCATTAAATTGTCTTTAAAATTAGAAAATGAGTAAAATGATATATCAAAGACAATTTTATCCCTTCTATTTAAAAAACTAGGATTTTCCCTTTAATATTTGATCAAAATCACACTTTTCCGTAAGAATTCAATGAAAATATTTGAGGTATCTTTGAAATATGAATTTATTCATCAATAGAATCAGAAAATGAATAAAATAAAATATAAAAGATAATTTTATCCCACGTATTTAAAAAACTAGGATTTTCCCTTTAATATTTGATCAAAATCACACTTTTCCGTATGAATTCAATGAAAATATTTGAGATATCGATGATTTATGCATTAAATCGTCTTTAAAATCAGAAAATGAATAAAATGATATATAAAAGATAATTTTATCCATTGTATTTTAAAAAGTAGGATTTTGCTTTTAATATTTGGAGAAAATCACTCTTATCTGCATGAATTCAATGAAAATATTTAAGAATTCGATCAAATATGAATTTATTCATCATTAGAATAAGAAAATTAATAAAATAAAATATAAAAGATAATTATATCCATCGTATTTAAAAAAACTAGTATTTTCCCTTTACTATTTCATCAAAATCACACTTTTCCGTATGAAATCAATCGAAATATTTGAGATATCGTTGAAATATGAATTTATTCATCATTATAATATGAAAAGGAATAAAATGATATATAAAAAATAATTTTATCCCTTGTATTTTAAAAAGAAAGAATTTCCCTTTAATATTTGAACAAAATCACTCTTACCCGTATGAATTCTATGAAAATATTTAAGAAATCGATGAAATATGATTTTATTCGTCATTAGAATCAGAACATGAATAAAATAAAATAAAAAAGATAATTATATCCATTGTATTTAAAAAACTCGTATTTTCCCTTTAATATTTGATCAAAATCACACTTTTCCGTATGAATTCAATGAAAATATTTGAGATATCGATTTTTTATGCATTAAATTGTCTTTAAAATTAGCAAATGAGTAAAATGATATATTAAAGACAATTTTATCCCTCGTATTTTAAAAAGTAGGATTTTCCCTTTATTATTTGAAAAAATTCACTCTTATCTGTTTGAATTCAATGAAAATATTTAAGAAATCTATGAAATATGATTTTATTCGTCATTAGAATCAGAAAATTAATAAAATTAAATATAAAAGATAATTATATCACTTTTATTTAAAAAACTAGGATTTTCCCTTTAATATTTGATCAAAATCACACTTTTCCGTATGAATTCAATGAAAATATTTGAGATATCGATGATTTATGCATTAAATCGTCTTTAAAATCAGAAAATGAATAAAAAGACAAATAAAAGATAATTTTATCCATTGTATTTTAAAAAGTAGGATTTTCCCTTTACTATTTCATCAAAATCACACTTTTCCGTATGAAATCAATCGAAATATTTGAGATATCGTTGAAATATGAATTTATTCATCATTATAATATGAAAATGAATAAAATGATATATAAAAAATAATTTTATCCCTTGTATTTTAAAAAGAAAGAATTTCCCTTTAATTTTTGATCAAAATCACACTTTTCCGTAAGAATTCAATGAAAATCTTTGAGAAATCTTTGAAATATGAATTTAATCATCAATAGAATCAGAAAATGAATAAAATAAAATATAAAAGATAATTATATCACTTGTATTTAAAAAACTACGATTTTCCCTTTACTATTTTATCAAAATCACACTTTTCCGTAAGAATTCAATGAAAATATTTGAGAAATCTTTGAAATATGAATTTATTCGTCATTAGAATCAGAAAATGAATAAAATAAAATATAAAAGTAAATTTTATCCGTCGTATTTTAAAAAGAGAAAATTTGACTTTAAAATTTGAACAAAATCACTCTTACCCGTATGAATTCAATCAAAATAATTAAGAAATCTTACAAATATGAATTTATTCCTCATTAGAAATAGAAAATGAATAAAATAAAATATAAAGGATAATTTTATCCCTTGTAATTTTAAAAGTAAGAATTTCCCTTTAATAAATGATCAAAATCACACTTTTCCGTATGAATTCAATGAAAATATTTGAGATATCGATTTTTTATGCATTAAATCGTCTTTAAAATCAGAAAACGAATAAAATGATATATCAAAGACAATTTTATCACTCGGATTTTAAAAAGTAAGAATTTCCCTTTAATATTTGAACAAAATCACTCTTACCCGTATGAATTCAATGAAAATATTTAAGAAATCGATGAAATATGATTTTATTCGTCATTAGAATCTGAAAATGAATAAAATAATATATAAAAGATAATTTTATCCCACGTATTTAAAAAACTAGGATTTTCCCTTTAATATTTGAACAAAATCACTCTTACCCGTATGAATTCTATGAAAATATTTAAGAAATCGATGAAATATGATTTTATTCGTCATTAGAATCAGAACATGAATAAAATAAAATAAAAAAGATAATTATATATATTGTATTTAAAAAACTCGTATTTTCCCTTTAATATTTGATCAAAATCACACTTTTCCGTATGAAATCAATCGAAATATTTGAGATATCGTTGAAATATGAATTTATTCATCATTATAATATGAAAATGAATAAAATGATATATAAAAAATAATTTTATCCCTTGTATTTTAAAAAGTAGGATTTTCCCTTTAATATTTGAAAAAATTCACTCTTATCTGTTTGATTTCAATGAAAATATTTAAGAAATCTATGAAATATGATTTTATTCGTCATTAGAATCAGAAAATTAATAAAATTAAATATAAAAGATAATTATATCACTTTTATTTAAAAAACTAGGATTTTCCCTTTAATATTTGATCAAAATCACACTTTTCCGTATGAATTCAATGAAAATATTTGAGATATCGATGATTTATGCATTAAATCGTCTTTAAAATCAGAAAATGAATAAAATGATAAATAAAAGATAATTTTATCCATTGTATTTTAAAAAGTAGGATTTTCCCTTTACTATTTCATCAAAATCACACTTTTCCGTATGAAATCAATCGAAATATTTGAGATATCGTTGAAATATGAATTTATTCATCATTATAATTTGAAAATGAATAAAATGATATATAAAAAATAATTTTATCCCTTGTATTTTAAAAAGAAAGAATTTCCCTTTAATTTTTGATCAAAATCACAGTTTTCCGTAAGAATTCAATGAAAATCTTTGAGAAATCTTTGAAATATGAATTTAATCATCAATAGAATCAGAAAATGAATAAAAAAAAAAATTTAAAAGATAATTATATCACTTGTATTTAAAAAACTACGATTTTCCCTTTACTATTTTATCATAATCACACCTTTCCGTAAGAATTCAATGAAAATATTTGAGAAATCTTTGAAATATGAATTTATTCGTCATTAGAATCAGAAAATGAATAAAATAAAATATAAAAGTAAATTTTATCCCTCGTATTTTAAAAAGAGAGAATTTGACTTTAAAATTTGAACAAAATCACTCTTACCCGTATGAATTCAATCAAAATAATTAAGAAATCTATCAAATATGAATTTATTCGTCATTAGTAATAGAACATGAATAAAATAAAAAATAAAGGATAATTTTATACCTTGTAATTTTAAAAGTAAGAATTTCCCAATCAAAATCACTCTTACCCGTATGAATTCAATGAAAATATTTAAGAAATCAATCAAATATGAATTTATTCATCATTAGAATCAGAAAATTAATAAAATAAAATATAAAAGATAATTATATCCATCGTATTTAAAAAACTAGTATTTTCCCTTTACTATTTTATCAAAATCACACTTTTCCGTATGAATTCAATGAAAATATTTGAGATATCGATGATTTATGCATTAAATTGTCTTTAAAATTAGAAAATGAGTAAAATGATATATCAAAGACAATTTTATCCCTTCTATTTAAAAAACTAGGATTTTCCCTTTAATATTTGATCAAAATCACACTTTTCCGTAAGAATTCAATGAAAATATTTGAGGTATCTTTGAAATATGAATTTATTCATCAATAGAATCAGAAAATGAATAAAATAAAATATAAAAGATAATTTTATCCCACGTATTTAAAAAACTAGGATTTTCCCTTTAATATTTGATCAAAATCACACTTTTCCGTATGAATTCAATGAAAATATTTGAGATATCGATGATTTATGCATTAAATCGTCTTTAAAATCAGAAAATGAATAAAATGATAAATAAAAGATAATTTTATCCATTGTATTTTAAAAAGTAGGATTTTCCCTTTACTATTTCATCAAAATCACACTTTTCCGTATGAAATCAATCGAAATATTTGAGATATCGTTGAAATATGAATTTATTCATCATTATAATTTGAAAAGGAATAAAATGATATATAAAAAATAATTTTATCCCTTGTATTTTAAAAAGAAAGAATTTCCCTTTAATATTTGAACAAAATCACTCTTACCCGTATGAATTCTATGAAAATATTTAAGAAATCGATGAAATATGATTTTATTCGTCATTAGAATCAGAACATGAATAAAATAAAATAAAAAAGATAATTATATCCATTGTATTTAAAAAACTCGTATTTTCCCTTTAATATTTGATCAAAATCACACTTTTCCGTATGAATTCAATGAAAATATTTGAGATATCGATTTTTTATGCATTAAATTGTCTTTAAAATTAGCAAATGAGTAAAATGATATATTAAAGATAATTTTATCCCTCGTATTTTAAAAAGTAGGATTTTCCCTTTATTATTTGAAAAAATTCACTCTTATCTGTTTGAATTCAATGAAAATATTTAAGAAATCTATGAAATATGATTTTATTCGTCATTAGAATCAGAAAATTAATAAAATTAAATATAAAAGATAATTATATCACTTTTATTTAAAAAACTAGGATTTTCCCTTTAATATTTGATCAAAATCACACTTTTCCGTATGAATTCAATGAAAATATTTGAGATATCGATGATTTATGCATTAAATCGTCTTTAAAATCAGAAAATGAATAAAAAGACAAATAAAAGATAATTTTATCCATTGTATTTTAAAAAGTAGGATTTTCCCTTTACTATTTCATCAAAATCACACTTTTCCGTATGAAATCAATCGAAATATTTGAGATATCGTTGAAATATGAATTTATTCATCATTATAATTTGAAAATGAATAAAATGATATATAAAAAATAATTTTATCCCTTGTATTTTAAAAAGAAAGAATTTCCCTTTAATTTTTGATCAAAATCACAGTTTTCCGTAAGAATTCAATGAAAATCTTTGAGAAATCTTTGAAATATGAATTTAATCATCAATAGAATTAGAAAATGAATAAAAAAAAAATTTAAAAGATAATTATATCACTTGTATTTAAAAAACTACGATTTTCCCTTTACTATTTTATCATAATCACACCTTTCCGTAAGAATTCAATGAAAATATTTGAGAAATCTTTGAAATATGAATTTATTCGTCATTAGAATCAGAAAATGAATAAAATAAAATATAAAAGTAAATTTTATCCCTCGTATTTTAAAAAGAGAGAATTTGACTTTAAAATTTGAACAAAATCACTCTTACCCGTATGAATTCAATCAAAATAATTAAGAAATCTATCAAATATGAATTTATTCGTCATTAGTAATAGAACATGAATAAAATAAAAAATAAAGGATAATTTTATACCTTGTAATTTTAAAAGTAAGAATTTCCCAAACAAAATCACTCTTACCCGTATGAATTCAATGAAAATATTTAAGAAATCAATCAAATATGAATTTATTCATCATTAGAATCAGAATATTAATAAAATAAAATATTAAAGATAATTATATCCATCGTATTTAAAAAACTAGTATTTTCCCTTTACTATTTTATCAAAATCACACTTTTCCGTAAGAAGTCAATGAAAATATTTGAGATATCGATTTTTTATGCATTAAATTGTCTTTAAAATTAGAAAATGAGTAAAATGATATATCAAAGACAATTTTATCCCTTCTATTTAAAAAACTAGGATTTTCCCTTTAATATTTGATCAAAATCACACTTTTCCGTATGAATTCAATGAAAATATTTGAGATATCGATGATTTATGCATTAAATCGTCTTTAAAATCAGAAAATGAATAAAATGATATATAAAAGATAATTTTATCCATTGTATTTTAAAAAGTAGGATTTTCCTTTTAATATTTGGAGAAAATCACTCTTATCTGCATGAATTCAATGAAAATATTTAAGAATTCGATCAAATATGAATTTATTCATCATTAGAATAAGAAAATTAATAAAATAAAATATAAAAGATAATTATATCCATCGTATTTAAAAAAACTAGTATTTTCCCTTTACTATTTCATCAAAATCACACTTTTCCGTATGAAATCAATCGAAATATTTGAGATATCGTTGAAATATGAATTTATTCATCATTATAATATGAAAATGAATAAAATGATATATAAAAAATAATTTTATCCCTTGTATTTTAAAAAGAAAGAATTTCCCTTTAATTTTTGATCAAAATCACACTTTTCCGTAAGAATTCAATGAAAATCTTTGAGAAATCTTTGAAATATGAATTTAATCATCAATAGAATCAGAAAATGAATAAAATAAAATATAAAAGATAATTATATCACTTGTATTTAAAAAACTACGATTTTCCCTTTACTATTTTATCATAATCACACCTTTCCGTAAGAATTCAATGAAAATATTTGAGAAATCTTTGAAATATGAATTTATTCGTCATTAGAATCAGAAAATGAATAAAATAAAATATAAAAGTAAATTTTATCCCTCGTATTTTAAAAAGAGAGAATTTGACTTTAAAATTTGAACAAAATCACTCTTACCCGTATGAATTCAATCAAAATAATTAAGAAATCTATCAAATATGAATTTATTCGTCATTAGTAATAGAACATGAATAAAATAAAAAATAAAGGATAATTTTATACCTTGTAATTTTAAAAGTAAGAATTTCCCAAACAAAATCACTCTTACCCGTATGAATTCAATGAAAATATTTAAGAAATCAATCAAATATGAATTTATTCATCATTAGAATCAGAATATTAATAAAATAAAATATAAAAGATAATTATATCCATCGTATTTTAAAAACTAGTATTTTCCCTTTAATATTTGATCAAAATCACACTTTTCCGTAAGAATTCAATGAAAATATTTGAGGTATCTTTAAAATATGAATTTATTCATCAATAGAATCAGAAAATGAATAAAATAAAATATAAAAGATAATTTTATCCCACGTATTTAAAAAACTAGGATTTTCCCTTTAATATTTGATCAAAATCACACTTTTCCGTATGAATTCAATGAAAATATTTGAGATATCGATGATTTATGCATTAAATCGTCTTTAAAATCAGAAAATGAATAAAATGATATATAAAAGATAATTTTATCCATTGTATTTTAAAAAGTAGGATTTTCCCTTTAATATTTGGAGAAAATCACTCTTATCTGCATGAATTCAATGAAAATATTTAAGAAATCGATCAAATATGAATTTATTCATCATTAGAATTAGAAAATGAATAAAATAAAAAATAAAAGATAATTATATCCATTGTATTTCAAAAACTAGTATTTTCCTTTTAATATTTGAACAAAATCACATTTTTCCGTATGAATTCAATTAAAATATTTGAGATATCGATTTTTTATGCATTAAATTGTCTTTAAAATCAGAAAATGAGTAAAATGATATATCAAAGATAATTTTATCCCTCGTATTTTAAAAAGTAGGATTTTCCCTTTAATATTTGAACAAATTCACTCTTATCCGTATGAATTCTATGAAAATATTTAAGAAATGTATGAAATATGATTTTAATCGTCATTAGAATCAGAACATGAATAAAATAAAATAAAAAAGATAATTATATCCATTGTATTTAAAAAAACTCGTATTTTCCCTTTAATATTTGATCAAAATCACACTTTTCCGTAAGAATTCAATGAAAATATTTGAGGTATCTTTGAAATATGAATTTATTCATCAATAGAATCAGAAAATGAATAAAATAAAATATAAAAGATAATTTTATTTCACTTATTTAAAAAACTAGGATTTTCCCTTTAATATTTGATCAAAATCACACTTTTCCGTATGAATTCAATGAAAATATTTGAGATATCGATGATTTATGCATTAAATCGTCTTTAAAATCAGAAAATGAATAAAATGATATATAAAAGATAATTTTATCCATTGTATTTTAAAAAGTAGGATTTTCCTTTTAATATTTGGAAAAAATCACTCTTATCTGCATGAATTCAATGAAAATATTTAAGAATTCGATCAAATATGAATTTATTCATCATTAGAATAAGAAAATTAATAAAATAAAATATAAAAGATAATTATATCCATCGTATTTAAAAAAACTAGTATTTTCCCTTTACTATTTCATCAAAATCACACTTTTCCGTATGAAATCAATCGAAATATTTGAGATATCGTTGAAATATGAATTTATTCATCATTATAATATGAAAATGAATAAAATGATATATAAAAAATAATTTTATCCCTTGTATTTTAAAAAGAAAGAATTTCCGTTTAATTTTTGATCAAAATCACACTTTTCCGTAAGAATTCAATGAAAATCTTTGAGAAATCTTTGAAATATGAATTTAATCATCAATAGAATCAGAAAATGAATAAAATAAAATATAAAAGATAATTATATCACTTGTATTTAAAAAACTAGTATTTTCCCTTTACTATTTCATCAAAATCACACTTTTCCGTAAGAATTCAATGAAAATATTTGAGAAATCTTTGAAATATGAATTTATTCGTCATTAGAATCAGAAAATGAATAAAATGATATATAAAAAATAATTTTATCCCTTGTATTTTAAAAAGAAAGAATTTCCCTTTAATTTTTGATCAAAATCACACTTTTCCGTAAGAATTCAATGAAAATCTTTGAGAAATCTTTGAAATATGAATTTAATCATCAATAGAATCAGAAAATGAATAAAATAAAATATAAAAGATAATTATATCACTTGTATTTAAAAAACTACGATTTTCCCTTTACTATTTTATCAAAATCACACTTTTCCGTAAGAATTCAATGAAAATATTTGAGATATCGATTTTTTATGCACTAAATCGTCTTTAAAATCAGAAAACGAATAAAATGATATATCAAAGACAATTTTATCACTCGGATTTTAAAAAGTAAGAATTTCCCTTTAATATTTGAACAAAATCACTCTTACCCGTATGAATTCAATGAAAATATTTAAGAAATCGATGAAATATGATTTTATTCGTCATTAGAATCTGAAAATGAAAAAAATAATATATAAAAGATAATTTTATCCCACGTATTTAAAAAACTAGGATTTTCCCTTTAATATTTGAACAAAATCACTCTTACCCGTATGAATTCAATGAAAATATTTAAGAAATCGATCAAATATGAATTTATTCGTCATTAGAATCTGAAAATGAATAAAATAAAATATAAAAAATAATTTTATCCCAGGCATTTAAAAAACTAGGATTTTCCCTTTAATAAATGATCAAAATCACACTTTTCCGTATGAATTCAATGAAAATATTTGAGATATCGATTTTTTATGCATTAAATCGTCTTTAAAATCAGAAAATGAATAAAATTATATATCAAAGATAATTTTATGCCTTCTATTTTAAAAACTAGGATTTTCCCTTTAATATTTGATCAAAATCACAAATTTCCGTATGAATTCAATGAAAATATTTGAGAAATCGATGATTTATGCATTAAATCCTCTTTAAAATCAGAAAACGAATAAAATGATATTTCAAAGACAATCTTATCACTCGGATTTTAAAAAGTAGGATTTTCCCTTTAATATTTGAACAAAACCACTCTTACCCGATGAATTCAATGAAAAAATTTGAGAAATCTTTGAAATACGAATTTATTCGTCTTTAAAATCAGAAAATGAATAAAATAAAATATAAAAGATAATTTTATCCCATGTATTTAAAAAACTAGTATTTTCCCTTTAATATTTGATCAAAATCACACTTTTCCGTAAGAATTCAATGAAAAAATTTGAGAAATCTTTGAAATATGAATTTATTCGTCAATAGAATCAGAAAATGAATAAAATAATATATAAAAGATAATTATATCACTTCTATTTAAAAAACTAGGATTTTCCCTTTACTATTTGAACACAATCACTCTTATCTGCATGAATTCAATGAAAAAATTTGAGAAATCTTTGAAATATGAATTTATTCGTCGTTAGAATCAGAAAATTAATAAATTAAAATATAAAAGATAATTATATCCATCGTATTTTAAAAACTAGGATTTTCCCTTTAATATTTGATCAAAATCACACTTTTCCGTAAGAATTCAATGAAAATATTTGAGGTATCTTTAAAATATGAATTTATTCATCAATAGAATCAGAAAATGAATAAAATAAAATATAAAAGATAATTTTATCCCACGTATTTAAAAAACTAGGATTTTCCCTTTAATATTTGATCAAAATCACACTTTTCCGTATGAATTCAATGAAAATATTTGAGATATCGATGATTTATGCATTAAATCGTCTTTAAAATCAGAAAATGAATAAAATGATATATAAAAGATAATTTTATCCATTGTATTTTAAAAAGTAGGATTTTCCTTTTAATATTTGGAGAAAATCACTCTTATCTGCATGAATTCAATGAAAATATTTAAGAATTCAATCAAATATGAATTTATTCATCATTAGAATAAGAAAATTAATAAAATAAAATATAAAAGATAATTATATCCATCGTATTTAAAAAAACTAGTATTTTCCCTTTACTATTTCATCAAAATCACACTTTTCCGTATGAAATCAATCGAAATATTTGAGATATCGTTGAAATATGAATTTATTCATCATTATAATATGAAAATGAATAAAATGATATATAAAAAATAATTTTATCCCTTGTATTTTAAAAAGAAAGAATTTCCGTTTAATTTTTGATCAAAATCACACTTTTCCGTAAGAATTCAATGAAAATCTTTGAGAAATCTTTGAAATATGAATTTAATCATCAATAGAATCAGAAAATGAATAAAATAAAATATAAAAGATAATTATATCACTTGTATTTAAAAAACTACGATTTTCCATTTACTATTTTATCAAAATCACACTTTTCCGTAAGAATTCAATGAAAATATTTGAGAAATCTTTGAAATATGAATTTATTCGTCATTAGAATCAGAAAATGAATAAAATAAAATATAAAAGTAAATTTTATCCGTCGTATTTTAAAAAGAGAAAATTTGACTTTAAAATTTGAACAAAATCACTCTTACCCGTATGAATTCAATCAAAATAATTAAGAAATCTTACAAATATGAATTTATTCCTCATTAGAAATAGAAAATGAATAAAATAAAATATAAAGGATAATTTTATCCCTTGTAATTTTAAAAGTAAGAATTTCCCTTTAATAAATGATCAAAATCACACTTTTCCGTATGAATTCAATGAAAATATTTGAGATATCGATTTTTTATGCACTAAATCGTCTTTAAAATCAGAAAACGAATAAAATGATATATCAAAGACAATTTTATCACTCGGATTTTAAAAAGTAAGAATTTCCCTTTAATATTTGAACAAAATCACTCTTACCCAATGAATTCAATGAAAATATTTAAGAAATCGATGAAATATGATTTTATTCGTCATTAGAATCTGAAAATGAATAAAATAATATATAAAAGATAATTTTATCCCACGTATTTAAAAAACTAGGATTTTCCCTTTAATATTTGAACAAAGTCACTCTTACCCGTATGAATTCTATGAAAATATTTAAGAAATCGATGAAATATGATTTTATTCGTCATTAGAATCAGAACATGAATAAAATAAAATAAAAAAGATAATTATATCCATTGTATTTAAAAAACTCGTATTTTCCCTTTAATATTTGATCAAAATCACACTTTTCCGTATGAATTCAATGAAAATATTTGAGATATCGATTTTTTATGCATTAAATTGTCTTTAAAATTAGAAAATGAGTAAAATGATATATCAAAGACAATTTTATCCCTCGTATTTTAAAAAGTAGGATTTTCCCTTTAATATTTGAAAAAATTCACTCTTATCTGTATGAATTCAATGAAAATATTTAAGAAATCTATGAAATATGATTTTATTCGTCATTAGAATCAGAAAATTAATAAAATTAAATATAAAAGATAATTATATCACTTGTATTTAAAAAACTAGGATTTTCCCTTTAATATTTGATCAAAATCACACTTTTCCGTAAGAATTCAATGAAAATATTTGAGGTATCTTTAAAATATGAATTTATTCATCAATAGAATCAGAAAATG
Source organism: Labia minor (assembly GCA_963082975.1). NCBI lineage: Eukaryota > Metazoa > Arthropoda > Insecta > Dermaptera > Spongiphoridae > Labia > Labia minor. Next base: position 89,058,781 of record OY720345.1, read on the forward strand.
AATAAAATAAAATATAAAAGATAATTTTATCCCACGTATTTAAAAAACTAGGATTTTCCCTTTAATATTTGATCAAAATCACACTTTTCCGTATGAATTCAATGAAAATATTTGAGATATCGATGATTTATGCATTAAATCGTCTTTAAAATCAGAAAATGAATAAAATGATATATAAAAGATAATTTTATCCATTGTATTTTAAAAAGTAGGATTTTCCCTTTAATATTTGGAGAAAATCACTCTTATCTGCATGAATTCAATGAAAATATTTAAGAAATCGATCAAATATGAATTTATTCATCATTAGAATTAGAAAATGAATAAAATAAAAAATAAAAGATAATTATATCCATTGTATTTCAAAAACTAGTATTTTCCTTTTAATATTTGAACAAAAGCACACTTTTCCGTATGAATTCAATTAAAATATTTGAGATATCGATTTTTTATGCATTAAATTGTCTTTAAAATCAGAAAATGAGTAAAATGATATATCAAAGATAATTTTATCCCTCGTATTTTAAAAAGTAGGATTTTCACTTTAATATTTGAACAAATTCACTCTTACCCGTATGAATTCTATGAAAATATTTAAGAAATGTATGAAATATGATTTTAATCGTCATTAGAATCAGAACATGAATAAAATAAAATAAAAAAGATAATTATATCCATTGTATTTAAAAAAACTCGTATTTTCCCTTTAATATTTGATCAAAATCACACTTTTCCGTATGAATTCAATGAAAATATTTGAGATATCGATTTTTTATGCATTAAATCGTCTTTAAAATCAGAAAATGAATAAAATGATATATCAAAGATAATTTTATCCCTTCTATTTTAAAAACTAGGATTTTCCCTTTAATATTTGAACAAAATAACTCTTATCTGCATGAATTCAATGAAAATAGTTAAGAACTCGATGAAATATGATTATATTCGTCATTAGAATCAGAAAATTAATAAAATAAAATATAAAAGATAATTATATCCATCGTATTTAAAAAACTAGTATTTTCCCTTTAATATTTGATCAAAATCACACTTTTCCGTATGAATTCAATTAAAATATTTGAGATATAGTAGAAATATGAATTTATTCATCATTATAATCTGAAAATAAAAAAAATGATATATAAAAAATAATTTTATCCCTCGTATTTTAAAAAGTAGGATTTTCCCTTTAATATTTGAACAAATTCACTCTTACCCGTATGAATTCTATGAAAATATTTAAGAAATCGATGAAATATGATTTTATTCGTCATTAGAATCAGAACATGAATAAAATAAAATAAAAAAGATAATTATATCCATTGTATTTAAAAAACTCGTATTTTCCCTTTAATATTTGATCAAAATCACACTTTTCCGTATGAATTCAATGAAAATATTTGAGATATCGATTTTTTATTCATTAAATTGTCTTTAAAATTAGAAAATGAGTAAAATGATATATCAAAGATAATTTTATCCCTCGTATTTTAAAAAGTAGGATTTTCCCTTTAATATTTGAACAAATTCACTCTTACCCGTATGAATTCTATGAAAATATTTAAGAAATGGATGAAATATGATTTTATTCGTCATTAGAATCAGAACATGAATAAAATAAAATAAAAAAGATAATTATATCCATTGTATTTAAAAAACTCGTATTTTCCCTTTAATATTTGATCAAAATCACACTTTTCCGTATGAATTCAATTAAAATATTTGAGATATCGATTTTTTATGCATTAAATTGTCTTTAAAATCAGAAAATGAGTAAAATGATATATCAAAGATAATTTTATCCCTCGTATTTTAAAAAGTAGGATTTTCCCTTTAATATTTGAACAAATTCACTCTTACCCGTATGAATTCAATGAAAATATTTAAGAAATGTATGAAATATGATTTTAATCGTCATTAGAATCAGAACATGAATAAAATAAAATAAAAAAGATAATTATATCCATTGTATTTAAAAAAACTCGTATTTTCCCTTTAATATTTGATCAAAATCACACTTTTCCGTAAGAATTCAATGAAAATATTTGAGGTATCTTTGAAATATGAATTTATTCATCAATAGAATCAGAAAATGAATAAAATAAAATATAAAAGATAATTTTATTTCACGTATTTAAAAAACTAGGATTTTCCCTTTAATATTTGATCAAAATCACACTTTTCCGTATGAATTCAATGAAAATATTTGAGATATCGATGATTTATGCATTAAATCGTCTTTAAAATCAGAAAATGAATAAAATGATATATAAAAGATAATTTTATCCTTTGTATTTTAAAAAGTAGGATTTTCCTTTTAATATTTGGAAAAAATCACTCTTATCTGCATGAATTCAATGAAAATATTTAAGAATTCGATCAAATATGAATTTATTCATCATTAGAATAAGAAAATTAATAAAATAAAATATAAAAGATAATTATATCTATCGTATTTAAAAAAACTAGTATTTTCCCTTTACTATTTCATCAAAATCACACTTTTCCGTATGAAATCAATCGAAATATTTGAGATATCGTTGAAATATGAATTTATTCATCATTATAATATGAAAATGAATAAAATGATATATAAAAAATAATTTTATCCCTTGTATTTTAAAAAGAAAGAATTTCCGTTTAATTTTTGATCAAAATCACACTTTTCCGTAAGAATTCAATGAAAATCTTTGAGAAATCTTTGAAATATGAATTTAATCATCAATAGAATCAGAAAATGAATAAAATAAAATATAAAAGATAATTATATCACTTGTATTTAAAAAACTAGTATTTTCCCTTTACTATTTCATCAAAATCACACTTTTCCGTAAGAATTCAATGAAAATATTTGAGAAATCTTTGAAATATGAATTTATTCGTCATTAGAATCAGAAAATGAATAAAATGATATATAAAAAATAATTTTATCCCTTGTATTTTAAAAAGAAAGAATTTCCCTTTAATTTTTGATCAAAATCACACTTTTCCGTAAGAATTCAATGAAAATCTTTGAGAAATCTTTGAAATATGAATTTAATCATCAATAGAATCAGAAAATGAATAAAATAAAATATAAAAGATAATTATATCACTTGTATTTAAAAAACTACGATTTTCCCTTTACTATTTTATCAAAATCACACTTTTCCGTAAGAATTCAATGAAAATATTTGAGATATCGATTTTTTATGCACTAAATCGTCTTTAAAATCAGAAAACGAATAAAATGATATATCAAAGACAATTTTATCACTCGGATTTTAAAAAGTAAGAATTTCCCTTTAATATTTGAACAAAATCACTCTTACCCGTATGAATTCAATGAAAATATTTAAGAAATCGATGAAATATGATTTTATTCGTCATTAGAATCTGAAAATGAAAAAAATAATATATAAAAGATAATTTTATCCCACGTATTTAAAAAACTAGGATTTTCCCTTTAATATTTGAACAAAATCACTCTTACCCGTATGAATTCAATGAAAATATTTAAGAAATCGATCAAATATGAATTTATTCGTCATTAGAATCTGAAAATGAATAAAATAAAATATAAAAAATAATTTTATCCCAGGCATTTAAAAAACTAGGATTTTCCCTTTAATAAATGATCAAAATCACACTTTTCCGTATGAATTCAATGAAAATATTTGAGATATCGATTTTTTATGCATTAAATCGTCTTTAAAATCAGAAAATGAATAAAATTATATATCAAAGATAATTTTATGCCTTCTATTTTAAAAACTAGGATTTTCCCTTTAATATTTGATCAAAATCACAAATTTCCGTATGAATTCAATGAAAATATTTGAGAAATCGATGATTTATGCATTAAATCCTCTTTAAAATCAGAAAACGAATAAAATGATATTTCAAAGACAATCTTATCACTCGGATTTTAAAAAGTAGGATTTTCCCTTTAATATTTGAACAAAACCACTCTTACCCGATGAATTCAATGAAAAAATTTGAGAAATCTTTGAAATACGAATTTATTCGTCTTTAAAATCAGAAAATGAATAAAATAAAATATAAAAGATAATTTTATCCCATGTATTTAAAAAACTAGTATTTTCCCTTTAATATTTGATCAAAATCACACTTTTCCGTAAGAATTCAATGAAAAAATTTGAGAAATCTTTGAAATATGAATTTATTCGTCAATAGAATCAGAAAATGAATAAAATAATATATAAAAGATAATTATATCACTTCTATTTAAAAAACTAGGATTTTCCCTTTACTATTTGAACACAATCACTCTTATCTGCATGAATTCAATGAAAAAATTTGAGAAATCTTTGAAATATGAATTTATTCGTCGTTAGAATCAGAAAATTAATAAATTAAAATATAAAAGATAATTATATCCATCGTATTTTAAAAACTAGGATTTTCCCTTTAATATTTGATCAAAATCACACTTTTCCGTAAGAATTCAATGAAAATATTTGAGGTATCTTTAAAATATGAATTTATTCATCAATAGAATCAGAAAATGAATAAAATAAAATATAAAAGATAATTTTATCCCACGTATTTAAAAAACTAGGATTTTCCCTTTAATATTTGATCAAAATCACACTTTTCCGTATGAATTCAATGAAAATATTTGAGATATCGATGATTTATGCATTAAATCGTCTTTAAAATCAGAAAATGAATAAAATGATATATAAAAGATAATTTTATCCATTGTATTTTAAAAAGTAGGATTTTCCTTTTAATATTTGGAGAAAATCACTCTTATCTGCATGAATTCAATGAAAATATTTAAGAATTCAATCAAATATGAATTTATTCATCATTAGAATAAGAAAATTAATAAAATAAAATATAAAAGATAATTATATCCATCGTATTTAAAAAAACTAGTATTTTCCCTTTACTATTTCATCAAAATCACACTTTTCCGTATGAAATCAATCGAAATATTTGAGATATCGTTGAAATATGAATTTATTCATCATTATAATATGAAAATGAATAAAATGATATATAAAAAATAATTTTATCCCTTGTATTTTAAAAAGAAAGAATTTCCGTTTAATTTTTGATCAAAATCACACTTTTCCGTAAGAATTCAATGAAAATCTTTGAGAAATCTTTGAAATATGAATTTAATCATCAATAGAATCAGAAAATGAATAAAATAAAATATAAAAGATAATTATATCACTTGTATTTAAAAAACTACGATTTTCCATTTACTATTTTATCAAAATCACACTTTTCCGTAAGAATTCAATGAAAATATTTGAGAAATCTTTGAAATATGAATTTATTCGTCATTAGAATCAGAAAATGAATAAAATAAAATATAAAAGTAAATTTTATCCGTCGTATTTTAAAAAGAGAAAATTTGACTTTAAAATTTGAACAAAATCACTCTTACCCGTATGAATTCAATCAAAATAATTAAGAAATCTTACAAATATGAATTTATTCCTCATTAGAAATAGAAAATGAATAAAATAAAATATAAAGGATAATTTTATCCCTTGTAATTTTAAAAGTAAGAATTTCCCTTTAATAAATGATCAAAATCACACTTTTCCGTATGAATTCAATGAAAATATTTGAGATATCGATTTTTTATGCACTAAATCGTCTTTAAAATCAGAAAACGAATAAAATGATATATCAAAGACAATTTTATCACTCGGATTTTAAAAAGTAAGAATTTCCCTTTAATATTTGAACAAAATCACTCTTACCCAATGAATTCAATGAAAATATTTAAGAAATCGATGAAATATGATTTTATTCGTCATTAGAATCTGAAAATGAATAAAATAATATATAAAAGATAATTTTATCCCACGTATTTAAAAAACTAGGATTTTCCCTTTAATATTTGAACAAAGTCACTCTTACCCGTATGAATTCTATGAAAATATTTAAGAAATCGATGAAATATGATTTTATTCGTCATTAGAATCAGAACATGAATAAAATAAAATAAAAAAGATAATTATATCCATTGTATTTAAAAAACTCGTATTTTCCCTTTAATATTTGATCAAAATCACACTTTTCCGTATGAATTCAATGAAAATATTTGAGATATCGATTTTTTATGCATTAAATTGTCTTTAAAATTAGAAAATGAGTAAAATGATATATCAAAGACAATTTTATCCCTCGTATTTTAAAAAGTAGGATTTTCCCTTTAATATTTGAAAAAATTCACTCTTATCTGTATGAATTCAATGAAAATATTTAAGAAATCTATGAAATATGATTTTATTCGTCATTAGAATCAGAAAATTAATAAAATTAAATATAAAAGATAATTATATCACTTGTATTTAAAAAACTAGGATTTTCCCTTTAATATTTGATCAAAATCACACTTTTCCGTAAGAATTCAATGAAAATATTTGAGGTATCTTTAAAATATGAATTTATTCATCAATAGAATCAGAAAATGAATAAAATAAAATATAAAAGATAATTTTATCCCACGTATTTAAAAAACTAGGATTTTCCCTTTAATATTTGATCAAAATCACACTTTTCCGTATGAATTCAATGAAAATATTTGAGATATCGATGATTTATGCATTAAATCGTCTTTAAAATCAGAAAATGAATAAAATGATATATAAAAGATAATTTTATCCATTGTATTTTAAAAAGTAGGATTTTCCCTTTAATATTTGGAGAAAATCACTCTTATCTGCATGAATTCAATGAAAATATTTAAGAAATCGATCAAATATGAATTTATTCATCATTAGAATTAGAAAATGAATAAAATAAAAAATAAAAGATAATTATATCCATTGTATTTCAAAAACTAGTATTTTCCTTTTAATATTTGAACAAAAGCACACTTTTCCGTATGAATTCAATTAAAATATTTGAGATATCGATTTTTTATGCATTAAATTGTCTTTAAAATCAGAAAATGAGTAAAATGATATATCAAAGATAATTTTATCCCTCGTATTTTAAAAAGTAGGATTTTCACTTTAATATTTGAACAAATTCACTCTTACCCGTATGAATTCTATGAAAATATTTAAGAAATGTATGAAATATGATTTTAATCGTCATTAGAATCAGAACATGAATAAAATAAAATAAAAAAGATAATTATATCCATTGTATTTAAAAAAACTCGTATTTTCCCTTTAATATTTGATCAAAATCACACTTTTCCGTATGAATTCAATGAAAATATTTGAGATATCGATTTTTTATGCATTAAATCGTCTTTAAAATCAGAAAATGAATAAAATGATATATCAAAGATAATTTTATCCCTTCTATTTTAAAAACTAGGATTTTCCCTTTAATATTTGAACAAAATAACTCTTATCTGCATGAATTCAATGAAAATAGTTAAGAACTCGATGAAATATGATTATATTCGTCATTAGAATCAGAAAATTAATAAAATAAAATATAAAAGATAATTATATCCATCGTATTTAAAAAACTAGTATTTTCCCTTTAATATTTGATCAAAATCACACTTTTCCGTATGAATTCAATTAAAATATTTGAGATATAGTAGAAATATGAATTTATTCATCATTATAATCTGAAAATAAAAAAAATGATATATAAAAAATAATTTTATCCCTCGTATTTTAAAAAGTAGGATTTTCCCTTTAATATTTGAACAAATTCACTCTTACCCGTATGAATTCTATGAAAATATTTAAGAAATCGATGAAATATGATTTTATTCGTCATTAGAATCAGAACATGAATAAAATAAAATAAAAAAGATAATTATATCCATTGTATTTAAAAAACTCGTATTTTCCCTTTAATATTTGATCAAAATCACACTTTTCCGTATGAATTCAATGAAAATATTTGAGATATTGATTTTTTATTCATTAAATTGTCTTTAAAATTAGAAAATGAGTAAAATGATATATCAAAGATAATTTTATCCCTCGTATTTTAAAAAGTAGGATTTTCCCTTTAATATTTGAACAAATTCACTCTTATCTGTATGAATTCAATGAAAATATTTAAGAAATCTATGAAATATGATTTTATTCGTCATTAGAATCAGAAAATTAATAAAATTAAATATAAAAGATAATTATATCACTTGTATTTAAAAAACTAGGATTTTCCCTTTAATATTTGATCAAAATCACACTTTTCCGTAAGAATTCAATGAAAATATTTGAGGTATCTTTAAAATATGAATTTATTCATCAATAGAATCAGAAAATGAATAAAATAAAATATAAAAGATAATTTTATCCCACGTATTTAAAAAACTAGGATTTTCCCTTTAATATTTGATCAAAATCACACTTTTCCGTATGAATTCAATGAAAATATTTGAGATATCGATGATTTATGCATTAAATCGTCTTTAAAATCAGAAAATGAATAAAATGATATATAAAAGATAATTTTATCCATTGTATTTTAAAAAGTAGGATTTTCCCTTTAATATTTGGAGAAAATCACTCTTATCTGCATGAATTCAATGAAAATATTTAAGAAATCGATCAAATATGAATTTATTCATCATTAGAATTAGAAAATGAATAAAATAAAAAATAAAAGATAATTATATCCATTGTATTTCAAAAACTAGTATTTTCCTTTTAATATTTGAACAAAAGCACACTTTTCCGTATGAATTCAATTAAAATATTTGAGATATCGATTTTTTATGCATTAAATTGTCTTTAAAATCAGAAAATGAGTAAAATGATATATCAAAGATAATTTTATCCCTCGTATTTTAAAAAGTAGGATTTTCACTTTAATATTTGAACAAATTCACTCTTACCCGTATGAATTCTATGAAAATATTTAAGAAATGTATGAAATATGATTTTAATCGTCATTAGAATCAGAACATGAATAAAATAAAATAAAAAAGATAATTATATCCATTGTATTTAAAAAAACTCGTATTTTCCCTTTAATATTTGATCAAAATCACACTTTTCCGTATGAATTCAATGAAAATATTTGAGATATCGATTTTTTATGCATTAAATCGTCTTTAAAATCAGAAAATGAATAAAATGATATATCAAAGATAATTTTATCCCTTCTATTTTAAAAACTAGGATTTTCCCTTTAATATTTGAACAAAATAACTCTTATCTGCATGAATTCAATGAAAATAGTTAAGAACTCGATGAAATATGATTATATTCGTCATTAGAATCAGAAAATTAATAAAATAAAATATAAAAGATAATTATATCCATCGTATTTAAAAAACTAGTATTTTCCCTTTAATATTTGATCAAAATCACACTTTTCCGTATGAATTCAATTAAAATATTTGAGATATAGTAGAAATATGAATTTATTCATCATTATAATCTGAAAATAAAAAAAATGATATATAAAAAATAATTTTATCCCTCGTATTTTAAAAAGTAGGATTTTCCCTTTAATATTTGAACAAAGTCACTCTTACCCGTATGAATTCTATGAAAATATTTAAGAAATCGATGAAATATGATTTTATTCGTCATTAGAATCAGAACATGAATAAAATAAAATAAAAAAGATAATTATATCCATTGTATTTAAAAAACTCGTATTTTCCCTTTAATATTTGATCAAAATCACACTTTTCCGTATGAATTCAATGAAAATATTTGAGATATCGATTTTTTATGCATTAAATTGTCTTTAAAATTAGAAAATGAGTAAAATGATATATCAAAGACAATTTTATCCCTCGTATTTTAAAAAGTAGGATTTTCCCTTTAATATTTGAAAAAATTCACTCTTATCTGTATGAATTCAATGAAAATATTTAAGAAATCTATGAAATATGATTTTATTCGTCATTAGAATCAGAAAATTAATAAAATTAAATATAAAAGATAATTATATCACTTGTATTTAAAAAACTAGGATTTTCCCTTTAATATTTGATCAAAATCACACTTTTCCGTAAGAATTCAATGAAAATATTTGAGGTATCTTTAAAATATGAATTTATTCATCAATAGAATCAGAAAATGAATAAAATAAAATATAAAAGATAATTTTATCCCACGTATTTAAAAAACTAGGATTTTCCCTTTAATATTTGATCAAAATCACACTTTTCCGTATGAATTCAATGAAAATATTTGAGATATTGATTTTTTATTCATTAAATTGTCTTTAAAATTAGAAAATGAGTAAAATGATATATCAAAGATAATTTTATCCCTCGTATTTTAAAAAGTAGGATTTTCCCTTTAATATTTGAACAAATTCACTCTTACCCGTATGAATTCTATGAAAATATTTAAGAAATGGATGAAATATGATTTTATTCGTCATTAGAATCAGAACATGAATAAAATAAAATAAAAAAGATAATTATATCCATTGTATTTAAAAAACTCGTATTTTCCCTTTAATATTTGATCAAAATCACACTTTTCCGTATGAATTCAATGAAAATATTTGAGAAATCTTTGAAATATGAATTTATTCGTCATTAGAATCAGAAAATGAATAAAATAAAATATAAAAGTAAATTTTATCCCTCGTATTTTAAAAAGAGAGAATTTGACTTTAAAATTTGAACAAAATCACTCTTACCCGTATGAATTCAATCAAAATAATTAAGAAATCTATCAAATATGAATTTATTCGTCATTAGTAATAGAACATGAATAAAATAAAAAATAAAGGATAATTTTATATCTTGTAATTTTAAAAGTAAGAATTTCCCAATCAAAATCACTCTTACCCGTATGAATTCAATGAAAATATTTAAGAAATCAATCAAATATGAATTTATTCATCATTAGAATCAGAAAATTAATAAAATAAAATATAAAAGATAATTATATCCATCGTATTTAAAAAACTAGTATTTTCCCTTTACTATTTTATCAAAATCACACTTTTCCATATGAATTCAATGAAAATATTTGAGATATCGATGATTTATGCATTAAATTGTCTTTAAAATTAGAAAATGAGTAAAATGATATATCAAAGACAATTTTATCCCTTCTATTTAAAAAACTAGGATTTTCCCTTTAATATTTGATCAAAATCACACTTTTCCGTAAGAATTCAATGAAAATATTTGAGGTATCTTTGAAATATGAATTTATTCATCAATAGAATCAGAAAATGAATAAAATAAAATATAAAAGATAATTTTATCCCACGTATTTAAAAAACTAGGATTTTCCCTTTAATATTTGATCAAAATCACACTTTTCCGTATGAATTCAATGAAAATATTTGAGATATCGATGATTTATGCATTAAATCGTCTTTAAAATCAGAAAATGAATAAAATGATATATAAAAGATAATTTTATCCATTGTATTTTAAAAAGTAGGATTTTCCTTTTAATATTTGGAGAAAATCACTCTTATCTGCATGAATTCAATGAAAATATTTAAGAATTCGATCAAATATGAATTTATTCATCATTAGAATAAGAAAATTAATAAAATAAAATATAAAAGATAATTATATCCATCGTATTTAAAAAAACTAGTATTTTCCCTTTACTATTTCATCAAAATCACACTTTTCCGTATGAAATCAATCGAAATATTTGAGATATCGTTGAAATATGAATTTATTCATCATTATAATATGAAAAGGAATAAAATGATATATAAAAAATAATTTTATCCCTTGTATTTTAAAAAGAAAGAATTTCCCTTTAATATTTGAACAAAATCACTCTTACCCGTATGAATTCTATGAAAATATTTAAGAAATCGATGAAATATGATTTTATTCGTCATTAGAATCAGAACATGAATAAAATAAAATAAAAAAGATAATTATATCCATTGTATTTAAAAAACTCGTATTTTCCCTTTAATATTTGATCAAAATCACACTTTTCCGTATGAATTCAATGAAAATATTTGAGATATCGATTTTTTATGCATTAAATTGTCTTTAAAATTAGCAAATGAGTAAAATGATATATTAAAGACAATTTTATCCCTCGTATTTTAAAAAATAGGATTTTCCCTTTATTATTTGAAAAAATTCACTCTTATCTGTTTGAATTCAATGAAAATATTTAAGAAATCTATGAAATATGATTTTATTCGTCATTAGAATCAGAAAATTAATAAAATTAAATATAAAAGATAATTATATCACTTTTATTTAAAAAACTAGGATTTTCCCTTTAATATTTGATCAAAATCACACTTTTCCGTATGAATTCAATGAAAATATTTGAGATATCGATGATTTATGCATTAAATCGTCTTTAAAATCAGAAAATGAATAAAAAGACAAATAAAAGATAATTTTATCCATTGTATTTTAAAAAGTAGGATTTTCCCTTTACTATTTCATCAAAATCACACTTTTCCGTATGAAATCAATCGAAATATTTGAGATATCGTTGAAATATGAATTTATTCATCATTATAATATGAAAATGAATAAAATGATATATAAAAAATAATTTTATCCCTTGTATTTTAAAAAGAAAGAATTTCCCTTTAATTTTTGATCAAAATCACACTTTTCCGTAAGAATTCAATGAAAATCTTTGAGAAATCTTTGAAATATGAATTTAATCATCAATAGAATCAGAAAATGAATAAAATAAAATATAAAAGATAATTATATCACTTGTATTTAAAAAACTACGATTTTCCCTTTACTATTTTATCAAAATCACACTTTTCCGTAAGAATTCAATGAAAATATTTGAGAAATCTTTGAAATATGAATTTATTCGTCATTAGAATCAGAAAATGAATAAAATAAAATATAAAAGTAAATTTTATCCGTCGTATTTTAAAAAGAGAAAATTTGACTTTAAAATTTGAACAAAATCACTCTTACCCGTATGAATTCAATCAAAATAATTAAGAAATCTTACAAATATGAATTTATTCCTCATTAGAAATAGAAAATGAATAAAATAAAATATAAAGGATAATTTTATCCCTTGTAATTTTAAAAGTAAGAATTTCCCTTTAATAAATGATCAAAATCACACTTTTCCGTATGAATTCAATGAAAATATTTGAGATATCGATTTTTTATGCATTAAATCGTCTTTAAAATCAGAAAACGAATAAAATGATATATCAAAGACAATTTTATCACTCGGATTTTAAAAAGTAAGAATTTCCCTTTAATATTTGAACAAAATCACTCTTACCCGTATGAATTCAATGAAAATATTTAAGAAATCGATGAAATATGATTTTATTCGTCATTAGAATCTGAAAATGAATAAAATAATATATAAAAGATAATTTTATCCCACGTATTTAAAAAACTAGGATTTTCCCTTTAATATTTGAACAAAATCACTCTTACCCGTATGAATTCTATGAAAATATTTAAGAAATCGATGAAATATGATTTTATTCGTCATTAGAATCAGAACATGAATAAAATAAAATAAAAAAGATAATTATATCCATTGTATTTAAAAAACTCGTATTTTCCCTTTAATATTTGATCAAAATCACACTTTTCCGTATGAAATCAATCGAAATATTTGAGATATCGTTGAAATATGAATTTATTCATCATTATAATATGAAAATGAATAAAATGATATATAAAAAATAATTTTATCCCTTGTATTTTAAAAAGTAGGATTTTCCCTTTAATATTTGAAAAAATTCACTCTTATCTGTTTGATTTCAATGAAAATATTTAAGAAATCTATGAAATATGATTTTATTCGTCATTAGAATCAGAAAATTAATAAAATTAAATATAAAAGATAATTATATCACTTTTATTTAAAAAACTAGGATTTTCCCTTTAATATTTGATCAAAATCACACTTTTCCGTATGAATTCAATGAAAATATTTGAGATATCGATGATTTATGCATTAAATCGTCTTTAAAATCAGAAAATGAATAAAATGATAAATAAAAGATAATTTTATCCATTGTATTTTAAAAAGTAGGATTTTCCCTTTACTATTTCATCAAAATCACACTTTTCCGTATGAAATCAATCGAAATATTTGAGATATCGTTGAAATATGAATTTATTCATCATTATAATTTGAAAATGAATAAAATGATATATAAAAAATAATTTTATCCCTTGTATTTTAAAAAGAAAGAATTTCCCTTTAATTTTTGATCAAAATCACACTTTTCCGTAAGAATTCAATGAAAATCTTTGAGAAATCTTTGAAATATGAATTTAATCATCAATAGAATCAGAAAATGAATAAAATAAAATATAAAAGATAATTATATCACTTGTATTTAAAAAACTACGATTTTCCCTTTACTATTTTATCAAAATCACACTTTTCCGTAAGAATTCAATGAAAATATTTGAGAAATCTTTGAAATATGAATTTATTCGTCATTAGAATCAGAAAATGAATAAAATAAAATATAAAAGTAAATTTTATCCGTCGTATTTTAAAAAGAGAAAATTTGACTTTAAAATTTGAACAAAATCACTCTTACCCGTATGAATTCAATCAAAATAATTAAGAAATCTTACAAATATGAATTTATTCCTCATTAGAAATAGAAAATGAATAAAATAAAATATAAAGGATAATTTTATCCCTTGTAATTTTAAAAGTAAGAATTTCCCTTTAATAAATGATCAAAATCACACTTTTCCGTATGAATTCAATGAAAATATTTGAGATATCGATTTTTTATGCATTAAATCGTCTTTAAAATCAGAAAACGAATAAAATGATATATCAAAGACAATTTTATCACTCGGATTTTAAAAAGTAAGAATTTCCCTTTAATATTTGAACAAAATCACTCTTACCCGTATGAATTCAATGAAAATATTTAAGAAATCGATGAAATATGATTTTATTCGTCATTAGAATCTGAAAATGAATAAAATAATATATAAAAGATAATTTTATCCCACGTATTTAAAAAACTAGGATTTTCCCTTTAATATTTGAACAAAATCACTCTTACCCGTATGAATTCTATGAAAATATTTAAGAAATCGATGAAATATGATTTTATTCGTCATTAGAATCAGAACATGAATAAAATAAAATAAAAAAGATAATTATATCGATTGTATTTAAAAAACTCGTATTTTCCCTTTAATATTTGATCAAAATCACACTTTTCCGTATGAAATCAATCGAAATATTTGAGATATCGTTGAAATATGAATTTATTCATCATTATAATATGAAAATGAATAAAATGATATATAAAAAATAATTTTATCCCTTGTATTTTAAAAAGTAGGATTTTCCCTTTAATATTTGAAAAAATTCACTCTTATCTGTTTGATTTCAATGAAAATATTTAAGAAATCTATGAAATATGATTTTATTCGTCATTAGAATCAGAAAATTAATAAAATTAAATATAAAAGATAATTATATCACTTTTATTTAAAAAACTAGGATTTTCCCTTTAATATTTGATCAAAATCACACTTTTCCGTATGAATTCAATGAAAATATTTGAGATATCGATGATTTATGCATTAAATCGTCTTTAAAATCAGAAAATGAATAAAATGATAAATAAAAGATAATTTTATCCATTGTATTTTAAAAAGTAGGATTTTCCCTTTACTATTTCATCAAAATCACACTTTTCCGTATGAAATCAATCGAAATATTTGAGATATCGTTGAAATATGAATTTATTCATCATTATAATTTGAAAATGAATAAAATGATATATAAAAAATAATTTTATCCCTTGTATTTTAAAAAGAAAGAATTTCCCTTTAATTTTTGATCAAAATCACAGTTTTCCGTAAGAATTCAATGAAAATCTTTGAGAAATCTTTGAAATATGAATTTAATCATCAATAGAATCAGAAAATGAATAAAAAAAAAAATTTAAAAGATAATTATATCACTTGTATTTAAAAAACTACGATTTTCCCTTTACTATTTTATCATAATCACACCTTTCCGTAAGAATTCAATGAAAATATTTGAGAAATCTTTGAAATATGAATTTATTCGTCATTAGAATCAGAAAATGAATAAAATAAAATATAAAAGTAAATTTTATCCCTCGTATTTTAAAAAGAGAGAATTTGACTTTAAAATTTGAACAAAATCACTCTTACCCGTATGAATTCAATCAAAATAATTAAGAAATCTATCAAATATGAATTTATTCGTCATTAGTAATAGAACATGAATAAAATAAAAAATAAAGGATAATTTTATACCTTGTAATTTTAAAAGTAAGAATTTCCCAATCAAAATCACTCTTACCCGTATGAATTCAATGAAAATATTTAAGAAATCAATCAAATATGAATTTATTCATCATTAGAATCAGAAAATTAATAAAATAAAATATAAAAGATAATTATATCCATCGTATTTAAAAAACTAGTATTTTCCCTTTACTATTTTATCAAAATCACACTTTTCCGTATGAATTCAATGAAAATATTTGAGATATCGATGATTTATGCATTAAATTGTCTTTAAAATGAGAAAATGAGTAAAATGATATATCAAAGACAATTTTATCCCTTCTATTTAAAAAACTAGGATTTTCCCTTTAATATTTGATCAAAATCACACTTTTCCGTAAGAATTCAATGAAAATATTTGAGGTATCTTTGAAATATGAATTTATTCATCAATAGAATCAGAAAATGAATAAAATAAAATATAAAAGATAATTTTATCCCACGTATTTAAAAAACTAGGATTTTCCCTTTAATATTTGATCAAAATCACACTTTTCCGTATGAATTCAATGAAAATATTTGAGATATCGATGATTTATGCATTAAATCGTCTTTAAAATCAGAAAATGAATAAAATGATATATAAAAGATAATTTTATCCATTGTATTTTAAAAAGTAGGATTTTCCTTTTAATATTTGGAGAAAATCACTCTTATCTGAATGAATTCAATGAAAATATTTAAGAATTCGATCAAATATGAATTTATTCATCATTAGAATAAGAAAATTAATAAAATAAAATATAAAAGATAATTATATCCATCGTATTTAAAAAAACTAGTATTTTCCCTTTACTATTTCATCAAAATCACACTTTTCCGTATGAAATCAATCGAAATATTTAAGAAATCGATGAAATATGATTTTATTCGTCATTAGAATCTGAAAATGAAAAAAATAATATATAAAAGATAATTTTATCCCACGTATTTAAAAAACTAGGATTTTCCCTTTAATATTTGAACAAAATCACTCTTACCCGTATGAATTCAATGAAAATATTTAAGAAATCGATCAAATATGAATTTATTCGTCATTAGAATCTGAAAATGAATAAAATAAAATATAAAAAATAATTTTATCCCAGGCATTTAAAAAACTAGGATTTTCCCTTTAATATTTGATCAAAATCACACTTTTCCGTATGAATTCAATGAAAATATTTGAGATATCGATTTTTTATGCATTAAATTGTCTTTAAAATTAGCAAATGAGTAAAATGATATATTAAAGACAATTTTATCCCTCGTATTTTAAAAAGTAGGATTTTCCCTTTATTATTTGAAAAAATTCACTCTTATCTGTTTGAATTCAATGAAAATATTTAAGAAATCTATGAAATATGATTTTATTCGTCATTAGAATCAGAAAATTAATAAAATTAAATATAAAAGATAATTATATCACTTTTATTTAAAAAACTAGGATTTTCCCTTTAATATTTGATCAAAATCACACTTTTCCGTATGAATTCAATGAAAATATTTGAGATATCGATGATTTATGCATTAAATCGTCTTTAAAATCAGAAAATGAATAAAAAGACAAATAAAAGATAATTTTATCCATTGTATTTTAAAAAGTAGGATTTTCCCTTTACTATTTCATCAAAATCACACTTTTCCGTATGAAATCAATCGAAATATTTGAGATATCGTTGAAATATGAATTTATTCATCATTATAATTTGAAAATGAATAAAATGATATATAAAAAATAATTTTATCCCTTGTATTTTAAAAAGAAAGAATTTCCCTTTAATTTTTGATCAAAATCACAGTTTTCCGTAAGAATTCAATGAAAATCTTTGAGAAATCTTTGAAATATGAATTTAATCATCAATAGAATTAGAAAATGAATAAAAAAAAAATTTAAAAGATAATTATATCACTTGTATTTAAAAAACTACGATTTTCCCTTTACTATTTTATCATAATCACACCTTTCCGTAAGAATTCAATGAAAATATTTGAGAAATCTTTGAAATATGAATTTATTCGTCATTAGAATCAGAAAATGAATAAAATAAAATATAAAAGTAAATTTTATCCCTCGTATTTTAAAAAGAGAGAATTTGACTTTAAAATTTGAACAAAATCACTCTTACCCGTATGAATTCAATCAAAATAATTAAGAAATCTATCAAATATGAATTTATTCGTCATTAGTAATAGAACATGAATAAAATAAAAAATAAAGGATAATTTTATACCTTGTAATTTTAAAAGTAAGAATTTCCCAAACAAAATCACTCTTACCCGTATGAATTCAATGAAAATATTTAAGAAATCAATCAAATATGAATTTATTCATCATTAGAATCAGAATATTAATAAAATAAAATATAAAAGATAATTATATCCATCGTATTTAAAAAACTAGTATTTTCCCTTTACTATTTTATCAAAATCACACTTTTCCGTAAGAAGTCAATGAAAATATTTGAGATATCGATGATTTATGCATTAAATTGTCTTTAAAATTAGAAAATGAGTAAAATGATATATCAAAGACAATTTTATCCCTTCTATTTAAAAAACTAGGATTTTCCCTTTAATATTTGATCAAAATCACACTTTTCCGTAAGAATTCAATGAAAATATTTGAGGTATCTTTGAAATATGAATTTATTCATCAATAGAATCAGAAAATGAATAAAATAAAATATAAAAG
This sequence comes from Labia minor, assembly GCA_963082975.1. NCBI lineage: Eukaryota > Metazoa > Arthropoda > Insecta > Dermaptera > Spongiphoridae > Labia > Labia minor. The sequence continues at coordinate 89,077,617 of OY720345.1, forward strand.
ATAATTTTATCCCACGTATTTAAAAAACTAGGATTTTCCCTTTAATATTTGATCAAAATCACACTTTTCCGTATGAATTCAATGAAAATATTTGAGATATCGATGATTTATGCATTAAATCGTCTTTAAAATCAGAAAATGAATAAAATGATATATAAAAGATAATTTTATCCATTGTATTTTAAAAAGTAGGATTTTCCTTTTAATATTTGGAGAAAATCACTCTTATCTGCATGAATTCAATGAAAATATTTAAGAATTCGATCAAATATGAATTTATTCATCATTAGAATAAGAAAATTAATAAAATAAAATATAAAAGATAATTATATCCATCGTATTTAAAAAAACTAGTATTTTCCCTTTACTATTTCATCAAAATCACACTTTTCCGTATGAAATCAATCGAAATATTTGAGATATCGTTGAAATATGAATTTATTCATCATTATAATATGAAAAGGAATAAAATGATATATAAAAAATAATTTTATCCCTTGTATTTTAAAAAGAAAGAATTTCCCTTTAATATTTGAACAAAATCACTCTTACCCGTATGAATTCTATGAAAATATTTAAGAAATCGATGAAATATGATTTTATTCGTCATTAGAATCAGAACATGAATAAAATAAAATAAAAAAGATAATTATATCCATTGTATTTAAAAAACTCGTATTTTCCCTTTAATATTTGATCAAAATCACACTTTTCCGTATGAATTCAATGAAAATATTTGAGATATCGATTTTTTATGCATTAAATTGTCTTTAAAATTAGCAAATGAGTAAAATGATATATTAAAGACAATTTTATCCCTCGTATTTTAAAAAATAGGATTTTCCCTTTATTATTTGAAAAAATTCACTCTTATCTGTTTGAATTCAATGAAAATATTTAAGAAATCTATGAAATATGATTTTATTCGTCATTAGAATCAGAAAATTAATAAAATTAAATATAAAAGATAATTATATCACTTTTATTTAAAAAACTAGGATTTTCCCTTTAATATTTGATCAAAATCACACTTTTCCGTATGAATTCAATGAAAATATTTGAGATATCGATGATTTATGCATTAAATCGTCTTTAAAATCAGAAAATGAATAAAAAGACAAATAAAAGATAATTTTATCCATTGTATTTTAAAAAGTAGGATTTTCCCTTTACTATTTCATCAAAATCACACTTTTCCGTATGAAATCAATCGAAATATTTGAGATATCGTTGAAATATGAATTTATTCATCATTATAATATGAAAATGAATAAAATGATATATAAAAAATAATTTTATCCCTTGTATTTTAAAAAGAAAGAATTTCCCTTTAATTTTTGATCAAAATCACACTTTTCCGTAAGAATTCAATGAAAATCTTTGAGAAATCTTTGAAATATGAATTTAATCATCAATAGAATCAGAAAATGAATAAAATAAAATATAAAAGATAATTATATCACTTGTATTTAAAAAACTACGATTTTCCCTTTACTATTTTATCAAAATCACACTTTTCCGTAAGAATTCAATGAAAATATTTGAGAAATCTTTGAAATATGAATTTATTCGTCATTAGAATCAGAAAATGAATAAAATAAAATATAAAAGTAAATTTTATCCGTCGTATTTTAAAAAGAGAAAATTTGACTTTAAAATTTGAACAAAATCACTCTTACCCGTATGAATTCAATCAAAATAATTAAGAAATCTTACAAATATGAATTTATTCCTCATTAGAAATAGAAAATGAATAAAATAAAATATAAAGGATAATTTTATCCCTTGTAATTTTAAAAGTAAGAATTTCCCTTTAATAAATGATCAAAATCACACTTTTCCGTATGAATTCAATGAAAATATTTGAGATATCGATTTTTTATGCATTAAATCGTCTTTAAAATCAGAAAACGAATAAAATGATATATCAAAGACAATTTTATCACTCGGATTTTAAAAAGTAAGAATTTCCCTTTAATATTTGAACAAAATCACTCTTACCCGTATGAATTCAATGAAAATATTTAAGAAATCGATGAAATATGATTTTATTCGTCATTAGAATCTGAAAATGAATAAAATAATATATAAAAGATAATTTTATCCCACGTATTTAAAAAACTAGGATTTTCCCTTTAATATTTGAACAAAATCACTCTTACCCGTATGAATTCTATGAAAATATTTAAGAAATCGATGAAATATGATTTTATTCGTCATTAGAATCAGAACATGAATAAAATAAAATAAAAAAGATAATTATATCCATTGTATTTAAAAAACTCGTATTTTCCCTTTAATATTTGATCAAAATCACACTTTTCCGTATGAAATCAATCGAAATATTTGAGATATCGTTGAAATATGAATTTATTCATCATTATAATATGAAAATGAATAAAATGATATATAAAAAATAATTTTATCCCTTGTATTTTAAAAAGTAGGATTTTCCCTTTAATATTTGAAAAAATTCACTCTTATCTGTTTGATTTCAATGAAAATATTTAAGAAATCTATGAAATATGATTTTATTCGTCATTAGAATCAGAAAATTAATAAAATTAAATATAAAAGATAATTATATCACTTTTATTTAAAAAACTAGGATTTTCCCTTTAATATTTGATCAAAATCACACTTTTCCGTATGAATTCAATGAAAATATTTGAGATATCGATGATTTATGCATTAAATCGTCTTTAAAATCAGAAAATGAATAAAATGATAAATAAAAGATAATTTTATCCATTGTATTTTAAAAAGTAGGATTTTCCCTTTACTATTTCATCAAAATCACACTTTTCCGTATGAAATCAATCGAAATATTTGAGATATCGTTGAAATATGAATTTATTCATCATTATAATTTGAAAATGAATAAAATGATATATAAAAAATAATTTTATCCCTTGTATTTTAAAAAGAAAGAATTTCCCTTTAATTTTTGATCAAAATCACACTTTTCCGTAAGAATTCAATGAAAATCTTTGAGAAATCTTTGAAATATGAATTTAATCATCAATAGAATCAGAAAATGAATAAAATAAAATATAAAAGATAATTATATCACTTGTATTTAAAAAACTACGATTTTCCCTTTACTATTTTATCAAAATCACACTTTTCCGTAAGAATTCAATGAAAATATTTGAGAAATCTTTGAAATATGAATTTATTCGTCATTAGAATCAGAAAATGAATAAAATAAAATATAAAAGTAAATTTTATCCGTCGTATTTTAAAAAGAGAAAATTTGACTTTAAAATTTGAACAAAATCACTCTTACCCGTATGAATTCAATCAAAATAATTAAGAAATCTTACAAATATGAATTTATTCCTCATTAGAAATAGAAAATGAATAAAATAAAATATAAAGGATAATTTTATCCCTTGTAATTTTAAAAGTAAGAATTTCCCTTTAATAAATGATCAAAATCACACTTTTCCGTATGAATTCAATGAAAATATTTGAGATATCGATTTTTTATGCATTAAATCGTCTTTAAAATCAGAAAACGAATAAAATGATATATCAAAGACAATTTTATCACTCGGATTTTAAAAAGTAAGAATTTCCCTTTAATATTTGAACAAAATCACTCTTACCCGTATGAATTCAATGAAAATATTTAAGAAATCGATGAAATATGATTTTATTCGTCATTAGAATCTGAAAATGAATAAAATAATATATAAAAGATAATTTTATCCCACGTATTTAAAAAACTAGGATTTTCCCTTTAATATTTGAACAAAATCACTCTTACCCGTATGAATTCTATGAAAATATTTAAGAAATCGATGAAATATGATTTTATTCGTCATTAGAATCAGAACATGAATAAAATAAAATAAAAAAGATAATTATATCGATTGTATTTAAAAAACTCGTATTTTCCCTTTAATATTTGATCAAAATCACACTTTTCCGTATGAAATCAATCGAAATATTTGAGATATCGTTGAAATATGAATTTATTCATCATTATAATATGAAAATGAATAAAATGATATATAAAAAATAATTTTATCCCTTGTATTTTAAAAAGTAGGATTTTCCCTTTAATATTTGAAAAAATTCACTCTTATCTGTTTGATTTCAATGAAAATATTTAAGAAATCTATGAAATATGATTTTATTCGTCATTAGAATCAGAAAATTAATAAAATTAAATATAAAAGATAATTATATCACTTTTATTTAAAAAACTAGGATTTTCCCTTTAATATTTGATCAAAATCACACTTTTCCGTATGAATTCAATGAAAATATTTGAGATATCGATGATTTATGCATTAAATCGTCTTTAAAATCAGAAAATGAATAAAATGATAAATAAAAGATAATTTTATCCATTGTATTTTAAAAAGTAGGATTTTCCCTTTACTATTTCATCAAAATCACACTTTTCCGTATGAAATCAATCGAAATATTTGAGATATCGTTGAAATATGAATTTATTCATCATTATAATTTGAAAATGAATAAAATGATATATAAAAAATAATTTTATCCCTTGTATTTTAAAAAGAAAGAATTTCCCTTTAATTTTTGATCAAAATCACAGTTTTCCGTAAGAATTCAATGAAAATCTTTGAGAAATCTTTGAAATATGAATTTAATCATCAATAGAATCAGAAAATGAATAAAAAAAAAAATTTAAAAGATAATTATATCACTTGTATTTAAAAAACTACGATTTTCCCTTTACTATTTTATCATAATCACACCTTTCCGTAAGAATTCAATGAAAATATTTGAGAAATCTTTGAAATATGAATTTATTCGTCATTAGAATCAGAAAATGAATAAAATAAAATATAAAAGTAAATTTTATCCCTCGTATTTTAAAAAGAGAGAATTTGACTTTAAAATTTGAACAAAATCACTCTTACCCGTATGAATTCAATCAAAATAATTAAGAAATCTATCAAATATGAATTTATTCGTCATTAGTAATAGAACATGAATAAAATAAAAAATAAAGGATAATTTTATACCTTGTAATTTTAAAAGTAAGAATTTCCCAATCAAAATCACTCTTACCCGTATGAATTCAATGAAAATATTTAAGAAATCAATCAAATATGAATTTATTCATCATTAGAATCAGAAAATTAATAAAATAAAATATAAAAGATAATTATATCCATCGTATTTAAAAAACTAGTATTTTCCCTTTACTATTTTATCAAAATCACACTTTTCCGTATGAATTCAATGAAAATATTTGAGATATCGATGATTTATGCATTAAATTGTCTTTAAAATGAGAAAATGAGTAAAATGATATATCAAAGACAATTTTATCCCTTCTATTTAAAAAACTAGGATTTTCCCTTTAATATTTGATCAAAATCACACTTTTCCGTAAGAATTCAATGAAAATATTTGAGGTATCTTTGAAATATGAATTTATTCATCAATAGAATCAGAAAATGAATAAAATAAAATATAAAAGATAATTTTATCCCACGTATTTAAAAAACTAGGATTTTCCCTTTAATATTTGATCAAAATCACACTTTTCCGTATGAATTCAATGAAAATATTTGAGATATCGATGATTTATGCATTAAATCGTCTTTAAAATCAGAAAATGAATAAAATGATATATAAAAGATAATTTTATCCATTGTATTTTAAAAAGTAGGATTTTCCTTTTAATATTTGGAGAAAATCACTCTTATCTGAATGAATTCAATGAAAATATTTAAGAATTCGATCAAATATGAATTTATTCATCATTAGAATAAGAAAATTAATAAAATAAAATATAAAAGATAATTATATCCATCGTATTTAAAAAAACTAGTATTTTCCCTTTACTATTTCATCAAAATCACACTTTTCCGTATGAAATCAATCGAAATATTTAAGAAATCGATGAAATATGATTTTATTCGTCATTAGAATCTGAAAATGAAAAAAATAATATATAAAAGATAATTTTATCCCACGTATTTAAAAAACTAGGATTTTCCCTTTAATATTTGAACAAAATCACTCTTACCCGTATGAATTCAATGAAAATATTTAAGAAATCGATCAAATATGAATTTATTCGTCATTAGAATCTGAAAATGAATAAAATAAAATATAAAAAATAATTTTATCCCAGGCATTTAAAAAACTAGGATTTTCCCTTTAATATTTGATCAAAATCACACTTTTCCGTATGAATTCAATGAAAATATTTGAGATATCGATTTTTTATGCATTAAATTGTCTTTAAAATTAGCAAATGAGTAAAATGATATATTAAAGACAATTTTATCCCTCGTATTTTAAAAAGTAGGATTTTCCCTTTATTATTTGAAAAAATTCACTCTTATCTGTTTGAATTCAATGAAAATATTTAAGAAATCTATGAAATATGATTTTATTCGTCATTAGAATCAGAAAATTAATAAAATTAAATATAAAAGATAATTATATCACTTTTATTTAAAAAACTAGGATTTTCCCTTTAATATTTGATCAAAATCACACTTTTCCGTATGAATTCAATGAAAATATTTGAGATATCGATGATTTATGCATTAAATCGTCTTTAAAATCAGAAAATGAATAAAAAGACAAATAAAAGATAATTTTATCCATTGTATTTTAAAAAGTAGGATTTTCCCTTTACTATTTCATCAAAATCACACTTTTCCGTATGAAATCAATCGAAATATTTGAGATATCGTTGAAATATGAATTTATTCATCATTATAATTTGAAAATGAATAAAATGATATATAAAAAATAATTTTATCCCTTGTATTTTAAAAAGAAAGAATTTCCCTTTAATTTTTGATCAAAATCACAGTTTTCCGTAAGAATTCAATGAAAATCTTTGAGAAATCTTTGAAATATGAATTTAATCATCAATAGAATTAGAAAATGAATAAAAAAAAAATTTAAAAGATAATTATATCACTTGTATTTAAAAAACTACGATTTTCCCTTTACTATTTTATCATAATCACACCTTTCCGTAAGAATTCAATGAAAATATTTGAGAAATCTTTGAAATATGAATTTATTCGTCATTAGAATCAGAAAATGAATAAAATAAAATATAAAAGTAAATTTTATCCCTCGTATTTTAAAAAGAGAGAATTTGACTTTAAAATTTGAACAAAATCACTCTTACCCGTATGAATTCAATCAAAATAATTAAGAAATCTATCAAATATGAATTTATTCGTCATTAGTAATAGAACATGAATAAAATAAAAAATAAAGGATAATTTTATACCTTGTAATTTTAAAAGTAAGAATTTCCCAAACAAAATCACTCTTACCCGTATGAATTCAATGAAAATATTTAAGAAATCAATCAAATATGAATTTATTCATCATTAGAATCAGAATATTAATAAAATAAAATATAAAAGATAATTATATCCATCGTATTTAAAAAACTAGTATTTTCCCTTTACTATTTTATCAAAATCACACTTTTCCGTAAGAAGTCAATGAAAATATTTGAGATATCGATTTTTTATGCATTAAATTGTCTTTAAAATTAGAAAATGAGTAAAATGATATATCAAAGACAATTTTATCCCTTCTATTTAAAAAACTAGGATTTTCCCTTTAATATTTGATCAAAATCACACTTTTCCGTATGAATTCAATGAAAATATTTGAGATATCGATGATTTATGCATTAAATCGTCTTTAAAATCAGAAAATGAATAAAATGATATATAAAAGATAATTTTATCCATTGTATTTTAAAAAGTAGGATTTTCCTTTTAATATTTGGAGAAAATCACTCTTATCTGCATGAATTCAATGAAAATATTTAAGAATTCGATCAAATATGAATTTATTCATCATTAGAATAAGAAAATTAATAAAATAAAATATAAAAGATAATTATATCCATCGTATTTAAAAAAACTAGTATTTTCCCTTTACTATTTCATCAAAATCACACTTTTCCGTATGAAATCAATCGAAATATTTGAGATATCGTTGAAATATGAATTTATTCATCATTATAATATGAAAATGAATAAAATGATATATAAAAAATAATTTTATCCCTTGTATTTTAAAAAGAAAGAATTTCCCTTTAATTTTTGATCAAAATCACACTTTTCCGTAAGAATTCAATGAAAATCTTTGAGAAATCTTTGAAATATGAATTTAATCATCAATAGAATCAGAAAATGAATAAAATAAAATATAAAAGATAATTATATCACTTGTATTTAAAAAACTACGATTTTCCCTTTACTATTTTATCAAAATCACACTTTTCCGTAAGAATTCAATGAAAATATTTGAGATATCGATTTTTTATGCACTAAATCGTCTTTAAAATCAGAAAACGAATAAAATGATATATCAAAGACAATTTTATCACTCGGATTTTAAAAAGTAAGAATTTCCCTTTAATATTTGAACAAAATCACTCTTACCCGTATGAATTCAATGAAAATATTTAAGAAATCGATGAAATATGATTTTATTCGTCATTAGAATCTGAAAATGAATAAAATAATATATAAAAGATAATTTTATCCCACGTATTTAAAAAACTAGGATTTTCCCTTTAATATTTGAACAAAATCACTCTTACCCGTATGAATTCAATGAAAATATTTAAGAAATCGATCAAATATGAATTTATTCGTCATTAGAATCTGAAAATGAATAAAATAAAATATAAAAAATAATTTTATCCCAGGCATTTAAAAAACTAGGATTTTCCCTTTAATAAATGATCAAAATCACACTTTTCCGTATGAATTCAATGAAAATATTTGAGATATCGATTTTTTATGCATTAAATCGTCTTTAAAATCAGAAAATGAATAAAATTATATATCAAAGATAATTTTATGCCTTCTATTTTAAAAACTAGGATTTTCCCTTTAATATTTGATCAAAATCACAAATTTCCGTATGAATTCAATGAAAATATTTGAGAAATCGATGATTTATGCATTAAATCCTCTTTAAAATCAGAAAACGAATAAAATGATATTTCAAAGACAATCTTATCACTCGGATTTTAAAAATTAGGATTTTCCCTTTAATATTTGAACAAAACCACTCTTACCCGATGAATTCAATGAAAAAATTTGAGAAATCTTTGAAATATGAATTTATTCGTCTTTAAAATCAGAAAATGAATAAAATAAAATATAAAAGATAATTTTATCCCATGTATTTAAAAAACTAGTAAGTATTTTCCCTTTAATATTTGATCAAAATCACCATTTTCCGTAAGAATTCAATGAAAAAATTTTAGAAATCTTTGAAATATGAATTTATTCGTCAATAGAATCAGAAAATGAATAAAATAATATATAAAAGATAATTTTATCCATTGTATTTTAAAAAGTAGGATTTTCCCTTTAATATTTGGAGAAAATCACTCTTATCTGCATGAATTCAATGAAAATATTTAAGAAATCGATCAAATATGAATTTATTCATCATTAGAATTAGAAAATGAATAAAATAAAAAATAAAAGATAATTATATCCATTGTATTTCAAAAACTAGTATTTTCCTTTTAATATTTGAACAAAATCACATTTTTCCGTATGAATTCAATTAAAATATTTGAGATATCGATTTTTTATGCATTAAATTGTCTTTAAAATCAGAAAATGAGTAAAATGATATATCAAAGATAATTTTATCCCTCGTATTTTAAAAAGTAGGATTTTCCCTTTAATATTTGAACAAATTCACTCTTATCCGTATGAATTCTATGAAAATATTTAAGAAATGTATGAAATATGATTTTAATCGTCATTAGAATCAGAACATGAATAAAATAAAATAAAAAAGATAATTATATCCATTGTATTTAAAAAAACTCGTATTTTCCCTTTAATATTTGATCAAAATCACACTTTTCCGTAAGAATTCAATGAAAATATTTGAGGTATCTTTGAAATATGAATTTATTCATCAATAGAATCAGAAAATGAATAAAATAAAATATAAAAGATAATTTTATCCCTTCTATTTAAAAAACTAGGATTTTCCCTTTAATATTTGATCAAAATCACACTTTTCCGTATGAATTCAATGAAAATATTTGAGATATCGATGATTTATGCATTAAATCGTCTTTAAAATCAGAAAATGAATAAAATGATATATAAAAGATAATTTTATCCATTGTATTTTAAAAAGTAGGATTTTCCTTTTAATATTTGGAGAAAATCACTCTTATCTGCATGAATTCAATGAAAATATTTAAGAATTCGATCAAATATGAATTTATTCATCATTAGAATAAGAAAATTAATAAAATAAAATATAAAAGATAATTATATCCATCGTATTTAAAAAAACTAGTATTTTCCCTTTACTATTTCATCAAAATCACACTTTTCCGTATGAAATCAATCGAAATATTTGAGATATCGTTGAAATATGAATTTATTCATCATTATAATATGAAAATAAATAAAATGATATATAAAAAATAATTTTATCCCTTGTATTTTAAAAAGAAAGAATTTCCCTTTAATTTTTGATCAAAATCACACTTTTCCGTAAGAATTCAATGAAAATCTTTGAGAAATCTTTGAAATATGAATTTAATCATCAATAGAATCAGAAAATGAATAAAATAAAATATAAAAGATAATTATATCACTTGTATTTAAAAAACTAGTATTTTCCCTTTACTATTTCATCAAAATCACACTTTTCCGTAAGAATTCAATGAAAATATTTGAGAAATCTTTGAAATATGAATTTATTCGTCATTAGAATCAGAAAATGAATAAAATGATATATAAAAAATAATTTTATCCCTTGTATTTTAAAAAGAAAGAATTTCCCTTTAATTTTTGATCAAAATCACACTTTTCCGTAAGAATTCAATGAAAATCTTTGAGAAATCTTTGAAATATGAATTTAATCATCAATAGAATCAGAAAATGAATAAAATAAAATATAAAAGATAATTATATCACTTGTATTTAAAAAACTACGATTTTCCCTTTACTATTTTATCAAAATCACACTTTTCCGTAAGAATTCAATGAAAATATTTGAGATATCGATTTTTTATGCACTAAATCGTCTTTAAAATCAGAAAACGAATAAAATGATATATCAAAGACAATTTTATCACTCGGATTTTAAAAAGTAAGAATTTCCCTTTAATATTTTAACAAAATCACTCTTACCCGTATGAATTCAATGAAAATATTTAAGAAATCGATGAAATATGATTTTATTCGTCATTAGAATCTGAAAATGAAAAAAATAATATATAAAAGATAATTTTATCCCACGTATTTAAAAAACTAGGATTTTCCCTTTAATATTTGAACAAAATCACTCTTACCCGTATGAATTCAATGAAAATATTTAAGAAATCGATCAAATATGAATTTATTCGTCATTAGAATCTGAAAATGAATAAAATAAAATATAAAAAATAATTTTATCCCAGGCATTTAAAAAACTAGGATTTTCCCTTTAATATTTGATCAAAATCACACTTTTCCGTATGAATTCAATGAAAATATTTGAGATATCGATTTTTTATGCATTAAATTGTCTTTAAAATTAGCAAATGAGTAAAATGATATATTAAAGACAATTTTATCCCTCGTATTTTAAAAAGTAGGATTTTCCCTTTATTATTTGAAAAAATTCACTCTTATCTGTTTGAATTCAATGAAAATATTTAAGAAATCTATGAAATATGATTTTATTCGTCATTAGAATCAGAAAATTAATAAAATTAAATATAAAAGATAATTATATCACTTTTATTTAAAAAACTAGGATTTTCCCTTTACTATTTCATCAAAATCACACTTTTCCGTAAGAATTCAATGAAAATATTTGAGAAATCTTTGAAATATGAATTTATTCGTCATTAGAATCAGAAAATGAATAAAATGATATATAAAAAATAATTTTATCCCTTGTATTTTAAAAAGAAAGAATTTCCCTTTAATTTTTGATCAAAATCACACTTTTCCGTAAGAATTCAATGAAAATCTTTGAGAAATCTTTGAAATATGAATTTAATCATCAATAGAATCAGAAAATGAATAAAATAAAATATAAAAGATAATTATATCACTTGTATTTAAAAAACTACGATTTTCCCTTTACTATTTTATCAAAATCACACTTTTCCGTAAGAATTCAATGAAAATATTTGAGATATCGATTTTTTATGCACTAAATCGTCTTTAAAATCAGAAAATGAATAAAAAGACAAATAAAAGATAATTTTATCCATTGTATTTTAAAAAGTAGGATTTTCCCTTTACTATTTCATCAAAATCACACTTTTCCGTATGAAATCAATCGAAATATTTGAGATATCGTTGAAATATGAATTTATTCATCATTATAATTTGAAAATGAATAAAATGATATATAAAAAATAATTTTATCCCTTGTATTTTAAAAAGAAAGAATTTCCCTTTAATTTTTGATCAAAATCACAGTTTTCCGTAAGAATTCAATGAAAATCTTTGAGAAATCTTTGAAATATGAATTTAATCATCAATAGAATTAGAAAATGAATAAAAAAAAAATTTAAAAGATAATTATATCACTTGTATTTAAAAAACTACGATTTTCCCTTTACTATTTTATCATAATCACACCTTTCCGTAAGAATTCAATGAAAATATTTGAGAAATCTTTGAAATATGAATTTATTCGTCATTAGAATCAGAAAATGAATAAAATAAAATATAAAAGTAAATTTTATCCCTCGTATTTTAAAAAGAGAGAATTTGACTTTAAAATTTGAACAAAATCACTCTTACCCGTATGAATTCAATCAAAATAATTAAGAAATCTATCAAATATGAATTTATTCGTCATTAGTAATAGAACATGAATAAAATAAAAAATAAAGGATAATTTTATACCTTGTAATTTTAAAAGTAAGAATTTCCCAAACAAAATCACTCTTACCCGTATGAATTCAATGAAAATATTTAAGAAATCAATCAAATATGAATTTATTCATCATTAGAATCAGAATATTAATAAAATAAAATATAAAAGATAATTATATCCATCGTATTTAAAAAACTAGTATTTTCCCTTTACTATTTTATCAAAATCACACTTTTCCGTAAGAAGTCAATGAAAATATTTGAGATATCGATTTTTTATGCATTAAATTGTCTTTAAAATTAGAAAATGAGTAAAATGATATATCAAAGACAATTTTATCCCTTCTATTTAAAAAACTAGGATTTTCCCTTTAATATTTGATCAAAATCACACTTTTCCGTATGAATTCAATGAAAATATTTGAGATATCGATGATTTATGCATTAAATCGTCTTTAAAATCAGAAAATGAATAAAATGATATATAAAAGATAATTTTATCCATTGTATTTTAAAAAGTAGGATTTTCCTTTTAATATTTGGAGAAAATCACTCTTATCTGCATGAATTCAATGAAAATATTTAAGAATTCGATCAAATATGAATTTATTCATCATTAGAATAAGAAAATTAATAAAATAAAATATAAAAGATAATTATATCCATCGTATTTAAAAAAACTAGTATTTTCCCTTTACTATTTCATCAAAATCACACTTTTCCGTATGAAATCAATCGAAATATTTGAGATATCGTTGAAATATGAATTTATTCATCATTATAATATGAAAATGAATAAAATGATATATAAAAAATAATTTTATCCCTTGTATTTTAAAAAGAAAGAATTTCCCTTTAATTTTTGATCAAAATCACACTTTTCCGTAAGAATTCAATGAAAATCTTTGAGAAATCTTTGAAATATGAATTTAATCATCAATAGAATCAGAAAATGAATAAAATAAAATATAAAAGATAATTATATCACTTGTATTTAAAAAACTACGATTTTCCCTTTACTATTTTATCAAAATCACACTTTTCCGTAAGAATTCAATGAAAATATTTGAGATATCGATTTTTTATGCACTAAATCGTCTTTAAAATCAGAAAACGAATAAAATGATATATCAAAGACAATTTTATCACTCGGATTTTAAAAAGTAAGAATTTCCCTTTAATATTTGAACAAAATCACTCTTACCCGTATGAATTCAATGAAAATATTTAAGAAATCGATGAAATATGATTTTATTCGTCATTAGAATCTGAAAATGAATAAAATAATATATAAAAGATAATTTTATCCCACGTATTTAAAAAACTAGGATTTTCCCTTTAATATTTGAACAAAATCACTCTTACCCGTATGAATTCAATGAAAATATTTAAGAAATCGATCAAATATGAATTTATTCGTCATTAGAATCTGAAAATGAATAAAATAAAATATAAAAAATAATTTTATCCCAGGCATTTAAAAAACTAGGATTTTCCCTTTAATAAATGATCAAAATCACACTTTTCCGTATGAATTCAATGAAAATATTTGAGATATCGATTTTTTATGCATTAAATCGTCTTTAAAATCAGAAAATGAATAAAATTATATATCAAAGATAATTTTATGCCTTCTATTTTAAAAACTAGGATTTTCCCTTTAATATTTGATCAAAATCACAAATTTCCGTATGAATTCAATGAAAATATTTGAGAAATCGATGATTTATGCATTAAATCCTCTTTAAAATCAGAAAACGAATAAAATGATATTTCAAAGACAATCTTATCACTCGGATTTTAAAAATTAGGATTTTCCCTTTAATATTTGAACAAAACCACTCTTACCCGATGAATTCAATGAAAAAATTTGAGAAATCTTTGAAATATGAATTTATTCGTCTTTAAAATCAGAAAATGAATAAAATAAAATATAAAAGATAATTTTATCCCATGTATTTAAAAAACTAGTAAGTATTTTCCCTTTAATATTTGATCAAAATCACCATTTTCCGTAAGAATTCAATGAAAAAATTTTAGAAATCTTTGAAATATGAATTTATTCGTCAATAGAATCAGAAAATGAATAAAATAATATATAAAAGATAATTTTATCCATTGTATTTTAAAAAGTAGGATTTTCCCTTTAATATTTGAACAAATTCACTCTTATCCGTATGAATTCTATGAAAATATTTAAGAAATGTATGAAATATGATTTTAATCGTCATTAGAATCAGAACATGAATAAAATAAAATAAAAAAGATAATTATATCCATTGTATTTAAAAAAACTCGTATTTTCCCTTTAATATTTGATCAAAATCACACTTTTCCGTAAGAATTCAATGAAAATATTTGAGGTATCTTTGAAATATGAATTTATTCATCAATAGAATCAGAAAATGAATAAAATAAAATATAAAAGATAATTTTATCCCTTCTATTTAAAAAACTAGGATTTTCCCTTTAATATTTGATCAAAATCACACTTTTCCGTATGAATTCAATGAAAATATTTGAGATATCGATGATTTATGCATTAAATCGTCTTTAAAATCAGAAAATGAATAAAATGATATATAAAAGATAATTTTATCCATTGTATTTTAAAAAGTAGGATTTTCCTTTTAATATTTGGAGAAAATCACTCTTATCTGCATGAATTCAATGAAAATATTTAAGAATTCGATCAAATATGAATTTATTCATCATTAGAATAAGAAAATTAATAAAATAAAATATAAAAGATAATTATATCCATCGTATTTAAAAAAACTAGTATTTTCCCTTTACTATTTCATCAAAATCACACTTTTCCGTATGAAATCAATCGAAATATTTGAGATATCGTTGAAATATGAATTTATTCATCATTATAATATGAAAATGAATAAAATGATATATAAAAAATAATTTTATCCCTTGTATTTTAAAAAGAAAGAATTTCCCTTTAATTTTTGATCAAAATCACACTTTTCCGTAAGAATTCAATGAAAATCTTTGAGAAATCTTTGAAATATGAATTTAATCATCAATAGAATCAGAAAATGAATAAAATAAAATATAAAAGATAATTATATCACTTGTATTTAAAAAACTAGTATTTTCCCTTTACTATTTCATCAAAATCACACTTTTCCGTAAGAATTCAATGAAAATATTTGAGAAATCTTTGAAATATGAATTTATTCGTCATTAGAATCAGAAAATGAATAAAATGATATATAAAAAATAATTTTATCCCTTGTATTTTAAAAAGAAAGAATTTCCCTTTAATTTTTGATCAAAATCACACTTTTCCGTAAGAATTCAATGAAAATCTTTGAGAAATCTTTGAAATATGAATTTAATCATCAATAGAATCAGAAAATGAATAAAATAAAATATAAAAGATAATTATATCACTTGTATTTAAAAAACTACGATTTTCCCTTTACTATTTTATCAAAATCACACTTTTCCGTAAGAATTCAATGAAAATATTTGAGATATCGATTTTTTATGCACTAAATCGTCTTTAAAATCAGAAAACGAATAAAATGATATATCAAAGACAATTTTATCACTCGGATTTTAAAAAGTAAGAATTTCCCTTTAATATTTTAACAAAATCACTCTTACCCGTATGAATTCAATGAAAATATTTAAGAAATCGATGAAATATGATTTTATTCGTCATTAGAATCTGAAAATGAAAAAAATAATATATAAAAGATAATTTTATCCCACGTATTTAAAAAACTAGGATTTTCCCTTTAATATTTGAACAAAATCACTCTTACCCGTATGAATTCAATGAAAATATTTAAGAAATCGATCAAATATGAATTTATTCGTCATTAGAATCTGAAAATGAATAAAATAAAATATAAAAAATAATTTTATCCCAGGCATTTAAAAAACTAGGATTTTCCCTTTAATAAATGATCAAAATCACACTTTTCCGTATGAATTCAATGAAAATATTTGAGATATCGATTTTTTATGCATTAAATCGTCTTTAAAATCAGAAAATGAATAAAATTATATATCAAAGATAATTTTATGCCTTCTATTTTAAAAACTAGGATTTTCCCTTTAATATTTGATCAAAATCACAAATTTCCGTATGAATTCAATGAAAATATTTGAGAAATCGATGATTTATGCATTAAATCCTCTTTAAAATCAGAAAACGAATAAAATGATATTTCAAAGACAATCTTATCACTCGGATTTTAAAAAGTAGGATTTTCCCTTTAATATTTGAACAAAACCACTCTTACCCGATGAATTCAATGAAAAAATTTGAGAAATCTTTGAAATATGAATTTATTCGTCTTTAAAATCAGAAAATGAATAAAATAAAATATAAAAGATAATTTTATCCCATGTATTTAAAAAACTAGTAAGTATTTTCCCTTTAATATTTGATCAAAATCACCATTTTCCGTAAGAATTCAATGAAAAAATTTTAGAAATCTTTGAAATATGAATTTATTCGTCAATAGAATCAGAAAATGAATAAAATAATATATAAAAGATAATTTTATCCATTGTATTTTAAAAAGTAGGATTTTCCCTTTAATATTTGGAGAAAATCACTCTTATCTGCATGAATTCAATGAAAATATTTAAGAAATCGATCAAATATGAATTTATTCATCATTAGAATTAGAAAATGAATAAAATAAAAAATAAAAGATAATTATATCCATTGTATTTCAAAAACTAGTATTTTCCTTTTAATATTTGAACAAAATCACATTTTTCCGTATGAATTCAATTAAAATATTTGAGATATCGATTTTTTATGCATTAAATTGTCTTTAAAATCAGAAAATGAGTAAAATGATATATCAAAGATAATTTTATCCCTCGTATTTTAAAAAGTAGGATTTTCCCTTTAATATTTGAACAAATTCACTCTTATCCGTATGAATTCTATGAAAATATTTAAGAAATGTATGAAATATGATTTTAATCGTCATTAGAATCAGAACATGAATAAAATAAAATAAAAAAGATAATTATATCCATTGTATTTAAAAAAACTCGTATTTTCCCTTTAATATTTGATCAAAATCACACTTTTCCGTAAGAATTCAATGAAAATATTTGAGGTATCTTTGAAATATGAATTTATTCATCAATAGAATCAGAAAATGAATAAAATAAAATATAAAAGATAATTTTATTTCACGTATTTAAAAAACTAGGATTTTCCCTTTAATATTTGATCAAAATCACACTTTTCCGTATGAATTCAATGAAAATATTTGAGATATCGATGATTTATGCATTGAATCGTCTTTAAAATCAGAAAATGAATAAAATGATATATAAAAGATAATTTTATCCATTGTATTTTAAAAAGTAGGATTTTCCTTTTAATATTTGGAAAAAATCACTCTTATCTGCATGAATTCAATGAAAATATTTAAGAATTCGATCAAATATGAATTTATTCATCATTAGAATAAGAAAATTAATAAAATAAAATATAAAAGATAATTATATCCATCGTATTTAAAAAAACTAGTATTTTCCCTTTACTATTTCATCAAAATCACACTTTTCCGTATGAAATCAATCGAAATATTTGAGATATCGTTGAAATATGAATTTATTCATCATTATAATATGAAAATGAATAAAATGATATATAAAAAATAATTTTATCCCTTGTATTTTAAAAAGAAAGAATTTCCGTTTAATTTTTGATCAAAATCACACTTTTCCGTAAGAATTCAATGAAAATCTTTGAGAAATCTTTGAAATATGAATTTAATCATCAATAGAATCAGAAAATGAATAAAATAAAATATAAAAGATAATTATATCACTTGTATTTAAAAAACTAGTATTTTCCCTTTACTATTTCATCAAAATCACACTTTTCCGTAAGAATTCAATGAAAATATTTGAGAAATCTTTGAAATATGAATTTATTCGTCATTAGAATCAGAAAATGAATAAAATGATATATAAAAAATAATTTTATCCCTTGTATTTTAAAAAGAAAGAATTTCCCTTTAATTTTTGATCAAAATCACACTTTTCCGTAAGAATTCAATGAAAATCTTTGAGAAATCTTTGAAATATGAATTTAATCATCAATAGAATCAGAAAATGAATAAAATAAAATATAAAAGATAATTATATCACTTGTATTTAAAAAACTACGATTTTCCCTTTACTATTTTATCAAAATCACACTTTTCCGTAAGAATTCAATGAAAATATTTGAGATATCGATTTTTTATGCACTAAATCGTCTTTAAAATCAGAAAACGAATAAAATGATATATCAAAGACAATTTTATCACTCGGATTTTAAAAAGTAAGAATTTCCCTTTAATATTTGAACAAAATCACTCTTACCCGTATGAATTCAATGAAAATATTTAAGAAATCGATGAAATATGATTTTATTCGTCATTAGAATCTGAAAATGAATAAAATAATATATAAAAGATAATTTTATCCCACGTATTTAAAAAACTAGGATTTTCCCTTTAATATTTGAACAAAATCACTCTTACCCGTATGAATTCAATGAAAATATTTAAGAAATCGATCAAATATGAATTTATTCGTCATTAGAATCTGAAAATGAATAAAATAAAATATAAAAAATAATTTTATCCCAGGCATTTAAAAAACTAGGATTTTCCCTTTAATAAATGATCAAAATCACACTTTTCCGTATGAATTCAATGAAAATATTTGAGATATCGATTTTTTATGCATTAAATCGTCTTTAAAATCAGAAAATGAATAAAATTATATATCAAAGATAATTTTATGCCTTCTATTTTAAAAACTAGGATTTTCCCTTTAATATTTGATCAAAATCACAAATTTCCGTATGAATTCAATGAAAATATTTGAGAAATCGATGATTTATGCATTAAATCCTCTTTAAAATCAGAAAACGAATAAAATGATATTTCAAAGACAATCTTATCACTCGGATTTTAAAAATTAGGATTTTCCCTTTAATATTTGAACAAAACCACTCTTACCCGATGAATTCAATGAAAAAATTTGAGAAATCTTTGAAATATGAATTTATTCGTCTTTAAAATCAGAAAATGAATAAAATAAAATATAAAAGATAATTTTATCCCATGTATTTAAAAAACTAGTAAGTATTTTCCCTTTAATATTTGATCAAAATCACCATTTTCCGTAAGAATTCAATGAAAAAATTTTAGAAATCTTTGAAATATGAATTTATTCGTCAATAGAATCAGAAAATGAATAAAATAATATATAAAAGATAATTTTATCCATTGTATTTTAAAAAGTAGGATTTTCCCTTTAATATTTGGAGAAAATCACTCTTATCTGCATGAATTCAATGAAAATATTTAAGAAATCGATCAAATATGAATTTATTCATCATTAGAATTAGAAAATGAATAAAATAAAAAATAAAAGATAATTATATCCATTGTATTTCAAAAACTAGTATTTTCCTTTTAATATTTGAACAAAATCACATTTTTCCGTATGAATTCAATTAAAATATTTGAGATATCGATTTTTTATGCATTAAATTGTCTTTAAAATCAGAAAATGAGTAAAATGATATATCAAAGATAATTTTATCCCTCGTATTTTAAAAAGTAGGATTTTCCCTTTAATATTTGAACAAATTCACTCTTATCCGTATGAATTCTATGAAAATATTTAAGAAATGTATGAAATATGATTTTAATCGTCATTAGAATCAGAACATGAATAAAATAAAATAAAAAAGATAATTATATCCATTGTATTTAAAAAAACTCGTATTTTCCCTTTAATATTTGATCAAAATCACACTTTTCCGTAAGAATTCAATGAAAATATTTGAGGTATCTTTGAAATATGAATTTATTCATCAATAGAATCAGAAAATGAATAAAATAAAATATAAAAGATAATTTTATTTCACGTATTTAAAAAACTAGGATTTTCCCTTTAATATTTGATCAAAATCACACTTTTCCGTATGAATTCAATGAAAATATTTGAGATATCGATGATTTATGCATTAAATCGTCTTTAAAATCAGAAAATGAATAAAATGATATATAAAAGATAATTTTATCCATTGTATTTTAAAAAGTAGGATTTTCCTTTTAATATTTGGAAAAAATCACTCTTATCTGCATGAATTCAATGAAAATATTTAAGAATTCGATCAAATATGAATTTATTCATCATTAGAATAAGAAAATTAATAAAATAAAATATAAAAGATAATTATATCCATCGTATTTAAAAAAACTAGTATTTTCCCTTTACTATTTCATCAAAATCACACTTTTCCGTATGAAATCAATCGAAATATTTGAGATATCGTTGAAATATGAATTTATTCATCATTATAATATGAAAATGAATAAAATGATATATAAAAAATAATTTTATCCCTTGTATTTTAAAAAGAAAGAATTTCCGTTTAATTTTTGATCAAAATCACACTTTTCCGTAAGAATTCAATGAAAATCTTTGAGAAATCTTTGAAATATGAATTTAATCATCAATAGAATCAGAAAATGAATAAAATAAAATATAAAAGATAATTATATCACTTGTATTTAAAAAACTAGTATTTTCCCTTTACTATTTCATCAAAATCACACTTTTCCGTAAGAATTCAATGAAAATATTTGAGAAATCTTTGAAATATGAATTTATTCGTCATTAGAATCAGAAAATGAATAAAATGATATATAAAAAATAATTTTATCCCTTGTATTTTAAAAAGAAAGAATTTCCCTTTAATTTTTGATCAAAATCACACTTTTCCGTAAGAATTCAATGAAAATCTTTGAGAAATCTTTGAAATATGAATTTAATCATCAATAGAATCAGAAAATGAATAAAATAAAATATAAAAGATAATTATATCACTTGTATTTAAAAAACTACGATTTTCCCTTTACTATTTTATCAAAATCACACTTTTCCGTAAGAATTCAATGAAAATATTTGAGATATCGATTTTTTATGCACTAAATCGTCTTTAAAATCAGAAAACGAATAAAATGATATATCAAAGACAATTTTATCACTCGGATTTTAAAAAGTAAGAATTTCCCTTTAATATTTTAACAAAATCACTCTTACCCGTATGAATTCAATGAAAATATTTAAGAAATCGATGAAATATGATTTTATTCGTCATTAGAATCTGAAAATGAAAAAAATAATATATAAAAGATAATTTTATCCCACGTATTTAAAAAACTAGGATTTTCCCTTTAATATTTGAACAAAATCACTCTTACCCGTATGAATTCAATGAAAATATTTAAGAAATCGATCAAATATGAATTTATTCGTCATTAGAATCTGAAAATGAATAAAATAAAATATAAAAAATAATTTTATCCCAGGCATTTAAAAAACTAGGATTTTCCCTTTAATAAATGATCAAAATCACACTTTTCCGTATGAATTCAATGAAAATATTTGAGATATCGATTTTTTATGCATTAAATCGTCTTTAAAATCAGAAAATGAATAAAATTATATATCAAAGATAATTTTATGCCTTCTATTTTAAAAACTAGGATTTTCCCTTTAATATTTGATCAAAATCACAAATTTCCGTATGAATTCAATGAAAATATTTGAGAAATCGATGATTTATGCATTAAATCCTCTTTAAAATCAGAAAACGAATAAAATGATATTTCAAAGACAATCTTATCACTCGGATTTTAAAAAGTAGGATTTTCCCTTTAATATTTGAACAAAACCACTCTTACCCGATGAATTCAATGAAAAAATTTGAGAAATCTTTGAAATATGAATTTATTCGTCTTTAAAATCAGAAAATGAATAAAATAAAATATAAAAGATAATTTTATCCCATGTATTTAAAAAACTAGTATTTTCCCTTTAATATTTGATCAAAATCACACTTTTCCGTAAGAATTCAATGAAAAAATTTGAGAAATCTTTGAAATATGAATTTATTCGTCAATAGAATCAGAAAATGAATAAAATAATATATAAAAGATAATTATATCACTTCTATTTAAAAAACTAGGATTTTCCCTTTACTATTTGAACACAATCACTCTTATCTGCATGAATTCAATGAAAAAATTTGAGAAATCTTTGAAATATGAATTTATTCGTCGTTAGAATCAGAAAATTAATAAAATAAAATATAAAAGATAATTATATCCATCGTATTTTAAAAACTAGGATTTTCCCTTTAATATTTGATCAAAATCACACTTTTCCGTAAGAATTCAATGAAAATATTTGAGGTATCTTTAAAATATGAATTTATTCATCAATAGAATCAGAAAATGAATAAAATAAAATATAAAAGATAATTTTATCTCACGTATTTAAAAAACTAGGATTTTCCCTTTAATATTTGATCAAAATCACACTTTTCCGTATGAATTCAATGAAAATATTTGAGATATCGATGATTTATGCATTAAATCGTCTTTAAAATCAGAAAATGAATAAAATGATATATAAAAGATAATTTTATCCATTGTATTTTAAAAAGTAGGATTTTCCTTTTAATATTTGGAGAAAATCACTCTTATCTGCATGAATTCAATGAAAATATTTAAGAATTCAATCAAATATGAATTTATTCATCATTAGAATAAGAAAATTAATAAAATAAAATATAAAAGATAATTATATCCATCGTATTTAAAAAAACTAGTATTTTCCCTTTACTATTTCATCAAAATCACACTTTTCCGTATGAAATCAATCGAAATATTTGAGATATCGTTGAAATATGAATTTATTCATCATTATAATATGAAAATGAATAAAATGATATATAAAAAATAATTTTATCCCTTGTAAGAAAGAATTTCCGTTTAATTTTTGATCAAAATCACACTTTTCCGTAAGAATTCAATGAAAATCTTTGAGAAATCTTTGAAATATGAATTTAATCATCAATAGAATCAGAAAATGAATAAAATAAAATATAAAAGATAATTATATCACTTGTATTTAAAAAACTACGATTTTCCATTTACTATTTTATCAAAATCACACTTTTCCGTAAGAATTCAATGAAAATATTTGAGAAATCTTTGAAATATGAATTTATTCGTCATTAGAATCAGAAAATGAATAAAATAAAATATAAAAGTAAATTTTATCCGTCGTATTTTAAAAAGAGAAAATTTGACTTTAAAATTTGAACAAAATCACT
The DNA here is from genome assembly GCA_963082975.1 of Labia minor. Classification (NCBI taxonomy): domain Eukaryota; kingdom Metazoa; phylum Arthropoda; class Insecta; order Dermaptera; family Spongiphoridae; genus Labia; species Labia minor. The sequence goes on from OY720345.1 coordinate 89,101,659, forward strand.
CTTACCCGTATGAATTCAATCAAAATAATTAAGAAATCTTACAAATATGAATTTATTCCTCATTAGAAATAGAAAATGAATAAAATAAAATATAAAGGATAATTTTATCCCTTGTAATTTTAAAAGTAAGAATTTCCCTTTAATAAATGATCAAAATCACACTTTTCCGTATGAATTCAATGAAAATATTTGAGATATCGATTTTTTATGCACTAAATCGTCTTTAAAATCAGAAAACGAATAAAATGATATATCAAAGACAATTTTATCACTCGGATTTTAAAAAGTAAGAATTTCCCTTTAATATTTGAACAAAATCACTCTTACCCGTATGAATTCAATGAAAATATTTAAGAAATCGATGAAATATGATTTTATTCGTCATTAGAATCTGAAAATGAATAAAATAATATATAAAAGATAATTTTATCCCACGTATTTAAAAAACTAGGATTTTCCCTTTAATATTTGAACAAAGTCACTCTTACCCGTATGAATCCTATGAAAATATTTAAGAAATCGATGAAATATGATTTTATTCGTCATTAGAATCAGAACATGAATAAAATAAAATAAAAAAGATAATTATATCCATTGTATTTAAAAAACTCGTATTTTCCCTTTAATATTTGATCAAAATCACACTTTTCCGTATGAATTCAATGAAAATATTTGAGATATCGATTTTTTATGCATTAAATTGTCTTTAAAATTAGAAAATGAGTAAAATGATATATCAAAGACAATTTTATCCCTCGTATTTTAAAAAGTAGGATTTTCCCTTTAATATTTGAAAAAATTCACTCTTATCTGTATGAATTCAATGAAAATATTTAAGAAATCTATGAAATATGATTTTATTCGTCATTAGAATCAGAAAATTAATAAAATTAAATATAAAAGATAATTATATCACTTGTATTTAAAAAACTAGGATTTTCCCTTTAATATTTGATCAAAATCACACTTTTCCGTAAGAATTCAATGAAAATATTTGAGGTATCTTTGAAATATGAATTTATTCATCAATAGAATCAGAAAATGAATAAAATAAAATATAAAAGATAATTTTATCCCACGTATTTAAAAAACTAGGATTTTCCCTTTAATATTTGATCAAAATCACACTTTTCCGTATGAATTCAATGAAAATATTTGAGATATCGATGATTTATGCATTAAATCGTCTTTAAAATCAGAAAATGAATAAAATGATATATAAAAGATAATTTTATCCATTGTATTTTAAAAAGTAGGATTTTCCTTTTAAAATTTGGAGAAAATCACTCTTATCTGCATGAATTCAATGAAAATATTTAAGAATTCGATCAAATATGAATTTATTCATCATTAGAATAAGAAAATTAATAAAATAAAATATAAAAGATAATTATATCCATCGTATTTAAAAAAACTAGTATTTTCCCTTTACTATTTCATCAAAATCACACTTTTCCGTATGAAATAAATCGAAATATTTGAGATATCGTTGAAATATGAATTTATTCATCATTATAATATGAAAATGAATAAAATGATATATAAAAAATAATTTTATCCCTTGTATTTTAAAAAGAAAGAATTTCCCTTTAATTTTTGATCAAAATCACACTTTTCCGTAAGAATTCAATGAAAATCTTTGAGAAATCTTTGAAATATGAATTTAATCATCAATAGAATCAGAAAATGAATAAAATAAAATATAAAAGATAATTATATCACTTGTATTTAAAAAACTACGATTTTCCATTTACTATTTTATCAAAATCACACTTTTCCGTAAGAATTCAATGAAAATATTTGAGAAATCTTTGAAATATGAATTTATTCGTCATTAGAATCAGAAAATGAATAAAATAAAATATAAAAGTAAATTTTATCCGTCGTATTTTAAAAAGAGAAAATTTGACTTTAAAATTTGAACAAAATCACTCTTAGCCGTATGAATTCAATAGAAAATAATTAAGAAATCTTACAAATATGAATTTATTCCTCATTAGAAATAGAAAATGAATAAAATAAAATATAAAGGATAATTTTATCCCTTGTAATTTTAAAAGTAAGAATTTCCCTTTAATAAATGATCAAAATCACACTTTTCCGTATGAATTCAATGAAAATATTTGAGATATCGATTTTTTATGCACTAAATCGTCTTTAAAATCAGAAAACGAATAAAATGATATATCAAAGACAATTTTATGACTCGGATTTTAAAAAGTAAGAATTTCCCTTTAATATTTGAACAAAATCACTCTTACCCGTATGAATTCAATGAAAATATTTAAGAAATCGATGAAATATGATTTTATTCGTCATTAGAATCTGAAAATGAATAAAATAATATATAAAAGATAATTTTATCCCACGTATTTAAAAAACTAGGATTTTCCCTTTAATATTTGAACAAAGTCACTCTTACCCGTATGAATTCTATGAAAATATTTAAGAAATCGATGAAATATGATTTTATTCGTCATTAGAATCAGAACATGAATAAAATAAAATAAAAAAGATAATTATATCCATTGTATTTAAAAAACTCGTATTTTCCCTTTAATATTTGATCAAAATCACACTTTTCCGTATGAATTCAATGAAAATATTTGAGATATCGATTTTTTATGCATTAAATTGTCTTTAAAATTAGAAAAGGAGTAAAATGATATATCAAAGACAATTTTATCCCTCGTATTTTAAAAAGTATGATTTTCCCTTTAATATTTGAAAAAATTCACTCTTATCTGTATGAATTCAATGAAAATATTTAAGAAATCTATGAAATATGATTTTATTCGTCATTAGAATCAGAAAATTAATAAAATTAAATATAAAAGATAATTATATCACTTGTATTTAAAAAACTAGGATTTTCCCTTTAATATTTGATCAAAATCACACTTTTCCGTAAGAATTCAATGAAAATATTTGAGGTATCTTTAAAATATGAATTTATTCATCAATAGAATCAGAAAATGAATAAAATAAAATATAAAAGATAATTTTATCCCACGTATTTAAAAAACTAGGATTTTCCCTTTAATATTTGATCAAAATCACACTTTTCCGTATGAATTCAATGAAAATATTTGAGATATCGATGATTTATGCATTAAATCGTCTTTAAAATCAGAAAATGAATAAAATGATATATAAAAGATAATTTTATCCATTGTATTTTAAAAAGTAGGATTTTCCCTTTAATATTTGGAGAAAATCACTCTTATCTGCATGAATTCAATGAAAATATTTAAGAAATCGATCAAATATGAATTTATTCATGATTAGAATTAGAAAATGAATAAAATAAAAAATAAAAGATAATTATATCCATTGTATTTCAAAAACTAGTATTTTCCTTTTAATATTTGAACAAAATCACACTTTTCCGTATGAATTCAATTAAAATATTTGAGATATCGATTTTTTATGCATTAAATTGTCTTTAAAATCAGAAAATGAGTAAAATGATATATCAAAGATAATTTTATCCCTCGTATTTTAAAAAGTAGGATTTTCCCTTTAATATTTGAACAAATTCACTCTTACCCGTATGAATTCTATGAAAATATTTAAGAAATCGATGAAATATGATTTTATTCGTCATTAGAATCAGAACATGAATAAAATAAAATAAAAAAGATAATTATATCCATTGTATTTAAAAAACTCGTATTTTCCCTTTAATATTTGATCAAAATCACACTTTTCCGTATGAATTCAATGAAAATATTTGAGATATCGATTTTTTATTCATTAAATTGTCTTTAAAATTAGAAAATGAGTAAAATGATATATCAAAGATAATTTTATCCCTCGTATTTTAAAAAGTAGGATTTTCCCTTTAATATTTGAACAAATTCACTCTTACCCGTATGAATTCTATGAAAATATTTAAGAAATGGATGAAATATGATTTTATTCGTCATTAGAATCAGAACATGAATAAAATAAAATAAAAAAGATAATTATATCCATTGTATTTAAAAAACTCGTATTTTCCCTTTAATATTTGATCAAAATCACACTTTTCCGTATGAATTCAATGAAAATATTTGAGATATCGATTTTTTATTCATTAAATTGTCTTTAAAATTTGAAAATGAATAAAATGATATATAAAAAATAATTTTATCCCTTGTATTTTAAAAAGAAAGAATTTCCCTTTAATTTTTGATCAAAATCACACTTTTCCGTAAGAATTCAATGAAAATCTTTGAGAAATCTTTGAAATATGAATTTATTCGTCATTAGAATCACAAAATCAATAAATTAAAATATAAAAGTAAATTATATCCCTCGTATTTAAAAAACTAGGATTTTCCCTTTAATATTTGAACAAAATCACTCTTATCTGCATGAATTCAATGAAAATATTTGAGATATCGATTTTTTATGCATTAAATTGTCTTTAAAATCAGAAAAAGAGTAAAATGATATATCAAAGATAATTTTATCCCTAGTATTTTAAAAAGTAGGATTTTCCCTTTAATATTTGAATAAAATCACTCTTAGCCGTATGAATTCAATGAAAATATTTAAGAAATCGATGAAATATGATTTTATTCGTCATTAGAATCAGAAAATTAATAAAATAAAATATAAAAGATAATTATATCCATCGTATTTAAAAAACTAGTATTTTCCCTTTAATATTTGATCAAAATCACACTTTTCCGTAAGAATTCAATGAAAATATTTGAGAAATCTTTGAAATATGAATTTATTCGTCATTAGAATCAGAAAATTAATAAAATAAAATATAAAAGATAATTATATCCATCGTATTTAAAAAACTAGTATTTTCCCTTTAATATTTGAACAAAATCACTCTTACCCGTATGAATTCAATGAAAATATTTAAGAAATCGATGAAATATGAATTTATTCGTCTTTAGAATCAGAAAATGAATAAAATAAAATATAAAAGATAATTTTATCCCAGGTATTTAAAAAACTAGGATTTTCCCTTTAATATTTGATCAAAATCACACTTTTCCGTATGAATTCAATGAAAATATTTGAGATATCGATGATTTATGCATTAAATCGTCTTTAAAATCAGAAAATGAATAAAATGATATATAAAAGATAATTTTATCCATTGTATTTTAAAAAGTAGGATTTTCCCTTTAATATTTGGAGAAAATCACTCTTATCTGCATGAATTCAATGAAAATATTTAAGAAATCGATCAAATATGAATTGATTCATCATTAGAATTAGAAAATGAATAAAATAAAAAATAAAAGATAATTATATCCATTGTATTTCAAAAACTAGTATTTTCCCTTTAATATTTGAACAAAATCACACTTTTCCGTATGAATTCAATTAAAATATTTGAGATATCGATTTTTTATGCATTAAATTGTCTTTAAAATCAGAAAATGAGTAAAATGATATATCAAAGATAATTTTATCCCTCGTATTTTAAAAAGTAGGATTTTCCCTTTAATATTTGAACAAATTCACTCTTACCCGTATGAATTCTATGAAAATATTTAAGAAATGTATGAAATATGATTTTAATCGTCATTAGAATCAGAACATGAATAAAATAAAATAAAAAAGATAATTATATCCATTGTATTTAAAAAAAGTCGTATTTTCCCTTTAATATTTGATCAAAATCACACTTTTCCGTATGAATTCAATGAAAATATTTGAGATATCGATTTTTTATGCATTAAATCGTCTTTAAAATCAGAAAATGAATAAAATGATATATCAAAGATAATTATATCCCTTCTATTTTAAAAACTAGGATTTTCCCTTTAATATTTGAACAAAATAACTCTTATCTGCATGAATTCAATGAAAATAGTTAAGAACTCGATGAAATATGATTATATTCGTCATTAGAATCAGAAAATGAATAAAATAAAAAATAAAAGATAATTATATCCATAGTATTTAAAAAACTAGTATTTTCCCTTTAATATTTGATCAAAATCACACTTTTCCGTATGAATTCAATTAAAATATTTGAGATATCGTTGAAATATGAATTTATTCATCATTATAATCTGAAAATAAAAAAAATGATATATAAAAAATAATTTTATCCCTCGTATTTTAAAAAGTAGGATTTTCCCTTTAATATTTGAACAAATTCACTCTTACCCGTATGAATTCTATGAAAATATTTAAGAAATCGATCAAATATGAATTTATTCATCATTAGAATTAGAAAATGAATAAAATAAAAAATAAAAGATAATTATATCCATTGTATTTCAAAAACTAGTATTTTCCCTTTAATATTTGAACAAAATCACACTTTTCCGTATGAATTCAATTAAAATATTTGAGATATCGATTTTTTATGCATTAAATTGTCTTTAAAATCAGTAAGAATTCAATGAAAATATTTGAGAAATCTTTGAAATATGAATTTATTCGTCATTAGAATCAGAAAATTAATAAAATAAAATATAAAAGATAATTATATCCATCGTATTTAAAAAACTAGTATTTTCCCTTTAATATTTGAACAAAATCACTCTTACCCGTATGAATTCAATGAAAATATTTAAGAAATCGATGAAATATGAATTTATTCGTCTTTAGAATCAGAAAATGAATAAAATAAAATATCAAAGATAATTTTATCCCTAGTATTTTAAAAAGTAGGATTTTCCCTTTAATATTTGAATAAAATCACTCTTAGCCGTATGAATTCAATGAAAATATTTAAGAAATCGATGAAATATGATTTTATTCGTCATTAGAATCAGAAAATTAATAAAATAAAATATAAAAGATAATTATATCCATCGTATTTAAAAAACTAGTATTTTCCCTTTAATATTTGATCAAAATCACACTTTTCCGTAAGAATTCAATGAAAATATTTGAGAAATCTTTGAAATATGAATTTATTCGTCATTAGAATCAGAAAATTAATAAAATAAAATATAAAAGATAATTATATCCATCGTATTTAAAAAACTAGTATTTTCCCTTTAATATTTGAACAAAATCACTCTTACCCGTATGAATTCAATGAAAATATTTAAGAAATCGATGAAATATGAATTTATTCGTCTTTAGAATCAGAAAATGAATAAAATAAAATATAAAAGATAATTTTATCCCAGGTATTTAAAAAACTAGGATTTTCCCTTTAATATTTGATCAAAATCACACTTTTCCGTATGAATTCAATGAAAATATTTGAGATATCGATGATTTATGCATTAAATCGTCTTTAAAATCAGAAAATGAATAAAATGATATATAAAAGATAATTTTATCCATTGTATTTTAAAAAGTAGGATTTTCCCTTTAATATTTGGAGAAAATCACTCTTATCTGCATGAATTCAATGAAAATCTTTGAGAAATCTTTGAAATATGAATTTATTCGTCATTAGAATCACAAAATCAATAAATTAAAATATAAAAGTAAATTATATCCCTCGTATTTAAAAAACTAGGATTTTCCCTTTAATATTTGAACAAAATCACACTTTTCCGTATGAATTCAATGAAAATATTTGAGATATCGATTTTTTATGCATTAAATCGTCTTTAAAATCAGAAAATGAATAAAATGATATATCAAAGATAATTTTATCCCTTCTATTTTAAAAACTAGGATTTTCCCTTTAATATTTGAACAAAATAACTCTTATCTGCATGAATTCAATGAAAATAGTTAAGAACTCGATGAAATATGATTATATTCGTCATTAGAATCAGAAAATGAATAAAATAAAAAATAAAAGATAATTATATCCATCGTATTTAAAAAACTAGTATTTTCCCTTTAATATTTGATCAAAATCACACTTTTCCGTATGAATTCAATTAAAATATTTGAGATATCGTTGAAATATGAATTTATTCATCATTATAATCTGAAAATAAAAAAAATGATATATAAAAAATAATTTTATCCCTCGTATTTTAAAAAGTAGGATTTTCCCTTTAATATTTGAACAAATTCACTCTTACCCGTATGAATTCTATGAAAATATTTAAGAAATCGATCAAATATGAATTTATTCATCATTAGAATTAGAAAATGAATAAAATAAAAAATAAAAGATAATTATATCCATTGTATTTCAAAAACTAGTATTTTCCCTTTAATATTTGAACAAAATCACACTTTTCCGTATGAATTCAATTAAAATATTTGAGATATCGATTTTTTATGCATTAAATTGTCTTTAAAATCAGAAAATGAGTAAAATGATATATCAAAGATAATTTTATCCCTCGTATTTTAAAAAGTAGGATTTTCCCTTTAATATTTGAACAAATTCACTCTTACCCGTATGAATTCTATGAAAATATTTAAGAAATGTATGAAATATGATTTTAATCGTCATTAGAATCAGAACATGAATAAAATAAAATAAAAAAGATAATTATATCCATTGTATTTAAAAAAACTCGTATTTTCCCTTTAATATTTGATCAAAATCACACTTTTCCGTAAGAATTCAATGAAAATATTTGAGGTATCTTTGAAATATGAATTTATTCATCAATAGAATCAGAAAATGAATAAAATAAAATATAAAAGATAATTTTATCCCACGTATTTAAAAAACTAGGATTTTCCCTTTAATATTTGATCAAAATCACACTTTTCCGTATGAATTCAATGAAAATATTTGAGATATCGATGATTTATGCATTAAATCGTCTTTAAAATCAGAAAATGAATAAAATGATATATAAAAGATAATTTTATCCATTGTATTTTAAAAAGTAGGATTTTCCTTTTAAAATTTGGAGAAAATCACTCTTATCTGCATGAATTCAATGAAAATATTTAAGAATTCGATCAAATATGAATTTATTCATCATTAGAATAAGAAAATTAATAAAATAAAATATAAAAGATAATTATATCCATCGTATTTAAAAAAACTAGTATTTTCCCTTTACTATTTCATCAAAATCACACTTTTCCGTATGAAATAAATCGAAATATTTGAGATATCGTTGAAATATGAATTTATTCATCATTATAATATGAAAATGAATAAAATGATATATAAAAAATAATTTTATCCCTTGTATTTTAAAAAGAAAGAATTTCCCTTTAATTTTTGATCAAAATCACACTTTTCCGTAAGAATTCAATGAAAATCTTTGAGAAATCTTTGAAATATGAATTTAATCATCAATAGAATCAGAAAATGAATAAAATAAAATATAAAAGATAATTATATCACTTGTATTTAAAAAACTACGATTTTCCATTTACTATTTTATCAAAATCACACTTTTCCGTAAGAATTCAATGAAAATATTTGAGAAATCTTTGAAATATGAATTTATTCGTCATTAGAATCAGAAAATGAATAAAATAAAATATAAAAGTAAATTTTATCCGTCGTATTTTAAAAAGAGAAAATTTGACTTTAAAATTTGAACAAAATCACTCTTAGCCGTATGAATTCAATAGAAAATAATTAAGAAATCTTACAAATATGAATTTATTCCTCATTAGAAATAGAAAATGAATAAAATAAAATATAAAGGATAATTTTATCCCTTGTAATTTTAAAAGTAAGAATTTCCCTTTAATAAATGATCAAAATCACACTTTTCCGTATGAATTCAATGAAAATATTTGAGATATCGATTTTTTATGCACCAAATCGTCTTTAAAATCAGAAAACGAATAAAATGATATATCAAAGACAATTTTATGACTCGGATTTTAAAAAGTAAGAATTTCCCTTTAATATTTGAACAAAATCACTCTTACCCGTATGAATTCAATGAAAATATTTAAGAAATCGATGAAATATGATTTTATTCGTCATTAGAATCTGAAAATGAATAAAATAATATATAAAAGATAATTTTATCCCACGTATTTAAAAAACTAGGATTTTCCCTTTAATATTTGAACAAAGTCACTCTTACCCGTATGAATTCTATGAAAATATTTAAGAAATCGATGAAATATGATTTTATTCGTCATTAGAATCAGAACATGAATAAAATAAAATAAAAAAGATAATTATATCCATTGTATTTAAAAAACTCGTATTTTCCCTTTAATATTTGATCAAAATCACACTTTTCCGTATGAATTCAATGAAAATATTTGAGATATCGATTTTTTATGCATTAAATTGTCTTTAAAATTAGAAAAGGAGTAAAATGATATATCAAAGACAATTTTATCCCTCGTATTTTAAAAAGTATGATTTTCCCTTTAATATTTGAAAAAATTCACTCTTATCTGTATGAATTCAATGAAAATATTTAAGAAATCTATGAAATATGATTTTATTCGTCATTAGAATCAGAAAATTAATAAAATTAAATATAAAAGATAATTATATCACTTGTATTTAAAAAACTAGGATTTTCCCTTTAATATTTGATCAAAATCATACTTTTCCGTAAGAATTCAATGAAAATATTTGAGGTATCTTTAAAATATGAATTTATTCATCAATAGAATCAGAAAATGAATAAAATAAAATATAAAAGATAATTTTATCCCACGTATTTAAAAAACTAGGATTTTCCCTTTAATATTTGATCAAAATCACACTTTTCCGTATGAATTCAATGAAAATATTTGAGATATCGATGATTTATGCATTAAATCGTCTTTAAAATCAGAAAATGAATAAAATGATATATAAAAGATAATTTTATCCATTGTATTTTAAAAAGTAGGATTTTCCCTTTAATATTTGGAGAAAATCACTCTTATCTGCATGAATTCAATGAAAATATTTAAGAAATCGATCAAATATGAATTTATTCATGATTAGAATTAGAAAATGAATAAAATAAAAAATAAAAGATAATTATATCCATTGTATTTCAAAAACTAGTATTTTCCTTTTAATATTTGAACAAAATCACACTTTTCCGTATGAATTCAATTAAAATATTTGAGATATCGATTTTTTATGCATTAAATTGTCTTTAAAATCAGAAAATGAGTAAAATGATATATCAAAGATAATTTTATCCCTCGTATTTTAAAAAGTAGGATTTTCCCTTTAATATTTGAACAAATTCACTCTTACCCGTATGAATTCTATGAAAATATTTAAGAAATCGATGAAATATGATTTTATTCGTCATTAGAATCAGAACATGAATAAAATAAAATAAAAAAGATAATTATATCCATTGTATTTAAAAAACTCGTATTTTCCCTTTAATATTTGATCAAAATCACACTTTTCCGTATGAATTCAATGAAAATATTTGAGATATCGATTTTTTATTCATTAAATTGTCTTTAAAATTAGAAAATGAGTAAAATGATATATCAAAGATAATTTTATCCCTCGTATTTTAAAAAGTAGGATTTTCCCTTTAATATTTGAACAAATTCACTCTTACCCGTATGAATTCTATGAAAATATTTAAGAAATGGATGAAATATGATTTTATTCGTCATTAGAATCAGAACATGAATAAAATAAAATAAAAAAGATAATTATATCCATTGTATTTAAAAAACTCGTATTTTCCCTTTAATATTTGATCAAAATCACACTTTTCCGTATGAATTCAATGAAAATATTTGAGATATCGATTTTTTATTCATTAAATTGTCTTTAAAATTTGAAAATGAATAAAATGATATATAAAAAATAATTTTATCCCTTGTATTTTAAAAAGAAAGAATTTCCCTTTAATTTTTGATCAAAATCACACTTTTCCGTAAGAATTCAATGAAAATCTTTGAGAAATCTTTGAAATATGAATTTATTCGTCATTAGAATCACAAAATCAATAAATTAAAATATAAAAGTAAATTATATCCCTCGTATTTAAAAAACTAGGATTTTCCCTTTAATATTTGAACAAAATCACTCTTATCTGCATGAATTCAATGAAAATATTTGAGATATCGATTTTTTATGCATTAAATTGTCTTTAAAATCAGAAAAAGAGTAAAATGATATATCAAAGATAATTTTATCCCTAGTATTTTAAAAAGTAGGATTTTCCCTTTAATATTTGAATAAAATCACTCTTAGCCGTATGAATTCAATGAAAATATTTAAGAAATCGATGAAATATGATTTTATTCGTCATTAGAATCAGAAAATTAATAAAATAAAATATAAAAGATAATTATATCCATCGTATTTAAAAAACTAGTATTTTCCCTTTAATATTTGATCAAAATCACACTTTTCCGTAAGAATTCAATGAAAATATTTGAGAAATCTTTGAAATATGAATTTATTCGTCATTAGAATCAGAAAATTAATAAAATAAAATATAAAAGATAATTATATCCATCGTATTTAAAAAACTAGTATTTTCCCTTTAATATTTGAACAAAATCACTCTTACCCGTATGAATTCAATGAAAATATTTAAGAAATCGATGAAATATGAATTTATTCGTCTTTAGAATCAGAAAATGAATAAAATAAAATATAAAAGATAATTTTATCCCAGGTATTTAAAAAACTAGGATTTTCCCTTTAATATTTGATCAAAATCACACTTTTCCGTATGAATTCAATGAAAATATTTGAGATATCGATGATTTATGCATTAAATCGTCTTTAAAATCAGAAAATGAATAAAATGATATATAAAAGATAATTTTATCCATTGTATTTTAAAAAGTAGGATTTTCCCTTTAATATTTGGAGAAAATCACTCTTATCTGCATGAATTCAATGAAAATATTTAAGAAATCGATCAAATATGAATTGATTCATCATTAGAATTAGAAAATGAATAAAATAAAAAATAAAAGATAATTATATCCATTGTATTTCAAAAACTAGTATTTTCCCTTTAATATTTGAACAAAATCACACTTTTCCGTATGAATTCAATTAAAATATTTGAGATATCGATTTTTTATGCATTAAATTGTCTTTAAAATCAGAAAATGAGTAAAATGATATATCAAAGATAATTTTATCCCTCGTATTTTAAAAAGTAGGATTTTCCCTTTAATATTTGAACAAATTCACTCTTACCCGTATGAATTCTATGAAAATATTTAAGAAATGTATGAAATATGATTTTAATCGTCATTAGAATCAGAACATGAATAAAATAAAATAAAAAAGATAATTATATCCATTGTATTTAAAAAAAGTCGTATTTTCCCTTTAATATTTGATCAAAATCACACTTTTCCGTATGAATTCAATGAAAATATTTGAGATATCGATTTTTTATGCATTAAATCGTCTTTAAAATCAGAAAATGAATAAAATGATATATCAAAGATAATTATATCCCTTCTATTTTAAAAACTAGGATTTTCCCTTTAATATTTGAACAAAATAACTCTTATCTGCATGAATTCAATGAAAATAGTTAAGAACTCGATGAAATATGATTATATTCGTCATTAGAATCAGAAAATGAATAAAATAAAAAATAAAAGATAATTATATCCATAGTATTTAAAAAACTAGTATTTTCCCTTTAATATTTGATCAAAATCACACTTTTCCGTATGAATTCAATTAAAATATTTGAGATATCGTTGAAATATGAATTTATTCATCATTATAATCTGAAAATAAAAAAAATGATATATAAAAAATAATTTTATCCCTCGTATTTTAAAAAGTAGGATTTTCCCTTTAATATTTGAACAAATTCACTCTTACCCGTATGAATTCTATGAAAATATTTAAGAAATCGATCAAATATGAATTTATTCATCATTAGAATTAGAAAATGAATAAAATAAAAAATAAAAGATAATTATATCCATTGTATTTCAAAAACTAGTATTTTCCCTTTAATATTTGAACAAAATCACACTTTTCCGTATGAATTCAATTAAAATATTTGAGATATCGATTTTTTATGCATTAAATTGTCTTTAAAATCAGAAAATGAGTAAAATGATATATCAAAGATAATTTTATCCCTCGTATTTTAAAAAGTAGGATTTTCCCTTTAATATTTGAACAAATTCACTCTTACCCGTATGAATTCTATGAAAATATTTAAGAAATGTATGAAATATGATTTTAATCGTCATTAGAATCAGAACATGAATAAAATAAAATAAAAAAGATAATTATATCCATTGTATTTAAAAAAACTCGTATTTTCCCTTTAATATTTGATCAAAATCACATTTTTCCGTATGAATTCAATGAAAATATTTGAGATATCGATTTTTTATGCATTAAATCGTCTTTAAAATCAGAAAATGAATAAAATGATATATCAAAGATAATTTTATCCCTTCTATTTTAAAAACTAGGATTTTCCCTTTAATAGTTGAACAAAATAACTCTTATCTGCATGAATTCAATGAAAATAGTTAAGAACTCGATGAAATATGATTATATTCGTCATTAGAATCAGAAAATGAATAAAATAAAAAATAAAAGATAATTATATCCATCGTATTTAAAAAACTAGTATTTTCCCTTTAATATTTGATCAAAATCACACTTTTCCGTATGAATTCAATTAAAATATTTGAGATATCGTTGAAATATGAATTTATTCATCATTATAATCTGAAAATAAAAAAAATGATATATAAAAAATAATTTTATCCCTCGTATTTTAAAAAGTAGGATTTTCCCTTTAATATTTGAACAAATTCACTCTTACCCGTATGAATTCTATGAAAATATTTAAGAAATCGATGAAATATGATTTTATTCGTCATTAGAATCAGAACATGAATAAAATAAAATAAAAAAGATAATTATATCCATTGTATTTAAAAAACTCGTATTTTCCCTTTAATATTTGATCAAAATCACACTTTTCCGTATGAATTCAATGAAAATATTTGAGATATCGATTTTTTATTCATTAAATTGTCTTTAAAATTAGAAAATGAGTAAAATGATATATCAAAGATAATTTTATCCCTCGTATTTTAAAAAGTAGGATTTTCCCTTTAATATTTGAACAAATTCACTCTTACCCGTATGAATTCTATGAAAATATTTAAGAAATGGATGAAATATGATTTTATTCGTCATTAGAATCAGAACATGAATAAAATAAAATAAAAAAGATAATTATATCCATTGTATTTAAAAAACTCGTATTTTCCCTTTAATATTTGATCAAAATCACACTTTTCCGTATGAATTCAATGAAAATATTTGAGATATCGATTTTTTATTCATTAAATTGTCTTTAAAATTTGAAAATGAATAAAATGATATATAAAAAATAATTTTATCCCTTGTATTTCAAAAAGAAAGAATTTCCCTTTAATTTTTGATCAATATCACACTTTTCCGTAAGAATTCAATGAAAATCTTTGAGAAATCTTTGAAATATGAATTTATTCGTCATTAGAATCACAAAATCAATAAATTAAAATATAAAAGTAAATTATATCCCTCGTATTTAAAAAACTAGGATTTTCCCTTTAATATTTGAACAAAATCAGTCTTATCTGCATGAATTCAATGAAAATATTTGAGATATCGATTTTTTATGCATTAAATTGTCTTTAAAATCAGAAAATGAGTAAAATGATATATCAAAGATAATTTTATCCCTCGTATTTTAAAAAGTAGGATTTTCCCTTTAATATTTGAATAAAATCACTCTTAGCCGTATGAATTCAATGAAAATATTTAAGAAATCGATGAAATATGATTTTATTCGTCATTAGAATCAGAAAATCAATAAAATAAAATATAAAAGATAATTATATCCATCGTATTTAAAAAACTAGTATTTTCCCTTTAATATTTGATCAAAATCACACTTTTCCGTAAGAATTCAATGAAAATATTTGAGAAATCTTTGAAATATGAATTTATTCGTCATTAGAATCAGAAAATTAATAAAATAAAATATAAAAGATAATTATATCCATCGTATTTAAAAAACTAGTATTTTCCCTTTAATATTTGAACAAAATCACTCTTACCCGTATGAATTCAATGAAAATATTTAAGAAATCGATGAAATATGAATTTATTCGTCGTTAGAATCAGAAAATGAATAAAATAAAATATAAAAGATAATTATATCACTTGTATTTAAAAAACTAGGATTTTCCCTTTAATATTTGATCAAAATCACACTTTTCCGTAAGAATTCAATGAAAATATTTGAGGTATCTTTAAAATATGAATTTATTCATCAATAGAATCAGAAAATGAATAAAATAAAATATAAAAGATAATTTTATCCCACGTATTTAAAAAACTAGGATTTTCCCTTTAATATTTGAACAAAGTCACTCTTACCCGTATGAATTCTATGAAAATATTTAAGAAATGGATGAAATATGATTTTATTCGTCATTAGAATCAGAACATGAATAAAATAAAATAAAAAAGATAATTATATCCATTGTATTTAAAAAACTCGTATTTTCCCTTTAATATTTGATCAAAATCACACTTTTCCGTATGAATTCAATGAAAATATTTGAGATATCGATTTTTTATTCATTAAATTGTCTTTAAAATTAGAAAATGAGTAAAATGATATATCAAAGATAATTTTATCCCTCGTATTTTAAAAAGTAGGATTTTCCCTTTAATATTTGAACAAATTCACTCTTACCCGTATGAATTCTATGAAAATATTTAAGAAATGGATGAAATATGATTTTATTCGTCATTAGAATCAGAACATGAATAAAATAAAATAAAAAAGATAATTATATCCATTGTATTTAAAAAACTCGTATTTTCCCTTTAATATTTGATCAAAATCACACTTTTCCGTATGAATTCAATGAAAATATTTGAGATATCGATTTTTTATTCATTAAATTGTCTTTAAAATTTGAAAATGAATAAAATGATATATAAAAAATAATTTTATCCCTTGTATTTCAAAAAGAAAGAATTTCCCTTTAATTTTTGATCAATATCACACTTTTCCGTAAGAATTCAATGAAAATCTTTGAGAAATCTTTGAAATATGAATTTATTCGTCATTAGAATCACAAAATCAATAAATTAAAATATAAAAGTAAATTATATCCCTCGTATTTAAAAAACTAGGATTTTCCCTTTAATATTTGAACAAAATCACTCTTATCTGCATGAATTCAATGAAAATATTTGAGATATCGATTTTTTATGCATTAAATTGTCTTTAAAATCAGAAAATGAGTAAAATGATATATCAAAGATAATTTTATCCCTCGTATTTTAAAAAGTAGGATTTTCCCTTTAATATTTGAATAAAATCACTCTTAGCCGTATGAATTCAATGAAAATATTTAAGAAATCGATGAAATATGATTTTATTCGTCATTAGAATCAGAAAATTAATAAAATAAAATATAAAAGATAATTATATCCATCGTATTTAAAAAACTAGTATTTTCCCTTTAATATTTGATCAAAATCACACTTTTCCGTAAGAATTCAATGAAAATATTTGAGAAATCTTTGAAATATGAATTTATTCGTCATTAGAATCAGAAAATTAATAAAATAAAATATAAAAGATAATTATATCCATCGTATTTAAAAAACTAGTATTTTCCCTTTAATATTTGAACAAAATCACTCTTACCCGTATGAATTCAATGAAAATATTTAAGAAATCGATGAAATATGAATTTATTCGTCGTTAGAATCAGAAAATGAATAAAATAAAATATAAAAGATAATTATATCACTTGTATTTAAAAAACTAGGATTTTCCCTTTAATATTTGATCAAAATCACACTTTTCCGTAAGAATTCAATGAAAATATTTGAGGTATCTTTAAAATATGAATTTATTCATCAATAGAATCAGAAAATGAATAAAATAAAATATAAAAGATAATTTTATCCCACGTATTTAAAAAACTAGGATTTTCCCTTTAATATTTGATCAAAATCACACTTTTCCGTATGAATTCAATGAAAATATTTGAGATATCGATGATTTATGCATTAAATCGTCTTTAAAATCAGAAAATGAATAAAATGATATATAAAAGATAATTTTATCCATTGTATTTTAAAAAGTAGGATTTTCCCTTTAATATTTGAACAAATTCACTCTTACCCGTATGAATTCTATGAAAATATTTAAGAAATCGATGAAATATGATTTTATTCGTCATTAGAATCAGAACATGAATAAAATAAAATAAAAAAGATAATTATATCCATTGTATTTAAAAAACTCGTATTTTCCCTTTAATATTTGATCAAAATCACACTTTTCCGTATGAATTCAATGAAAATATTTGAGATATCGATTTTTTATTCATTAAATTGTCTTTAAAATTAGAAAATGAGTAAAATGATATATCAAAGATAATTTTATCCCTCGTATTTTAAAAAGTAGGATTTTCCCTTTAATATTTGAACAAATTCACTCTTACCCGTATGAATTCTATGAAAATATTTAAGAAATGGATGAAATATGATTTTATTCGTCATTAGAATCAGAACATGAATAAAATAAAATAAAAAAGATAATTATATCCATTGTATTTAAAAAACTCGTATTTTCCCTTTAATATTTGATCAAAATCACACTTTTCCGTATGAATTCAATGAAAATATTTGAGATATCGATTTTTTATTCATTAAATTGTCTTTAAAATTTGAAAATGAATAAAATGATATATAAAAAATAATTTTATCCCTTGTATTTCAAAAAGAAAGAATTTCCCTTTAATTTTTGATCAATATCACACTTTTCCGTAAGAATTCAATGAAAATCTTTGAGAAATCTTTGAAATATGAATTTATTCGTCATTAGAATCACAAAATCAATAAATTAAAATATAAAAGTAAATTATATCCCTCGTATTTAAAAAACTAGGATTTTCCCTTTAATATTTGAACAAAATCACTCTTATCTGCATGAATTCAATGAAAATATTTGAGATATCGATTTTTTATGCATTAAATTGTCTTTAAAATCAGAAAATGAGTAAAATGATATATCAAAGATAATTTTATCCCTCGTATTTTAAAAAGTAGGATTTTCCCTTTAATATTTGAATAAAATCACTCTTAGCCGTATGAATTCAATGAAAATATTTAAGAAATCGATGAAATATGATTTTATTCGTCATTAGAATCAGAAAATTAATAAAATAAAATATAAAAGATAATTATATCCATCGTATTTAAAAAACTAGTATTTTCCCTTTAATATTTGATCAAAATCACACTTTTCCGTAAGAATTCAATGAAAATATTTGAGAAATCTTTGAAATATGAATTTATTCGTCATTAGAATCAGAAAATTAATAAAATAAAATATAAAAGATAATTATATCCATCGTATTTAAAAAACTAGTATTTTCCCTTTAATATTTGAACAAAATCACTCTTACCCGTATGAATTCAATGAAAATATTTAAGAAATCGATGAAATATGAATTTATTCGTCGTTAGAATCAGAAAATGAATAAAATAAAATATAAAAGATAATTATATCACTTGTATTTAAAAAACTAGGATTTTCCCTTTAATATTTGATCAAAATCACACTTTTCCGTAAGAATTCAATGAAAATATTTGAGGTATCTTTAAAATATGAATTTATTCATCAATAGAATCAGAAAATGAATAAAATAAAATATAAAAGATAATTTTATCCCACGTATTTAAAAAACTAGGATTTTCCCTTTAATATTTGATCAAAATCACACTTTTCCGTATGAATTCAATGAAAATATTTGAGATATCGATGATTTATGCATTAAATCGTCTTTAAAATCAGAAAATGAATAAAATGATATATAAAAGATAATTTTATCCATTGTATTTTAAAAAGTAGGATTTTCCCTTTAATATTTGGAGAAAATCACTCTTACCCGTATGAATTCTATGAAAATATTTAAGAAATGTATGAAATATGATTTTAATCGTCATTAGAATCAGAACATGAATAAAATAAAATAAAAAAGATAATTATATCCATTGTATTTAAAAAAACTCGTATTTTCCCTTTAATATTTGATCAAAATCACACTTTTCCGTATGAATTCAATGAAAATATTTGAGATATCGATTTTTTATGCATTAAATCGTCTTTAAAATCAGAAAATGAATAAAATGATATATCAAAGATAATTTTATCCCTTCTATTTTAAAAACTAGGATTTTCCCTTTAATATTTGAACAAAATAACTCTTATCTGCATGAATTCAATGAAAATAGTTAAGAACTCGATGAAATATGATTATATTCGTCATTAGAATCAGAAAATTAATAAAATAAAATATAAAAGATAATTATATCCATCGTATTTAAAAAACTAGTATTTTCCCTTTAATATTTGATCAAAATCACACTTTTCCGTATGAATTCAATTAAAATATTTGAGATATAGTAGAAATATGAATTTATTCATCATTATAATCTGAAAATAAAAAAAATGATATATAAAAAATAATTTTATCCCTCGTATTTTAAAAAGTAGGATTTTCCCTTTAATATTTGAACAAATTCACTCTTACCCGTATGAATTCTATGAAAATATTTAAGAAATCGATCAAATATGAATTTATTCATCATTAGAATTAGAAAATGAATAAAATAAAAAATAAAAGATAATTATATCCATTGTATTTCAAAAACTAGTATTTTCCCTTTAATATTTGAACAAAATCACACTTTTCCGTATGAATTCAATTAAAATATTTGAGATATCGATTTTTTATGCATTAAATTGTCTTTAAAATCAGAAAATGAGTAAAATGATATATCAAAGATAATTTTATCCCTCGTATTTTAAAAAGTAGGATTTTCCCTTTAATATTTGAACAAATTCACTCTTACCCGTATGAATTCTATGAAAATATTTAAGAAATGTATGAAATATGATTTTAATCGTCATTAGAATCAGAACATGAATAAAATAAAATAAAAAAGATAATTATATCCATTGTATTTAAAAAAACTCGTATTTTCCCTTTAATATTTGATCAAAATCACATTTTTCCGTATGAATTCAATGAAAATATTTGAGATATCGATTTTTTATGCATTAAATCGTCTTTAAAATCAGAAAATGAATAAAATGATATATCAAAGATAATTTTATCCCTTCTATTTTAAAAACTAGGATTTTCCCTTTAATAGTTGAACAAAATAACTCTTATCTGCATGAATTCAATGAAAATAGTTAAGAACTCGATGAAATATGATTATATTCGTCATTAGAATCAGAAAATGAATAAAATAAAAAATAAAAGATAATTATATCCATCGTATTTAAAAAACTAGTATTTTCCCTTTAATATTTGATCAAAATCACACTTTTCCGTATGAATTCAATTAAAATATTTGAGATATCGTTGAAATATGAATTTATTCATCATTATAATCTGAAAATAAAAAAAATGATATATAAAAAATAATTTTATCCCTCGTATTTTAAAAAGTAGGATTTTCCCTTTAATATTTGAACAAATTCACTCTTACCCGTATGAATTCTATGAAAATATTTAAGAAATCGATGAAATATGATTTTATTCGTCATTAGAATCAGAACATGAATAAAATAAAATAAAAAAGATAATTATATCCATTGTATTTAAAAAACTCGTATTTTCCCTTTAATATTTGATCAAAATCACACTTTTCCGTATGAATTCAATGAAAATATTTGAGATATCGATTTTTTATTCATTAAATTGTCTTTAAAATTAGAAAATGAGTAAAATGATATATCAAAGATAATTTTATCCCTCGTATTTTAAAAAGTAGGATTTTCCCTTTAATATTTGAACAAATTCACTCTTACCCGTATGAATTCTATGAAAATATTTAAGAAATGGATGAAATATGATTTTATTCGTCATTAGAATCAGAACATGAATAAAATAAAATAAAAAAGATAATTATATCCATTGTATTTAAAAAACTCGTATTTTCCCTTTAATATTTGATCAAAATCACACTTTTCCGTATGAATTCAATGAAAATATTTGAGATATCGATTTTTTATTCATTAAATTGTCTTTAAAATTTGAAAATGAATAAAATGATATATAAAAAATAATTTTATCCCTTGTATTTCAAAAAGAAAGAATTTCCCTTTAATTTTTGATCAATATCACACTTTTCCGTAAGAATTCAATGAAAATCTTTGAGAAATCTTTGAAATATGAATTTATTCGTCATTAGAATCACAAAATCAATAAATTAAAATATAAAAGTAAATTATATCCCTCGTATTTAAAAAACTAGGATTTTCCCTTTAATATTTGAACAAAATCACTCTTATCTGCATGAATTCAATGAAAATATTTGAGATATCGATTTTTTATGCATTAAATTGTCTTTAAAATCAGAAAATGAGTAAAATGATATATCAAAGATAATTTTATCCCTCGTATTTTAAAAAGTAGGATTTTCCCTTTAATATTTGAATAAAATCACTCTTAGCCGTATGAATTCAATGAAAATATTTAAGAAATCGATGAAATATGATTTTATTCGTCATTAGAATCAGAAAATTAATAAAATAAAATATAAAAGATAATTATATCCATCGTATTTAAAAAACTAGTATTTTCCCTTTAATATTTGATCAAAATCACACTTTTCCGTAAGAATTCAATGAAAATATTTGAGAAATCTTTGAAATATGAATTTATTCGTCATTAGAATCAGAAAATTAATAAAATAAAATATAAAAGATAATTATATCCATCGTATTTAAAAAACTAGTATTTTCCCTTTAATATTTGAACAAAATCACTCTTACCCGTATGAATTCAATGAAAATATTTAAGAAATCGATGAAATATGAATTTATTCGTCGTTAGAATCAGAAAATGAATAAAATAAAATATAAAAGATAATTATATCACTTGTATTTAAAAAACTAGGATTTTCCCTTTAATATTTGATCAAAATCACACTTTTCCGTAAGAATTCAATGAAAATATTTGAGGTATCTTTAAAATATGAATTTATTCATCAATAGAATCAGAAAATGAATAAAATAAAATATAAAAGATAATTTTATCCCACGTATTTAAAAAACTAGGATTTTCCCTTTAATATTTGATCAAAATCACACTTTTCCGTATGAATTCAATGAAAATATTTGAGATATCGATGATTTATGCATTAAATCGTCTTTAAAATCAGAAAATGAATAAAATGATATATAAAAGATAATTTTATCCATTGTATTTTAAAAAGTAGGATTTTCCCTTTAATATTTGGAGAAAATCACTCTTACCCGTATGAATTCTATGAAAATATTTAAGAAATGTATGAAATATGATTTTAATCGTCATTAGAATCAGAACATGAATAAAATAAAATAAAAAAGATAATTATATCCATTGTATTTAAAAAAACTCGTATTTTCCCTTTAATATTTGATCAAAATCACACTTTTCCGTATGAATTCAATGAAAATATTTGAGATATCGATTTTTTATGCATTAAATCGTCTTTAAAATCAGAAAATGAATAAAATGATATATCAAAGATAATTTTATCCCTTCTATTTTAAAAACTAGGATTTTCCCTTTAATATTTGAACAAAATAACTCTTATCTGCATGAATTCAATGAAAATAGTTAAGAACTCGATGAAATATGATTATATTCGTCATTAGAATCAGAAAATTAATAAAATAAAATATAAAAGATAATTATATCCATCGTATTTAAAAAACTAGTATTTTCCCTTTAATATTTGATCAAAATCACACTTTTCCGTATGAATTCAATTAAAATATTTGAGATATAGTAGAAATATGAATTTATTCATCATTATAATCTGAAAATAAAAAAAATGATATATAAAAAATAATTTTATCCCTCGTATTTTAAAAAGTAGGATTTTCCCTTTAATATTTGAACAAATTCACTCTTACCCGTATGAATTCTATGAAAATATTTAAGAAATCGATGAAATATGATTATATTCGTCATTAGAATCAGAAAATGAATAAAATAAAAAATAAAAGATAATTATATCCATCGTATTTAAAAAACTAGTATTTTCCCTTTAATATTTGATCAAAATCACACTTTTCCGTATGAATTCAATTAAAATATTTGAGATATCGTTGAAATATGAATTTATTCATCATTATAATCTGAAAATAAAAAAAATGATATATAAAAAATAATTTTATCCCTCGTATTTTAAAAAGTAGGATTTTCCCTTTAATATTTGAACAAATTCACTCTTACCCGTATGAATTCTATGAAAATATTTAAGAAATGGATGAAATATGATTTTATTCGTCATTAGAATCAGAACATGAATAAAATAAAATAAAAAAGATAATTATATCCATTGTATTTAAAAAACTCGTATTTTCCCTTTAATATTTGATCAAAATCACACTTTTCCGTATGAATTCAATGAAAATATTTGAGATATCGATTTTTTATTCATTAAATTGTCTTTAAAATTAGAAAATGAGTAAAATGATATATCAAAGATAATTTTATCCCTCGTATTTTAAAAAGTAGGATTTTCCCTTTAATATTTGAACAAATTCACTCTTACCCGTATGAATTCTATGAAAATATTTAAGAAATGGATGAAATATGATTTTATTCGTCATTAGAATCAGAACATGAATAAAATAAAATAAAAAAGATAATTATATCCATTGTATTTAAAAAACTCGTATTTTCCCTTTAATATTTGATCAAAATCACACTTTTCCGTATGAATTCAATGAAAATATTTGAGATATCGATTTTTTATTCATTAAATTGTCTTTAAAATTTGAAAATGAATAAAATGATATATAAAAAATAATTTTATCCCTTGTATTTTAAAAAGAAAGAATTTCCCTTTAATTTTTGATCAAAATCACACTTTTCCGTAAGAATTCAATGAAAATCTTTGAGAAATCTTTGAAATATGAATTTATTCGTCTTTAGAATCACAAAATCAATAAATTAAAATATAAAAGTAAATTATATCCCTCGTATTTAAAAAACTAGGATTTTCCCTTTAATATTTGAACAAAATCACTCTTATCTGCATGAATTCAATGAAAATATTTGAGATATCGATTTTTTATGCATTAAATTGTCTTTAAAATCAGAAAATGAGTAAAATGATATATCAAAGATAATTTTATCCCTCGTATTTTAAAAAGTAGGATTTTCCCTTTAATATTTGAATAAAATCACTCTTAGCCGTATGAATTCAATGAAAATATTTAAGAAATCGATGAAATATGATTTTATTCGTCATTAGAATCAGAAAATTAATAAAATAAAATATAAAAGATAATTATATCCATCGTATTTAAAAAACTAGTATTTTCCCTTTAATATTTGATCAAAATCACACTTTTCCGTAAGAATTCAATGAAAATATTTGAGAAATCTTTGAAATATGAATTTATTCGTCATTAGAATCAGAAAATTAATAAAATAAAATATAAAAGATAATTATATCCATCGTATTTAAAAAACTAGTATTTTCCCTTTAATATTTGAACAAAATCACTCTTACCCGTATGAATTCAATGAAAATATTTAAGAAATCGATGAAATATGAATTTATTCGTCGTTAGAATCAGAAAATGAATAAAATAAAATATAAAAGATAATTATATCACTTGTATTTAAAAAACTAGGATTTTCACTTTAATATTTGATCAAAATCACACTTTTCCGTAAGAATTCAATGAAAATATTTGAGGTATCTTTAAAATATGAATTTATTCATCAATAGAATCAGAAAATGAATAAAATAAAATATAAAAGATAATTTTATCCCACGTATTTAAAAAACTAGGATTTTCCCTTTAATATTTGATCAAAATCACACTTTTCCGTATGAATTCAATGAAAATATTTGAGATATCGATGATTTATGCATTAAATCGTCTTTAAAATCAGAAAATGAATAAAATGATATATAAAAGATAATTTTATCCATTGTATTTTAAAAAGTAGGATTTTCCCTTTAATATTTGGAGAAAATCACTCTTACCCGTATGAATTCTATGAAAATATTTAAGAAATGTATGAAATATGATTTTAATCGTCATTAGAATCAGAACATGAATAAAATAAAATAAAAAAGATAATTATATCCATTGTATTTAAAAAAACTCGTATTTTCCCTTTAATATTTGATCAAAATCACACTTTTCCGTATGAATTCAATGAAAATATTTGAGATATCGATTTTTTATGCATTAAATCGTCTTTAAAATCAGAAAATGAATAAAATGATATATCAAAGATAATTTTATCCCTTCTATTTTAAAAACTAGGATTTTCCCTTTAATATTTGAACAAAATAACTCTTATCTGCATGAATTCAATGAAAATAGTTAAGAACTCGATGAAATA
This sequence comes from Labia minor, assembly GCA_963082975.1. Lineage (NCBI taxonomy): Eukaryota > Metazoa > Arthropoda > Insecta > Dermaptera > Spongiphoridae > Labia > Labia minor. The sequence goes on from OY720345.1 coordinate 89,127,864, forward strand.
TGATTATATTCGTCATTAGAATCAGAAAATTAATAAAATAAAATATAAAAGATAATTATATCCATCGTATTTAAAAAACTAGTATTTTCCCTTTAATATTTGATCAAAATCACACTTTTCCGTATGAATTCAATTAAAATATTTGAGATATAGTAGAAATATGAATTTATTCATCATTATAATCTGAAAATAAAAAAAATGATATATAAAAAATAATTTTATCCCTCGTATTTTAAAAAGTAGGATTTTCCCTTTAATATTTGAACAAATTCACTCTTACCCGTATGAATTCTATGAAAATATTTAAGAAATCGATGAAATATGATTATATTCGTCATTAGAATCAGAAAATGAATAAAATAAAAAATAAAAGATAATTATATCCATCGTATTTAAAAAACTAGTATTTTCCCTTTAATATTTGATCAAAATCACACTTTTCCGTATGAATTCAATTAAAATATTTGAGATATCGTTGAAATATGAATTTATTCATCATTATAATCTGAAAATAAAAAAAATGATATATAAAAAATAATTTTATCCCTCGTATTTTAAAAAGTAGGATTTTCCCTTTAATATTTGAACAAAATCACTCTTATCTGCATGAATTCAATGAAAATATTTGAGATATCGATTTTTTATGCATTAAATTGTCTTTAAAATCAGAAAATGAGTAAAATGATATATCAAAGATAATTTTATCCCTCGTATTTTAAAAAGTAGGATTTTCCCTTTAATATTTGAATAAAATCACTCTTAGCCGTATGAATTCAATGAAAATATTTAAGAAATCGATGAAATATGATTTTATTCGTCATTAGAATCAGAAAATTAATAAAATAAAATATAAAAGATAATTATATCCATCGTATTTAAAAAACTAGTATTTTCCCTTTAATATTTGATCAAAATCACACTTTTCCGTAAGAATTCAATGAAAATATTTGAGAAATCTTTGAAATATGAATTTATTCGTCATTAGAATCAGAAAATTAATAAAATAAAATATAAAAGATAATTATATCCATCGTATTTAAAAAACTAGTATTTTCCCTTTAATATTTGAACAAAATCACTCTTACCCGTATGAATTCAATGAAAATATTTAAGAAATCGATGAAATATGAATTTATTCGTCGTTAGAATCAGAAAATGAATAAAATAAAATATAAAAGATAATTATATCACTTGTATTTAAAAAACTAGGATTTTCCCTTTAATATTTGATCAAAATCACACTTTTCCGTAAGAATTCAATGAAAATATTTGAGGTATCTTTAAAATATGAATTTATTCATCAATAGAATCAGAAAATGAATAAAATAAAATATAAAAGATAATTTTATCCCACGTATTTAAAAAACTAGGATTTTCCCTTTAATATTTGATCAAAATCACACTTTTCCGTATGAATTCAATGAAAATATTTGAGATATCGATTTTTTATGCATTAAATCGTCTTTAAAATCAGAAAATGAATAAAATGATATATCAAAGATAATTTTATCCCTTCTATTTTAAAAACTAGGATTTTCCCTTTAATATTTGAACAAAATAACTCTTATCTGCATGAATTCAATGAAAATAGTTAAGAACTCGATGAAATATGATTATATTCGTCATTAGAATCAGAAAATGAATAAAATAAAAAATAAAAGATAATTATATCCATCGTATTTAAAAAACTAGTATTTTCCCTTTAATATTTGATCAAAATCACACTTTTCCGTATGAATTCAATTAAAATATTTGAGATATCGTTGAAATATGAATTTATTCATCATTATAATCTGAAAATAAAAATAATGATATATAAAAAATAATTTTATCCCTCGTATTTTAAAAAGTAGGATTTTCCCTTTAATATTTGAACAAATTCACTCTTACCCGTATGAATTCTATGAAAATATTTAAGAAATCGATGAAATATGATTATATTCGTCATTAGAATCAGAAAATTAATAAAATAAAATATAAAAGATAATTATATCCATCGTATTTAAAAAACTAGTATTTTCCCTTTAATATTTGATCAAAATCACACTTTTCCGTATGAATTCAATTAAAATATTTGAGATATCGTTGAAATATGAATTTATTCATCATTATAATCTGAAAATAAAAAAAATGATATATAAAAAATAATTTTATCCCTCGTATTTTAAAAAGTAGGATTTTCCCTTTAATATTTGAACAAATTCACTCTTACCCGTATGAATTCTATGAAAATATTTAAGAAATGGATGAAATATGATTTTATTCGTCATTAGAATCAGAACATGAATAAAATAAAATAAAAAAGATAATTATATCCATTGTATTTAAAAAACTCGTATTTTCCCTTTAATATTTGATCAAAATCACACTTTTCCGTATGAATTCAATGAAAATATTTGAGATATCGATTTTTTATTCATTAAATTGTCTTTAAAATTAGAAAATGAGTAAAATGATATATCAAAGATAATTTTATCCCTCGTATTTTAAAAAGTAGGATTTTCCCTTTAATATTTGAACAAATTCACTCTTACCCGTATGAATTCTATGAAAATATTTAAGAAATGGATGAAATATGATTTTATTCGTCATTAGAATCAGAACATGAATAAAATAAAATAAAAAAGATAATTATATCCATTGTATTTAAAAAACTCGTATTTTCCCTTTAATATTTGATCAAAATCACACTTTTCCGTATGAATTCAATGAAAATATTTGAGATATCGATTTTTTATTCATTAAATTGTCTTTAAAGTTTGAAAATGAATAAAATGATATATAAAAAATAATTTTATCCCTTGTATTTTAAAAAGAAAGAATTTCCCTTTAATTTTTGATCAAAATCACACTTTTCCGTAAGAATTCAATGAAAATCTTTGAGAAATCTTTGAAATATGAATTTATTCGTCATTAGAATCACAAAATCAATAAATTAAAATATAAAAGTAAATTATATCCCTCGTATTTAAAAAACTAGGATTTTCCCTTTAATATTTGAACAAAATCACTCTTATCTGCATGAATTCAATGAAAATATTTGAGATATCGATTTTTTATGCATTAAATTGTCTTTAAAATCAGAAAATGAGTAAAATGATATATCAAAGATAATTTTATCCCTCGTATTTTAAAAAGTAGGATTTTCCCTTTAATATTTGAATAAAATCACTCTTACCCGTATGAATTCAATGAAAATATTTAAGAAATCGATGAAATATGAATTTATTCGTCGTTAGAATCAGAAAATGAATAAAATAAAATATAAAAGATAATTATATCCATCGTATTTAAAAAACTAGTATTTTCCCTTTAATATTTGATCAAAATCACACTTTTCCGTAAGAATTCAATGAAAATATTTGAGGTATCTTTAAAATATGAATTTATTCATCAATAGAATCAGAAAATGAATAAAATAAAATATAAAAGATAATTTTATCCCACGTATTTAAAAAACTAGGATTTTCCCTTTAATATTTGATCAAAATCACACTTTTCCGTATGAATTCAATGAAAATATTTGAGATATCGATGATTTATGCATTAAATCGTCTTTAAAATCAGAAAATGAATAAAATGATATATAAAAGATAATTTTATCCATTGTATTTTAAAAAGTAGGATTTTCCCTTTAATATTTGGAGAAAATCACTCTTACCCGTATGAATTCTATGAAAATATTTAAGAAATGTATGAAATATGATTTTAATCGTCATTAGAATCAGAACATGAATAAAATAAAATAAAAAAGATAATTATATACATTGTATTTAAAAAAACTCGTATTTTCCCTTTAATATTTGATCAAAATCACACTTTTCCGTATGAATTCAATGAAAATATTTGAGATATAGATTTTTTATGCATTAAATCGTCTTTAAAATCAGAAAATGAATAAAATGATATATCAAAGATAATTTTATCCCTTCTATTTTAAAAACTAGGATTTTCCGTTTAATATTTGAACAAAATAACTCTTATCTGCATGAATTCAATGAAAATAGTTAAGAACTCGATGAAATATGATTATATTCGTCATTAGAATCAGAAAATTAATAAAATAAAATATAAAAGATAATTATATCCATCGTATTTAAAAAACTAGTATTTTCCCTTTAATATTTGATCAAAATCACACTTTTCCGTATGAATTCAATTAAAATATTTGAGATATAGTAGAAATATGAATTTATTCATCATTATAATCTGAAAATAAAAAAAATGATATATAAAAAATAATTTTATCCCTCGTATTTTAAAAAGTAGGATTTTCCCTTTAATATTTGAACAAATTCACTCTTACCCGTATGAATTCTATGAAAATATTTAAGAAATCGATGAAATATGATTTTATTCGTCATTAGAATCAGAACATGAATAAAATAAAATAAAAAAGATAATTATATCCATTGTATTTAAAAAACTCGTATTTTCCCTTTAATATTTGATCAAAATCACACTTTTCCGTATGAATTCAATGAAAATATTTGAGATATCGATTTTTTATTCATTAAATTGTCTTTAAAATTAGAAAATGAGTAAAATGATATATCAAAGATAATTTTATCCCTCGTATTTTAAAAAGTAGGATTTTCCCTTTAATATTTGAACAAATTCACTCTTACCCGTATGAATTCTATGAAAATATTTAAGAAATGGATGAAATATGATTTTATTCGTCATTAGAATCAGAACATGAATAAAATAAAATAAAAAAGATAATTATATCCATTGTATTTAAAAAACTCGTATTTTCCCTTTAATATTTGATCAAAATCACACTTTTCCGTATGAATTCAATGAAAATATTTGAGATATCGATTTTTTATTCATTAAATTGTCTTTAAAATTTGAAAATGAATAAAATGATATATCAAAAATAATTTTATCCCTTGTATTTTAAAAAGAAAGAATTTCCCTTTAATTTTTGATCAAAATCACACTTTTCCGTAAGAATTCAATGAAAATCTTTGAGAAATCTTTGAAATATGAATTTATTCGTCATTAGAATCACAAAATCAATAAATTAAAATATAAAAGTAAATTATATCCCTCGTATTTAAAAAACTAGGATTTTCCCTTTAATATTTGAACAAAATCACTCTTATCTGCATGAATTCAATGAAAATATTTGAGATATCGATTTTTTATGCATTAAATTGTCTTTAAAATCAGAAAAAGAGTAAAATGATATATCAAAGATAATTTTATCCCTAGTATTTTAAAAAGTAGGATTTTCCCTTTAATATTTGAATAAAATCACTCTTAGCCGTATGAATTCAATGAAAATATTTAAGAAATCGATGAAATATGATTTTATTCGTCATTAGAATCAGAAAATTAATAAAATAAAATAAAAAAGATAATTATATCCATTGTATTTAAAAAACTCGTATTTTCCCTTTAATATTTGATCAAAATCACACTTTTCCGTAAGAATTCAATGAAAATATTTGAGAAATCTTTGAAATATGAATTTATTCGTCATTAGAATCAGAAAATTAATAAAATAAAATATAAAAGATAATTATATCCATCGTATTTAAAAAACTAGTATTTTCCCTTTAATATTTGAACAAAATCACTCTTACCCATATGAATTCAATGAAAATATTTAAGAAATCGATGAAATATGAATTTATTCGTCTTTAGAATCAGAAAATGAATAAAATAAAATATAAAAGATAATTTTATCCCAGGTATTTAAAAAACTAGGATTTTCCCTTTAATATTTGATCAAAATCACACTTTTCCGTATGAATTCAATGAAAATATTTGAGATATCGATGATTTATGCATTAAATCGTCTTTAAAATCAGAAAATGAATAAAATGATATATAAAAGATAATTTTATCCATTGTATTTTAAAAAGTAGGATTTTCCCTTTAATATTTGGAGAAAATCACTCTTATCTGCATGAATTCAATGAAAATCTTTGAGAAATCTTTGAAATATGAATTTATTCGTCATTAGAATCACAAAATCAATAAATTAAAATATAAAAGTAAATTATATCCCTCGTATTTAAAAAACTAGGATTTTCCCTTTAATATTTGAACAAAATCACACTTTTCCGTATGAATTCAATGAAAATATTTGAGATATCGATTTTTTATGCATTAAATCGTCTTTAAAATCAGAAAATGAATAAAATGATATATCAAAGATAATTTTATCCCTTCTATTTTAAAAACTAGGATTTTCCCTTTAATATTTGAACAAAATAACTCTTATCTGCATGAATTCAATGAAAATAGTTAAGAACTCGATGAAATATGATTATATTCGTAATTAGAATCAGAAAATGAATAAAATAAAAAATAAAAGATAATTATATCCATCGTATTTAAAAAACTAGTATTTTCCCTTTAATATTTGATCAAAATCACACTTTTCCGTATGAATTCAATTAAAATATTTGAGATATCGTTGAAATATGAATTTATTCATCATTATAATCTGAAAATAAAAAAAATGATATATAAAAAATAATTTTATCCCTCGTATTTTAAAAAGTAGGATTTTCCCTTTAATATTTGAACAAATTCACTCTTACCCGTATGAATTCTATGAAAATATTTAAGAAATCGATCAAATATGAATTTATTCATCATTAGAATTAGAAAATGAATAAAATAAAAAATAAAAGATAATTATATCCATTGTATTTCAAAAACTAGTATTTTCCCTTTAATATTTGAACAAAATCACACTTTTCCGTATGAATTCAATTAAAATATTTGAGATATCGATTTTTTATGCATTAAATTGTCTTTAAAATCAGAAAATGAGTAAAATGATATATCAAAGATAATTTTATCCCTCGTATTTTAAAAAGTAGGATTTTCCCTTTAATATTTGAACAAATTCACTCTTACCCGTATGAATTCTATGAAAATATTTAAGAAATGTATGAAATATGATTTTAATCGTCATTAGAATCAGAACATGAATAAAATAAAATAAAAAAGATAATTATATCCATTGTATTTAAAAAAACTCGTATTTTCCCTTTAATATTTGATCAAAATCACACTTTTCCGTAAGAATTCAATGAAAATATTTGAGGTATCTTTGAAATATGAATTTATTCATCAATAGAATCAGAAAATGAATAAAATAAAATATAAAAGATAATTTTATCCCACGTATTTAAAAAACTCGTATTTTCCCTTTAATATTTGATCAAAATCACAATTTTCCGTATGAATTCAATGAAAATATTTGAGATATCGATTTTTTATGCATTAAATTGTCTTTAAAATTAGAAAAGGAGTAAAATGATATATCAAAGACAATTTTATCCCTCGTATTTTAAAAAGTATGATTTTCCCTTTAATATTTGAAAAAATTCACTCTTATCTGTATGAATTCAATGAAAATATTTAAGAAATCTATGAAATATGATTTTATTCGTCATTAGAATCAGAAAATTAATAAAATTAAATATAAAAGATAATTATATCACTTGTATTTAAAAAACTAGGATTTTCCCTTTAATATTTGATCAAAATCACACTTTTCCGTAAGAATTCAATGAAAATATTTGAGGTATCTTTAAAATATGAATTTATTCATCAATAGAATCAGAAAATGAATAAAATAAAATATAAAAGATAATTTTATCCCACGTATTTAAAAAACTAGGATTTTCCCTTTAATATTTGATCAAAATCACACTTTTCCGTATGAATTCAATGAAAATATTTGAGATATCGATGATTTATGCATTAAATCGTCTTTAAAATCAGAAAATGAATAAAATGATATATAAAAGATAATTTTATCCATTGTATTTTAAAAAGTAGGATTTTCCCTTTAATATTTGGAGAAAATCACTCTTATCTGCATGAATTCAATGAAAATATTTAAGAAATCGATCAAATATGAATTTATTCATCATTAGAATTAGAAAATGAATAAAATAAAAAATAAAAGATAATTATATCCATTGTATTTCAAAAACTAGTATTTTCCTTTTAATATTTGAACAAAATCACACTTTTCCGTATGAATTCAATTAAAATATTAGAGATATCGATTTTTTATGCATTAAATTGTCTTTAAAATCAGAAAATGAGTAAAATGATATATCAAAGATAATTTTATCCCTCGTATTTTAAAAAGTAGGATTTTCCCTTTAATATTTGAACAAATTCACTCTTACCCGTATGAATTCTATGAAAATATTTAAGAAATGTATGAAATATGATTTTAATCGTCATTAGAATCAGAACATGAATAAAATAAAATAAAAAAGATAATTATATCCATTGTATTTAAAAAAACTCGTATTTTCCCTTTAATATTTGATCAAAATCACAATTTTCCGTATGAATTCAATGAAAATATTTGAGATATAGTAGAAATATGAATTTATTCATCATTATAATCTGAAAATAAAAAAAATGATATATAAAAAATAATTTTATCCCTCGTATTTTAAAAAGTAGGATTTTCCCTTTAATATTTGAACAAATTCACTCTTACCCGTATGAATTCTATGAAAATATTTAAAAAATCGATGAAATATGATTTTATTCGTCATTAGAATCAGAACATGAATAAAATAAAATAAAAAAGATAATTATATCCATTGTATTTAAAAAACTCGTATTTTCCCTTTAATATTTGATCAAAATCACACTTTTCCGTATGAATTCAATGAAAATATTTGAGATATCGATTTTTTATTCATTAAATTGTCTTTAAAATTAGAAAATGAGTAAAATGATATATCAAAGATAATTTTATCCCTCGTATTTTAAAAAGTAGGATTTTCCCTTTAATATTTGAACAAATTCACTCTTACCCGTATGAATTCTATGAAAATATTTAAGAAATGGATGAAATATGATTTTATTCGTCATTAGAATCAGAACATGAATAAAATAAAATAAAAAAGATAATTATATCCATTGTATTTAAAAAACTCGTATTTTCCCTTTAATATTTGATCAAAATCACACTTTTCCGTATGAATTCAATGAAAATATTTGAGATATCGATTTTTTATTCATTAAATTGTCTTTAAAATTTGAAAATGAATAAAATGATATATAAAAAATAATTTTATCCCTTGTATTTTAAAAAGAAAGAATTTCCCTTTAATTTTTGATCAAAATCACACTTTTCCGTAAGAATTCAATGAAAATCTTTGAGAAATCTTTGAAATATGAATTTATTCGTCATTAGAATCACAAAATCAATAAATTAAAATATAAAAGTAAATTATATCCCTCGTATTTAAAAAACTAGGATTTTCCCTTTAATATTTGAACAAAATCACTCTTATCTGCATGAATTCAATGAAAATATTTGAGATATCGATTTTTTATGCATTAAATTGTCTTTAAAATCAGAAAAAGAGTAAAATGATATATCAAAGATAATTTTATCCCTAGTATTTTAAAAAGTAGGATTTTCCCTTTAATATTTGAATAAAATCACTCTTAGCCGTATGAATTCAATGAAAATATTTAAGAAATCGATGAAATATGATTTTATTCGTCATTAGAATCAGAAAATTAATAAAATAAAATAAAAAAGATAATTATATCCATTGTATTTAAAAAACTCGTATTTTCCCTTTAATATTTGATCAAAATCACACTTTTCCGTAAGAATTCAATGAAAATATTTGAGAAATCTTTGAAATATGAATTTATTCGTCATTAGAATCAGAAAATTAATAAAATAAAATATAAAAGATAATTATATCCATCGTATTTAAAAAACTAGTATTTTCCCTTTAATATTTGAACAAAATCACTCTTACCCATATGAATTCAATGAAAATATTTAAGAAATCGATGAAATATGAATTTATTCGTCTTTAGAATCAGAAAATGAATAAAATAAAATATAAAAGATAATTTTATCCCAGGTATTTAAAAAACTAGGATTTTCCCTTTAATATTTGATCAAAATCACACTTTTCCGTATGAATTCAATGAAAATATTTGAGATATCGATGATTTATGCATTAAATCGTCTTTAAAATCAGAAAATGAATAAAATGATATATAAAAGATAATTTTATCCATTGTATTTTAAAAAGTAGGATTTTCCCTTTAATATTTGGAGAAAATCACTCTTATCTGCATGAATTCAATGAAAATCTTTGAGAAATCTTTGAAATATGAATTTATTCGTCATTAGAATCACAAAATCAATAAATTAAAATATAAAAGTAAATTATATCCCTCGTATTTAAAAAACTAGGATTTTCCCTTTAATATTTGAACAAAATCACACTTTTCCGTATGAATTCAATGAAAATATTTGAGATATCGATTTTTTATGCATTAAATCGTCTTTAAAATCAGAAAATGAATAAAATGATATATCAAAGATAATTTTATCCCTTCTATTTTAAAAACTAGGATTTTCCCTTTAATATTTGAACAAAATAACTCTTATCTGCATGAATTCAATGAAAATAGTTAAGAACTCGATGAAATATGATTATATTCGTAATTAGAATCAGAAAATGAATAAAATAAAAAATAAAAGATAATTATATCCATCATATTTAAAAAACTAGTATTTTCCCTTTAATATTTGATCAAAATCACACTTTTCCGTATGAATTCAATTAAAATATTTGAGATATCGTTGAAATATGAATTTATTCATCATTATAATCTGAAAATAAAAAAAATGATATATAAAAAATAATTTTATCCCTCGTATTTTAAAAAGTAGGATTTTCCCTTTAATATTTGAACAAATTCACTCTTACCCGTATGAATTCTATGAAAATATTTAAGAAATCGATCAAATATGAATTTATTCATCATTAGAATTAGAAAATGAATAAAATAAAAAATAAAAGATAATTATATCCATTGTATTTCAAAAACTAGTATTTTCCCTTTAATATTTGAACAAAATCACACTTTTCCGTATGAATTCAATTAAAATATTTGAGATATCGATTTTTTATGCATTAAATTGTCTTTAAAATCAGAAAATGAGTAAAATGATATATCAAAGATAATTTTATCCCTCGTATTTTAAAAAGTAGGATTTTCCCTTTAATATTTGAACAAATTCACTCTTACCCGTATGAATTCTATGAAAATATTTAAGAAATGTATGAAATATGATTTTATTCGTCATTAGAATCAGAAAATTAATAAAATTAAATATAAAAGATAATTATATCACTTGTATTTAAAAAACTAGGATTTTCCCTTTAATATTTGATCAAAATCACACTTTTCCGTAAGAATTCAATGAAAATATTTGAGGTATCTTTAAAATATGAATTTATTCATCAATAGAATCAGAAAATGAATAAAATAAAATATAAAAGATAATTTTATCCCACGTATTTAAAAAACTAGGATTTTCCCTTTAATATTTGATCAAAATCACACTTTTCCGTATGAATTCAATGAAAATATTTGAGATATCGATGATTTATGCATTAAATCGTCTTTAAAATCAGAAAATGAATAAAATGATATATAAAAGATAATTTTATCCATTGTATTTTAAAAAGTAGGATTTTCCTTTTAAAATTTGGAGAAAATCACTCTTATCTGCATGAATTCAATGAAAATATTTAAGAATTCGATCAAATATGAATTTATTCATCATTAGAATAAGAAAATTAATAAAATAAAATATAAAAGATAATTATATCCATCGTATTTAAAAAAACTAGTATTTTCCCTTTACTATTTCATCAAAATCACACTTTTCCGTATGAAATCTATCGAAATATTTGAGATATCGTTGAAATATGAATTTATTCATCATTATAATATGAAAATGAATAAAATGATATATAAAAAATAATTTTATCCCTTGTATTTTAAAAAGAAAGAATTTCCCTTTAATTTTTGATCAAAATCACACTTTTCCGTAAGAATTCAATGAAAATCTTTGAGAAATCTTTAAAATATGAATTTATTCGTCATTAGAATCAGAAAATGAATAAAATAAAATATAAAAGTAAATTTTATCCGTCGTATTTTAAAAAGAGAAAATTTGACTTTAAAATTTGAACAAAATCACTCTTACCCGTATGAATTCAATCAAAATAATTAAGAAATCTTACAAATATGAATTTATTCCTCATTAGAAATAGAAAATGAATAAAATAAAATATAAAGGATAATTTTATCCCTTGTAATTTTAAAAGTAAGTATTTCCCTTTAATAAATGATCAAAATCACACTTTTCCGTATGAATTCAATGAAAATATTTGAGATATCGATTTTTTATGCACTAAATCGTCTTTAAAATCAGAAAACGAATAAAATGATATATCAAAGACAATTTTATCACTCGGATTTTAAAAAGTAAGAATTTCCCTTTAATATTTGAACAAAATCACTCTTACCCGTATGAATTCAATGAAAATATTTAAGAAATCGATGAAATATGATTTTATTCGTCATTAGAATCTGAAAATGAATAAAATAATATATAAAAGATAATTTTATCCCACGTATTTAAAAAACTAGGATTTTCCCTTTAATATTTGAACAAAGTCACTCTTACCCGTATGAATTCTATGAAAATATTTAAGAAATCGATGAAATATGATTTTATTCGTCATTAGAATCAGAACATGAATAAAATAAAATAAAAAAGATAATTATATCCATTGTATTTAAAAAACTCGTATTTTCCCTTTAATATTTGATCAAAATCACACTTTTCCGTATGAATTCAATGAAAATATTTGAGATATCGATTTTTTATGCATTAAATTGTCTTTAAAATTAGAAAAGGAGTAAAATGATATATCAAAGACAATTTTATCCCTCGTATTTTAAAAAGTATGATTTTCCCTTTAATATTTGAAAAAATTCACTCTTATCTGTATGAATTCAATGAAAATATTTAAGAAATCTATGAAATATGATTTTATTCGTCATTAGAATCAGAAAATTAATAAAATTAAATATAAAAGATAATTATATCACTTGTATTTAAAAAACTAGGATTTTCCCTTTAATATTTGATCAAAATCACACTTTTCCGTAAGAATTCAATGAAAATATTTGAGGTATCTTTAAAATATGAATTTATTCATCAATAGAATCAGAAAATGAATAAAATAAAATATAAAAGATAATTTTATCCCACGTATTTAAAAAACTAGGATTTTCCCTTTAATATTTGATCAAAATCACACTTTTCCGTATGAATTCAATGAAAATATTTGAGATATCGATGATTTATGCATTAAATCGTCTTTAAAATCAGAAAATGAATAAAATGATATATAAAAGATAATTTTATCCATTGTATTTTAAAAAGTAGGATTTTCCCTTTAATATTTGGAGAAAATCACTCTTATCTGCATGAATTCAATGAAAATATTTAAGAAATCGATCAAATATGAATTTATTCATCATTAGAATTAGAAAATGAATAAAATAAAAAATAAAAGATAATTATATCCATTGTATTTCAAAAACTAGTATTTTCCTTTTAATATTTGAACAAAATCACACTTTTCCGTATGAATTCAATTAAAATATTAGAGATATCGATTTTTTATGCATTAAATTGTCTTTAAAATCAGAAAATGAGTAAAATGATATATCAAAGATAATTTTATCCCTAGTATTTTAAAAAGTAGGATTTTCCCTTTAATATTTGAATAAAATCACTCTTAGCCGTATGAATTCAATGAAAATATTTAAGAAATCGATGAAATATGATTTTATTCGTCATTAGAATCAGAAAATTAATAAAATAAAATAAAAAAGATAATTATATCCATTGTATTTAAAAAACTCGTATTTTCCCTTTAATATTTGATCAAAATCACACTTTTCCGTAAGAATTCAATGAAAATATTTGAGAAATCTTTGAAATATGAATTTATTCGTCATTAGAATCAGAAAATTAATAAAATAAAATATAAAAGATAATTATATCCATCGTATTTAAAAAACTAGTATTTTCCCTTTAATATTTGAACAAAATCACTCTTACCCATATGAATTCAATGAAAATATTTAAGAAATCGATGAAATATGAATTTATTCGTCTTTAGAATCAGAAAATGAATAAAATAAAATATAAAAGATAATTTTATCCCAGGTATTTAAAAAACTAGGATTTTCCCTTTAATATTTGATCAAAATCACACTTTTCCGTATGAATTCAATGAAAATATTTGAGATATCGATGATTTATGCATTAAATCGTCTTTAAAATCAGAAAATGAATAAAATGATATATAAAAGATAATTTTATCCATTGTATTTTAAAAAGTAGGATTTTCCCTTTAATATTTGGAGAAAATCACTCTTATCTGCATGAATTCAATGAAAATCTTTGAGAAATCTTTGAAATATGAATTTATTCGTCATTAGAATCACAAAATCAATAAATTAAAATATAAAAGTAAATTATATCCCTCGTATTTAAAAAACTAGGATTTTCCCTTTAATATTTGAACAAAATCACACTTTTCCGTATGAATTCAATGAAAATATTTGAGATATCGATTTTTTATGCATTAAATCGTCTTTAAAATCAGAAAATGAATAAAATGATATATCAAAGATAATTTTATCCCTTCTATTTTAAAAACTAGGATTTTCCCTTTAATATTTGAACAAAATAACTCTTATCTGCATGAATTCAATGAAAATAGTTAAGAACTCGATGAAATATGATTATATTCGTAATTAGAATCAGAAAATGAATAAAATAAAAAATAAAAGATAATTATATCCATCATATTTAAAAAACTAGTATTTTCCCTTTAATATTTGATCAAAATCACACTTTTCCGTATGAATTCAATTAAAATATTTGAGATATCGTTGAAATATGAATTTATTCATCATTATAATCTGAAAATAAAAAAAATGATATATAAAAAATAATTTTATCCCTCGTATTTTAAAAAGTAGGATTTTCCCTTTAATATTTGAACAAATTCACTCTTACCCGTATGAATTCTATGAAAATATTTAAGAAATCGATCAAATATGAATTTATTCATCATTAGAATTAGAAAATGAATAAAATAAAAAATAAAAGATAATTATATCCATTGTATTTCAAAAACTAGTATTTTCCCTTTAATATTTGAACAAAATCACACTTTTCCGTATGAATTCAATTAAAATATTTGAGATATCGATTTTTTATGCATTAAATTGTCTTTAAAATCAGAAAATGAGTAAAATGATATATCAAAGATAATTTTATCCCTCGTATTTTAAAAAGTAGGATTTTCCCTTTAATATTTGAACAAATTCACTCTTACCCGTATGAATTCTATGAAAATATTTAAGAAATGTATGAAATATGATTTTATTCGTCATTAGAATCAGAAAATTAATAAAATTAAATATAAAAGATAATTATATCACTTGTATTTAAAAAACTAGGATTTTCCCTTTAATATTTGATCAAAATCACACTTTTCCGTAAGAATTCAATGAAAATATTTGAGGTATCTTTAAAATATGAATTTATTCATCAATAGAATCAGAAAATGAATAAAATAAAATATAAAAGATAATTTTATCCCACGTATTTAAAAAACTAGGATTTTCCCTTTAATATTTGATCAAAATCACACTTTTCCGTATGAATTCAATGAAAATATTTGAGATATCGATGATTTATGCATTAAATCGTCTTTAAAATCAGAAAATGAATAAAATGATATATAAAAGATAATTTTATCCATTGTATTTTAAAAAGTAGGATTTTCCTTTTAAAATTTGGAGAAAATCACTCTTATCTGCATGAATTCAATGAAAATATTTAAGAAATCGATCAAATATGAATTTATTCATCATTAGAATTAGAAAATGAATAAAATAAAAAATAAAAGATAATTATATCCATTGTATTTCAAAAACTAGTATTTTCCCTTTAATATTTGAACAAAATCACACTTTTCCGTATGAATTCAATTAAAATATTTGAGATATCGATTTTTTATGCATTAAATTGTCTTTAAAATCAGAAAATGAGTAAAATGATATATCAAAGATAATTTTATCCCTCGTATTTTAAAAAGTAGGATTTTCCCTTTAATATTTGAACAAATTCACTCTTACCCGTATGAATTCTATGAAAATATTTAAGAAATGTATGAAATATGATTTTATTCGTCATTAGAATCAGAAAATTAATAAAATTAAATATAAAAGATAATTATATCACTTGTATTTAAAAAACTAGGATTTTCCCTTTAATATTTGATCAAAATCACACTTTTCCGTAAGAATTCAATGAAAATATTTGAGGTATCTTTAAAATATGAATTTATTCATCAATAGAATCAGAAAATGAATAAAATAAAATATAAAAGATAATTTTATCCCACGTATTTAAAAAACTAGGATTTTCCCTTTAATATTTGATCAAAATCACACTTTTCCGTATGAATTCAATGAAAATATTTGAGATATCGATGATTTATGCATTAAATCGTCTTTAAAATCAGAAAATGAATAAAATGATATATAAAAGATAATTTTATCCATTGTATTTTAAAAAGTAGGATTTTCCTTTTAAAATTTGGAGAAAATCACTCTTATCTGCATGAATTCAATGAAAATATTTAAGAATTCGATCAAATATGAATTTATTCATCATTAGAATAAGAAAATTAATAAAATAAAATATAAAAGATAATTATATCCATCGTATTTAAAAAAACTAGTATTTTCCCTTTACTATTTCATCAAAATCACACTTTTCCGTATGAAATCTATCGAAATATTTGAGATATCGTTGAAATATGAATTTATTCATCATTATAATATGAAAATGAATAAAATGATATATAAAAAATAATTTTATCCCTTGTATTTTAAAAAGAAAGAATTTCCCTTTAATTTTTGATCAAAATCACACTTTTCCGTAAGAATTCAATGAAAATCTTTGAGAAATCTTTAAAATATGAATTTATTCGTCATTAGAATCAGAAAATGAATAAAATAAAATATAAAAGTAAATTTTATCCGTCGTATTTTAAAAAGAGAAAATTTGACTTTAAAATTTGAACAAAATCACTCTTACCCGTATGAATTCAATCAAAATAATTAAGAAATCTTACAAATATGAATTTATTCCTCATTAGAAATAGAAAATGAATAAAATAAAATATAAAGGATAATTTTATCCCTTGTAATTTTAAAAGTAAGTATTTCCCTTTAATAAATGATCAAAATCACACTTTTCCGTATGAATTCAATGAAAATATTTGAGATATCGATTTTTTATGCACTAAATCGTCTTTAAAATCAGAAAACGAATAAAATGATATATCAAAGACAATTTTATCACTCGGATTTTAAAAAGTAAGAATTTCCCTTTAATATTTGAACAAAATCACTCTTACCCGTATGAATTCAATGAAAATATTTAAGAAATCGATGAAATATGATTTTATTCGTCATTAGAATCTGAAAATGAATAAAATAATATATAAAAGATAATTTTATCCCACGTATTTAAAAAACTAGGATTTTCCCTTTAATATTTGAACAAAGTCACTCTTACCCGTATGAATTCTATGAAAATATTTAAGAAATCGATGAAATATGATTTTATTCGTCATTAGAATCAGAACATGAATAAAATAAAATAAAAAAGATAATTATATCCATTGTATTTAAAAAACTCGTATTTTCCCTTTAATATTTGATCAAAATCACACTTTTCCGTATGAATTCAATGAAAATATTTGAGATATCGATTTTTTATGCATTAAATTGTCTTTAAAATTAGAAAAGGAGTAAAATGATATATCAAAGACAATTTTATCCCTCGTATTTTAAAAAGTATGATTTTCCCTTTAATATTTGAAAAAATTCACTCTTATCTGTATGAATTCAATGAAAATATTTAAGAAATCTATGAAATATGATTTTATTCGTCATTAGAATCAGAAAATTAATAAAATTAAATATAAAAGATAATTATATCACTTGTATTTAAAAAACTAGGATTTTCCCTTTAATATTTGATCAAAATCACACTTTTCCGTAAGAATTCAATGAAAATATTTGAGGTATCTTTAAAATATGAATTTATTCATCAATAGAATCAGAAAATGAATAAAATAAAATATAAAAGATAATTTTATCCCACGTATTTAAAAAACTAGGATTTTCCCTTTAATATTTGATCAAAATCACACTTTTCCGTATGAATTCAATGAAAATATTTGAGATATCGATGATTTATGCATTAAATCGTCTTTAAAATCAGAAAATGAATAAAATGATATATAAAAGATAATTTTATCCATTGTATTTTAAAAAGTAGGATTTTCCCTTTAATATTTGGAGAAAATCACTCTTATCTGCATGAATTCAATGAAAATATTTAAGAAATCGATCAAATATGAATTTATTCATCATTAGAATTAGAAAATGAATAAAATAAAAAATAAAAGATAATTATATCCATTGTATTTCAAAAACTAGTATTTTCCTTTTAATATTTGAACAAAATCACACTTTTCCGTATGAATTCAATTAAAATATTAGAGATATCGATTTTTTATGCATTAAATTGTCTTTAAAATCAGAAAATGAGTAAAATGATATATCAAAGATAATTTTATCCCTCGTATTTTAAAAAGTAGGATTTTCCCTTTAATATTTGAACAAATTCACTCTTACCCGTATGAATTCTATGAAAATATTTAAGAAATGTATGAAATATGATTTTAATCGTCATTAGAATCAGAACATGAATAAAATAAAATAAAAAAGATAATTATATCCATTGTATTTAAAAAAACTCGTATTTTCCCTTTAATATTTGATCAAAATCACACTTTTCCGTATGAATTCAATGAAAATATTTGAGATATAGTAGAAATATGAATTTATTCATCATTATAATCTGAAAATAAAAAAAATGATATATAAAAAATAATTTTATCCCTCGTATTTTAAAAAGTAGGATTTTCCCTTTAATATTTGAACAAATTCACTCTTACCCGTATGAATTCTATGAAAATATTTAAGAAATCGATGAAATATGATTTTATTCGTCATTAGAATCAGAACATGAATAAAATAAAATAAAAAAGATAATTATATCCATTGTATTTAAAAAACTCGTATTTTCCCTTTAATATTTGATCAAAATCACACTTTTCCGTATGAATTCAATGAAAATATTTGAGATATCGATTTTTTATTCATTAAATTGTCTTTAAAATTAGAAAATGAGTAAAATGATATATCAAAGATAATTTTATCCCTCGTATTTTAAAAAGTAGGATTTTCCCTTTAATATTTGAACAAATTCACTCTTACCCGTATGAATTCTATGAAAATATTTAAGAAATGGATGAAATATGATTTTATTCGTCATTAGAATCAGAACATGAATAAAATAAAATAAAAAAGATAATTATATCCATTGTATTTAAAAAACTCGTATTTTCCCTTTAATATTTGATCAAAATCACACTTTTCCGTATGAATTCAATGAAAATATTTGAGATATCGATTTTTTATTCATTAAATTGTCTTTAAAATTTGAAAATGAATAAAATGATATATAAAAAATAATTTTATCCCTTGTATTTTAAAAAGAAAGAATTTCCCTTTAATTTTTGATCGAAATCACACTTTTCCGTAAGAATTCAATGAAAATCTTTGAGAAATCTTTGAAATATGAATTTATTCGTCATTAGAATCACAAAATCAATAAATTAAAATATAAAAGTAAATTATATCCCTCGTATTTAAAAAACTAGGATTTTCCCTTTAATATTTGAACAAAATCACTCTTATCTGCATGAATTCAATGAAAATATTTGAGATATCGATTTTTTATGCATTAAATTGTCTTTAAAATCAGAAAAAGAGTAAAATGATATATCAAAGATAATTTTATCCCTAGTATTTTAAAAAGTAGGATTTTCCCTTTAATATTTGAATAAAATCACTCTTAGCCGTATGAATTCAATGAAAATATTTAAGAAATCGATGAAATATGATTTTATTCGTCATTAGAATCAGAAAATTAATAAAATAAAATATAAAAGATAATTATATCCATCGTATTTAAAAAACTAGTATTTTCCCTTTAATATTTGATCAAAATCACACTTTTCCGTAAGAATTCAATGAAAATATTTGAGAAATCTTTGAAATATGAATTTATTCGTCATTAGAATCAGAAAATTAATAAAATAAAATATAAAAGATAATTATATCCATCGTATTTAAAAAACTAGTATTTTCCCTTTAATATTTGAACAAAATCACTCTTACCCGTATGAATTCAATGAAAATATTTAAGAAATCGATGAAATATGAATTTATTCGTCTTTAGAATCAGAAAATGAATAAAATAAAATATAAAAGATAATTTTATCCCAGGTATTTAAAAAACTAGGATTTTCCCTTTAATATTTGATCAAAATCACACTTTTCCGTATGAATTCAATGAAAATATTTGAGATATCGATGATTTATGCATTAAATTGTCTTTAAAATTTGAAAATGAATAAAATGATATATAAAAAATAATTTTATCCCTTGTATTTTAAAAAGAAAGAATTTCCCTTTAATTTTTGATCGAAATCACACTTTTCCGTAAGAATTCAATGAAAATCTTTGAGAAATCTTTGAAATATGAATTTATTCGTCATTAGAATCACAAAATCAATAAATTAAAATATAAAAGTAAATTATATCCCTCGTATTTAAAAAACTAGGATTTTCCCTTTAATATTTGAACAAAATCACTCTTATCTGCATGAATTCAATGAAAATATTTGAGATATCGATTTTTTATGCATTAAATTGTCTTTAAAATCAGAAAAAGAGTAAAATGATATATCAAAGATAATTTTATCCCTAGTATTTTAAAAAGTAGGATTTTCCCTTTAATATTTGAATAAAATCACTCTTAGCCGTATGAATTCAATGAAAATATTTAAGAAATCGATGAAATATGATTTTATTCGTCATTAGAATCAGAAAATTAATAAAATAAAATATAAAAGATAATTATATCCATCGTATTTAAAAAACTAGTATTTTCCCTTTAATATTTGATCAAAATCACACTTTTCCGTAAGAATTCAATGAAAATATTTGAGAAATCTTTGAAATATGAATTTATTCGTCATTAGAATCAGAAAATTAATAAAATAAAATATAAAAGATAATTATATCCATCGTATTTAAAAAACTAGTATTTTCCCTTTAATATTTGAACAAAATCACTCTTACCCGTATGAATTCAATGAAAATATTTAAGAAATCGATGAAATATGAATTTATTCGTCTTTAGAATCAGAAAATGAATAAAATAAAATATAAAAGATAATTTTATCCCAGGTATTTAAAAAACTAGGATTTTCCCTTTAATATTTGATCAAAATCACACTTTTCCGTATGAATTCAATGAAAATATTTGAGATATCGATGATTTATGCATTAAATCGTCTTTAAAATCAGAAAATGAATAAAATGATATATAAAAGATAATTTTATCCATTGTATTTTAAAAAGTAGGATTTTCCCTTTAATATTTGGAGAAAATCACTCTTATCTGCATGAATTCAATGAAAATATTTAAGAAATCGATCAAATATGAATTTATTCATCATTAGAATTAGAAAATGAATAAAATAAATAATAAAAGATAATTATATCCATTGTATTTCAAAAACTAGTATTTTCCCTTTAATATTTGAACAAAATCACACTTTTCCGTATGAATTCAATTAAAATATTTGAGATATCGTTGAAATATGAATTTATTCATCATTATAATCTGAAAATAAAAAAAATGATATATAAAAAATAATTTTATCCCTCGTATTTTAAAAAGTAGGATTTTCCCTTTAATATTTGAACAAATTCACTCTTACCCGTATGAATTCTATGAAAATATTTAAGAAATCGATCAAATATGAATTTATTCATCATTAGAATTAGAAAATGAATAAAATAAAAAATAAAAGATAATTATATCCATTGTATTTCAAAAACTAGTATTTTCCCTTTAATATTTGAACAAAATCACACTTTTCCGTATGAATTCAATTAAAATATTTGAGATATCGATTTTTTATGCATTAAATTGTCTTTAAAATCAGAAAATGAGTAAAATGATATATCAAAGATAATTTTATCCCTCGTATTTTAAAAAGTAGGATTTTCCCTTTAATATTTGAACAAATTCACTCTTACCCGTATGAATTCTATGAAAATATTTAAGAAATGTATGAAATATGATTTTAATCGTCATTAGAATCAGAACATGAATAAAATAAAATAAAAAAGATAATTATATCCATTGTATTTAAAAAAACTCGTATTTTCCCTTTAATATTTGATCAAAATCACATTTTTCCGTATGAATTCAATGAAAATATTTGAGATATCGATTTTTTATGCATTAAATCGTCTTTAAAATCAGAAAATGAATAAAATGATATATCAAAGATAATTTTATCCCTTCTATTTTAAAAACTAGGATTTTCCCTTTAATATTTGAACAAAATAACTCTTATCTGCATGAATTCAATGAAAATAGTTAAGAACTCGATGAAATATGATTATATTCGTCATTAGAATCAGAAAATGAATAAAATAAAAAATAAAAGATAATTATATCCATCGTATTTAAAAAACTAGTATTTTCCCTTTAATATTTGATCAAAATCACACTTTTCCGTATGAATTCAATTAAAATATTTGAGATATCGTTGAAATATGAATTTATTCATCATTATAATCTGAAAATAAAAAAAATGATATATAAAAAATAATTTTATCCCTCGTATTTTAAAAAGTAGGATTTTCCCTTTAATATTTGAACAAATTCACTCTTACCCGTATGAATTCTATGAAAATATTTAAGAAATCGATGAAATATGATTTTATTCGTCATTAGAATCAGAACATGAATAAAATAAAATAAAAAAGATAATTATATCCATTGTATTTAAAAAACTCGTATTTTCCCTTTAATATTTGATCAAAATCACACTTTTCCGTATGAATTCAATGAAAATATTTGAGATATCGATTTTTTATTCATTAAATTGTCTTTAAAATTAGAAAATGAGTAAAATGATATATAAAAAATAATTTTATCCCTTGTATTTTAAAAAGAAAGAATTTCCCTTTAATTTTTGATCAAAATCACACTTTTCCGTAAGAATTCAATGAAAATCTTTGAGAAATCTTTGAAATATGAATTTATTCGTCATTAGAATCACAAAATCAATAAATTAAAATATAAAAGTAAATTATATCCCTCGTATTTAAAAAACTAGGATTTTCCCTTTAATATTTGAACAAAATCACTCTTATCTGCATGAATTCAATGAAAATATTTGAGATATCGATTTTTTATGCATTAAATTGTCTTTAAAATCAGAAAATGAGTAAAATGATATATCAAAGATAATTTTATCCCTCGTATTTTAAAAAGTAGGATTTTCCCTTTAATATTTGAATAAAATCACTCTTTGCCGTATGAATTCAATGAAAATATTTAAGAAATCGATGAAATATGATTTTATTCGTCATTAGAATCAGAAAATTAATAAAATAAAATATAAAAGATAATTATATCCATCGTATTTAAAAAACTAGTATTTTCCCTTTAATATTTGATCAAAATCACACTTTTCCGTAAGAATTCAATGAAAATATTTGAGAAATCTTTGAAATATGAATTTATTCGTCATTAGAATCAGAAAATTAATAAAATAAAATATAAAAGATAATTATATCCATCGTATTTAAAAAACTAGTATTTTCCCTTTAATATTTGAACAAAATCACTCTTACCCGTATGAATTCAATGAAAATATTTAAGAAATCGATGAAATATGAATTTATTCGTCGTTAGAATCAGAAAATGAATAAAATAAAATATAAAAGATAATTATATCACTTGTATTTAAAAAACTAGGATTTTCCCTTTAATATTTGATCAAAATCACACTTTTCCGTAAGAATTCAATGAAAATATTTGAGGTATCTTTAAAATATGAATTTATTCATCAATAGAATCAGAAAATGAATAAAATAAAATATAAAAGATAATTTTATCCCACGTATTTAAAAAACTAGGATTTTCCCTTTAATATTTGATCAAAATCACACTTTTCCGTATGAATTCAATGAAAATATTTGAGATATCGATGATTTATGCATTAAATCGTCTTTAAAATCAGAAAATGAATAAAATGATATATAAAAGATAATTTTATCCATTGTATTTTAAAAAGTAGGATTTTCCCTTTAATATTTGGAGAAAATCACTCTTACCCGTATGAATTCTATGAAAATATTTAAGAAATGTATGAAATATGATTTTAATCGTCATTAGAATCAGAACATGAATAAAATAAAATAAAAAAGATAATTATATCCATTGTATTTAAAAAAACTCGTATTTTCCCTTTAATATTTGATCAAAATCACACTTTTCCGTATGAATTCAATGAAAATATTTGAGATATCGATTTTTTATGCATTAAATCGTCTTTAAAATCAGAAAATGAATAAAATGATATATCAAAGATAATTTTATCCCTTCTATTTTAAAAACTAGGATTTTCCCTTTAATATTTGAACAAAATAACTCTTATCTGCATGAATTCAATGAAAATATTTAAGAAATCGATGAAATATGATTTTATTCGTCATTAGAATCAGAAAATTAATAAAATAAAATATAAAAGATAATTATATCCATCGTATTTAAAAAACTAGTATTTTCCCTTTAATATTTGATCAAAATCACACTTTTCCGTAAGAATTCAATGAAAATATTTGAGAAATCTTTGAAATATGAATTTATTCGTCATTAGAATCAGAAAATTAATAAAATAAAATATAAAAGATAATTATATCCATCGTATTTAAAAAACTAGTATTTTCCCTTTAATATTTGAACAAAATCACTCTTACCCGTATGAATTCAATGAAAATATTTAAGAAATCGATGAAATATGAATTTATTCGTCTTT
Organism: Labia minor; assembly: GCA_963082975.1. NCBI lineage: Eukaryota > Metazoa > Arthropoda > Insecta > Dermaptera > Spongiphoridae > Labia > Labia minor. The sequence continues at coordinate 89,152,844 of OY720345.1, forward strand.
AGAATCAGAAAATGAATAAAATAAAATATAAAAGATAATTTTATCCCAGGTATTTAAAAAACTAGGATTTTCCCTTTAATATTTGATCAAAATCACACTTTTCCGTATGAATTCAATGAAAATATTTGAGATATCGATGATTTATGCATTAAATCGTCTTTAAAATCAGAAAATGAATAAAATGATATATAAAAGATAATTTTATCCATTGTATTTTAAAAACTAGGATTTTCCCTTTAATATTTGGAGAAAATCACTCTTATCTGCATGAATTCAATGAAAATCTTTGAGAAATCTTTGAAATATGAATTTATTCGTCATTAGAATCACAAAATCAATAAATTAAAATATAAAAGTAAATTATATCCCTCGTATTTAAAAAACTAGTATTTTCCCTTTAATATTTGATCAAAATCACACTTTTCCGTATGAATTCAATTAAAATATTTGAGATATCGTTGAAATATGAATTTATTCATCATTATAATCTGAAAATAAAAAAAATGATATATAAAAAATAATTTTATCCCTCGTATTTTAAAAAGTAGGATTTTCCCTTTAATATTTGAACAAATTCACTCTTACCCGTATGAATTCTATGAAAATATTTAAGAAATCGATCAAATATGAATTTATTCATCATTAGAATTAGAAAATGAATAAAATAAAAAATAAAAGATAATTATATCCATTGTATTTCAAAAACTAGTATTTTCCCTTTAATATTTGAACAAAATCACACTTTTCCGTATGAATTCAATTAAAATATTTGAGATATCGATTTTTTATGCATTAAATTGTCTTTAAAATCAGAAAATGAGTAAAATGATATATCAAAGATAATTTTATCCCTCGTATTTTAAAAAGTAGGATTTTCCCTTTAATATTTGAACAAATTCACTCTTACCCGTATGAATTCTATGAAAATATTTAAGAAATGTATGAAATATGATTTTAATCGTCATTAGAATCAGAACATGAATAAAATAAAATAAAAAAGATAATTATATCCATTGTATTTAAAAAAACTCGTATTTTCCCTTTAATATTTGATCAAAATCACACTTTTCCGTAAGAATTCAATGAAAATATTTGAGGTATCTTTGAAATATGAATTTATTCATCAATAGAATCAGAAAATGAATAAAATAAAATATAAAAGATAATTTTATCCCACATATTTAAAAAACTAGGATTTTCCCTTTAATATTTGATCAAAATCACACTTTTCCGTATGAATTCAATGAAAATATTTGAGATATCGATGATTTATGCATTAAATCGTCTTTAAAATCAGAAAATGAATAAAATGATATATAAAAGATAATTTTATCCATTGTATTTTAAAAAGTAGGATTTTCCTTTTAAAATTTGGAGAAAATCACTCTTATCTGCATGAATTCAATGAAAATATTTAAGAATTCGATCAAATATGAATTTATTCATCATTAGAATAAGAAAATTAATAAAATAAAATATAAAAGATAATTATATCCATCGTATTTAAAAAAACTAGTATTTTCCCTTTACTATTTCATCAAAATCACACTTTTCCGTATGAAATCAATCGAAATATTTGAGATATCGTTGAAATATGAATTTATTCATCATTATAATATGAAAATGAATAAAATGATATATAAAAAATAATTTTATCCCTTGTATTTTAAAAAGAAAGAATTTCCCTTTAATTTTTGATCAAAATCACACTTTTCCGTAAGAATTCAATGAAAATCTTTGAGAAATCTTTGAAATATGAATTTAATCATCAATAGAATCAGAAAATGAATAAAATAAAATATAAAAGATAATTATATCACTTGTATTTAAAAAACTACGATTTTCCATTTACTATTTTATCAAAATCACACTTTTCCGTAAGAATTCAATGAAAATATTTGAGAAATCTTTGAAATATGAATTTATTCGTCATTAGAATCAGAAAATGAATAAAATAAAATATAAAAGTAAATTTTATCCGTCGTATTTTAAAAAGAGAAAATTTGACTTTAAAATTTGAACAAAATCACTCTTACCCGTATGAATTCAATCAAAATAATTAAGAAATCTTACAAATATGAATTTATTCCTCATTAGAAATAGAAAATGAATAAAATAAAATATAAAGGATAATTTTATCCCTTGTAATTTTAAAAGTAAGAATTTCCCTTTAATAAATGATCAAAATCACACTTTTCCGTATGAATTCAATGAAAATATTTGAGATATCGATTTTTTATGCACTAAATCGTCTTTAAAATCAGAAAACGAATAAAATGATATATCAAAGACAATTTTATCACTCGGATTTTAAAAAGTAAGAATTTCCCTTTAATATTTGAACAAAATCACTCTTACCCGTATGAATTCAATGAAAATATTTAAGAAATCGATGAAATATGATTATATTCGTCATTAGAATCAGAAAATGAATAAAATAAAAAATAAAAGATAATTATATCCATCGTATTTAAAAAACTAGTATTTTCCCTTTAATATTTGATCAAAATCACACTTTTCCGTATGAATTCAATTAAAATATTTGAGATATCGTTGAAATATGAATTTATTCATCATTATAATCTGAAAATAAAAAAAATGATATATAAAAAATAATTTTATCCCTCGTATTTTAAAAAGTAGGATTTTCCCTTTAATATTTGAACAAATTCACTCTTACCCGTATGAATTCTATGAAAATATTTAAGAAATCGATGAAATATGATTTTATTCGTCATTAGAATCAGAACATGAATAAAATAAAATAAAAAAGATAATTATATCCATTGTTTTTAAAAAACTCGTATTTTCCCTTTAATATTTGATCAAAATCACACTTTTCCGTATGAATTCAATGAAAATATTTGAGATATCGATTTTTTATTCATTAAATTGTCTTTAAAATTAGAAAATGAGTAAAATGATATATAAAAAATAATTTTATCCCTTGTATTTTAAAAAGAAAGAATTTCCCTTTAATTTTTGATCAAAATCACACTTTTCCGTAAGAATTCAATGAAAATCTTTGAGAAATCTTTGAAATATGAATTTATTCGTCATTAGAATCACAAAATCAATAAATTAAAATATAAAAGTAAATTATATCCCTCGTATTTAAAAAACTAGGATTTTCCCTTTAATATTTGAACAAAATCACTCTTATCTGCATGAATTCAATGAAAATATTTGAGATATCGATTTTTTATGCATTAAATTGTCTTTAAAATCAGAAAATGAGTAAAATGATATATCAAAGATAATTTTATCCCTCGTATTTTAAAAAGTAGGATTTTCCCTTTAATATTTGAATAAAATCACTCTTTGCCGTATGAATTCAATGAAAATATTTAAGAAATCGATGAAATATGATTTTATTCGTCATTAGAATCAGAAAATTAATAAAATAAAATATAAAAGATAATTATATCCATCGTATTTAAAAAACTAGTATTTTCCCTTTAATATTTGATCAAAATCACACTTTTCCGTAAGAATTCAATGAAAATATTTGAGAAATCTTTGAAATATGAATTTATTCGTCATTAGAATCAGAAAATTAATAAAATAAAATATAAAAGATAATTATATCCATCGTATTTAAAAAACTAGTATTTTCCCTTTAATATTTGAACAAAATCACTCTTACCCGTATGAATTCAATGAAAATATTTAAGAAATCGATGAAATATGAATTTATTCGTCGTTAGAATCAGAAAATGAATAAAATAAAATATAAAAGATAATTATATCACTTGTATTTAAAAAACTAGGATTTTCCCTTTAATATTTGATCAAAATCACACTTTTCCGTAAGAATTCAATGAAAATATTTGAGGTATCTTTAAAATATGAATTTATTCATCAATAGAATCAGAAAATGAATAAAATAAAATATAAAAGATAATTTTATCCCACGTATTTAAAAAACTAGGATTTTCCCTTTAATATTTGATCAAAATCACACTTTTCCGTATGAATTCAATGAAAATATTTGAGATATCGATGATTTATGCATTAAATCGTCTTTAAAATCAGAAAATGAATAAAATGATATATAAAAGATAATTTTATCCATTGTATTTTAAAAAGTAGGATTTTCCCTTTAATATTTGGAGAAAATCACTCTTACCCGTATGAATTCTATGAAAATATTTAAGAAATGTATGAAATATGATTTTAATCGTCATTAGAATCAGAACATGAATAAAATAAAATAAAAAAGATAATTATATCCATTGTATTTAAAAAAACTCGTATTTTCCCTTTAATATTTGATCAAAATCACACTTTTCCGTATGAATTCAATGAAAATATTTGAGATATCGATTTTTTATGCATTAAATCGTCTTTAAAATCAGAAAATGAATAAAATGATATATCAAAGATAATTTTATCCCTTCTATTTTAAAAACTAGGATTTTCCCTTTAATATTTGAACAAAATAACTCTTATCTGCATGAATTCAATGAAAATATTTAAGAAATCGATGAAATATGATTTTATTCGTCATTAGAATCAGAAAATTAATAAAATAAAATATAAAAGATAATTATATCCATCGTATTTAAAAAACTAGTATTTTCCCTTTAATATTTGATCAAAATCACACTTTTCCGTAAGAATTCAATGAAAATATTTGAGAAATCTTTGAAATATGAATTTATTCGTCATTAGAATCAGAAAATTAATAAAATAAAATATAAAAGATAATTATATCCATCGTATTTAAAAAACTAGTATTTTCCCTTTAATATTTGAACAAAATCACTCTTACCCGTATGAATTCAATGAAAATATTTAAGAAATCGATGAAATATGAATTTATTCGTCTTTAGAATCAGAAAATGAATAAAATAAAATATAAAAGATAATTTTATCCCAGGTATTTAAAAAACTAGGATTTTCCCTTTAATATTTGATCAAAATCACACTTTTCCGTATGAATTCAATGAAAATATTTGAGATATCGATGATTTATGCATTAAATCGTCTTTAAAATCAGAAAATGAATAAAATGATATATAAAAGATAATTTTATCCATTGTATTTTAAAAACTAGGATTTTCCCTTTAATATTTGGAGAAAATCACTCTTATCTGCATGAATTCAATGAAAATCTTTGAGAAATCTTTGAAATATGAATTTATTCGTCATTAGAATCACAAAATCAATAAATTAAAATATAAAAGTAAATTATATCCCTCGTATTTAAAAAACTAGTATTTTCCCTTTAATATTTGATCAAAATCACACTTTTCCGTATGAATTCAATTAAAATATTTGAGATATCGTTGAAATATGAATTTATTCATCATTATAATCTGAAAATAAAAAAAATGATATATAAAAAATAATTTTATCCCTCGTATTTTAAAAAGTAGGATTTTCCCTTTAATATTTGAACAAATTCACTCTTACCCGTATGAATTCTATGAAAATATTTAAGAAATCGATCAAATATGAATTTATTCATCATTAGAATTAGAAAATGAATAAAATAAAAAATAAAAGATAATTATATCCATTGTATTTCAAAAACTAGTATTTTCCCTTTAATATTTGAACAAAATCACACTTTTCCGTATGAATTCAATTAAAATATTTGAGATATCGATTTTTTATGCATTAAATTGTCTTTAAAATCAGAAAATGAGTAAAATGATATATCAAAGATAATTTTATCCCTCGTATTTTAAAAAGTAGGATTTTCCCTTTAATATTTGAACAAATTCACTCTTACCCGTATGAATTCTATGAAAATATTTAAGAAATGTATGAAATATGATTTTAATCGTCATTAGAATCAGAACATGAATAAAATAAAATAAAAAAGATAATTATATCCATTGTATTTAAAAAAACTCGTATTTTCCCTTTAATATTTGATCAAAATCACACTTTTCCGTAAGAATTCAATGAAAATATTTGAGGTATCTTTGAAATATGAATTTATTCATCAATAGAATCAGAAAATGAATAAAATAAAATATAAAAGATAATTTTATCCCACATATTTAAAAAACTAGGATTTTCCCTTTAATATTTGATCAAAATCACACTTTTCCGTATGAATTCAATGAAAATATTTGAGATATCGATGATTTATGCATTAAATCGTCTTTAAAATCAGAAAATGAATAAAATGATATATAAAAGATAATTTTATCCATTGTATTTTAAAAAGTAGGATTTTCCTTTTAAAATTTGGAGAAAATCACTCTTATCTGCATGAATTCAATGAAAATATTTAAGAATTCGATCAAATATGAATTTATTCATCATTAGAATAAGAAAATTAATAAAATAAAATATAAAAGATAATTATATCCATCGTATTTAAAAAAACTAGTATTTTCCCTTTACTATTTCATCAAAATCACACTTTTCCGTATGAAATCAATCGAAATATTTGAGATATCGTTGAAATATGAATTTATTCATCATTATAATATGAAAATGAATAAAATGATATATAAAAAATAATTTTATCCCTTGTATTTTAAAAAGAAAGAATTTCCCTTTAATTTTTGATCAAAATCACACTTTTCCGTAAGAATTCAATGAAAATCTTTGAGAAATCTTTGAAATATGAATTTAATCATCAATAGAATCAGAAAATGAATAAAATAAAATATAAAAGATAATTATATCACTTGTATTTAAAAAACTACGATTTTCCATTTACTATTTTATCAAAATCACACTTTTCCGTAAGAATTCAATGAAAATATTTGAGAAATCTTTGAAATATGAATTTATTCGTCATTAGAATCAGAAAATGAATAAAATAAAATATAAAAGTAAATTTTATCCGTCGTATTTTAAAAAGAGAAAATTTGACTTTAAAATTTGAACAAAATCACTCTTACCCGTATGAATTCAATCAAAATAATTAAGAAATCTTACAAATATGAATTTATTCCTCATTAGAAATAGAAAATGAATAAAATAAAATATAAAGGATAATTTTATCCCTTGTAATTTTAAAAGTAAGAATTTCCCTTTAATAAATGATCAAAATCACACTTTTCCGTATGAATTCAATGAAAATATTTGAGATATCGATTTTTTATGCACTAAATCGTCTTTAAAATCAGAAAACGAATAAAATGATATATCAAAGACAATTTTATCACTCGGATTTTAAAAAGTAAGAATTTCCCTTTAATATTTGAACAAAATCACTCTTACCCGTATGAATTCAATGAAAATATTTAAGAAATCGATGAAATATGATTTTATTCGTCATTAGAATCTGAAAATGAATAAAATAATATATAAAAGATAATTTTATCCCACGTATTTAAAAAACTAGGATTTTCCCTTTAATATTTGAACAAAGTCACTCTTACCCGTATGAATTCTATGAAAATATTTAAGAAATCGATGAAATATGATTTTATTCAACATTAGAATCAGAACATGAATAAAATAAAATAAAAAAGATAATTATATCCATTGTATTTAAAAAACTCGTATTTTCCCTTTAATATTTGATCAAAATCGCACTTTTCCGTATGAATTCAATGAAAATATTTGAGATATCGATTTTTTATGCATTAAATTGTCTTTAAAATTAGAAAAGGAGTAAAATGATATATCAAAGACAATTTTATCCCTCGTATTTTAAAAAGTATGATTTTCCCTTTAATATTTGAAAAAATTCACTCTTATCTGTATGAATTCAATGAAAATATTTAAGAAATCTATGAAATATGATTTTATTCGTCATTAGAATCAGAAAATTAATAAAATTAAATATAAAAGATAATTATATCACTTGTATTTAAAAAACTAGGATTTTCCCTTTAATATTTGATCAAAATCACACTTTTCCGTAAGAATTCAATGAAAATATTTGAGGTATCTTTAAAATATGAATTTATTCATCATTAGAATTAGAAAATGAATAAAATAAAAAATAAAAGATAATTATATCCATTGTATTTCAAAAACTAGTATTTTCCTTTTAATATTTGAACAAAATCACACTTTTCCGTATGAATTCAATTAAAATATTTGAGATATCGATTTTTTATGCATTAAATTGTCTTTAAAATCAGAAAATGAGTAAAATGATATATCAAAGATAATTTTATCCCTCGTATTTTAAAAAGTAGGATTTTCCCTTTAATATTTGAACAAATTCACTCTTACCCGTATGAATTCTATGAAAATATTTAAGAAATGTATGAAATATGATTTTAATCGTCATTAGAATCAGAACATGAATAAAATAAAATAAAAAAGATAATTATATCCATTGTATTTAAAAAAACTCGTATTTTCCCTTTAATATTTGATCAAAATCACACTTTTCCGTATGAATTCAATGAAAATATTTGAGATATAGTAGAAATATGAATTTATTCATCATTATAATCTGAAAATAAAAAAAATGATATATAAAAAATAATTTTATCCCTCGTATTTTAAAAAGTAGGATTTTCCCTTTAATATTTGAACAAATTCACTCTTACCCGTATGAATTCTATGAAAATATTTAAGAAATCGATGAAATATGATTTTATTCGCCATTAGAATCAGAACATGAATAAAATAAAATAAAAAAGATAATTATATCCATTGTATTTAAAAAACTCGTATTTTCCCTTTAATATTTGATCAAAATCACACTTTTCCGTATGAATTCAATGAAAATATTTGAGATATCGATTTTTTATTCATTAAATTGTCTTTAAAATTAGAAAATGAGTAAAATGATATATCAAAGATAATTTTATCCCTCGTATTTTAAAAAGTAGGATTTTCCCTTTAATATTTGAACAAATTCACTCTTACCCGTATGAATTCTATGAAAATATTTAAGAAATGGATGAAATATGATTTTATTCGTCATTAGAATCAGAACATGAATAAAATAAAATAAAAAAGATAATTATATCCATTGTATTTAAAAAACTCGTATTTTCCCTTTAATATTTGATCAAAATCACACTTTTCCGTATGAATTCAATGAAAATATTTGAGATATCGATTTTTTATTCATTAAATTGTCTTTAAAATTTGAAAATGAATAAAATGATATATAAAAAATAATTTTATCCCTTGTATTTTAAAAAGAAAGAATTTCCCTTTAATTTTTGATCAAAATCACACTTTTCCGTAAGAATTCAATGAAAATCTTTGAGAAATCTTTGAAATATGAATTTATTCGTCATTAGAATCACAAAATCAATAAATTAAAATATAAAAGTAAATTATATCCCTCGTATTTAAAAAACTAGGATTTTCCCTTTAATATTTGAACAAAATCACTCTTATCTGCATGAATTCAATGAAAATATTTGAGATATCGATTTTTTATGCATTAAATTGTCTTTAAAATCAGAAAAAGAGTAAAATGATATATCAAAGATAATTTTATCCCTAGTATTTTAAAAAGTAGGATTTTCCCTTTAATATTTGAATAAAATCACTCTTAGCCGTATGAATTCAATGAAAATATTTAAGAAATCGATGAAATATGATTTTATTCGTCATTAGAATCAGAAAATTAATAAAATAAAATATAAAAGATAATTATATCCATTGTATTTAAAAAACTCGTATTTTCCCTTTAATATTTGATCAAAATCACACTTTTCCGTATGAATTCAATGAAAATATTTGAGATATCGATGATTTATGCATTAAATCGTCTTTAAAATCAGAAAATGAATAAAATGATATATAAAAGATAATTTTATCCATTGTATTTTAAAAAGTAGGATTTTCCCTTTAATATTTGGAGAAAATCACTCTTATCTGCATGAATTCAATGAAAATATTTAAGAAATCGATCAAATATGAATTTATTCATCATTAGAATTAGAAAATGAATAAAATAAAAAATAAAAGATAATTATATCCATTGTATTTCAAAAACTAGTATTTTCCCTTTAATATTTTAACAAAATCACACTTTTCCGTATGAATTCAATTAAAATATTTGAGATATCGATTTTTTATGCATTAAATTGTCTTTAAAATCAGAAAATGAGTAAAATGATATATCAAAGATAATTTTATCCCTCGTATTTTAAAAAGTAGGATTTTCCCTTTAATATTTGAACAAATTCACTCTTACCCGTATGAATTCTATGAAAATATTTAAGAAATGTATGAAATATGATTTTAATCGTCATTAGAATCAGAACATGAATAAAATAAAATAAAAAAGATAATTATATCCATTGTATTTAAAAAACTAGTATTTTCCCTTTAATATTTGATCAAAATCACACTTTTCCGTATGAATTCAATTAAAATATTTGAGATATCGTTGAAATATGAATTTATTCATCATTATAATCTGAAAATAAAAAAAATGATATATAAAAAATAATTTTATCCCTCGTATTTTAAAAAGTAGGATTTTCCCTTTAATATTTGAACAAATTCACTCTTACCCGTATGAATTCTATGAAAATATTTAAGAAATCGATCAAATATGAATTTATTCATCATTATAATTAGAATATGAATAAAATAAAAAATAAAAGATAATTATATCCATTGTATTTCAAAAACTAGTATTTTCCCTTTAATATTTGAACAAAATCACACTTTTCCGTATGAATTCAATTAAAATATTTGAGATATCGATTTTTTATGCATTAAATTGTCTTTAAAATCAGAAAATGAGTAAAATGATATATCAAAGATAATTTTATCCCTCGTATTTTAAAAAGTAGGATTTTCCCTTTAATATTTGAACAAATTCACTCTTACCCGTATGAATTCTATGAAAATATTTAAGAAATGTATGAAATATGATTTTAATCGTCATTAGAATCAGGACATGAATAAAATAAAATAAAAAAGATAATTATATCCATTGTATTTAAAAAAACTCGTATTTTCCCTTTAATATTTGATCAAAATCACATTTTTCCGTATGAATTCAATGAAAATATTTGAGATATCGATTTTTTATGCATTAAATCGTCTTTAAAATCAGAAAATGAATAAAATGATATATCAAAGATAATTTTATCCCTTCTATTTTAAAAACTAGGATTTTCCCTTTAATATTTGAACAAAATAACTCTTATCTGCATGAATTCAATGAAAATAGTTAAGAACTCGATGAAATATGATTATATTCGTCATTAGAATCAGAAAATGAATAAAATAAAAAATAAAAGATAATTATATCCATCGTATTTAAAAAACTAGTATTTTCCCTTTAATATTTGATCAAAATCACACTTTTCCGTATGAATTCAATTAAAATATTTGAGATATCGTTGAAATATGAATTTATTCATCATTATAATCTGAAAATAAAAAAAATGATATATAAAAAATAATTTTATCCCTCGTATTTTAAAAAGTAGGATTTTCCCTTTAATATTTGAACAAATTCACTCTTACCCGTATGAATTCTATGAAAATATTTAAGAAATCGATGAAATATGATTTTATTCGTCATTAGAATCAGAACATGAATAAAATAAAATAAAAAAGATAATTATATCCATTGTATTTAAAAAACTCGTATTTTCCCTTTAATATTTGATCAAAATCACACTTTTCCGTATGAATTCAATGAAAATATTTGAGATATCGATTTTTTATTCATTAAATTGTCTTTAAAATTAGAAAATGAGTAAAATGATATATCAAAGATAATTTTATCCCTCGTATTTTAAAAAGTAGGATTTTCCCTTTAATATTTGAACAAATTCACTCTTACCCGTATGAATTCTATGAAAATATTTAAGAAATGGATGAAATATGATTTTATTCGTCATTAGAATCAGAACATGAATAAAATAAAATAAAAAAGATAATTATATCCATTGTATTTAAAAAACTCGTATTTTCCCTTTAATATTTGATCAAAATCACACTTTTCCGTATGAATTCAATGAAAATATTTGAGATATCGATTTTTTATTCATTAAATTGTCTTTAAAATTTGAAAATGAATAAAATGATATATAAAAAATAATTTTATCCCTTGTATTTTAAAAAGAAAGAATTTCCCTTTAATTTTTGATCAAAATCACACTTTTCCGTAAGAATTCAATGAAAATCTTTGAGAAATCTTTGAAATATGAATTTATTCGTCATTAGAATCACAAAATCAATAAATTAAAATATAAAAGTAAATTATATCCCTCGTATTTAAAAAACTAGGATTTTCCCTTTAATATTTGAACAAAATCACTCTTATCTGCATGAATTCAATGAAAATATTTGAGATATCGATTTTTTATGCATTAAATTGTCTTTAAAATCAGAAAATGAGTAAAATGATATATCAAAGATAATTTTATCCCTCGTATTTTAAAAAGTAGGATTTTCCCTTTAATATTTGAATAAAATCACTCTTAGCCGTATGAATTCAATGAAAATATTTAAGAAATCGATGAAATATGATTTTATTCGTCATTAGAATCAGAAAATTAATAAAATAAAATATAAAAGATAATTATATCCATCGTATTTAAAAAACTAGTATTTTCCCTTTAATATTTGATCAAAATCACACTTTTCCGTAAGAATTCAATGAAAATATTTGAGAAATCTTTGAAATATGAATTTATTCGTCATTAGAATCAGAAAATTAATAAAATAAAATATAAAAGATAATTATATCCATCGTATTTAAAAAACTAGTATTTTCCGTTTAATATTTGATCAAAATCACACTTTTCAGTAAGAATTAAATGAAAATAATTGAGAAAGAGATGAAATATGAATTTATTCGTCATTAGAATCAGAAAATGAATAAAATAAAATATAAAAGATAATTTTATCCCTCGTATTTAAAAAACTAGGATTTTCACTTTAATATTTGATCAAAATCACACTTTTCCGTATGAATTCAATGAAAATATTTGAGATATCGATGATTTATGCATTAAATCGTCTTTAAAATCAGGAAATCAATAAAATGATATATGAAAGGTAATTTTATCCATTGTATTTTAAAAAGTAGGATTTTCCCTTTAATATTTGAAGAAAATCACTCTTATCTGCATGAATTCAATGAAAATATTTAAGAAATCAATCAAATATGAATTTATTCATCATTAGAATCAGAAAATGAATAAAATAAAATATAAAAGATAATTATATCACTTGTATTTAAAAAACTACGATTTTCCCTTAACTATTTTATCAGAATCACACTTTTCCCTAAGAATTCAATGAAAATATTTGAGAAATCTTTGAAATATGAATTTATTCGTCATTAGAATCAGAAAATGAATAAAATAAAATATAAAAGTAAATTTTATCCCTCGTATTTTAAAAAGAGAGAATTTGACTTTAAAATTTGAACAAAATCACTCATACCCGTATGAATTCAATCAAAATAATTAAGAAATCTATCAAATATGAATTTATTCGTCATTAGAATCAGATAAATAATAAAATAAAATATAAAAGTAAATTACATCCCTCGTATTTTAAAAAGTAGGATTTTCCCTTTAATATTTGAAGAAAATCACTCTTAGCCGTATGAATTCAATGAAAATATTTAAGAAATCGATGAAATATGATTTTATTCGTCATTAGAATCAGAAAATTATTAAAATAAAATATAAAAGATAATTATATCCATCGTATTTAAAAAACTAGTATTTTCCCTTTAATATTTGAACACAATCACTCTTATCTGCATGAATTCAATGAAAAAATTTGAGAAATCTTTGAAATATGAATTTATTCGTCGTTAGAATCAGAAAATGAATAAAATAAAATCTAATAGATAATTTTATCCCTCGTATTTTAAAAAGTAAGAATTTCCGTTTAATATTTGATCAAAATCACACTTTTGCGTAAGAATTCAATGAAAATATTTGAGAAATCTTTGAAATATGAATTTATTCGTCTTTAGAATCAGAAAATGAATAAAATAAAATATAAAATATAATTTTATCCTAAATATTTAAAAAACTAGGATTTTCCCTTTAATATTTGATCAAGATCACACTTTTCCGTATGAATTCAATGAAAATATTTGAGATATCGATTTTTTATGCATTAGATCGTCTTTAATATCAGAAAATGAATAAAATGATATATCAAAGATAATTTTATCCCTTCTATTTTAAAAATTAGGATTTTCACTTTAATATTTGAACAAAATCACTTTTACTTATATGAATTCAATGAAAATATTTAAGAAATCTATGAAATATGATTTTATTCGTCATTAGAATCATAAAATGAATAAAATAAAATATAAAAGATAATTTTATCCCAGGTATTTAAAAAACTAGGATTTTCCCTTTACTATTTTATCAAAATCACACTTTTCCGTAAGAATTCAATGAAAATATTTGAGAAATCTTTAAAATATGAATTTATTCATCAATAGAATCAGAAAATGAATAAAATAAAATATAAAAGATAATTTTATCCCACGTATTTAAAAAACTAGGATTTTCCCTTTAATATTTGATCAAAATAACACTTTTCCGTATGAATTCAATGAAAATATTTGAGAAATCTTTGAAATATGAATTTATTCGTCATTAGAATCAGAAAATGAATAAAATAAAATATAAAAGTTAATTATATCCCTCGTATTTAAAAAACTAGGATTTTCCCTTTATTATTTGAACAAAATCACTCTTATCTGCATGAATTCAAGGAAAATATTAAAAAAATCGAAAAAATATGAATTTATTCGTCATTAGAATCAGAAAATGAATAAAATAAAATATAAAAGATAATTTTATCCCACGTATTTAAAAAACTAGGATTTTACCTTTAATATTTGAACAAAATCACTATTATCTGCATGAATTCAATGAAAATATTTGAGAAATCTTTGAAATATGAATTTATTCGTCATTAGAATCAGAAAATTAATAAAATAAAATATAAAAGATAACTTTATCCCTTGTAATTTAAAAAGTAGGGTTTTCCCTTTAATATGTGAACAAAATCACTCTTATATGTATGAATTAAATGAAAATATTAAAAAAATCGAAAAAATATGAATTTATTCGTCATTAGAATCAGAAAATGAATAAAATAAAATATAAAAGATAATTTTATCCCTCGTATTTAAAAAACTAGGATTTTCACTTTAATATTTGATCAAAATCACACTTTTCCGTATGAATTCAATGAAAATATTTGAGATATCGATGATTTATGCATTAAATCGTCTTTAAAATCAGGAAATCAATAAAATGATATATAAAAAATAATTTTCTCCCTTGTATTTTAAAAATAGGATTTTCCCTATAGGATTTATACAAAATCACACTTTTCCGTAAGAATTCAATGAAAATATTTAAGAAATCGATGAAATATGATTTTATTCTCATTAGAATCAGAAAATGAATAAAATAAAATATAAAAGATAATTATATCACTTGTATTTAAAAAACTAGGATTTTCTCTTTAATATTTGATCAAAATCACACTTTTCCGTAAGAAGTCAATGAAAATATTTGAGAAAACTTTGAAATATGAATTTATTCATCAATAGAATCAGAAAATGAATAAAATAAAATATAAAATATAATTTTATCCCACGTATTTGAAAAACTATGATTTTCCCTTTAATATTTGATCAAAATCACACTTTTCCGTATGAATTCAATGAAAATATTTGAGATATCGATGATTTATGCATTAAATCGTCTTTAAAATCAGGAAATCAATAAAATGTTATATGAAAGGTAATTTTATCCATTGTATTTTAAAAAGTAGGATTTTCCCTTTAATATTTGAAGAAAATCACTCATATCTGCATGAATTCAATGAAAATATTTAAGAAATCAATCAAATATGAATTTATTCATCATTAGAATCAGAAAATGAATAAAATAAAATATAAAAGATAATTATATCACTTGTAATTAAAAAACTACGATTTTCCCTTTACTATTTTATCAGAATCACACTTTTCCCTAAGAATTCAATGAAAATATTTGAGAAATCTTTGAAATATGAATTTATTCGTCATTAGAATCAGAAAATGAATAAAATTAAATATAAAAGTAAATTTTATCCCTCGTATTTTAAAAAGAGAGAATTTGACTTTAAAATTTGAACAAAATCACTCATACCCGTATGAATTCAATCAAAATAATTAAGAAATCTATCAAATATGAATTTATTCGTCATTAGAAATAGAAAATGAATAAAATAAAATATAAAGGATAATTTTATCCCTTGTAATTTTAAAAGTAAGAATTTCCCTTTAATAAATGATCAAAATCACAATTTTCCGTATGAATTCAATGAAAATATTTGAGATATCGATTTTTTATGCATTAAATAGTCTTTAAAATCAGAAAATGAATAAAATGATATATCAAAGATAATTTTATCCCTTCTATTTTAAAAAGTAGGATTTTCCCTTTAATATTTGAACAAAATCACTCTTACCCGTATGAATTCAATGAAAATATTTAAGAAATCGATGAAATATGATTTTATTCGTCATTAGAATCAGAAAATGAATAAAATAAAATATAAAAGATAATTATATCACTTGTATTTAAAAAACTAGGATTTTCCCTTTAATATTTGATCAAAATCACACTTTTCCGTAAGAAGTCAATGAAAATATTTGAGAAAACTTTGAAATATGAATTTATTCATCAATAGAATCAGAAAATGAATAAAATAAAATATAAAAGATAATTTTATCCCACGTATTTAAAAAACTAGGATTTTCCCTTTAATATTTGATCAAAATAACACTTTTCCATATGAATTCAATGAAAATATTTGAGATATCGATGATTTATGCATTAAATCGTCTTTAAAATCAGAAAATGACAAAAATGATATATAAAAAATAATTTTATCCCTTGTATTTTAAAAAGTATGATTTTCCCTATAGGATTTGGACAAAATCAGACTTTTCCGTAAGAATTCAATCAAAATATTTAAGAACTCGTTGAAATATGAATTTATTCGTCATTAGAATCAGAAAATGAATAAAATAAAATATAAAAGTTATTTATATCCCTCGTATTTAAAAAACTAGGATTTTCCCTTTATTATTTGAACAAAATCACTCTTATCTGCATGAATTCAAGGAAAATATTAAAAAAATCGAAAAAATATGAATTTATTCGTCATTAGAATCAGAAAATGAATAAAATAAAATATAAAAGATAATTTTATCCCTCGTATTTAAAAAACTAGGATTTTCCCTTTAATATTTGAACAAAATCACTCTTATGTGCATGAATTCAATGAAAAAATTTGAGAAATCTTTGAAATATGAATTTATTCGTCGTTAGAATCAGAAAATGAATAAAATGATATATCAAAGATAATTTTATCTCAGGTATTTAAAAAACTAGGATTTTCGCTTTAATATTTGAACAAAATCACTCTTATATGTATGAATTAAATGAAAATATTAAAAAAATCGAAAAAATATGAATTTATTCGTCATTAGAATCAGAAAATGAATAAAATAAAATTTAAAAGAAAATTATATCCCTAGTATTTAAAATTCTAGGATTTTCCGTTTAATATTTGATCAAAATCACACTTTTCAGTAAGAATTAAATGAAAATAATTGAGAAAGAGATGAAATATGAATTTATTCGTCATTAGAATCAGAAAATGAATAAAATAAAATATAAAAGATAATTTTATCCCTCGTATTTAAAAAACTAGGATTTTCACTTTAATATTTGATCAAAATCACACTTTTCCGTATGAATTCAATGAAAATATTTGAGATATCGATGATTTATGCATTAAATCGTCTTTAAAATCAGGAAATGAATAAAATGATATATTAAAGATAATTTTATACATTGTATTTTAAAAAGTATGATTTTCCCTTTAATATTTGAAGAAAATCACTCTTATCTGCATGAATTCAATGAAAATATTTAAGAAATCAATCAAATATGAATTTATTCATCATTAGAATCAGAAAATGAATAAAATAAAATATAAAAGTAAATTTCATCCCTCGTATTTTAAAAAGTAGGATTTTCCCTTTAATATTTGAACACAATCACTCTTATCTGCATGAATTCAATGAAAAAATTTGAGAAATCTTTGAAATATGAATTTATTCGTCGTTAGAATCAGAAAATGAATAAAATAAAATATAATAGATAATTTTATCCCTCGTATTTTAAAAAGTAAGAATTTCCGTTTAATATTTGATCAAAATCACACTTTTGCGTAAGAATTCAATGAAAATATTTGAGAAATCTTTGAAATATGAATTTATTCGTCTTTAGAATCAGAAAATGAATAAAATAAAATATAAAATATAATTATATCCATCGTATTTAAAAAAGTAGGATTTTCCCTTTACTATTTTATCAAAATCACACTTTTCCGTAAAAATTCAATGAAAATATTTAAGAAATCGATGAAATATGATTTTATTCTCATTAGAATCAGAAAATGAATAAAATAAAATATAAAAGATAATTATATCACTTGTATTTAAAAAACTAGGATTTTCTCTTTAATATTTGATCAAAATCACACTTTTCCGTAAGAAGTCAATGAAAATATTTGAGAAAACTTTGAAATATGAATTTATTCATCAATAGAATCAGAAAATGAATAAAATAAAATATAAAAGATAATTTTATCCCACGTATTTAAAAAACAATGATTTTCCCTTTAATATTTGATCAAAATCACACTTTTCCGTATGAATTCAATGAAAATATTTGAGATATCGATGATTTATGCATTAAATCGTCTTTAAAATCAGGAAATCAATAAAATGATATATGAAAGGTAATTTTATCCATTGTATTTTAAAAAGTAGGATTTTCCCTTTAATATTTGAATAAAATCACTCTTATCTGCATGAATTCAATGAAAATATTTAAGAAATCAATCAAATATGAATTTATTCATCATTAGAATCAGAAAATGAATAAAATAAAATATAAAAGATAATTATATCACTTGTATTTAAAAAACTACGATTTTCCCTTTACTATTTTATCAGAATTCAATGAAAATATTTGAGAAATCTTTGAAATATGAATTTATTCGTCATTAGAATCAGAAAATGAATAAAATAAAATATAAAAGTAAATTTTATCCCTCGTATTTTAAAAAGAGAGAATTTGACTTTAAAATTTGAACAAATTCACTCATACCCGTATGAATTCAATCAAAATAATTAAGAAATCTATCAAATATGAATTTATACGTCATTAGAATCAGATAAATAATAAAATAAAATATAAAAGTAAATTACATGCCTCGTATTTTAAAAAGTAGGATTTTCCCTTTAATATTTGAAGAAAATCACTCTTAGCCGTATGAATTCAATGAAAATATTTAAGAAATCGATGAAATATGATTTTATTCGTCATTAGAATCAGAAAATTATTAAAATAAAATATAAAAGATAATTATATCCATCGTATTTAAAAAACTAGTATTTTCCCTTTAATATTTGAACACAATCACTCTTATCTGCATGAATTCAATGAAAAAATTTGAGAAATCTTTGAAATATGAATTTATTCGTCGTTAGAATCAGAAAATGAATAAAATAAAATATAATAGATAATTTTATCCCTCGTATTTTAAAAAGTAAGAATTTCCGTTTAATATTTGATCAAAATCACACTTTTGCGTAAGAATTCAATGAAAATATTTGAGAAATCTTTGAAATATGAATTTATTCGTCTTTAGAATCAGAAAATGAATAAAATAAAATATAAAATATAATTTTATCCTACATATTTAAA
Source organism: Labia minor (assembly GCA_963082975.1). Taxonomy (NCBI): domain Eukaryota; kingdom Metazoa; phylum Arthropoda; class Insecta; order Dermaptera; family Spongiphoridae; genus Labia; species Labia minor. The sequence continues at coordinate 89,172,529 of OY720345.1, forward strand.
AAACTAGGATTTTCCCTTTAATATTTTATCAAGATCACACTTTTCCGTATGAATTCAATGAAAATATTTGAGATATCGATTTTTTATGCATTAGATCGTCTTTAAAATCAGAAAATGAATAAAATGATATATCAAAGATAATTTTATCCCTTCTATTTTAAAAATTAGGATTTTCACTTTAATATTTGAACAAAATCACTTTTACTTATATGAATTCAATGAAAATATTTGAGAAATCTTTGAAATATGAATTTATTCGTCAATAGAATCAGAAAATTAATAAAATTAAATATAAAAGATAATTATATCACTTGTATTTAAAAAACTAGGATTTTCCCTTTAATATTTGGTCAAAATCACACTTTTCCGTAAGAATTCAATGAAAATATTTGAGGTATCTTTAAAATATGAATTTATTCATCAATAGAATCAGAAAATGAATAAAATAAAATATAAAATATAATTTTATCCTACATATTTAAAAAACTAGGATTTTCCCTTTAATATTTGATCAAAATAACACTTTTCCGTATGAATTAAATGAAAATATTAAAAAAATCGAAAAAATATGAATTTATTCGTCATTAGAATCAGAAAATGAATAAAATAAAATATAAAAGATAATATTATCCCTCGTATTTAAAAAACTAGGATTTTCCCTTTAATATTTGAACAAAATCACTATTATCTGCATGAATTCAATGAAAATATTTGAGAAATCTTTGAAATATGAATTTATTCGTCATTAGAATCAGAAAATTAATAAAATATAATATAAAAGATAATTTTATCCCTTGTAATTTAAAAAGTAGGATTTTCCCTTTAATATGTGAACAAAATCACTCTTATATGTATGAATTAAATGAAAATATTAAAAAAATCGAAAAAATATGAATTTATTCGTCATTAGAATCAGAAAATGAATAAAATAAAATTTAAAAGAAAATTATATCCCTAGTATTTAAAATTCTAGGATTTTCCGTTTAATATTTGATCAAAATCACACTTTTCAGTAAGAATTAAATGAAAATAATTGAGAAAGAGATGAAATATGAATTTATTCGTCATTAGAATCAGAAAATGAATAAAATAAAATATAAAAGATAATTTTATCCCTCGTATTTAAAAAACTAGGATTTTCACTTTAATATTTGATCAAAATCACACTTTTCCGTATGAATTCAATGAAAATATTTGAGATATCGATGATTTATGCATTAAATCGTCTTTAAAATCAGGAAATGAATAAAATGATATATAAAAAATAATTTTCTCCCTTGTATTTTAAAAATAGGATTTTCGCTATAGGATTTGTACAAAATCACACTTTTCCGTAAGAATTCAATGAAAATATTTAAGAAATCGATGAAATATGATTTTATTCTCATTAGAATCAGAAAATGAATAAAATAAAATATAAAAGATAATTATATCACTTGTATTTAAAAAACTAGGATTTTCTCTTTAATATTTGATCAAAATCACACTTTTCCGTAAGAAGTCAATGAAAATATTTGAGAAAACTTTGAAATATGAATTTATTCATCAATAGAATCAGAAAATGAATAAAATAAAATATAAAATATAATTTTATCCCACGTATTTGAAAAACTATGATTTTCCCTTTAATATTTGATCAAAATCACACTTTTCCGTATGAATTCGATGAAAATATTTGAGATATCGATGATTTATGCATTAAATCGTCTTTAAAATCAGGAAATAAATAAAATGATATATGAAAGGTAATTTTATCCATTGTATTTTAAAAAGTAGGATTTTCCCTTTAATATTTGAAGAAAATCACTCTTATCTGCATGAATTCAATGAAAATATTTAAGAAATCAATCAAATATGAATTTATTCATCATTAGAATCAGAAAATGAATAAAATAAAATATAAAAGATAATTATATCACTTGTATTTAAAAAACTACGATTTTCCCTTTACTATTTTATCAGAATCACACTTTTCCGTAAGAATTCAATGAAAATATTTGAGAAATCTTTGAAATATGAATTTATTCGTCATTAGAATCAGAAAATGAATAAAATTAAATATAAAAGTAAATTTTATCCCTTGTAATTTAAAAAGTAGGATTTTCCCTTTAATATGTGAACAAAATCACTCTTATATGTATGAATTAAATGAAAATATTAAAAAAATCGAAAAAATATGAATTTATTCGTCATTAGAATCAGAAAATGAATAAAATAAAATTTAAAAGAAAATTATATCCCTAGTATTTAAAATTCTAGGATTTTCCGTTTAATATTTGATCAAAATCACACTTTTCAGTAAGAATTAAATGAAAATAATTGAGAAAGAGATGAAATATGAATTTATTCGTCATTAGAATCAGAAAATGAATAAAATAAAATATAAAAGATAATTTTATCCCTCGTATTTAAAAAACTAGGATTTTCACTTTAATATTTGAACAAAATCACTCTTATCTGCATGAATTCAATGAAAAAATTTGAGAAATCTTTGAAATATGAATTTATCGTCGTTAGAATCAGAAAATGAATAAAATAAAATATAAAAGATAATTTTATCCCTCGTATTTAAAAAACTAGGATTTTCACTTTAATATTTGATCAATATCACACTTTTCAGTAAGAATTAAATGAAAATAATTGAGAAAGAGATGAAATATGAATTTATTCGTCATTAGAATCAGAAAATGAATAAAATAAAATATAAAAGATAATTTTATCCCTCGTATTTAAAAAACTAGGATTTTCACTTTAATATTTGAACAAAATCACTATTATCTGCATGAATTCAATGAAAATATTTGAGAAATCTTTGAAATATGAATTTATTCGTCATTAGAATCAGAAAATTAATAAAATAAAATATAAAAGATAATTTTATCCCTTGTAATTTAAAAAGTAGGATTTTCCCTTTAATATGTGAACAAAATCACTCTTATATGTATGAATTAAATGAAAATATTAAAAAAATCGAAAAAATATGAATTTATTCGTCATTAGAATCAGAAAATGAATAAAATAAAATTTAAAAGAAAATTATATCCCTAGTATTTAAAATTCTAGGATTTTCCGTTTAATATTTGATCAAAATCACACTTTTCAGTAAGAATTAAATGAAAATAATTGAGAAAGAGATGAAATATGAATTTATTCGTCATTAGAATCAGAAAATGAATAAAATAAAATATAAAAGTTAATTTTATCCCTCGTATTTAAAAAACTAGGATTTTCACTTTAATATTTGATCAAAATCACACTTTTCCGTATGAATTCAATGAAAATATTTGAGATATCTATGAATTATGCATTAAATCGTCTTTAAAATCAGGAAATGAATAAAATGATATATAAAAAATAATTTTCTCCCTTGTATTTTAAAAATAGGATTTTCCCTATAGGATTTGTACAAAATCACACTTTTCCGTAAGAATTCAATGAAAATATTTAAGAAATCGATGAAATATGATTTTATTCTCATTAGAATCAGAAAATGAATAAAATAAAATATAAAAGATAATTATATCACTTGTATTTAAAAAACTAGGATTTTCTCTTTAATATTTGATCAAAATCACACTTTTCCGTAAGAAGTCAATGAAAATATTTGAGAAAACTTTGAAATATGAATTTATTCATCAATAGAATCAGAAAATGAATAAAATAAAATATAAAATATACTTTTATCCCACGTATTTGAAAAACTATGATTTTCCCTTTAATATTTGATCAAAATCACACTTTTCCGTATGAATTCGATGAAAATATTTGAGATATCGATGATTTATGCATTAAATCGTCTTTAAAATCAGGAAATAAATAAAATGATATATGAAAGGTAATTTTATCCATTGTATTTTAAAAAGTAGGATTTTCCCTTTAATATTTGAAGAAAATCACTCTTATCTGCATGAATTCAATGAAAATATTTAAGAAATCAATCAAATATGAATTTATTCATCATTAGAATCAGAAAATGAATAAAATAAAATATAAAAGATAATTATATCACTTGTATTTAAAAAACTACGATTTTCCCTTTACTATTTTATCAGAATCACACTTTTCCGTAAGAATTTAATGAAAATATTTGAGAAATCTTTGAAATATGAATTTAGTCGTCATTAGAATCAGAAAATGAATAAAATTAAATATCAAAGATAATTTTATCCCTCGTATTTTAAAAAGAGAGAATTTGACTTTAAAATTTGAACAAAATCACTCATACCCGTATGAATTCAATCAAAATAATTAAGAAATCTATCAAATATGAATTTATTCGTCATTAGAATCAGATAAATAATAAAATAAAATATAAAAGTAAATTACATGCCTCGTATTTTAAAAAGTAGGATTTTCCCTTTAATATTTGAAGAAAATCACTCTTAGCCGTATGAATTCAATGAAAAAATTTGAGAAATCTTTGAAATATGAATTTATTCGTCGTTAGAATCAGAAAATGAATAAAATAAAATATAATAGATAATTTTATCCCTCGTATTTTAAAAAGTAAGAATTTCCGTTTAATATTTGATCAAAATCACACTTTTGCGTAAGAATTCAATGAAAATATTTGAGAAATCTTTGAAATATGAATTTATTCGTCTTTAGAATCAGAAAATGAATAAAATAAAATATAAAATATAATTTTATCCTACATATTTAAAAAACTAGGATTTTCCCTTTAATATTTGATCAAGATCACACTTTTCCGTATGAATTCAATGAAAATATTTGAGATATCGATTTTTTATGCATTAGATCGTCTTTAAAATCAGAAAATGAATAAAATGATATATCAAAGATAATTTTATCCCTTCTATTTTAAAAATTAGGATTTTCACTTTAATATTTGAACAAAATCACTTTTACTTATATGAATTCAATGAAAATATTTAAGAAATCTATGAAATATGATTTTATTCGTCATTAGAATCATAAAATGAATAAAATAAAATATAAAAGATAATTTTATCCCAGGTATTTAAAAAACTAGGATTTTCCCTTTACTATTTTATCAAAATCACACTTTTCCGTAAGAATTCAATGAAAATATTTGAGAAATCTTTGAAATATGAATTTATTCATCAATAGAATCAGAAAATTAATAAAATTAAATATAAAAGATAATTATATCACTTGTATTTAAAAAACTAGGATTTTCCCTTTAATATTTGATCAAAATCACACTTTTCCGTAAGAATTCAATGAAAATATTTGAGGTATCTTTAAAATATGAATTTATTCATCAATAGAATCAGAAAATGAATAAAATAAAATATAAAATATAATTTTATCCTACATATTTAAAAAACTAGGATTTTCCCTTTAATATTTGATCAAAATAACACTTTTCCGTATGAATTCAATGAAAATATTTGAGAACTCGTTGAAATATGAATTTATTCGTCATTAGAATCAGAAAATGAATAAAATAAAATATAAAAGTTAATTATATCCCTCGTATTTAAAAAACTAGGATTTTCCCTTTATTATTTGAACAAAATCACTCTTATCTGCATGAATTCAAGGAAAATATTAAAAAAATCGAAAAAATATGAATTTATTCGTCATTAGAATCAGAAAATGAATAAAATAAAATATAAAAGATAATTATATCCCTCGTATTTAAAAAACTAGGATTTTCCCTTTAATATTTGAACAAAATCACTATTATCTGCATGAATTCAATGAAAATATTTGAGAAATCTTTGAAATATGAATTTATTCGTCATTAGAATCAGAAAATTAATAAAATATAATATAAAAGATAATTTTATCCCTTGTAATTTAAAAAGTAGGATTTTCCCTTTAATATGTGAACAAAATCACACTTTTCCGTAAGAAGTCAATGAAAATATTTGAGAAAACTTTGAAATATGAATTTATTCATCAATAGAATCAGAAAATGAATAAAATAAAATATAAAATATAATTTTATCCCACGTATTTGAAAAACTATGATTTTCCATTTAATATTTGATCAAAATCACACTTTTCCGTATGAATTCGATGAAAATATTTGAGATATCGATGATTTATGCATTAAATCGTCTTTAAAATCAGGAAATCAATAAAATGATATATGAAAGGTAATTTTATCCATTGTATTTTAAAAAGTAGGATTTTCCCTTTAATATTTGAAGAAAATCACTCTTATCTGCATGAATTCAATGAAAATATTTAAGAAATCTTTGAAATATGAATTTATTCGTCATTAGAATCAGAAAATGAATAAAATAAAATATAAAAGATGATTATATCACTTGTATTTAAAAAACTACGATTTTCCCTTTACTATTTTATCAGAATCACACTTTTCCGTAAGAATTCAATGAAAATATTTGAGAAATCTTTGAAATATGAATTTATTCGTCATTAGAATCAGAAAATGAATAAAATTAAATATAAAAGTAAATTTTATCCCTCGTATTTTAAAAAGAGAGAATTTGACTTTAAAATTTGAACAAAATCACTCATACCCGTATGAATTCAATCAAAATAATTAAGAAATCTATCAAATATGAATTTATTCGTCATTAGAAATAGAAAATGAATAAAATAAAATATAAAGGATAATTTTATCCCTTGTAATTTTAAAAGTAAGAATTTCACTTTATTAAATGATCAAAATCACACTTTTCCGTATGAATTCAATGAAAATATTTGAGATATCGATGATTTATGCATTAAATCGTCTTTAAAATCAGGAAATCAATAAAATGATATATGAAAGGTAATTTTATCCATTGTATTTTAAAAAGTAGGATTTTCCCTTTAATATTTGAAGAAAATCACTCTTATCTGCATGAATTCAATGAAAATATTTAAGAAATCAATCAAATATGAATTTATTCATCATTAGAATCAGAAAATGAATAAAATAAAATATAAAAGATAATTATATCAGTTGTATTTAAAAAACTACGATTTTCCCTTTACTATTTTATCAGAATCACACTTTTCCGTAAGAATTCAATGAAAATATTTGAGAAATCTTTGAAATATGAATTTATTCGTCATTAGAATCAGAAAATGAATAAAATTAAATATAAAAGTAAATTTTATCCCTTGTAATTTAAAAAGTAGGATTTTCCCTTTAATATGTGAACAAAATCACTCTTATATGTATGAATTAAATGAAAATATTAAAAAAATCGAAAAAATATGAATTTATTCGTCATTAGAATCAGAAAATGAATAAAATAAAATTTAAAAGAAAATTATATCCCTAGTATTTAAAATTCTAGGATTTTCCGTTTAATATTTGATCAAAATCACACTTTTCAGTAAGAATTAAATGAAAATAATTGAGAAAGAGATGAAATATGAATTTATTCGTCATTAGAATCAGAAAATGAATAAAATAAAATATAAAAGATAATTTTATCCCTCGTATTTAAAAAACTAGGATTTTCACTTTAATATTTGAACAAAATCACTATTATCTGCATGAATTCAATGAAAATATTTGAGAAATCTTTGAAATATGAATTTATTCGTCATTAGAATCAGAAAATTAATAAAATAAAATATAAAAGATAATTTTATCCCTTGTAATTTAAAAAGTAGGATTTTCCCTTTAATATGTGAACAAAATCACTCTTATATGTATGAATTAAATGAAAATATTAAAAAAATCGAAAAAATATGAATTTATTCGTCATTAGAATCAGAAAATGAATAAAATAAAATTTAAAAGAAAATTATATCCCTAGTATTTAAAATTCTAGGATTTTCCGTTTAATATTTGATCAAAATCACACTTTTCAGTAAGAATTAAATGAAAATAATTGAGAAAGAGATGAAATATGAATTTATTCGTCATTAGAATCAGAAAATGAATAAAATAAAATATAAAAGATAATTTTATCCCTCGTATTTAAAAAACTAGGATTTTCACTTTAATATTTGATCAAAATCACACTTTTCCGTATGAATTCAATGAAAATATTTGAGATATCGATGATTTATGCATTAAATCGTCTTTAAAATCAGGAAATGAATAAAATGATATATAAAAAATAATTTTCTCCCTTGTATTTTAAAAATAGGATTTTCCCTATAGGATTTGTACAAAATCACACTTTTCCGTAAGAATTCAATGAAAATATTTAAGAAATCGATGAAATATGATTTTATTCTCATTAGAATCAGAAAATGAATAAAATAAAATATAAAAGATAATTATATCACTTGTATTTAAAAAACTAGGATTTTCTCTTTAATATTTGATCAAAATCACACTTTTCCGTAAGAAGTCAATGAAAATATTTGAGAAAACTTTGAAATATGAATTTATTCATCAATAGAATCAGAAAATGAATAAAATAAAATATAAAATATAATTTTATCCCACGTATTTGAAAAACTATGATTTTCCCTTTAATATTTGATCAAAATCACACTTTTCCGTATGAATTCAATGAAAATATTTGAGATATCGATGATTTATGCATTAAATCGTCTTTAAAATCAGGAAATAAATAAAATGATATATGAAAGGTAATTTTATCCATTGTATTTTAAAAAGTAGGATTTTCCCTTTAATATTTGAAGAAAATCACTCTTATCTGCATGAATTCAATGAAAATATTTAAGAAATCAATCAAATATGAATTTATTCATCATTAGAATCAGAAAATGAATAAAATAAAATATAAAAGATAATTATGTGGGAATGGAGCCTTTTGGCTCATCACCGTCCGAATCATCAAAAGCCTGGCACATCTTACTGCCTCAGGGTCGGCCATTCTCAACCACAATATCATCGGAGTTGGTGCTTCCTCTCAACGCCGCTCCAAGCAGCGAGCGCCCCAGACGCCGTCGCCGCCTCCCCACCATGAGCTACCATCACCGTCGCCGCCATTCTCCCACTCCACGCCACCGACCAATAGCAACCGAGTTCCAGCTGTTTGGACTTCCTTTTAAAAGGGACACCGGCACGATTCGAGTTTAGTATATAGTCAGATTTCAGTCAGTTTACAGTTAAGAGTTTATTCAGTCTTTTGTACATCGCAAGAAGTATTCAAGAAACGAAGAAGTTACGATTTCATTTATCTTTACACTGTATTTTTATCTTGTTCATCTTTATTCAATAAAACGATATTTTTGCAACCATTTAAACAAAACAGATATTTTTTGCTAAACAACCCCTAGACAACGAAATTCCCTACAAATTGGAGGCTCAGTCCGTGATTGAAAACAACTCGTTTATCGTTCGGGCAAAAGAAGATTCCTAGACTTGTTCACTCTCAAGATTTTATGTGAATAATCTTCAAGCAAAGATACAAGATTCAAGATTCAAGTCTTATTCACGTTCAAGATTTTTGTGAATAATTCTTACGAAAACGATACAAGATTCAAGATTGAAGATTTATTTACTCTCAAGATTTTTGTGAATAATTGTCAAGGAAAAGATTCAAGATTTAAGATTGAAAACTTATTCACTTTCAAGATTTTTTTTTTGTGAATAATCATCAAGAAAGAAAATACAAGATATAATACAGTAAAGATTAAAGAAATAAAAATATATTAAGATGTTGAATTTGTTTTTTTTTCCAAAAATCGCAAAAAACATCAATGAGGCCAAACCATATGAATTGAAAGGATTAAAAACGATAATAACGGGTGACGCAACATGCCGCCTCAGTAGAAAAACCCTACTCAACTTTGAAGGGTTCAACTTTGTTGAAGGTTCTGAGGAATACGAAAAGAAAAATGAAGAATTAAAGGAAAAACTTACCAGTAAGCAACTACGTCGAACATCTAATATACTCAATCTTCCTGAGCAAGACAGCGACGAACTAATTAGAGGTAACATTCTATCTTGGTTATGTACACTGGACGAAGATGATGAAGAAGAAGAAAAAGAAGAGACTGATAAGAAAGAAGAGACTGAAAAGAAAGAATCTAATAAAAAAGAAGAGACTGATAAGAAAGAATCTGATAAAAAAGAAGAGACTGGAAAGAAAGAATCTGATAAAAAAGAAGAGACTGAAAAGAAAGAATCTAAGAAAAAAGAAGAGACTGAAAAGAAAGAATCTAATAAAAAAGAAAAAACTCAAAAGAAAGAATCTAATAAAAAAGAAAAAACTCAAAAGAAAGAATCGGAGAAAATAGAAGAGACTGATAAGAAAGAATCTGATAAAAAAGAAGAGACTGAAAAGAAAGAATCTAATAAAAAAGAAAAAACTCAAAAGAAAGAATCGGAGAAAATAGAAGGGACTGATAAGAAAGAATCTGATAAAAAAGAAGAGACTGAAAAGAAAGAATCTAATAAAAAAGGAGAGACTGAAAAACAGGAAGTCAAAGAAGAAAAGAATGAAGATAAAGAATCTCTAACGACTGATAATGAAAAAAAGACCGAAAGTGAAGTTAATGAAGAGGATAAAGTAAATGACGATGAATCACTGGAAGTTGATAAGGATGAAAGCACTTCAGAAGATCGAAATAAAACAATTCGTGAAGTAGAGATTGATCCCAATGATAAAATTTTTTATCTTGATGAAACAATGCCTGAAAGTGAAGATGGTGAGAAAGACAGTGAAGAAGATGACGTTACTAATTTAAAATTCGCCTGGAAAGTTTTAAAATTGGCAAAAGTGATTTATGAAAAACAAGCAAATGAAGGAAATAAAGAAACAAAATTAAATTTAGCAAATGTCCTTTTAAAATTAGACGAAATTAAAGAAGAAAGTTCTAACGATAATTATAAAACACAAACTGCAAGTAAAGTTGAAACTGAAGATAGTGTTTTAAATAAAGAAAATGAAGATTTTAATGTGGATTTAAATTTAGAAACAGGCATAAATGATTTATCCAAATCACAAGATAGACTATTTTACGTGAAGAAAAAAATCGATAAATATCGAAAAACGAAGGCGAAGTGGAGAGATAAGGAAAAGAAGATCAACGTATTCGAGGCCGAATACATCGCAGGACGGCCGAATGTGGGAATGGAGCCTTTTGGCTCATCACCGTCCGAATCATCAAAAGCCTGGCACATCTTACTGCCTCAGGGTCGGCCATTCTCAACCACAATATCATCGGAGTTGGTGCTTCCTCTCAACGCCGCTCCAAGCAGCGAGCGCCCCAGACGCCGTCGCCGCCTCCCCACCATGAGCTACCATCACCGTCGCCGCCATTCTCCCACTCCACGCCACCGACCAATAGCAACCGAGTTCCAGCTGTTTGGACTTCCTTTTAAAAGGGACACCGGCACGATTCGAGTTTAGTATATAGTCAGATTTCAGTCAGTTTACAGTTAAGAGTTTATTCAGTCTTTTGTACATCGCAAGAAGTATTCAAGAAACGAAGAAGTTACGATTTCATTTATCTTTACACTGTATTTTTATCTTGTTCATCTTTATTCAATAAAACGATATTTTTGCAACCATTTAAACAAAACAGATATTTTTTGCTAAACAACCCCTAGACAACGAAATTCCCTACAATTATATCACTTGTATTTAAAAAACTACGATTTTCCCTTTACTATTTTATCAGAATCACACTTTTCCCTAAGAATTCAATGAAAATATTTGAGAAATCTTTGAAATATGAATTTATTCGTCATTAGAATCAGAAAATGAATAAAATAAAATATAAAAGTAAATTTTATCCCTGGTATTTTAAAAAGAGAGAATTTGACTTTAAAATTTGAACAAAATCACTAATACCCGTATGAATTCAATCAAAATAATTAAGAAATATATCAAATATGAATTTATTCGTCATTAGAAATAGAAAATGAATAAAATAAAATATAAAGGATAATTTTATCCCTTGTAATTTTAAAAGTAAGAATTTCACTTTAATAAATGATCAAAATCACACTTTTCCGTATGAATTCAATGAAAATATTTGAGATATCGTTGAAATATGAATTTATTCATCATTATAATCTGAAAATAAAAAAAATGATATATAAAAAATAATTTTATCCCTTGTATTTTAAAAAGACAGAATTTCCCTTTAATATTTGAAGAAAATCACTCTTACCCGTATGAATTCAATGAAAATATTTAAGAAATCGATGAAATATGTTTTTATTCGTCATTAGAATCAGAAAATTAATAAAATAAAAAATAAAAGATAATTATATCCATTGTATTTCAAAAACTAGTATTTTCCCTTTAATATTTGATCAAAATCACACTTTTCCGTATGAATTCAATTAAAATATTTGAGATATCGATTTTTTATGCATTAAATTGTCTTTAAAATCAGAAAATGAGTAAAATGATATATCAAAGATAATTTTATCCCTCGTATTTTTAAAAGTAGGATTTTCCCTTTAATATTTGAAGAAAATCACTCTTATCTGCATGAATTCAATGAAAATATTTAAGAAATCGATGAAATATGATTTTAGTCGTCATTAGAATCAGAAAATTAATAAAATAAAAAATAAAAGATAATTATATCCATTGTATTTAAAAAACTCGTATTTTCCCTTTAATATTTGATCAAAATCACACTTTTCCGTATGAATTCAATGAAAAAATTTGAGATATCGATTTTTTATGCATTAAATCGTCTTTAAAATCAGAAAATGAATAAAATGATATATCAAAGATAATTTTATCCCTTCTATTTTAAAAACTAGGATTTTCCCTTTAATATTTGAACAAAATAACTCTTATCTGCATGAATTCAATGAAAATAGTTAAGAACTCGATGAAATATGATTTTATTCGTCATTAGAATCAGAAAATTAATAAAATACAATATAAAAGATAATTATATCCATCGTATTTAAAAAACTAGTATTTTCCCTTTTAATATTTGATCAAAATCACACTTTTTCCGTATGAATTCAATTAAAATATTTGAGATATCGTTGAAATATGAATTTATTCATCATTATAATCTGAAAATAAAAAAAATGATATATAAAAAATAATTTTATCCCTTGTATTTTAAAAAGACAGAATTTCCTTTTAATATTTGAAGAAAATCACTCTTACCCGTATGAATTCAATGAAAATATTTAAGAAATCGATGAAATATGGTTTTATTCGTCATTAGAATCAGAAAATTAATAAAATAAATAATAAAAGATAATTATATCCATTGTATTTAAAAAACTAGTATTTTCCCTTTAATATTTGATCAAAATCACACTTTTCCGTATGAATTCAATTAAAATATTTGAGATATCGATTTTTTATGCATTAAATTGTCTTTAAAATCAGAAAATGAGTAAAAAGATATATAAAAGATAATTTTATCCCTCGTATTTTAAAAAGTAGGATTTTCCCTTTAATATTTGAAGAAAATCACTCTTATCTGCATGAATTCAATGAAAATATTTAAGAAATCGATGAAATATGACTTTATTCGTCATTAGAATCAGAAAATTAATAAAATAAAAAATAAAAGATAATTATATCCATTGTATTTCAAAAACTCGTATTTTCCCTTTAATATTTGATCAAAATCACACTTTTCAGTATGAATTCAATTAAAATATTTGAGATATCGTTGAAATATGAATTTATTCATCATTATAATCTGAAAATAAAAAAAATGTTATATAAAAAATAATTTTATCCCTTGTATTTTAAAAAGAAAGAATTTCCCTTTAATTTTTGATCAAAATCACACTTTTCCGTAAGAATTCAATGAAAATCTTTGAGAAATCTTTGAAATATGAATTTATTCGTCATTATAATCACAAAATCAATAAATTAAAATATAAAAGTAAATTATATCCATCGTATTTCAAAAACTAGGATTTTCCCTTTAATATTTGAACAAAATCACACTTTTCCGTATGAATTCAATGAAAATATTTGAGAAATCGATGAAATATGAATTTATTCATAATTATAATCAGAAAATGAATAAAATGAAATATAAAAGATAATTATATCATTTGTATTTAAAAAACTAGGATTTTCCCTTTAATATTTGATCAAAATCACACTGTTCCGTAAGAATTCAATGAAAATATTTGAGAAATCTTTGAAATATGAATTTATTCGTCAATAGAATCAGAAAATGAATAAAATAAAATATAAAAGATAATTTTATCCCACGTATTTAAAAATCTAGTATTTTCCCTTTAATATTCGATCAAAATCACACTTTTCCGTATGAATTCAATGAAAATATTTGAGATATCGATTTTTTATGCAGTAAATCGTCTTTAAAATCAGAAAATGAATAAAATGATATATCAAAGATAATTGTATCCCTTCTATTTTAAAAACTAGGATTTTCCCTTTAATATTTGATCAAAATCACAAATTTCCGTATGAATTCAATGAAAATATTTGAGAAATCGATGATTTATGCATTAAATCCTCTTTAAAATCAGAAAACGAATAAAATGATATATCAAAGACAATTTTATCACTCGGATTTTAAAAAGTAGGATTTTCCTTTTAATATTTGAACAAAATCACTCTTACCCGATGAATTCAATGAAAATATTTAAGAAATCTATGAAATATGAATTTATTAATCATTAGAATCAGAAAATCAATAAAATAAAATATAAAAGATAATTTTATCCCTTGTATTTTAAAAAGTAAGAATTTCCCTTTAATATTTTAACAAAATCACTCTTACCCGTATGAATTCAATGAAAATATTTAAGAAATCTGTGAAATATGAATTTATTAATCATTAGAATCAGAAAATCAATAAAATAAAATATAAAAGATAATTTTATCCCTCGTATTTTAAAAAGTAAGAATTTCCCTTTAATATTTGAACAAAATCACTCCTACCCGTATGAATTCAATGAAAATATTTAAGAAATCGATGAAATATGATTTTATTCGTCATTAGAATCAGAAAATCAATAAAATAAAATATAAAAGATAATTTTATCCCTTGTATTTTAAAAAGTAAGAATTTCCCTTTAATATTTTAACAAAATCACACTTTTCCGTAAGAATTCAATGAAAATATTTGAGAAATCTTTGAAATATGAATTTATTCATCAATAGAATCAGAAAATTAATAAAATTAAATATAAAAGATAATTATATCACTTGTATTTAAAAAACTAGGATTTTCCCTTTAATATTTGATCAAAATCACACTTTTCCGTAAGAATTCAATGAAAATATTTGAGGTATCTTTAAAATATGAATTTATTCATCAATAGAATCAGAAAATGAATAAAATAAAATAAAAAATATAATTTTATCCTACATATTTAAAAAACTAGGATTTTCCCTTTAATATTTGATCAAAATAACACTTTTCCGTATGAATTCAATGAAAATATTTGAGAACTCGTTGAAATATGAATTTATTCGTCATTAGAATCAGAAAATGAATAAAATAAAATATAAAAGTTAATTATATCCCTCGTATTTAAAAAACTAGGATTTTCCCTTTATTATTTGAACAAAATCACTCTTATCTGCATGAATTCAAGGAAAATATTAAAAAAATCGAAAAAATATGAATTTATTCGTCATTAGAATCAGAAAATGAATAAAATAAAATATAAAAGATAATTATATCCCTCGTATTTAAAAAACTAGGATTTTCCCTTTAATATTTGAACAAAATCACTATTATCTGCATGAATTCAATGAAAATATTTGAGAAATCTTTGAAATATGAATTTATTCGTCATTAGAATCAGAAAATTAATAAAATATAATATAAAAGATAATTTTATCCCTTGTAATTTAAAAAGTAGGATTTTCCCTTTAATATGTGAACAAAATCACACTTTTCCGTAAGAAGTCAATGAAAATATTTGAGAAAACTTTGAAATATGAATTTATTCATCAATAGAATCAGAAAATGAATAAAATAAAATATAAAATATAATTTTATCCCACGTATTTGAAAAACTATGATTTTCCATTTAATATTTGATCAAAATCACACTTTTCCGTATGAATTCGATGAAAATATTTGAGATATCGATGATTTATGCATTAAATCGTCTTTAAAATCAGGAAATCAATAAAATGATATATGAAAGGTAATTTTATCCATTGTATTTTAAAAAGTAGGATTTTCCCTTTAATATTTGAAGAAAATCACTCTTATCTGCATGAATTCAATGAAAATATTTAAGAAATCTTTGAAATATGAATTTATTCGTCATTAGAATCAGAAAATGAATAAAATAAAATATAAAAGATGATTATATCACTTGTATTTAAAAAACTACGATTTTCCCTTTACTATTTTATCAGAATCACACTTTTCCGTAAGAATTCAATGAAAATATTTGAGAAATCTTTGAAATATGAATTTATTCGTCATTAGAATCAGAAAATGAATAAAATTAAATATAAAAGTAAATTTTATCCCTCGTATTTTAAAAAGAGAGAATTTGACTTTAAAATTTGAACAAAATCACTCATACCCGTATGAATTCAATCAAAATAATTAAGAAATCTATCAAATATGAATTTATTCGTCATTAGAAATAGAAAATGAATAAAATAAAATATAAAGGATAATTTTATCCCTTGTAATTTTAAAAGTAAGAATTTCACTTTATTAAATGATCAAAATCACACTTTTCCGTATGAATTCAATGAAAATATTTGAGATATCGATGATTTATGCATTAAATCGTCTTTAAAATCAGGAAATCAATAAAATGATATATGAAAGGTAATTTTATCCATTGTATTTTAAAAAGTAGGATTTTCCCTTTAATATTTGAAGAAAATCACTCTTATCTGCATGAATTCAATGAAAATATTTAAGAAATCAATCAAATATGAATTTATTCATCATTAGAATCAGAAAATGAATAAAATAAAATATAAAAGATAATTATATCAGTTGTATTTAAAAAACTACGATTTTCCCTTTACTATTTTATCAGAATCACACTTTTCCGTAAGAATTCAATGAAAATATTTGAGAAATCTTTGAAATATGAATTTATTCGTCATTAGAATCAGAAAATGAATAAAATTAAATATAAAAGTAAATTTTATCCCTTGTAATTTAAAAAGTAGGATTTTCCCTTTAATATGTGAACAAAATCACTCTTATATGTATGAATTAAATGAAAATATTAAAAAAATCGAAAAAATATGAATTTATTCGTCATTAGAATCAGAAAATGAATAAAATAAAATTTAAAAGAAAATTATATCCCTAGTATTTAAAATTCTAGGATTTTCCGTTTAATATTTGATCAAAATCACACTTTTCAGTAAGAATTAAATGAAAATAATTGAGAAAGAGATGAAATATGAATTTATTCGTCATTAGAATCAGAAAATGAATAAAATAAAATATAAAAGATAATTTTATCCCTCGTATTTAAAAAACTAGGATTTTCACTTTAATATTTGAACAAAATCACTATTATCTGCATGAATTCAATGAAAATATTTGAGAAATCTTTGAAATATGAATTTATTCGTCATTAGAATCAGAAAATTAATAAAATAAAATATAAAAGATAATTTTATCCCTTGTAATTTAAAAAGTAGGATTTTCCCTTTAATATGTGAACAAAATCACTCTTATATGTATGAATTAAATGAAAATATTAAAAAAATCGAAAAAATATGAATTTATTCGTCATTAGAATCAGAAAATGAATAAAATAAAATTTAAAAGAAAATTATATCCCTAGTATTTAAAATTCTAGGATTTTCCGTTTAATATTTGATCAAAATCACACTTTTCAGTAAGAATTAAATGAAAATAATTGAGAAAGAGATGAAATATGAATTTATTCGTCATTAGAATCAGAAAATGAATAAAATAAAATATAAAAGATAATTTTATCCCTCGTATTTAAAAAACTAGGATTTTCACTTTAATATTTGATCAAAATCACACTTTTCCGTATGAATTCAATGAAAATATTTGAGATATCGATGATTTATGCATTAAATCGTCTTTAAAATCAGGAAATGAATAAAATGATATATAAAAAATAATTTTCTCCCTTGTATTTTAAAAATAGGATTTTCCCTATAGGATTTGTACAAAATCACACTTTTCCGTAAGAATTCAATGAAAATATTTAAGAAATCGATGAAATATGATTTTATTCTCATTAGAATCAGAAAATGAATAAAATAAAATATAAAAGATAATTATATCACTTGTATTTAAAAAACTAGGATTTTCTCTTTAATATTTGATCAAAATCACACTTTTCCGTAAGAAGTCAATGAAAATATTTGAGAAAACTTTGAAATATGAATTTATTCATCAATAGAATCAGAAAATGAATAAAATAAAATATAAAATATAATTTTATCCCACGTATTTGAAAAACTATGATTTTCCCTTTAATATTTGATCAAAATCACACTTTTCCGTATGAATTCAATGAAAATATTTGAGATATCGATGATTTATGCATTAAATCGTCTTTAAAATCAGGAAATAAATAAAATGATATATGAAAGGTAATTTTATCCATTGTATTTTAAAAAGTAGGATTTTCCCTTTAATATTTGAAGAAAATCACTCTTATCTGCATGAATTCAATGAAAATATTTAAGAAATCAATCAAATATGAATTTATTCATCATTAGAATCAGAAAATGAATAAAATAAAATATAAAAGATAATTATATCACTTGTATTTAAAAAACTACGATTTTCCCTTTACTATTTTATCAGAATCACACTTTTCCCTAAGAATTCAATGAAAATATTTGAGAAATCTTTGAAATATGAATTTATTCGTCATTAGAATCAGAAAATGAATAAAATAAAATATAAAAGTAAATTTTATCCCTGGTATTTTAAAAAGAGAGAATTTGACTTTAAAATTTGAACAAAATCACTAATACCCGTATGAATTCAATCAAAATAATTAAGAAATATATCAAATATGAATTTATTCGTCATTAGAAATAGAAAATGAATAAAATAAAATATAAAGGATAATTTTATCCCTTGTAATTTTAAAAGTAAGAATTTCACTTTAATAAATGATCAAAATCACACTTTTCCGTATGAATTCAATGAAAATATTTGAGATATCGTTGAAATATGAATTTATTCATCATTATAATCTGAAAATAAAAAAAATGATATATAAAAAATAATTTTATCCCTTGTATTTTAAAAAGACAGAATTTCCCTTTAATATTTGAAGAAAATCACTCTTACCCGTATGAATTCAATGAAAATATTTAAGAAATCGATGAAATATGTTTTTATTCGTCATTAGAATCAGAAAATTAATAAAATAAAAAATAAAAGATAATTATATCCATTGTATTTCAAAAACTAGTATTTTCCCTTTAATATTTGATCAAAATCACACTTTTCCGTATGAATTCAATTAAAATATTTGAGATATCGATTTTTTATGCATTAAATTGTCTTTAAAATCAGAAAATGAGTAAAATGATATATCAAAGATAATTTTATCCCTCGTATTTTTAAAAGTAGGATTTTCCCTTTAATATTTGAAGAAAATCACTCTTATCTGCATGAATTCAATGAAAATATTTAAGAAATCGATGAAATATGATTTTAGTCGTCATTAGAATCAGAAAATTAATAAAATAAAAAATAAAAGATAATTATATCCATTGTATTTAAAAAACTCGTATTTTCCCTTTAATATTTGATCAAAATCACACTTTTCCGTATGAATTCAATGAAAAAATTTGAGATATCGATTTTTTATGCATTAAATCGTCTTTAAAATCAGAAAATGAATAAAATGATATATCAAAGATAATTTTATCCCTTCTATTTTAAAAACTAGGATTTTCCCTTTAATATTTGAACAAAATAACTCTTATCTGCATGAATTCAATGAAAATAGTTAAGAACTCGATGAAATATGATTTTATTCGTCATTAGAATCAGAAAATTAATAAAATAAAATATAAAAGATAATTATATCCATCGTATTTAAAAAACTAGTATTTTCCCTTTTAATATTTGATCAAAATCACACTTTTTCCGTATGAATTCAATTAAAATATTTGAGATATCGTTGAAATATGAATTTATTCATCATTATAATCTGAAAATAAAAAAAATGATATATAAAAAATAATTTTATCCCTTGTATTTTAAAAAGACAGAATTTCCTTTTAATATTTGAAGAAAATCACTCTTACCCGTATGAATTCAATGAAAATATTTAAGAAATCGATGAAATATGGTTTTATTCGTCATTAGAATCAGAAAATTAATAAAATAAATAATAAAAGATAATTATATCCATTGTATTTAAAAAACTAGTATTTTCCCTTTAATATTTGATCAAAATCACACTTTTCCGTATGAATTCAATTAAAATATTTGAGATATCGATTTTTTATGCATTAAATTGTCTTTAAAATCAGAAAATGAGTAAAAAGATATATAAAAGATAATTTTATCCCTCGTATTTTAAAAAGTAGGATTTTCCCTTTAATATTTGAAGAAAATCACTCTTATCTGCATGAATTCAATGAAAATATTTAAGAAATCGATGAAATATGACTTTATTCGTCATTAGAATCAGAAAATTAATAAAATAAAAAATAAAAGATAATTATATCCATTGTATTTCAAAAACTCGTATTTTCCCTTTAATATTTGATCAAAATCACACTTTTCCGTATGAATTCAATGAAAATATTTGAGATATCGATTTTTTATGCATTAAATTGTCTTTAAAATCAGAAAATGTGTAAAATGATATATCAAAGATAATTTTATCCCTCGTATTTTAAAAAGTAGGATTTTCACTTTAATATTTGAACAAATTCACTCTTACCTTTATGAATTCTATGAAAATATTTAAGAAATCGATGAAATATGATTTTATTCGTCATTAGAATCAGAACATGAATAAAATAAAATAAAATAGATAATTATATCCATTGTATTTAAAAAACTCGTATTTTCCCTTTAATATTTGATCAAAATCACACTTTTCAGTATGAATTCAATTAAAATATTTGAGATATCGTTGAAATATGAATTTATTCATCATTATAATCTGAAAATAAAAAAAATGTTATATAAAAAATAATTTTATCCCTTGTATTTTAAAAAGAAAGAATTTCCCTTTAATTTTTGATCAAAATCACACTTTTCCGTAAGAATTCAATGAAAATCTTTGAGAAATCTTTGAAATATGAATTTATTCGTCATTATAATCACAAAATCAATAAATTAAAATATAAAAGTAAATTATATCCATCGTATTTCAAAAACTAGGATTTTCCCTTTAATATTTGAACAAAATCACACTTTTCCGTATGAATTCAATGAAAATATTTGAGAAATCGATGAAATATGAATTTATTCATAATTATAATCAGAAAATGAATAAAATGAAATATAAAAGATAATTATATCATTTGTATTTAAAAAACTAGGATTTTCCCTTTAATATTTGATCAAAATCACACTGTTCCGTAAGAATTCAATGAAAATATTTGAGAAATCTTTGAAATATGAATTTATTCGTCAATAGAATCAGAAAATGAATAAAATAAAATATAAAAGATAATTTTATCCCACGTATTTAAAAATCTAGTATTTTCCCTTTAATATTCGATCAAAATCACACTTTTCCGTATGAATTCAATGAAAATATTTGAGATATCGATTTTTTATGCAGTAAATCGTCTTTAAAATCAGAAAATGAATAAAATGATATATCAAAGATAATTGTATCCCTTCTATTTTAAAAACTAGGATTTTCCCTTTAATATTTGATCAAAATCACAAATTTCCCTATGAATTCAATGAAAATATTTGAGAAATCGATGATTTATGCATTAAATCCTCTTTAAAATCAGAAAACGAATAAAATGATATATCAAAGACAATTTTATCACTCGGATTTTAAAAAGTAGGATTTTCCTTTTAATATTTGAACAAAATCACTCTTACCCGATGAATTCAATGAAAATATTTAAGAAATCTATGAAATATGAATTTATTAATCATTAGAATCAGAAAATCAATAAAATAAAATATAAAAGATAATTTTATCCCTTGTATTTTAAAAAGTAAGAATTTCCCTTTAATATTTTAACAAAATCACTCTTACCCGTATGAATTCAATGAAAATATTTAAGAAATCTGTGAAATATGAATTTATTAATCATTAGAATCAGAAAATCAATAAAATAAAATATAAAAGATAATTTTATCCCTCGTATTTTAAAAAGTAAGAATTTCCCTTTAATATTTGAACAAAATCACTCCTACCCGTATGAATTCAATGAAAATATTTAAGAAATCGATGAAATATGATTTTATTCGTCATTAGAATCAGAAAATCAATAAAATAAAATATAAAAGATAATTTTATCCCTTGTATTTTAAAAAGTAAGAATTTCCCTTTAATATTTTAACAAAATCACACTTTTCCGTAAGAATTCAATGAAAATATTTGAGAAATCTTTGAAATATGAATTTATTCATCAATAGAATCAGAAAATTAATAAAATTAAATATAAAAGATAATTATATCACTTGTATTTAAAAAACTAGGATTTTCCCTTTAATATTTGATCAAAATCACACTTTTCCGTAAGAATTCAATGAAAATATTTGAGGTATCTTTAAAATATGAATTTATTCATCAATAGAATCAGAAAATGAATAAAATAAAATATAAAATATAATTTTATCCTACATATTTAAAAAACTAGGATTTTCCCTTTAATATTTGATCAAAATAACACTTTTCCGTATGAATTCAATGAAAATATTTGAGAACTCGTTGAAATATGAATTTATTCGTCATTAGAATCAGAAAATGAATAAAATAAAATATAAAAGTTAATTATATCCCTCGTATTTAAAAAACTAGGATTTTCCCTTTATTATTTGAACAAAATCACTCTTATCTGCATGAATTCAAGGAAAATATTAAAAAAATCGAAAAAATATGAATTTATTCGTCATTAGAATCAGAAAATGAATAAAATAAAATATAAAAGATAATTATATCCCTCGTATTTAAAAAACTAGGATTTTCCCTTTAATATTTGAACAAAATCACTATTATCTGCATGAATTCAATGAAAATATTTGAGAAATCTTTGAAATATGAATTTATTCGTCATTAGAATCAGAAAATTAATAAAATATAATATAAAAGATAATTTTATCCCTTGTAATTTAAAAAGTAGGATTTTCCCTTTAATATGTGAACAAAATCACACTTTTCCGTAAGAAGTCAATGAAAATATTTGAGAAAACTTTGAAATATGAATTTATTCATCAATAGAATCAGAAAATGAATAAAATAAAATATAAAATATAATTTTATCCCACGTATTTGAAAAACTATGATTTTCCATTTAATATTTGATCAAAATCACACTTTTCCGTATGAATTCGATGAAAATATTTGAGATATCGATGATTTATGCATTAAATCGTCTTTAAAATCAGGAAATCAATAAAATGATATATGAAAGGTAATTTTATCCATTGTATTTTAAAAAGTAGGATTTTCCCTTTAATATTTGAAGAAAATCACTCTTATCTGCATGAATTCAATGAAAATATTTAAGAAATCTTTGAAATATGAATTTATTCGTCATTAGAATCAGAAAATGAATAAAATAAAATATAAAAGATGATTATATCACTTGTATTTAAAAAACTACGATTTTCCCTTTACTATTTTATCAGAATCACACTTTTCCGTAAGAATTCAATGAAAATATTTGAGAAATCTTTGAAATATGAATTTATTCGTCATTAGAATCAGAAAATGAATAAAATTAAATATAAAAGTAAATTTTATCCCTCGTATTTTAAAAAGAGAGAATTTGACTTTAAAATTTGAACAAAATCACTCATACCCGTATGAATTCAATCAAAATAATTAAGAAATCTATCAAATATGAATTTATTCGTCATTAGAAATAGAAAATGAATAAAATAAAATATAAAGGATAATTTTATCCCTTGTAATTTTAAAAGTAAGAATTTCACTTTATTAAATGATCAAAATCACACTTTTCCGTATGAATTCAATGAAAATATTTGAGATATCGATGATTTATGCATTAAATCGTCTTTAAAATCAGGAAATCAATAAAATGATATATGAAAGGTAATTTTATCCATTGTATTTTAAAAAGTAGGATTTTCCCTTTAATATTTGAAGAAAATCACTCTTATCTGCATGAATTCAATGAAAATATTTAAGAAATCAATCAAATATGAATTTATTCATCATTAGAATCAGAAAATGAATAAAATAAAATATAAAAGATAATTATATCAGTTGTATTTAAAAAACTACGATTTTCCCTTTACTATTTTATCAGAATCACACTTTTCCGTAAGAATTCAATGAAAATATTTGAGAAATCTTTGAAATATGAATTTATTCGTCATTAGAATCAGAAAATGAATAAAATTAAATATAAAAGTAAATTTTATCCCTTGTAATTTAAAAAGTAGGATTTTCCCTTTAATATGTGAACAAAATCACTCTTATATGTATGAATTAAATGAAAATATTAAAAAAATCGAAAAAATATGAATTTATTCGTCATTAGAATCAGAAAATGAATAAAATAAAATTTAAAAGAAAATTATATCCCTAGTATTTAAAATTCTAGGATTTTCCGTTTAATATTTGATCAAAATCACACTTTTCAGTAAGAATTAAATGAAAATAATTGAGAAAGAGATGAAATATGAATTTATTCGTCATTAGAATCAGAAAATGAATAAAATAAAATATAAAAGATAATTTTATCCCTCGTATTTAAAAAACTAGGATTTTCACTTTAATATTTGAACAAAATCACTATTATCTGCATGAATTCAATGAAAATATTTGAGAAATCTTTGAAATATGAATTTATTCGTCATTAGAATCAGAAAATTAATAAAATAAAATATAAAAGATAATTTTATCCCTTGTAATTTAAAAAGTAGGATTTTCCCTTTAATATGTGAACAAAATCACTCTTATATGTATGAATTAAATGAAAATATTAAAAAAATCGAAAAAATATGAATTTATTCGTCATTAGAATCAGAAAATGAATAAAATAAAATTTAAAAGAAAATTATATCCCTAGTATTTAAAATTCTAGGATTTTCCGTTTAATATTTGATCAAAATCACACTTTTCAGTAAGAATTAAATGAAAATAATTGAGAAAGAGATGAAATATGAATTTATTCGTCATTAGAATCAGAAAATGAATAAAATAAAATATAAAAGATAATTTTATCCCTCGTATTTAAAAAACTAGGATTTTCACTTTAATATTTGAACAAAATCACTATTATCTGCATGAATTCAATGAAAATATTTGAGATATCGATGATTTATGCATTAAATCGTCTTTAAAATCAGGAAATGAATAAAATGATATATAAAAAATAATTTTCTCCCTTGTATTTTAAAAATAGGATTTTCCCTATAGGATTTGTACAAAATCACACTTTTCCGTAAGAATTCAATGAAAATATTTAAGAAATCGATGAAATATGATTTTATTCTCATTAGAATCAGAAAATGAATAAAATAAAATATAAAAGATAATTATATCACTTGTATTTAAAAAACTAGGATTTTCTCTTTAATATTTGATCAAAATCACACTTTTCCGTAAGAAGTCAATGAAAATATTTGAGAAAACTTTGAAATATGAATTTATTCATCAATAGAATCAGAAAATGAATAAAATAAAATATAAAATATAATTTTATCCCACGTATTTGAAAAACTATGATTTTCCCTTTAATATTTGATCAAAATCACACTTTTCCGTATGAATTCAATGAAAATATTTGAGATATCGATGATTTATGCATTAAATCGTCTTTAAAATCAGGAAATAAATAAAATGATATATGAAAGGTAATTTTATCCATTGTATTTTAAAAAGTAGGATTTTCCCTTTAATATTTGAAGAAAATCACTCTTATCTGCATGAATTCAATGAAAATATTTAAGAAATCAATCAAATATGAATTTATTCATCATTAGAATCAGAAAATGAATAAAATAAAATATAAAAGATAATTATATCACTTGTATTTAAAAAACTACGATTTTCCCTTTACTATTTTATCAGAATCACACTTTTCCCTAAGAATTCAATGAAAATATTTGAGAAATCTTTGAAATATGAATTTATTCGTCATTAGAATCAGAAAATGAATAAAATAAAATATAAAAGTAAATTTTATCCCTGGTATTTTAAAAAGAGAGAATTTGACTTTAAAATTTGAACAAAATCACTAATACCCGTATGAATTCAATCAAAATAATTAAGAAATATATCAAATATGAATTTATTCGTCATTAGAAATAGAAAATGAATAAAATAAAATATAAAGGATAATTTTATCCCTTGTAATTTTAAAAGTAAGAATTTCACTTTAATAAATGATCAAAATCACTCTTACCCGTATGAATTCAATGAAAATATTTAAGAAATCGATGAAATATGTTTTTATTCGTCATTAGAATCAGAAAATTAATAAAATAAAAAATAAAAGATAATCATATCCATTGTATTTCAAAAACTAGTATTTTCCCTTTAATATTTGATCAAAATCACACTTTTCCGTATGAATTCAATTAAAATATTTGAGATATCGATTTTTTATGCATTAAATTGTCTTTAAAATCAGAAAATGAGTAAAATGATATATCAAAGATAATTTTATCCCTCGTATTTTTAAAAGTAGGATTTTCCCTTTAATATTTGAAGAAAATCACTCTTATCTGCATGAATTCAATGAAAATATTTAAGAAATCGATGAAATATGATTTTAGTCGTCATTAGAATCAGAAAATTAATAAAATAAAAAATAAAAGATAATTATATCCATTGTATTTAAAAAACTCGTATTTTCCCTTTAATATTTGATCAAAATCACACTTTTCCGTATGAATTCAATGAAAAAATTTGAGATATCGATTTTTTATGTATTAAATCGTCTTTAAAATCAGAAAATGAATAAAATGATATATCAAAGATAATTTTATCCCTTCTATTTTAAAAACTAGGATTTTCCCTTTAATATTTGAACAAAATAACTCTTATCTGCATGAATTCAATGAAAATAGTTAAGAACTCGATGAAATATGATTTTATTCGTCATTAGAATCAGAAAATTAATAAAATAAAATATAAAAGATAATTATATCCATCGTATTTAAAAAACTAGTATTTTCCCTTTTAATATTTGATCAAAATCACACTTTTTCCGTATGAATTCAATTAAAATATTTGAGATATCGTTGAAATATGAATTTATTCATCATTATAATCTGAAAATAAAAAAAATGATATATAAAAAATAATTTTATCCCTTGTATTTTAAAAAGACAGAATTTCCTTTTAATATTTGAAGAAAATCACTCTTACCCGTATGAATTCAATGAAAATATTTAAGAAATCGATGAAATATGGTTTTATTCGTCATTAGAATCAGAAAATTAATAAAATAAATAATAAAAGATAATTATATCCATTGTATTTAAAAAACTAGTATTTTCCCTTTAATATTTGATCAAAATCACACTTTTCCGTATGAATTCAATTAAAATATTTGAGATATCGATTTTTTATGCATTAAATTGTCTTTAAAATCAGAAAATGAGTAAAAAGATATATAAAAGATAATTTTATCCCTCGTATTTTAAAAAGTAGGATTTTCCCTTTAATATTTGAAGAAAATCACTCTTATCTGCATGAATTCAATGAAAATATTTAAGAAATCGATGAAATATGACTTTATTCGTCATTAGAATCAGAAAATTAATAAAATAAAAAATAAAAGATAATTATATCCATTGTATTTCAAAAACTCGTATTTTCCCTTTAATATTTGATCAAAATCACACTTTTCCGTATGAATTCAATGAAAATATTTGAGATATCGATTTTTTATGCATTAAATTGTCTTTAAAATCAGAAAATGTGTAAAATGATATATCAAAGATAATTTTATCCCTCGTATTTTAAAAAGTAGGATTTTCACTTTAATATTTGAACAAATTCACTCTTACCTTTATGAATTCTATGAAAATATTTAAGAAATCGATGAAATATGATTTTATTCGTCATTAGAATCAGAACATGAATAAAATAAAATAAAATAGATAATTATATCCATTGTATTTAAAAAACTCGTATTTTCCCTTTAATATTTGATCAAAATCACACTTTTCAGTATGAATTCAATTAAAATATTTGAGATATCGTTGAAATATGAATTTATTCATCATTATAATCTGAAAATAAAAAAAATGTTATATAAAAAATAATTTTATCCCTTGTATTTTAAAAAGAAAGAATTTCCCTTTAATTTTTGATCAAAATCACACTTTTCCGTAAGAATTCAATGAAAATCTTTGAGAAATCTTTGAAATATGAATTTATTCGTCATTATAATCACAAAATCAATAAATTAAAATATAAAAGTAAATTATATCCATCGTATTTCAAAAACTAGGATTTTCCCTTTAATATTTGAACAAAATCACACTTTTCCGTATGAATTCAATGAAAATATTTGAGAAATCGATGAAATATGAATTTATTCATAATTATAATCAGAAAATGAATAAAATGAAATATAAAAGATAATTATATCATTTGTATTTAAAAAACTAGGATTTTCCCTTTAATATTTGATCAAAATCACACTGTTCCGTAAGAATTCAATGAAAATATTTGAGAAATCTTTGAAATATGAATTTATTCGTCAATAGAATCAGAAAATGAATAAAATAAAATATAAAAGATAATTTTATCCCACGTATTTAAAAATCTAGTATTTTCCCTTTAATATTCGATCAAAATCACACTTTTCCGTATGAATTCAATGAAAATATTTGAGATATCGATTTTTTATGCAGTAAATCGTCTTTAAAATCAGAAAATGAATAAAATGATATATCAAAGATAATTGTATCCCTTCTATTTTAAAAACTAGGATTTTCCCTTTAATATTTGATCAAAATCACAAATTTCCGTATGAATTCAATGAAAATATTTGAGAAATCGATGATTTATGCATTAAATCCTCTTTAAAATCAGAAAACGAATAAAATGATATATCAAAGACAATTTTATCACTCGGATTTTAAAAAGTAGGATTTTCCTTTTAATATTTGAACAAAATCACTCTTACCCGATGAATTCAATGAAAATATTTAAGAAATCTATGAAATATGAATTTATTAATCATTAGAATCAGAAAATCAATAAAATAAAATATAAAAGATAATTTTATCCCTTGTATTTTAAAAAGTAAGAATTTCCCTTTAATATTTTAACAAAATCACTCTTACCCGTATGAATTCAATGAAAATATTTAAGAAATCTGTGAAATATGAATTTATTAATCATTAGAATCAGAAAATCAATAAAATAAAATATAAAAGATAATTTTATCCCTCGTATTTTAAAAAGTAAGAATTTCCCTTTAATATTTGAACAAAATCACTCCTACCCGTATGAATTCAATGAAAATATTTAAGAAATCGATGAAATATGATTTTATTCGTCATTAGAATCAGAAAATCAATAAAATAAAATATAAAAGATAATTTTATCCCTTGTATTTTAAAAAGTAAGAATTTCCCTTTAATATTTTAACAAAATCACACTTTTCCGTAAGAATTCAATGAAAATATTTGAGAAATCTTTGAAATATGAATTTATTCATCAATAGAATCAGAAAATTAATAAAATTAAATATAAAAGATAATTATATCACTTGTATTTAAAAAACTAGGATTTTCCCTTTAATATTTGATCAAAATCACACTTTTCCGTAAGAATTCAATGAAAATATTTGAGGTATCTTTAAAATATGAATTTATTCATCAATAGAATCAGAAAATGAATAAAATAAAATATAAAATATAATTTTATCCTACATATTTAAAAAACTAGGATTTTCCCTTTAATATTTGATCAAAATAACACTTTTCCGTATGAATTCAATGAAAATATTTGAGAACTCGTTGAAATATGAATTTATTCGTCATTAGAATCAGAAAATGAATAAAATAAAATATAAAAGTTAATTATATCCCTCGTATTTAAAAAACTAGGATTTTCCCTTTATTATTTGAACAAAATCACTCTTATCTGCATGAATTCAAGGAAAATATTAAAAAAATCGAAAAAATATGAATTTATTCGTCATTAGAATCAGAAAATGAATAAAATAAAATATAAAAGATAATTATATCCCTCGTATTTAAAAAACTAGGATTTTCCCTTTAATATTTGAACAAAATCACTATTATCTGCATGAATTCAATGAAAATATTTGAGAAATCTTTGAAATATGAATTTATTCGTCATTAGAATCAGAAAATTAATAAAATATAATATAAAAGATAATTTTATCCCTTGTAATTTAAAAAGTAGGATTTTCCCTTTAATATGTGAACAAAATCACACTTTTCCGTAAGAAGTCAATGAAAATATTTGAGAAAACTTTGAAATATGAATTTATTCATCAATAGAATCAGAAAATGAATAAAATAAAATATAAAATATAATTTTATCCCACGTATTTGAAAAACTATGATTTTCCATTTAATATTTGATCAAAATCACACTTTTCCGTATGAATTCGATGAAAATATTTGAGATATCGATGATTTATGCATTAAATCGTCTTTAAAATCAGGAAATCAATAAAATGATATATGAAAGGTAATTTTATCCATTGTATTTTAAAAAGTAGGATTTTCCCTTTAATATTTGAAGAAAATCACTCTTATCTGCATGAATTCAATGAAAATATTTAAGAAATCTTTGAAATATGAATTTATTCGTCATTAGAATCAGAAAATGAATAAAATAAAATATAAAAGATGATTATATCACTTGTATTTAAAAAACTACGATTTTCCCTTTACTATTTTATCAGAATCACACTTTTCCGTAAGAATTCAATGAAAATATTTGAGAAATCTTTGAAATATGAATTTATTCGTCATTAGAATCAGAAAATGAATAAAATTAAATATAAAAGTAAATTTTATCCCTCGTATTTTAAAAAGAGAGAATTTGACTTTAAAATTTGAACAAAATCACTCATACCCGTATGAATTCAATCAAAATAATTAAGAAATCTATCAAATATGAATTTATTCGTCATTAGAAATAGAAAATGAATAAAATAAAATATAAAGGATAATTTTATCCCTTGTAATTTTAAAAGTAAGAATTTCACTTTATTAAATGATCAAAATCACACTTTTCCGTATGAATTCAATGAAAATATTTGAGATATCGATGATTTATGCATTAAATCGTCTTTAAAATCAGGAAATCAATAAAATGATATATGAAAGGTA